>CM077083.1:10839823-11523050 GCA_039513925.1 Platanthera zijinensis
CTATATGGTTTAGAATTATATAATTACAATTAGTGTTATGTTTTCAATTTTATGTCTATGTTTATTTTATGTTTTATTTTTAACCCTTGTCTTTTACTTTAATATCAATATTATCTATGTTTTATCTTTCTTATGTTGAGCTATTGAATACTTAAAATACCTCAATTAGTTTTATGTTTGTTGATAACATATATCTACAATATGCTTGTGTATTTTATTTACTAATCTACATTCCAATTATTTATTTGTAGGTCGTAAATATAAGTGCAACCACAAATGATTTGGGCTTCAATCCCATGCTTGCTGCCAAACCAAGGGGGTTCTGCCCTAATTTCCAAACTGAATGAAATGCAGATCAAGCAAGAGGGTTTTCAATTATCCACAAGAGACTCAAGGAAAACATAAAACATGCAAGAAATTGCCTCTGTAACTCCAAGAGGAGAAAACTAAGTGAACAGAAGAATATTTAATGTAACCTAGAAATTTTAACCCTAACAAATGAAGTCTCCAATCCAAACAAAACTCAAGAGGAGTTGAGAGGAAGGGATTACCTTGCTCTAGGAAGGAAAATCGAGGGAAACGGAGAAGATTTGAGGCTTCTATAGTGATCGGCGTAGGGAGGCTCTCTGCGGCTTCCGTCGGTCTCGTTTTTGTCTCTGGGAGAAGAAATGCACTATTACGTGTGGTTTCTCCTCTTTATCGAGAGCACCGCTTGCTTTTAGCATGACACACACAATTTTGACCTCTTAGAGCCGGTCTAAACAAACCTCAGTCGGTCACCCTCACTCCTCCAGCCGGTCTAAGCTCAAATTTTCTATTTGAACCTAATTTACCATCATTGCTTTATTGTACACATAAATTATCAATAACACAGATTAAAATACCAGTACAATTTACGCGACGTCACAATTAGCATTTAGAAATTCTAGACCCTAGGCCCCCCTGTATCACTTGATTACTTGTGAATGAATGAATACATCAAATATATGGTATATTTCTGAATTAATGAATAATTATGTAGTCATTTCTGTAAAGAGAGGTCTCAAAGTTTGTATATACTTCTTGAATGAATAGTTACAAGTATGAATACACTTATATAGGAGAAGGAGGAGAGAAGTCCTAAATACAAGATGTGGGACTAATACAAGGAGAGAGAAAAAAGAAGAAAACATGGGCCTTAATTGGGCTTTTCTAACACTCCCCCGCAAGCTGGAGCGTATAAGTCGTAGGCACCAAGCTTGATAAAAACTGATAGTATAGAGGCCTGGAGAGAGCTTTTGTTAGGATGTCTGCAACTTGATCTTTAGCAGGTACATGTTCCAAATCTATCTTATTTGACTGCACTTTTTCCGGGATAAAGTGACAGTCAACTTTGATATGCTTTGTGCGTTCGTGGAACACCAGATTCTTGGCAATATGTATTGTTGCCTGACTGTCACAAAATAAGGTCATCGGTGATGAGAGTTGAACACCCAAGTCTCCAAAAGACTCTCAAGCCAGGTGAGCTCGGAAGTAACCGCATCCATAGCCCGGTACTCGGCTTCAGCAAAAGAGCGTGCAACCACAGTTTGTTTCTTGCTACGCCAAGTTATGAGATGACCACCAAAGTAGGTACAGAACCCTGTAGTGGAGCGTATATCGTCAATAGATCCAGCATAATCAGCGTCAGAGTACGCGACGAGTGATAAAGATGTGGATGGCTTGTACACAAGTCCTTGTCCGAGGGCGATCTTGAGATATCAAAGAATGGACTCGACAGCTTGAAGATGAGATGTCCGAGGAGAATGCATGAACCGACTCACAACTCCTACAGCAAAGGATGTCTGGTCGAGTTACCGTAAGGTAGATCAGCTTCCCAACCAAGCGTCTGTAATATTCCGGATTTGTGAGCAGCTTGTCGGAGTAAGAGCTGTGAGCCGGGAGCTTGAGATTAGCATCCATAGGAGTCTCCGCAGGTTTACACCCAGAGTAACCGGCATCATGAAGGGAGGTCCATACAGTACTTCCTCTGGTAGATATTACAAGACCATCAGAGCGTCGTGCAACCTCAGCCCGAGAAAATACCGAAGGTTGCCCAGATCTTTTGGTTTGAAAGACGGAATTTAACTGTTCCTTGATTTGTTGTAATTCCCATCGCGTCGTTGCCAGTAATTAGAATATTGTCAACGTAGACCAGAAAAATTACAGTTCCGGTTGACCGATGTCGGGGAAGAGTGAAAAATCAGTCGAGCTTCGAGTAAAGCCACCAGCACAGACGACCTTACTGAATTTTTCAAACCACGCGCGCGGAGACTGTTTGAGACCATAAATGGATTTGCGAAGGTGACAGACCAGGGACTCCCCCGTGGTCTCAAACCCGGGAGGTTGGGCATATAGACTGTCTCCTGCAGATCACCGTTGAGGAATGCATTCTTAATATCCAGCTGATAAAGCGGCCAGTGACGGTGAACAACCAAGAAGAGAATAACGTGGACTGTGTTCAATTTTACCACTGGAGAGAAGGTTTCCTCGTAATTAAGGTCATACTGTTGACTAAAGCCCCGGGCCACAAGTCGTGCCTTCAAACGATCAACAGTGCCATCCGCCACATGCTTCACAACAAAGACCCATTTGCAGCTAACGGGGTATGGCCAGTAGGAAGAGGGACCCGATCCCAGGTCTGGTTAGCCCAGAGAGCCCGCATTTCATCTTCCATGGCTGCCCGCCACCCTGGATGTTGAGCGCCTCCTGCACAGAGTTAGGAATAGAAATAGAGGAAAGAGAGGTGGCAAATAAGTAGAGAGGTGGCGTGAGTCGATGAATAGAGACATAGTTGGCCAAGGGATGAGCTGTAGAGACGGGAACCGGTTTTGTCGTAGCCGATGTAGCGCTAGTAGCGGGGAGCTGGGTCACGGGAATATCCTTGGATGGACGTCGAGAATAGACACGAATAAGTGGTGGAGGAACCAGAGGAGGTGCGAGGTGAGAGGAGGAAGAGGATGGGAGAGAGGATGGCGTGACTGGTACGGCAGGCCGGAGAAGAGGAGGAGAGGAAGACGAGAGGGGGCAAGGTATGTAATATCCTAATGCTGGCGCGAAATTTATTTAAAATTGTAGGATCGAGTCGCGACGAATTTGATCGAGGCAGCGAGTCGTCAAGGTATAATGTTACTATTCTTAATGTTAGCGTCCGTTAGTTTAAGTGCGTTAATAGTAGTGTATAACGCATTTTAAGTAGATGCGACGCGCGCAGTGAAAATGAGTTTATTTTCAAAGGAGTTGGATTAGGGGTGCCAATAGCCGTTTTCCCTTTTTCCTCTTGCGGTTGTCAAATAAACTGCAAGCCATGTAATTTTTCTCGTACGCTTCTTTTAATCCCACGGGAGAACAGAACCCGCAAGCCGCACACTCCCCTCTCTCGGGAAATAACCGCACCTGACGCCTCCCGCTTCCGCAAGCGTCGGCGCATCCCGCACCCTAGCAGACGGTCGATCCCTCTCCAGAAACACTCGCCGATTCTTCCTCCCTCCTCTGCAGGCGCCATCAAGCTTTCCTCTTCCTTCCTTGGTCGTGGAAGAAACGGGTTTAACCCTAACCGGTGGAGGTTGAGTTTCATTTGTTTTTCCGGTGAGTCGATTCCTTCCTTATCTCTATTCCCTCATGAAGAACCTTCGATTTTGGAGGTTAGGCTAAACTAATTTACATTCCTATTGCCATATTTTAGGTTTTGGTGTTCGTGGTCCACCGCGGAATTTGTGTGGGGCGCTTTGAGAGCCTCAATCGATATACGTAAAGGTAATATTCGAAGTTTAGCACATGTATTTTGTAACCCTAGATGTTTTGGAGATTTTCCACCGGAAACCCTAAAGGGGAAAAATTATGAAAATAGGTTTGCCTTAAATTGCAGGACTCTAGTAGGTTCAGGGCAACACTCTGAGATTTCCAGACAGTAGAATTTCCTTCGGAAGAGAAAATGTCGCCGCACCGAGTGTACGAGCGTCGCAGCACGCTGTAAGGAAACTTAATTTCTGTTAATTAGACATAGCAATAAATATATATTTTGTATACGCATGAGTAGGCTTTGTACAAATATCATGATCATACATAGAAAGGTGTGGTGATAGGAACACGGTCGCGGAAAATGTGTAGGATGACACCCTTCTCCAAGACCCAGGTAGTCAGATCAGAAATGGTAACGTTAGGTACGAAACCTGTACCCGTGTACGTAAGTTCGGAAATTGTCCAACCCAGGCGTGAATGTCCCTTCTAGTCGACCACAAGAAAGTCAAGGGTCGCTCAGTAGTTCACACCAGAAAAGATATCCCAAGCAGAGTAGCATCAGACCGAAAGGTCAATGAGCACACAAGTCTTTCCCGTGCTCGGTAGAGGCGCACTACCTTTCTCAATAAGGCATATGGTATCTTGTGAGCAATATAGTCTTGGGAGTTTACTTCCCTTTGAGACAGTTAGTAGATTCGAGACTGTGTCCGCGCGACACTAGAATAATTGAATTCGTAAGATGGTCTCGGGTCGCCAGTTTTAGTTGCGCGTTAGGAGCTACTCTGCCTAGATCCTTCCAAGTAGATGTGCAGATTAGAAGCCACTTGAACTCAAGTATAGACCTGTCGCGAGTCAGTACACTAGTTAGTGAACGTCAGGACTTGGGTTAGTGAACTAAAAGTCACGTGCTTAGAACAAATAGATGTTTTGACTAGGAAGTAGTGCAAAGGCATGCATAACATATAGCATAAATGTTTTCAATACACAAAACTGTTTTTCTAAAGGCATGCATTCATCATATGAAAACTGTTTTTAGTGTCACTAGGAGGAGTTATTTTTCTTTACTCTGACCCCTCGCGGGCAATGTTTTTCAGGTGACCCAGGTGGGAAACTACGTCTAGGATGAGCGTTATGGTGGCGTCAATTTGTAGTATTTTTCTCATTCAGTTTACTCTATTTCAGCATGTACTTGTAGATGTGGACAATGTACCTGGTTAATGTTTTATATAACTTGTATCAGATTATTAATGTTATACAGATTTTCAGTTATTTCAATTTCATTCATGTTTAGTGGCTCTGTGAATCCAGATTTGAGGTATGTGTTTACCCTTACCTTATTTTCCTAGCTTCCGTTGTAAGTTGTAAATTTTTAGTATATGTTTCTTTACCTGCTGTATATTAGTTTTTAATACTGTTTCCTAGTTTTCTTTATATTACTGACCCGGCCAGACGACTGATTTCTGAAATACTGGAAAGGGGTGTTACAAGGTAAGCGGAATGGCTGGTTTTCGGAGAAGGTGACGTCCGCAGAAACAACCAGCCGACCGTCAGAAGGAGAGTAGCAGACATATCCCTTCTGAGTCCGGTAGTAGCCAACAAACATAAACTTGGCGGCCCAAGGAGCAAGTTTGTCGGAAGGAGGGCCAAGATGGTGGGCATAGCAAACACACCCGAAGACTCGTGGTGTGAGAAAGGGGAGGGAGCGGATAGAAATATGTTATCCACAAGAGTCGGTGGCAAGGGGAAGCCGCGCAGACACAGGGGAAAGAGGGCGGCTAAGAGAGGTAGCCGGTTAGGCCGGGTACCACAGGAGGAGAATGGATTGCCTCTGATACCATGTAAAGAGAGGCCTCAAAGCTTGTATATACTTCTTGAATGAATAGTTACAAGTATGAATACACTTATATAGGAGAAGGAGGAGAGAAGTCCTAAATACAAGATGTGGGACTAATACAAGGAGAGAAAAAGGAGAAAACATGGGCCCTTAATTGGGCTTTTCTAACAATTTATATGGTTATTTCAATTAGCATTAAGAAACTCTAGATCCTAAGACGCCCTGCATCACTTGTTTACTTGTGAATGAATGATTACATCAAATATATGGTCTACTTCTGAATGAATGCCTAATTATGGAGCATTCTATAGGGTTATTTCTTTGCTAGCAACTTTGCCCAACCTTGCAAGAACAATAAAAATTAGGAACATCAATGCAACAGAAAACTAGTGTGAAACTATAGGACACAACAATGCAAGAATTATGTTACCATGATCAAAGAGTCATTGCAACATTTAATGAAATTGATCTGTAAATGATAGTGACGTGTGAAGGAAAGAGGTTGACATATACCTGCATTTGTTGTTGGTCTGATGATAGCACGAACTCATCAGCACCAAGGATTTCAAGAGCTTCTTCCTTCTTATATATACTTGTACTAAATACAATCACTTTCAAGCCAAAAGCTTTTCCGTACTTTACTGCCATATGCCCAAGGCCACCAAGGCCAATGACTCCAAGAGACTTACCGGGTTGGTTCATCTTATGCCGCTTCATT
This sequence comes from Platanthera zijinensis, assembly GCA_039513925.1. Taxonomy (NCBI): domain Eukaryota; kingdom Viridiplantae; phylum Streptophyta; class Magnoliopsida; order Asparagales; family Orchidaceae; genus Platanthera; species Platanthera zijinensis. Next base: position 10,846,135 of record CM077083.1, read on the forward strand.
GGAGTGTATACGGTGATCCCGGCACACAGCAAGGGTGCAGCCATTTCTGGAGGATAACCATCAGGTATCTTGAAGCAGTACCTGTTTGTAAGCATTGAATTATTTGCTAACTAAAGATAAATGAACAATTATAGAGGAACATGGATTATTCATACCAATGCACCAATGACTACTAAAAGAGTCACATATTAAGAAGTTAAAAGGGATTATATCCTAAAAAATAACAGCTTTTTCCAACAGCCATGAACAAATATGTACAATACTACAAGTGCACATAATTTTCTGCTGGCAGTATCATTGCATGTCATAAAACTTTTTAGTTGATCATGCATTATTAATTTTCCCCATTAAAGTTCAAAATAAATATTCTTGATGATGTGAGAAGCTCATCTAAGATGGTTTGGACACGTACAACGGAGACCATTAAAGGCACATGTTAGACGTTGTGAGAGTCTAGTCACTAGGCATGTTAAACAAAGGAAGGGTAGACCAATAAAGACTTGGAATGAAACTGTAAGGAAAGACATGATGTACTTAGGCATTAGTGAGATTATGACAAAAGATAGGGCACAATGGCGACAAAGGATCCATATAGCCGACCCCACTATAGTGGGATAAAGGCTTGAGTGTTGTTGTTGTTGTTAAGCTGAATTCCAAATAGATTATGAATGAGAAGAAAATAACCAGTTTGAAACAATCTTACCCATCTTCTACAGATTCTTTTCTCCAACTGTAGAAGATGAGAAAAACAACCTTGTATATATGTTCACTTGTTTAGAATACAAAAAATGAGTACAAATATATAGAGGAGAGAAAGAGAGAGTAAGGTCCTATACACAATGTGGGACTAAAGAGGAAAGAGAAAATAACAATAAAATACAAAATGGGTCTACTTAAATGGGCTTTTCTAACACTCCCCGCAAGCTGGAGCGTATAGATCATATGCACACAGCTTGGACAAACACTTGTAGAACAACGTGCTTGACAGGGCATTCGTGAGAATATCAGCAACTTGATCAGTGCCCGGAACATGCTTTAACTCAAGTTTCTTCATTTGAACTTTTTCTCGTATGAAGTGATAGTCAACCTCGATATGTTTTGTACGTTCGTGAAACACCAGATTCTTTGCTATGTGTATGGCCGCTTGACTATCACAAAAGAGAACAGCAGTAGAAGGAAGTTTTACTCCCAAGTCAGCAAGAAGGCTTTCCAGCCAGGTGAGTTCAGAAACAACCGATGTCATAGATCACTATTCAGCTTCTGCGGAGGACCGAGCGACCACGGCTTGTTTTTTACTTTTCCAAGTAATAAGATGACCTCCAAGGTAAGTACAGAACCCACTGGTCGACCGCCGATCGTCCAGGGAACCAGCGTAATCGGCATCAGAGAAGGCAACCAATGATGGAGCCAAGGTGGAGGTTTTGCAAACAAGTTCTTATCCCGGAGCTGGCTTAAGGTACCGGAGAATCCGTTCAATGGCTTGGAGATGAGTGACCCGGGGAGCATGCATGAACCGACTGACAACCCCACAAAAAGATATATCAGGCCTTGTGACTGTTAGGTCTATTAATTTTCCGACAAGGCGTCTATAGTACTCCGGGTTCTGGAGAAGCAGATCATTATCAGAGGCATGTGCACAAAGCTTGTGATTTGTCTCTATCGGGGTATTGGCTGGCTTACAACCTGACTGGTCAGCATCTTTGAGTATATCGAGACAGTACTTTCGTTAGGAGAGAACAAGCCCATCCGGTCGTCGAGCAACCTCAAGACCGAGGAAGTAGCGAAGATGCCCTAGGTCTTTGGTCTGAAATACAGTGCTCAGATGTTGTTTGACCGCTTGGATCCCCTGCGAGTCATCCCCAGTAAGTAGGATGTCATCAACATAGACCAACAGAATGACAGTTCCAATTGTCCGGTGTCGGGTGAAAAGGGAGAAGTCAGCAGAGCTCCGAGTGAAATCCATATCCTGAACCACTTTGCTGAATTTTTCAACCCACGCCCGTGGGGACTGTTTGAGACCATAGATGGAATTCTTTAGAAGACAGACATGAGACTCCCCCGTGATCTCAAACCCGGGTGGTTGGCGCATGTAGACGGTTTCGTGAAGATCACCATTCAGAAAGGCATTCTTGATATCAAGCTGATGAAGGGGTCAGTGGCGGTGTACAGCCACGGAGAGAAGCACACGCACCGTGTTGAGTTTCACCACTGGAGAGAACGTTCTCATAATCGAGGCCCTGCTGTTGAGTGAAGCCACGAGCCACCAGTCTGGCTTTCAGTCGGGCAATAGTGCCATCCTGAGCATGTTTGATGACAAAAACCCATTTACACCCGACCGGGTGCTGACCTGGAGGCAAAGGGACCAAGGTCCATGTCTGGTTGGCCCAAATGGCCGTCATTACTTCCTCCATGGCAGCCCGCCAGCCAGAATGTTGAAGCGCCTCCTACACAGAGTTAGGAACAGAAACAGAGGATAATGATGTGGCAAAGAGACGAAGTGGCGGTGAAAGGCGATGGAGAGAAACGTAACTTGCCTTCGGATGAGCGGTGGAGGCTTGAACCGGAGCAGTAGGTGGCGGAGCATCAGAGTTCGAAGCCGACTGCAGTGGGGCAACGGGATGAGGAGAGCGACGAGAGTAGACCCGAATAACAGGTGGAGGTGGACGGACTGGAGGCGGGGCAGGAGTAGTAGAGGAGGAGGAGCAGGGAACTGGTACAATAGGACGAACGACGGGCTCGGAGAAGGGAACGAGGTCCGGATCAGAAAAGAAGGGAAGATCTTCCCGGAAAGTGACGTCCGCAGAGACAGTAACCTTGCGGGTAGTAGGCGAATAGCATATGTACCCCTTCTGAGTGCGTGAGTAACCGACAAATATATGTTTGGTCGCACGGGGATCCAATTTGTCAGGAGACGGGCCAAGATGATGAACGTAGCAAGTGCACCCAAAGATGCGAGATGTAACAGGGAAGGGCGGAGTTGAGGGAAAGAGGAGGCCGAATGGGGTAGCATGCTGAAGAACGGAGGACGGCAGACGGTTGATAAGAAAGCAGGCGGTGGAGAGCGCAAAGTTCCAGTATGGTTTGGGAACACGCATTTGAAGCATAAGGGACCGAGACACATCAAGAAGATGCCGATTTTTGCGCTCGGCGACACCATTCTGTTGCGGAGTATAAGCACAGGAGGTTTGGTGAATAATACCAAACTCAGAGCAGAGAGTCGCAAAATCATGACCAGTGTACTCGCGCGCATTGTCGGTACGAATAGTGCGAATGGGCGCAGAGAATTGAGTGCGAGTTTCAAGAATGAACGCCCGGAAGACCCGGGGAAGCTCAGAGCGATCGCGAAGAAGATACAATCATCTCATGCGTGAGTAGTCATCAATAAATGTAAGGAAGTACCGATAGCCAGAAATACTAGTAGTCTTGTACGGACCCCATATATCGGAGTGTACTAATATAAAAGGAGCGGAGCTCCGAGTACAATGAGAAGGAAAGGAGGAACGTGGTTGTTTGCCAAAAATACATGCTTCACACTGAAAAGCAGGAAGAGATACATCAGGGAGAGCCTTCTGGAGGACTGGGAGAGGAGCATGACCAAGACGGTGGTGCCAATCTGATGAAGAGACAGAGACGAGAAGAGTAAGAGAGGTATCGAGAAGGTAGAGCCCGTCCTGCAGCCGCCCCCTACTAATGATAGTCCGCGTCAGCTGATCCTGTATCAGAAAAGAAGAAGAGGTAAAAGTCACTGAGCAATGTAAATCAGTAGTAAGACGGCCAACAGAAAGTAAATTAAAAGGAGAGCCCGGAACATGAAGAGCCGAGCGTAAGAGAAGAGAAGAGGTGAGAGGAATATCGGCACATTCAGAAACAGGGACAAAGGCCCCGTTGGCCACAGTGATGTACTTTGGGTGAGGGGAAGACAAGTACTGAGGCGGTCGAACATAGGTGATGTGATGAGTGGCACCAGAATCGAGGATCCATCGCGGGCCAGAGGAAAGGATGACGATACCTTCATTGGAGATGGAGGCAGCGGAGGCAACCGAGGCTGGCGGGCGGCTCAGCAGTCCATGAAGATGCTCGATTTGGAGGCGAACCTCGTCAAGGTCAGTGCGAGTGGGAGAGGAGTCGGTGGTAGCAACAGACGCCTGTGGACGAGGAGGGCGACCATGCTTGCGATAGCAGGTGGCTTCGAGATGCCCATCTTTGCCACAGAACGAGCATTTAGGCCGAGATCGTCCACCGCGACTACGTCCCCGAGAATCAGTGCGGCCTCCACGGACTGAAGAGAGAAGCGGCAGTAAAGGAGCAGGGACCTGCTGGACAAGAGCCGGAGAAGGAGGTCCAGACACTTCTGGAGGCGGGGTGACTTTAAGAAGCATGAAGCACACATCTGAGAAGGATGGCATAACAGTCGAGGAGAGGATGTGAGATCGTGCACTGTGAAGGTGAGGGGGTAGCCGAGCCATCATCATGGCAATACCCACAGCCTCCTTCTGAGCTCTTTGGGCAGCAAGGTCCACAGTAGGAGGCTGATGTTGGATCCATGCCTCGACTAGCGACCGAGTCTGGGCCACAAAAGAAGTCAGATCAGTCGCACCACTGCTGTCAAGGGCCTGGAGAGCAGTGATAATGTCATACAGATGGTGGAGGCTATCCTTCCTAGAGTAAAGAGTATGAAGTTCATCCCACATTCCTTTTGTCGTCTCATGGTACATGGCTAGGCGATAAGATTCACTATCAAGAGAATTAAGAATCCATGTCTGCACACGACCATCGTTGCGTAACCAGTCATCAGTCGGAGTACCGGTAACCACCTGTGTCAAGTGATGAAGAAACCCCTTGGATTGCAGGACCCGACGAACAGAATGCGCCCATTCAACAAAGTTCTTCTTGCCTGTCAGAGATATAGTAGTAATACGAAGTTCATCCCTTATTTCTGGAATAGGGTTTGGGCGGTCTGCAGGAGGAACCGCCGTGCCAGAAGAGTCAGCAGAAGAACCCATAGAAGGGAGGCCGCGCGATTAGAAGGGCAGACCGACAGAGGAGGTCATGCGACTAAGACCGAGGTCGTCTGGTCACAGTGCGAACACCAGCGGCAGGAGACCGCGACCAGAGGCGGATAGAAACCAGCCCGCACGGTTAGGGAGGGGGAGAGGTATCCGCGCGACGAGAACGGAGACCGCCCGGTCAAGATGTGAAGACACCAGCGGAGGAGGCCGCGACCAGAGGCAGAGAGTAACTGGTAGACAGAGGCCGAGTTGCGCGGATAGAAGAAGCAGAGGACCGCGACCTAAAAGCAGGAGGCAGCTGCCCGCACGGTCAGACTGAATACAACAGCGGTCAGAGACAAAGGCCACGAGCGGGCAGAGAGCCAAGACCGCGAGGAAAGAACAACCCAAGCGGATGAAGAGGGTAGAGCGCGGCGAGTAGGAGCAGGCCGCGAGAAGAGAGCGCGGTCTGGACCAGTAAAAGCGTGCATGGAGGAAAGTGGACTGAAGAAGACCGCAGACCGCGCGGATTGGCAGGAAGGGGCTGCGGATAGCACGAAGCCGGGTGGGATCAGGAGACCGTGGCGGATGCAGATAGCAGACCGCAGACCGCGCGGATAGTCGGGAAGGAGCTGCGGATAGCACGAAGTCGGGCGGGATCAGGAGACCGCGGAGGATAGCACACGGAAGTCCGCGCGAGAAGAGAAACAGGAGCAGAGAGAGGAGAGAAACGGGCCCCACAGACAGGCTATAAGAATCCTGAGGGGAGGGGTGGAACCACGGAGTGGAGAGGGGAGAAGAAGGCGAAGCAGCAGAGAGAAGCAGGCCGCCAGAAACCAAGCGGGAAGGACGGGAAGCGGATTGAAAGGCGAGTCTGCTGGAAGCCGCGAGTCCGCTGGAAACCACAGGAAGATAGGCGGTTAAATAGGGGGAAGCCGCCCAAGGAGGACCGGTGCCTCTGATACCATGTAGAAGATGAGAAAAGCAACCTTGTATATATGTTCACTTGTTTAGAATACAAAGAATGAGTACAAATATATAATGAGAGAAAGAGAGAGTAAGGTCCTATACACAATGTGGGATTAAAGAGGAAAGAGAAAATAACAATAAAATACAAAATGGGCCTAGTTAAATGGGCTTTTCTAACACCAACAATACCAGGTATCGACCTAAATGATATTTTAGATTCTGAAAATATAAATATTTAATAATAAAACTCATAATCCTATTAAATAATAAACTCAAATCTGTTAGATAGATTCCTACTGAGATATGAATGAGAAAACAAAGGTTGGACACAATATTATATGCTTCAAATAATTCCTGTCATCCAACAATACCAGATATCCACTGAACTCCATGTATTATAATCTTAAAATATGGAATCCGATTTACCAATGAACTCAAATTTGTTTAGAGTACCCTACTTCAGATTCACCAACCGAGAGGTTTCAAATGGATAATTTCAAATTTAGTGCAAAATTGAAAGAAGTAATAATAATATAAGTTAAAATTCTATCTACCACCATGAAAACTAAATAAAAAATGGTACTGTAACTTGCCTTTGATGGACTACAATATAACTGGAATATCCTCCTTTTGTGATTGTGCCATCTGTGTCAACAGCATTGAATGTGTAAGTTTCTCCATTCACACATATGTTTTCTTTGTGAACATTACAATACTCGCAAGTTCTGCATGAATTCACATAAGTTCCAACACCAACAATATCACCAATCTTGAAGTGTGTAACATCTGCACCAATTTCCGTGACAACCCCAGAAATCTCATGCCTGAGAAATAAATCCACAAACTAACAACATACAATTATACTGTGCAAAGCAATGTGTTTCATTAATTATTAAAATAGGATAAATAAGAACATTTTAGCACCAAGATTTATAATTTATTGATTTAGAAAAGGCATATGATTTAGTACACCACAAGAATTGATTCAGTGCTCTTTACGGAAGAGAAGTGTGTGATGGAAGTAAGTTAAAGCTCTTAAAAATCTGTATCGTGGAATGCTGCAAGATATTACAATTTACAAGTAAATGTAGTAAAAATAATGGAAATACTTCTAAAATATCTCCAAAATGAGGCGCCTTAATGTATGTTTTTTCTTGTCAGGATAGTTCTAATTATTGAGACATCTACTAGGTTAAGTTAAAAATTAGAACTAAAATAATCATGGCAATGGAGGGTATCAAATTAGTATAACAATGACTGGGTACTTGAATTGCAATTTAAGCGGGGGTTATATTATCAATTATCAATCTACTTTATCTATACTATCAATTATCAATCTATTTTATCTATACTATATTCAAAAGGAAAACTTGAGTTAGTCGTGATGTTGAAATAGAACCATCAAATAAATGTTGAGTCCTTTAATTACAATTCTCCTGATTTAATAGAGTATGCGACATCTTGCTAGCATAAAATAAAATATATATATGTAATTTATAAATACTAGCGTCTTGAATCGGGTCACCACGTGCTTTGTTTGTTTCGGCCATAGTACTTGATCGTCGCTCAAGTGATGATAAGAAACTGCCATCATCACACATTGCACACGGGGTGACCCTATACACGGCCGCTAGTCAGAATAAAGAGAAATTTAGGCTCCATAAGTTTAAGTAAGTTGGGTCAAAAATTTAGAAGAATATGGATACATATTGTGATATAATATCCAAAGTTAAGGCTCTGTGGTTAAAATATAAAACTGCATCTTGAGTATTATGTAATAAAATGATGCATTAGAGAAACAAAGATATTTTCTCTGTTTCTTGATACTTCTCCGCTATATTTGTTTGAACCGCCGGTTTGTTTAAGAAGAGCGGGAGGAGAAGGGACATTTATCCCCAATTAATTAAAGTTTAAATGACAATAAGGGCAAGGAGTTTCAAAAGGCCAATAAAGTGAGGGGCTGGTTGTTTGTAAAGTAGTTGGGAGAAGTTATGAGAAATGAAATGGGAATTAATGTCAAGGGGTGTTAGAAATAGAAATCTAAAATTAAATAAAGATTATTGCCTTAAAGTATTAATTTCAGATTTAATTAATATTTTAATAATTTCTTTTCTTACTTGTCCAAAATAATCCTAGCCCTAATTTGACGGACCAATTTATTTAAGTTCTTATTGGTCGGTCACACCAATAAGTCGTACACATGACGCGATACAGAATACACCAATACATGGAAAATAAAGGACAACTTGCGCAACGACATGTGCTACATATTATTTAATAAAATGCGATAAAGATAAATAAAAATGCAATTCATGCTGCATCAATTCTCCCGGGGCTGAAGGAACTCGACCCCGTCGAGACTTTGATGGAACCTGCCACTGAAACATCCAAACAACGATCTGAGTTAAGTAGTGCCTCCGCCTTGCCAAAGTAGATAGTCAAACACAAGGACTCATTATTGTAGCACAAGATCTGTTGGCAAACTCTCTTTCTTGAAAGGCACAGGAAACTCATCTCCATTGGAAAAATAAAATTTCAGGCGATGCTATCAAGAAGGTTAACATCCTCATGTTCGACACATTCCCACTGTCATAGGGGATGCACTTCAAGTACACCTCCTTACCTTTGATAGATGTTGGCTTATCTTCATGTTTACGGGTAATGCACTCCCATAGCTTGCCCGCATTCACCATTCCCTTCACTAGGTCACGAAGAGCTCTACAACTCTTTGCTTCGTCCCCAACATCTTTGTGGAACTCACAAAAGAGCTCCTTGTTCTGATTCCCATAATCAGCTTTGAGATGGGAAGGTCTCTCGAAGCCTGGCTGTTTTTGGATGATTGGACGACCTCCTCCATGGGAAGTATAAGATCTGTATACTCTTCTTGACTGTCGTTATATCCAGGAGCACGATGGGGATTGTCGTATTCATATCACCACACACGAGCGGAATGTGTTGATCTTTCAACACGACTCGATTACCTTAGGGATGATTATATTGAGAGAGATCTCGAGTGGCAGGTTCGTACTGATGCACCTTCCTTTGATGGCTCATCGAGTCTCGAGTCTTTCAGTTATTGGCTCATGGACATGGAGTATTTATCTTGATCATTTTGAGTTATTCGGTGAGCGGTGCATCAAGTTTGCAAAACTTTGGCTTCCAGATCAGGCAAGAGCGTATTGGTCTAGCATTGAAAGGACCCACGAGCGAGACCGTCTTCATCGCATAACTAGCTGGGTGGATATGAAGCGTATATTGTGTAGGAGGTATCTGCCTTCATCATATCGGAGTCGCTTGCTCGAGCAATGATTTTTCCTCCAGCAAGGATCAATGTCTTTTGTTGAGTACAAGGATCGTTTTGATGAGTTAGTTGTGAGGAGTGATATCCGAGAGGACCCAGCCATGACTACTTCCTGATTTTTGGTCTGGACTTCGATCTGACATATGTTCTGAGGTGGTTTATCACAGCTCGAAAACCCTTGAGCAGGCATCAACTCGCCTTTCATCATGAACAGTCCTTGAGATCAGCAAGAGCTGCTCGATCAGGTTCACACCATGACCACCGCAGTACGAGTCCCTCTCATACCGAGGTCACCACGATGTCTACTATTGCCCTGTCAGCAGCGACAGAAGTGATACCTGATACGGATTTCTTTCACCCTGGTGATGTGCTTAGTCCAGTGAGTGGTCAATCTTTTATGTCTGATTCTCTTTGGTGACCCCAACTGAGAGTAAGTCAGAGTGACCTATCGATTATGTAGTATCCCTCTCACCTACACTTCTTATTTTGCCATGCCCTGGGTTACTCAACACCCCTACCATAGACCGGTTTTTTGACACCGCACCTACAAACCCGCTCTTGAGGGTAAGTCTATGTCTCTCTCCCCCTTCTCATTGTTCCAAGTCTAATCACGATCGAGAGCCCATAGTCTAGTGTTGATCTTGTAGTGGATATCTCACCCACTAATGGGGACATTACTCCTTTGGTACCCATCTAGAGGATCATGACCCTATTGACGAGTTCTATGACGAGCCCCAAGTTGAGCCTCCTGATGAGCCGCCACATCCTGGAGAGGATAAAACCCTGGTGAGTCGTCCATTTATGAGCTCCAGGTTACTGGCGTCACTTTCATTATCATCTCTGGTCTTGCCCCAGGAAATGGATCTTAAGTGGAGCATTGCATACGTAGGGCCATCCTTGAGCACACTTGAGCGTACTCCTAATATTTTGAGGATCTACCTTATGACACATCACACTCTTGATGAGTTTTGAGACACACCACCTGTTGACCCACTAGATGAGCTCTTTCTTTTGAGGGGCCCTCACCACACTCTTGAGTTGCATCCTATCGTCGGTGTCGCTAGCACCCACTCAGATGATCGTCACATCCACGATGAATTTTATACGTACTTCCGGCTAAGCCCCCTAATGCGCCACAATCCCTAAGAGACATTTAGTATGCTTCAACAGTCGGCAAGAGCGGAGAGTGAGCCTAATTGGGAGAATAATCACTGAACAGAGGCTCTAAAATCCATTTGTGGAAAGTGAGGGAAAGTAAATGATGTAGAGAGGAGACGTGGACCCGCAACAGAGGATGAGTTTTGGGTCTGTTCGGGGCTGATTGGCAACTTACCATATAAGGCGTACCCGAATTGATGATCCGACTCCGCAGATGTGTCCGGATTTGCGTTGCGAATTGATTTCATATATTACATTGTTATTTTTGCATTTTATTTGTTGTATTTGAGTGGCTCGCCTACGGCCAATTATAGGCATCGATGATCGGATGCCCTAATTCTCTTATTACTATAAATAGTATATTAGTTGGCTGATTTGAGGCATTGCAGAACTTGGAGAGTTGATTCCTGGATTCCCGTGATCATCTCACGGTGTCGTCTCCGTGGAAACCTAGGTGATGACTCCTAGGCTTATATCTCCCCCCCCCCCCAAGGTATCCCTAAATCGGCATCATTTTTCATCATCCAATCCCCCCCTTACCACCGCCCAAAGCCCTCCTTCATGTCGGATGTCCGCTGGTACAGTTCCCCCACAACAGCTGCCTCATCCACCCTTAATCACAACACCAGACCCTCCCTGTCCACCCCACAACACAGTCGGCCACCCTCCACATTAAGGCTGAGCATATTATTCGAAACTCGAAAGTCGCTTGAAAATCGTTCAAAAATTGAGCCGAATCAGAATCGGTTAAAATTGATTCGACTCAATTTGAGTCGATTCAATTTGATTCGAATCTGATTTCAAGTCGATTTTGAGTCAGCCCTGAATCGCTCGAAATATGATTCGAATCACCTCGAATTAATTAAAAAAATTAAGTATTTATCAATATATTCTTATTTTAAGATTAAAAATAACAAAATTTAAACCTAAATAAAAAGAACGAAGGCTTTTAAGTCTTTCATTTGCTAAATTTATATGTTGCTCAATTTAATTTTGAGCAAACTAGGAATACAACGAAAAATTGCTCAATTTTGAGCCGACTTGATTCAATTTCGAGTCAACCCGATTCGATTTCGAGCCGACTCGATTCGATTTCGAGCCGACTCGGAATCGAGTCATTTTGATTCGAGCCGACTCGACTCGAAATCAATTTCGATTTCGAGTTGATTTCGAGCCGAGTTCGAGTCGAAAATTTCGATTTCGAGCCGAACAAAAATCACTCGAACTTGACTCGATATCAGCCCTACTCCACATCCAGCCATAGTCGCCGCCCTCCTAGCCCCCTCAATTGTCAACGCTGCCCACCCCACCACCCTATGAACCCACCGCCAGCCCCTTGCGGCTTCCCTACAACAACCGCCCTCCATCAAAACCCCGGTCCCTTGCACCAACTTCCCCCACCCCGTGGCGCCACCTCACAACCCCGCCTCTTAAAATCCACCCAGATTTGGGCAGTCCAGCCCAGATCCGCCCTTCCCCCATACCCACCCCTCGTCCTACAACCCGAATCCGCTCCAAAACCTCGGATTCATCCCTCCTACGGTCAGATCTACCTTTACATAGTCGGATCTACTCATTTCCAGCCCGATTCCGCCCCACCGCCGAGGACAGCCACCTATGTTATTTTCCTGCCTCCGGTTCCACATTGGATTGCCATCAAAACGCATCCGGCTTCGAAATCTTCATTGTCTTGGTCAGCTCACTACTTGGTGAATCTTTGTTGTATTGAACTATTTTTTAAAAGCATTATTAATATCAGTTGAATCTCATACTTGTTTGGATCTCTTGTATTGTGTTTGTTTGCTTTTAGATTATCATTGTGATTTGCAGGATCTATTCGTCGCGCGCTCTCGCTTTGGCCCTCCATGCAGAGGAAAACCTAACCCGCTTGCTTAAACGACTTATTTTTGTTTTTGTTATAATCATGCATGTGCGATTAAATTATTTAATGCTCAATTTGAATTATCTGTCAGATTTTGCATTGCAAGTAGGGTTAGGGCAACACTACATCCACCACTTATAGATTCGTCATGCGTCAATAATGGTCTAGGGTTTCAATGACACATTGTTGTTGGGGGGATCAACATTTGGAATATGGGAAGGATGACTTCAATGGCAGACCTTATTGACTATCAATTTCCTTGACCACTTTTGTCGTAACGGCTCACACAACTTCGAGACAGGATCAATTGTGAATGCCAGGGTAGTTGATGGGCCACTACACGCCTCAATTGTAGGTCATCGTCACTGTCGACAAAGCTCTGAACGTAGATTGACTACATGAAGTCTAGCCGATCAATCCAAAAGCAGACTGGTTCTGCAGAGATGGCAAAGAATCAAATGCTCTATGCCGAATTTATTACGAACACTGATCGTAATGGAATATTGTTGGAACCTTGTTGCAACTGCCAAATGTCGGAAGCTAGGGGAAGAGCTATCAAATCCCCAACCATAACTAAGGTGAGAACAAAGAGAGAAAGAAAGAATTTCTAGCACCATTATTTCATAGCCCTAAGGCTCTTTAAATAGATTTTACATGCAATCCATATGCAAGCAAGTCCGCATCCTCAGGCTAATTATGAAAATACCAAAAACACCTAGGAGCTTAAAAATACAAATTATAGCATAATTAAATTAAAAACTTAACACTGATGCAGACCATTATTAAATTAGAAATGCCCTCTTCATCTTCCACCTCTTCTTTGTTCTCTCCTTTGTTAAGATTGGAGATTTGGTAGCTCTCCCTAGATCCCCTCGCATCCAGAGATTATGGCAAGGCTCCAACAATATCCAGGGATGATCGAAATTTGTAACAGACTTTTAACTTAGATTTATGGCAATCCCAATTTTAAACAATGGCATTCATATGTACAAGTGATAGTATTTCATTCAATTAGATATTGCTGCCAATCAAAATACATTGTTTTACAGAAACTAAAGAGTGAAATGTGCCTTTATGTTCAAATGATTTCAGAAACTACATTGTTTTACAGAAACTGAAGAGTGAAATGCGCCTTTATTTGAATGCAAACTACATAATCTATTGTTCCTGCGTTAACTTTTAATTTTATATACATGTTCAAATGATTTCATTCACTTCATAAAGCTGTTTAAAATTACTCTCATACATACAATGTATATACATTAGAAAAGATGGCAGGGAAGCCCGGTAAACAAAGCATCCCTGCGCAGTGATGGTCCTGAGAAGGGTCCCACCACAAGGACCCTTGCATAAGGAAAGATGACAATTTTCCAAAAAAAAAAATTATTAATTTAAAATATGAATACCAAATTTCTGGCATATTGAGAATAGTGCCTCTATTATTAATTTCGAAGGATGGTAACAATACTACCTTTAAGAGTTGTACCATCAACAAAAATACTTGAATTCATAGTGCATCTAGCATAGTAGCACAGCTCCGAAAATGGTAGTATAAGCATTTGAAAAAATAAGAACAAAATTAACTCTCCAGAAAATTTCCTAATTCTATATAAATTGTATAGTATGCCTGATAAAAAATTTTACCCAGGCACCAAAGGATAATTTGAGTTGTTCAGTAAATTTCTGGTCCAGATAACATCAGCATAACATACTCCACAGTGTGTTATTCTTAGAGATACATCACCATCTTGCAAAGCCCTGCATTATTTATAATGGATCAGCAGAATATATTTTAAAAATAATTTAGCTTGAAGAACACTAATGGATCAACCTTCCCCTGCGGGTCCACAAGTATGACCATGTTTAAGTTTTGTAAGAAATTAGAAAATAAAAAACCTTTTCCCTGTGGGCCCTACATTGTGTGAATGAAGCACTTTGGTAGTTGTACAGTATTATGCTTTTAAGTCGTAGAAGTAATTTACTTTGCATGTTGTTGATGATGTTATGTACATTTATTACATATTTTGTGTCTTGATTATTGTTTTTGTATACTTTAAGAAATCACATATTATACACATTCGTGTCTTTCATAAACCTTTCACTCATGAAAATTAGACTTCAAGCACGAAAACACATGTTTTAACATAATTGAGTAAATGTACTAGATGACTAAGCATAAACTTTACAATGTCTTTAAAGCTTAAATCTCAAATTATATCACATTTTATTGTTAAATTTCCATATAAACTATAACGATAATCCTACAACATATTTTCTCTTGGTTTATAACAGAAATATTTTATGATCTCTGATTTCTATCGCAACTCTTTTATAATCTTCAGTTTATCATGCGTATTTTTTTATGAAGTTGTGATTGTACGCGTTCATGATTATCTTATGTGTATTTCCCTTAATATGTATTGTTTTCACGATTTTTCAAGTGCATACACTCTTTGCTCAATCATTTTTTTTATAACTGGTGGTTCGTTATTTCACGAAATATTCCACATTCACCCTCCTTTGATAATATCATTCACCTTCCTTTGATAATATCAAATGGAGAAGATTAAATTGAGAAATCTAAGGTGAGAAGAAAAATAAAACCATTAAGTGTAAGGGGAGAAAATATTTAGGAGCACACACTTAGTAAGAATTTTATTTAGTGTACTTGCTCAAATTCATATTATTGTATTATTACTAACCGCGCACAACTATAAACAAAGCACTTATCTAAATGTTTGATTTCTCATCATGGGATTTGATATTATTAAAAGTGGGAATTTGTTGAAACATGGCTTCCGCATCTCCTGGATTGAGAATAACAAATAATAATCTATATTTGATCTACTTTGCTTGTGTTTATAGTGTGCATGTCCTATAGATACAATAGAGAGAAGTACATGGACGACATGGGGTGAATTAGCCACTTTCACGCCGCCATAGCTACTACTGCTGGCAGTAACTATTGTTCCAGAACGATTGCTAACAAGGAGCATTTCAAAAGAGACATGGCGGGAGCAAAGAGCTTAATATGTAAATTCTTATCGCGTCGTGGTAACTCTAACGCGCGGCGGTAAATCTTTAGGCAACCCCAGACAATCAAAAAATGATTGAGGAGTCAAATTAAGTAGGACGTCGCATTTGGATGGAATGTAATATTTTACTACCGCACAACGATAGTTCTTACCACGCTGCGATAATTGTTGCCTAAGATAGTAGCATCGCTTCCAAATCAAGATGTCGGAGCGCAAAAATTCAATTATTAAGCAACCACTGGCGCTAGGTACTACCATTGGCGTCTTGCCGATAGGTACTACCGCAGGGGATAGTAAACAGTGTTCTATTTAAAGGACATTTTTGCTCTATCTCGCATGCGCAAAATAAATTATTTTCAAGGGAGCCTTAGTGCCTGAAATCCGAAGGAGTTCTAAGAGGCCATTCCTGCGACCGGAAGAAATTTTGAAGGCAAATGAAATCAAAGCTTATTCAACACGAAAAATGGACGCATCTAACGGCGACAATCACAAGCATCTCTTCGTAGTCTCCTTCAGAAAGTCTCTATGGAGTCTTTATTCCAAAATATTTTATTCATCCATCTATTGTATTCTCTTTATCTTTTTGAGATTTTTCTTATGCGCAGAGGAATTCCCACTTGTGATGGCGACTAGGTCTTTATACGACTTGGAGAAAATTTGCCTCATGCGTGGCTACTAGACTGGGATTTAGGTCTAGGGGCGGCTTAAGGCCTACCTAGGGAGAAATGAGCTAAGACCAACCGGTTCAAGGTGTGAGTTGGTATAGAAAACAAAAGGTGATTTTCTATTTTATCATTTTGATCTTTAGTGTTATGAAGATCAAATTTTGTAATCAATTTTGAATGTAATAAAATCATGTCTCTCTTTTTGTTTTCAAGCACGTTTCATTGCTGAATTTTAAGTCATAATATTCAAAGCTTAATTATTCCAAAATAAACGATCATTAATAATTATAAAGATTTAATTGAAAATTAATAATCCCTTATTCACATCCCCCCTCTAGGGGCGCTTCACAATCTAACAAGATTAACTCCTCTGGACCCACCGCTATATATGCAAGTAGGGCTCGCCGTTTCCCTGAGTCGTTGGATCCATTGCTCCTCTCCCACGACTTGTCCACTTTTATTTGCTTCGGTAATCGTAGACACTCATCTCCCTAGATTCGCAGACCGCGCGTACCTGTCTTGCACAAGCTCACGGCCGCCGACTCGCAACTCTCATCCTTCTTGTACTCACTGCTCTGTCGGCTTGAGTCTGTCAATCACACTTGTATTGGACCTTGCATTTGGCTTCGTTGCTTCTATGCTTCCGTTCATAACTCATCGAACCTTCCGTCCAGAACTCACCGTGCCTCCCTGCTACCCGCTACATCCTGCTCTCGCTGCTCTTATCCCTCGGCATGCCGAATTCTGTATGTTTTTATGATTGCAGCACCTCGTCTCCCCGGATTCGCAGATAGTGCGGACCTGTCCTAGGAGAGTTCGCAGCCTCTGACTCGCAACTTCCGTCCTTCCTGTGCTAGCCACCATGTCAGCTTGAGTCTATTGGTCACACTCGCGCCGAAACTTTGCATCTGACGTTGTTGTTTGCAAGTTGCTTCCTCCAGAGCTCACAAACACTGATAGTTATTGTCGATTACATCACGCAATGTCAAATCATGCAGGAACGAATGTTACGTCGCTTCCTCAACCCTTCCCGCACTCGCTCTGGATTTTATCCCAAAATTCCAAGACGAACTATGTATTACCATTATCTACCTCACTGGGAAGAAAACTTGTGTTGAGTGGGTACACTCCGTGCGCCGAGTTCTTCATTCCAAATTCTTCTTCATCATGTCACTCATGACATCCATGTTGAGCCTACCAAGCAATGGCTCCGGAATGATGGTCGCGTACAGTCATGGATTCTCAGCACCATGGAAAGTGAGCCATATCGCATGACTATGCACCACGAGACAGTGAAGGCTATGTGGGATGAGTTGAAGTCCTTATACTTCGGGCAGGACAGGCTCCAACATCTGTTTGATTTCTTTATGAGCCTCCAAACTGTTGAACCAGGTTCGGACGGTGACCTGACATCCTTTATGGCTCAATACAAGACACTGATTGAGGCCTAAATTCAGCACCAGCCTCCGATGTTGGATGATTGAGGCCTAAATTCAGCACCAGCCTCCGATGTTGGATCGGTACCCAATGGGCTCAGAAGGAGGTTGTCGGCATAGCTCTGATGATGGCATGGCTACCACCTCATTTATACAATGTACATGCAAACATCTTATCCTCTCCCACTATTTTCTCTCTCAAATATGTGCTCCATGGTCTTGAAGGTGACTCCTCCCATCAATGTCTCGTTGACTTCCTCTCTCGCCTTACTCCAACACTCTACTGCACTCGTCCTCCACATAATGGGCACTGAGGAGGTCCCCGCGGATCCCAGGGTAGTGGGCATAATGACTGCAATCACTCCAAGAGGCAAAACACTTTCTTGTAAACACATTGTGGCCAAATGAATCATATTGAGGCCACCTATTACAGAAAGCATGGGTTCCTGCCGCAGCCTAGCCCGCAACGTCGTCAGAGGTGGCGATGGAGGTAGTGATACAAGTGGAGCGAAGCTCAACCCACGGAGAATGTCAAGGGGGAGAAGGGCAGTCTAGTTCAACCCTAACCCTAGAAATGGGAAGAGGAGAAAGAACTGGAGAGGGAACGAGAGGAACTTAGATGGATAAAGAGAACTTGAATTTATTTCATTCATATCCAAAGCAATGACCCAAGGGGTCTATTTAAAATACTACAAGTGTCATGGGCGTAAACAAGCCCAAATAAAGATGAAAACATGCAATAATAAAAACTTATGAACTCGTACATCGATTTAATTAATAAAAGACACCTAACATGAATACACGACGACGTTATAATGACAAATATAACAGGTCGTGTGGGCCCATAACATCACGCATTCTCGTCAAATCGGGCTTGCCCTCAAGCTCAAACGATGCTCGAATGGATTGATCACCTAGGTCTTTGATTTCCCTCCAAAATAACTCCCAATAGTGCGTGTTGTGGAGGCAGTTGCATCAAGTGATGGGCGGTCATCGAGCTCACAGACAGCGAGAGAGACTGAGAGGAGCGGTGTGGCAGAGACTCTTGTTGAGGAGTGATGCCCAGACACATCTTGAGTTGGGGTGAGTGTGCCTGGTAATTGCGGACAGTCGAGGGCGACGGAGGACCATGCAGAATATGAGTTGCAGCGATCAAATGCGACAGTGCCAGCTGGGGCAGATTGTCGTAAGTAATTCCTCTAGAGGGGTCGGCAGAGCAAGTGGTCGGAGCGGAGGCTATGGGATGGAGGTCGTGAAGATTGATGATGGCAACACAAAATGGCGGCCCCAACGCTGGGTTGGGAGGCGACAACGCCAGTTGTATAAACTGCAGGGAGGGAACAACTGGAGGTGGTGGTGACGCATCATGAATGACAGAGGGAGGTGGAACTTCTATGGGCGTCGATGGGATCGATAATTGTTATAGTGGGACCAAAGGCGGATCCGATGGAAAAGGACCATCGAAGCATCGGTCAATGTTAGTAGTGAGTAAAAAAGCGCGGTGTCATATGATGTTGACTTCTCTAGTAACTTCTGGAGCATTGAACGAAGAGCGGCATGCTCGTCGGAGCACGTCGGAGCTCGTCATTAGGGCACGATAATTAATTGAGGGGGCAGTGGAGGCAGTAATACAAGGGAGTTGAGCTCAACCCGCGAAGAATGTGAGGGGAGAGGAAGAAGGGGAGTTTTGCTCAACCATAGCCCTAAAAATTGAAAGAGGGGAAAGAACTAGAAAGAGAACGACATAAACTTAAAGAGATAAAGAGACCTTGAATTTAATTCATTCATATCCCAAACAATGACCCAAGGGGTCTATTTAAAACACTACGAGTGGCATGAGTGTAAATAACCTCAAATAATGAGAAAAACACGCAACAATAAAAAACTATAAACGTGTACATCGACTCGATTAATAAAAGATGCATAATATGAACACACAACGACACTACTTAACGACATCCTAAGTTATCAAGGCGCGCGCCTAGGCGCGCCTAAGGCGCCGGGCGCACCGGGCGCACGGCATAGCGCCCTAGCAAGAGCTAGGCGGGCGATTTGGCCTAGGCGCGCCTGGGGCGCGCCTAGGCGCGCGCCTTGCCTGTATCTCGGGCGCTGGTTAGGCGCGCCTGGCCTAAATCCGGTCTAGGCGCCCGGTTCAGAAATTAAACCTACCGTGTTTATAAGATGCCTTCCCTCATTTTTCCCGATTCACGCGAGCGAGAGGTTAGGGTTGAAATCGCAGTGTTCCGCGCCTGTCGCCCCTCGTCGCCGCTCGATTTCCGGTCGCCGCTCCTCTTCCGTTCGCCGGCCACCGCCATTTTTGGTAACTACTCACTGCACTCCTTCTTCTTGCATTTTTAATTCGATTGAATGTTTTTTTCGGCTTCCATTTTTAGGGTTTAGATTTTTTGGATGGATGCCATGTTTTTCGGTTGTTCTTCTTGGTTCTAGCATAGACATGTAGTGAAACTGTGAAAGCACTGTAATTTCTGTGATTTTTTGGTCGCTCTCTTCTTTTTAGGGCTTCTAGCATGGTCATAGTGGAAGCCCAGTTCACTGTAACAGTGAACTGGGCTTCCAGTTCACTGCTTTACAGTGAACTGGGCTCCAGTTCACTGTTTTAAAGTGAACTGGAGCCCAGTTCACTGTAAAACAGTGAACTGGAGACCAGTTCACTGTAAAACAGTGAACTGGAGCCCAGTTCACTGTAAAACAGTGAACTGGGCTTCTCCAGTTCACTGTAAAACAGTGAACTGGAAGCCCAGTTCACTGTACAACAGTGAACTGGGCTCCAGTTCACTGTAACAGTGAACCGGGCTAGCTCCAGTTCCATGTAATTATGGATTTATAGTGAACTGGGCTCCAGTTCACTGTTATAATTATGGACTGGGCTGCTCCAGTTCACTGTAATAGTGAAATGGGCTAGCCCAGTTCACTGTAAATTGTAAAACCATGAACTGAATGTTATACAGCTATAGTTTTCAGCAATTATCTTGTTGTAGGAAATAATTTTTTTGTAAAATGTTTTAATAGTTGGAAATGGATGCGAGTGGATCTGGTTCATCCAATGTCCAATCTAGGATTGATCCAGGTTGGAAGTATATGCGGCAGACATCTGTTGCAAATAAAAATGATTTAATTTGCATTTTCTGTGAGAAAATCAGAAAGGGTGGAATTTATCGTGCAAAACAACATCTAGTGGGAGGATTTAGAAATACCAAAGTCTGTCTCAAATGCCCACAACATGTAAGGACAGAAATTCAAGACTATATGCAAAAGAAAATGGCTGTAAGCATGACAGAAAAACAAGCATTCCCGGACTTCGCAGATGTAGATACCTTTGGAAGCGATGAGGATATGGATGACGTCGGTGCGAAGATTCATGGATGTGGTCCAAGTGGTGTGCCTAAAAAGTCTCGAACTAAAGGACCGATGGATGTTTTCTTTGCACCTAATATTGAGAAAAAAATAAAGCAGAAAGGCCAACATCAGCAAATGAAGCAAACTTCTATCAACGAAGCATGTAAGAAGGAACTTAGAGGGAGGGCGTGCAAGCATCTAGCTCAGTGGATGTATGATGCAGCCATTCCTTTTAATGCGGTTACATACCGTAGTTTTGCAGTGATGATAGAGTCCATTGGCCAGTTTGGGGTTGGATTGAAACCACCCAGTTATCATGAAGTTCGCGTGCCTTTGTTGAATAATGAAGTGGCTGAAGTTCAGAAGATGATGAAGAACTATGAGGATGAGTGGAGGTTATTTGGATGTTCCATCATGGCAGATGGATGGACAGACAAGAAACAGAGAACACTTATTAATTTTTTGGTAAATTCACCAAAAGGTACATTCTTCCTGGAATTTGTTGATACATCGGATTACGCAAAAACTGGTGAGAGGATGTTTGAATTGCTTGATAGAGTGGTGGAACGTGTTGGAGAGGCCAATGTTGTTCAAGTTGTTACTGATAGTGCAAGCAATAATGTACTAGCAGGTAAATATATCGTTAATCATCCTCTTTTAATATTTGTTTAATTTTAATAATATATATTGAAATTAAATAAATGTGTTTATTATGAAATAGGAAAATTATTGGAAGCAAAACGGCCACATTTATATTGGACACCGTGTGCCGCCCATTGCATCGATTTAATGCTGGAGGATATTGGAAAGATGCCAAACATTAGTAGAACAATTAAAAGAGCAATGAACATCAACAGTTATATTTATGTTCGGCCTGGACTAGTCAACATGCTAAGGAGCTTCACAGGAAAAGTGGAGCTTGTTAGACCTGCTGTTACTAGGTTTGCGACATCATTTCTTGCTCTTCAGCGCATTCATAAGCAGAGGACAAATCTAAGAAAGATGTTCACTTCAACTGAGTGGACATCAAGCAAGTGGGCAAAAGAAACAGGAGGTAAGCAAATACAGAGCATCATATACATGGTCTCTTTCTGGAGTACTATTGTATACATTTTGAAGATTTTTGGACCTTTAGTTCGGGTACTAAGATTGGTAGATGGGGAGAAAAGACCGGCTATGGGTTACATCTATGAGGCAATGGATAGAGCAAAAGAGACAATCATGAGCTCTTTCAATGGAAAAGAGGATAAATATAAAGAAGTGTTAGCGATTGTTGACAGGAGATGGGAAAATCAGCTTCATCGACCATTGCATGCGGCGGCGCATTACTTAAATCCAAAGTTCTTCTATTCAAACTCTGAAATGGCATTAGATGGAGAAGTCATGAGGGGTTTATATCAAACAATGCAAAAGCTCATTCCAAGTCCTGAAACTCAAGATATAATTATGGACCAATTAAGTTTGTATAGAAATGCCGAAGGTTTATTTGGAATGCAATTTGCAGTTCGTCATAGAAAAACAAAGTCCCCAGGTTAGTTAATTTCTATTAATTTCTTGATTCATTAATTTTGACATTAAATATTATTTCAAGTTTCATTAATTTCTTGATATTTTTTTTTTGACAGCTGAATGGTGGCAATCATATGGAGCTGATACTCCTGATCTGACTAAATTTGCGGTAAAGATTTTAAGTCTCACTTGCAGTTCATCCGGATGTGAGCGCAACTGGAGTTTTTTTGAGCATGTATGAATTTTTTTGAACAAGTATGCAAATATTAATTTATATTATTATATGATTAATTATTTATTTGTTATGAACTTATGTTGCAGGTCCATTGCAAAAAAAGAAATCGACTAGCACAACAGCGGCTAAATGATTTAGTATTTGTAAAATACAATCGTGTCTTGCGTCGGCGATATGATTCACGTGATCGTATTGATCCGATCTCGCTGAAAGATATTGACGATAGCAATGAATGGTTGATGGGAAGAATGGAGGAAGATGAGGAGGTTGAGCAGGATGACGATATAGTTTTTGATGACGAATTATTGACCTGGGGTGCAGTAGCAAGGGCCAGCGGAGTAGAAGAAGACATCTACTCCACGCGCTTATCTAAAGGGAAGTTGGTAGCTGACAAGGGGAGCACATCTAAGAAGAAGGCACATACTCAAACAATGCATACAGATGATGTCGAGGATGAAGAAGAAGTTGAGTTCAATGAGGAAGAAGAATGTTTTAGTGAGGAAAATGAAACATTTATTGATTCAGACGATGAGTGATGGCGTGATCGTCATGATGTTATGTTATTTTCTTGCACATTTGTTTTTAGTTTATGATTGTTGACTTAGTAACGTGGTAGCTTATGTTTGTTTTTGGGTGCGAAAAATTACAATATTGATTTGATAGATTATGATTGCTTACTTGCTTGATTTGATAGATTATGATTGCTTACTTGCTTGATTCATTTGTGTTTTATGAAAGGATTTGGTCACTTACTAGCTGAATGGAAGTCATGCTATATAATTCAAGAGGGGTTGATCATGGGTGTTTAAAAGGTACAAATATTTTTACAAAAAATTTGTTTATCTCCGTCTAATGCTTTATATTACATGTTGTACTTTTTTATTTAATTTCTAGTTGCACTTTGTATGCATCAATTATGACTATCATGTATTTATATCACTTCTCACATGTTTAGATAGAATACTGGAAAATATGAGCTCTTATACTAACTTGATAGAATAGAACTAACCCAATTCCAAAATGGCTCTTATGCTAACTTGATAAAACAAAACTAACCCAATTTCAGCGAATTGGGCGCCCGGTTCGCTCAATTTCAGCGAATTGGGCGCCCAATTCGCTCAATTTCAGCGAATTGGGCGCCCAATTCGCTCAATTTCAGCGAATTGGGCGCCCAATTCGCTCAATTTCAGCGAATTGGGCGCCCAATTCGCACAATTTCAGCGAATTGGGCGCCCAATTCCCACAATTTCAGCGAATTGGGCTCCCAATTCGCTCAATTTCAGCGAATTGGGCGCCCAATTCGCTCAATTTCCTTTTCCCCCAATTTTTGCGCCTCACGTACCTCAGGCGCGCGCCTGCGCCTTGCGCCTAGGCTTCAGGGGCCCTTTGCGCCTCGGTGCGCCTTGCGCCTTTGATAACTTAGACGACATCGATAATAGATTGTGTGGGACGCAATCATGGCCACCACATCATTGTGATTCAGCTGTGCCGGGACTAGACCACAGTGGCAGAAGATTTAGCAAACCTCGGGATACAACTGGAGTCTCATTGTGTAAACAAAGTGCTCTAGCGAAAAGGTGAGATCGTCGGTCATTGGGAATTGATCCACTGCCCAGGCTCCGCCGCACTTGCCTCAAAACTCAAGGGGACGTGATGGGAAGAGAATTCATTGAACGCGACATCCAAGATGCGCAAGATCGGGAAGGTCTAGCGCGCTAGGAAGTGAGAAGAACAATGAAGGCAGTGTTGCTCGACATCATTAGTCTAATGTTGATCTCGACAAGCTGACCTGCCCAAGGTTGCAAAGAGAGGGGAGATAGTACAATCGGATAAGGAGTTCATCTCAGCAGTAGTGTGAGTGTGGAAAAAATCATGGACCCCACTTTTATTTATAGGAGTTTGTCAACTCACTAGACCCGCATAGGGTCAAACGCTATTTTTTCAAGTTTGTTCTAAACTCGCAAAAAATAGAGATTGTGTACGACCCGTATTCACAGTATAGTGACAGTGAGAGAAGGTTGGTTGTTAACCAAAGAGAGACGTATAGAGAACCCTTCACAACTTGCAACAACCTCCACGCCAACCAGCCTCAACATTAACTCGCCTGAGGTAAGTATCATCTTGTGTGGCCTCGTCGGTGACATGATCAGGTTCGCATGTGGGTGGGGTCCATCCTCTGATAACAGGGTCGCCCTTACTAGTCTGTTCTGCCTATAATTATGACTCAGTGTAAGGGAAATAGAGTGTTAACAACTCACAAGGAAACTCGCCTAATAATAGCGAGCTCGCATGTTCCTAAGTCGATTCTGCTTCATCGCCTAACCAAGCACGGTATTTGATTTGGGAGGGAAAGGTCTTATACACTTTTAGGTATGCAACGAGACATCCTTGTTGTAGCTCGTAGTTCGATTTTATAAGCAACACAGACATTGATCTCTCTTGTGTTTGCCTCGTTCATGTGCTTGTTAGCTCAGAAGTAAAAAACCTTCGGCCATCTTTCGGTCAGAACATTGAGAACCGGGTTCCGGGCTTCAACACTTATACTTCTAAAACCAAAGTAGTTTTAGTGGAACCTATCCCATCCTTCCATGGTGCAAGCAACCTGAGATGAGATTTGGAAAGGAAACTAATCCTCATTAAAGATTTCCTCCTCTAAGGATTCAATATCACATTAATATATGAACTTTCATAAAGTTGCGAAATATTATATTGAAATCAGAGCTTCTAGCAAGCTCTCCAGCATCAAATAACAACCTAAAAAAGGTAATGTTACTCTTCTCATTAAAGAAGATTTTACACGGAACTCAAAAACATTATACTTATATATTTCAAACCTTCTGCTGAATGTATAAGGTGAGAGATATCCAGATGCATCTCTTGCTGCCCAGCCAATGCAATCCCCATCAACACTTTCAGGAGCCATAGTAAACAATTCGTCAAGCCTAAAAGATGGACAAGAAAAGAAATTAAAATAAACACAGCATACATTCCAGAGACATGACATGTAGTTTGGTTCATTGCTATCACTTCTCTGGTTTTTTTTACATGAGCAGATAACAGCTAAGTGGAACTCAAATCAGATGATAAGTACATATAATTTAAAATATAAAGTTAGAGCTCATTTGATTGTTAGCTGATAGGAAATATGATTTCGGAAACTGTGATTTCATTTTTCACTTATTTTATATATGAAAAATGAAATCATCATTTTTGAAGATAGTTATTAGAAGGTTTATTACGTTTCAATACAATGTTAACTTCTTATTACATCCAACAAAATAAATAATTTAACAAATTTCATCATTTTACAATATGATTTCTAATTTCAAGCTTAATAAATTTAACAAATTTCTAATGTCAAGCTTTATAAATCATTTCACATGTTTATTAGGTTTCAAATTTCAATACAATGTTAACCTCTTAGTACAACCAAGGGCAGCCTGGCGCACAAGGCATCCCCGCAGAGCGGAGGTCCGGGGAAGGGTCCCACCACATAGGTGAAATGTAGGCAAATCTTACCTTGCATTTTTGCATGAGCCTACAAAATTTTATTTAATTACATCCAACAAAATAAATAATTTAACAAATTTCATCATTTACAATATGTTTTTTTTATTTCAAGCTTTATAAATTTAATACATTTCTAATGCCAAGCTTTATAAATAATTTAACATGTTTGTTAGGTTTCAATACAATGCTTCAAAGACTGTTTACCATTCAGTGTTACTGTGTTTGATTCTCAAAGCCAAATTATAAAGCTAACATTTTAATAGCATACCAAGTCAGCTTTTTGGCACTTTTCACGCCCGAATTATTCTATTTTGACACTTTGCATCCTAAATTTTCAAAATTGACACTTTGCACCCCAAGGCTGAAATTTACGGGGTATTTAGCTCCGGACATCACCCAAAATGTCGATTTTGACACTTTGCAAATAGCCAAAATAAGATAGTTCGGGGTGCAAAGCGCCAAAATGAGCATTTTGGGTGGTGCCCGGACCTAAATATCCCTTAAATTTCAAACTTGGGGTGCAAAGTGCCAAAAATCTGTAATTAGGGGGTGCGAAGTGTCAATTTTAAAAATTCGGGATGCAAGGTGCCAAAATAGAGTAATTCGGGGGTGCAATGTGCCAAAAAGCCAACAAAGTCAGTTCTTATAATCTAGTAACAAGATGATGAAGAAAATAAACAGGGATACTCAAATCAACACATGAAATCGGAAGATCGAAAGCTAACCATCAAGATGAAAGAACAAAAAAATCGAGTTTTTAATTCGTTCTTCACGATCTTTTACCCAAATCCATCGCGCTGCCTCTTTAATCGCACTCATACAATGCTAATACTTTTGCAAGAGGGGGAAGAAGAAAGCCGAAAAATAGGGTTAAGCTGCATGTAGAAGGAAGCCCTTACAAGAGAGGGGAAGCTTGATCCTTGCACGCAGTGCGAGAAACTCTACTGGTTTGAAATTCCTTTGCGATAGTAGATTCCGATCTCCTCTCCGAATCTAAACCCTAAAAGGCCCAGAAACGAGAGCGGCTGTGCATATCGAACGGGATGATAATTTCCAGTTTTGAGAGTCCAAATGCAAATTATAACTAACAATTATCTATGCTCGCGTGTGCATGGTTGTGATCCTCACAATATTATTCTATATCTGATTTCAATCATTCACACAGAGTTGCATTTAAGAACTCTTATTATTGACTGTTTGGGAAGGCGGTGCGGTGGCAGTGAAAAAAAAGTTATATTCTAACTGCTATCATAAGTTTTATTGACGTTTGTTTGGACAACTTTTGCAAAAAAGTTTTTCAGAAGATAGGAGTTTTAGGCTTCTCAAAAATCTGGAGATGCAGTTTTCCGTCTGGTCGTATGTTTTTCGCTCGAACATGTATTTTTTGTTCGAACACATATTTTTTGTACGGGCATGATTTTTCATGTCAGATGCTCATTTTCCACGTCCTCTTTGTTGTGATCCTCATAATATTATTCTATTTCTTTCTGATTTCAATCATTCACACATAGGCTTCGTTTGGCGCAGAGGGAGGAGACGCCCGGCTGGTCTAAACGTTGCCGCTCGAACTGGAGGTTTGCTCCGGCGGTTCGAAAGCTCTGTTTTTGACTTCGTTTCTCACGCGGGCAGGTGCAAAGGCCACAAACGGGGACGGGATCCCATTTGTTTATCCGCCTCCTTACTGTGTTTCCCCTAAACGCCACCCGCCACCGCTGCGCCAAATGCAGCCATAGTTGCATTTAAGAACTCTTATTATTGACTGTTTGGGAAGGCGGTGGTTGTGAAAAAAATTATATCCTATCTGTTATCCTTTTATTAGTGTTTGTAAAAAAGTTTTTCAGAAGATGCAGTTTTCCGTCTGGAATTACATAGGGTTTGTTTGGGAATCCTTTTATTAGTGTTTGGGAACGCATAGTTTTAAAAGGCTTTTCTTATTATTGCTTTTAAGAAAAACGTATTTTTCTTAAAGGTCTGTTCGTTTAGATGATATTTTTTGTCATGTCGCGCATTTTTTTTCGGAGGCATATTTTTCTCATGGAGACATTTTTCGCTCAAACTGATGACATCTTGCAAATAATTTCACGGTGAATTTTTTAAATTACCAGATGCACGATGTACTTACGCATTAGTGAGATTATGATTAAAGATAAGGTACGATGACATAAAAGATCCATATAGCAACCCCACTATTGAAGCGGTCATGACCGCATGAATCGGGACTTATTTAAGGCCCGATTCATGCGGTCATGACCGCTTGACCGGTGAAAATAAGTCCTCCCAAATAGAGCGTAAAGAAAGGGCACAACGCCTGCTCTCGTGAATCTCTTCCTCCTGAGAATGGCTGCCAAGATTTCTCCAAGTTGCACATGATTCCCTTCTCCAGTTTACTCGAAGGAGGTTTTGAGAATGTTTTAAAAAAGGAATTGTTGTGTATGTTAAAAAAAAGGTGATTGTTAACCGCAACCCGTTATTGACTAGTCGCACCCCAAAATCTGCTAATTTTTCGCGCCTTTTTGAAATACGCCTTGTACATGCAATTTCAGGAAAAGTGCTCAACACGAAAGTTGTAGATCTCGTCGAGATCTACAACTTTCGTGTTGAGCACTTTTCCTGAAATTGCATGTACAAGGCGTATTTCGAAAAGGCGCCAAAAATAATGAGATTTTGGGGTGCCACTAACAAATAGCCGGTTTGCGGTTAACAATCACCTAAAAAAAAGGAGGTTTTGAAAATGTTTATGATTGCCGTCACACTCATATATTACCAAACACTGAAAACAACTTTTTCGCTCATGACCCCAACAAACAAAATTCTTCCGAAGGAAACTCTTTCCACAAACCACGGTTCATTCACAAACCATAGTTCATGATCACAATGTTGATGACTACCACCACCATGCAAAACGAAGCCAAAGACGAATTAGAAAAAATTCCAATTTGAGTCTGTTCATAGGATGGTTGACCTAACTCTCTAATGTTTTACCATAATTGCAACAAAGCCAATCATCAGTCCAGATTACAATGTATGGAAAAGTTTTGTGGATGACACGAAGGCTCCATTTAGCACGTTGGTGACAGTCGCAAACGCACGAGTTAAACCGTCATTCGTTAAGGATCGCCTAACAAACATCATCCGTTTGAACACGAGATTGGATAAAATTAGGAATGAATGTAACAGAGATAAGACAAGAGTAGCACCAATTGCAAAGAATATGCAAGAAGCTCGTCTAAGATGTTTTGGACACGTACAAAGGAGACCATTAGAGGCAACTGTTCGGCGTTGTAACAGTCTAGTCATTAGACATGTTAAACGAGGGAGGGTTAAACCAATCAAGACTTGGAAATGAAACTATAAGGAAAGACATGTTGTACACTAAATACACAAAAAGACCAAATTAGACCTAAATATATTCATTACTCTAACTCAAATTTTAAATACAAAAATTTAAGATAAAGCAAGTATATATCTGAAAAGAACTTATATTAAGAATACTTGAAAACTAAACCCCCTCGAAGGCATCAGTAAATCTACAATTATGAACTTATATTAGAGCTGCAGGATCCAAATTACAGTCAAATCTACAATTATGAACTCGAGAGCATCCCTACTATTAGTATCAAAGTTTTTTCTCTTTTGTTTCTTCGATGGCTAACTTGAACCAAGGGATCCACGCAGAGGTTGTCTTCTGATAGTGCTTGTACGCGTCTGCTCGGTCTTCTCGCTTCAGCATTCGTCGTTCGACGAGAACTGTGACATAGGCCAGACAAAGGCTATTTGCAAGGGGCCCGACAAACATCCATCCTTCTCCCACGTTCCAAGCAAAAACAGACAAGCCCCACCACCACAACTGCTCCCCAAAGTAATTTGGATGGCGGGAGTAGTACCACAAGCCTTCGTTCAGGTTAGGCACCAGTCTGGCGCCTTTATGTTTCAGGATTTCGTTTCTTTGCATGAAATTGTTGAGTTGTGTATCAGCGAAGAAGGCGACGGAGATTCCACTGAAGCATGCAGAAGTAGCTATAAAATCCCAAAATCCCCAGGGTTTTTTGCTGGAGTGAATTGCATACATTGGAAGGCAAATGCCAATCAGAAGGATCTGCCAAGTAGAATAAACCATCAGGCATTAGGTTTATTTTTGTTTTACATTAGGCAAACAATTTTGTAAGTTTATGAAGAGAAATAATGCAAAAAAAAGATTATCAAGTAAGATTTGAAGCCTAAAAGTTGCCATAAAATCATTAATTTGACTGCATTTGATGCTAAATTTTGTAGGAAACTATACATTTAATTATTGGGTTGGTCTGGATTCAAAGTGTATCGGTTCTAGGAACCCTTCAATGCCATATAAAAGGTGCATGTCCTCGTGTTTTTTTGCTGCAGCAGATCACACAATCCAAAGATCAATAGCCGCAAGCTTGTGAGACAAAGGCGGTGAGGGCACAACACTAAGCGGCCAGGGTGCGCAGTCAGTAAGACCAGGTGGTGGTATAAATATGGGGTGAGCATTGGTTTGATGGAGGATGGAAGTCAGATCTAGAAATAGCCTAGCACATGCAACTCTCGGAAAAGAACTCACAAGCTCCAATCTTGTATTTACGAATGGACCTCAATTGGATATAACCCGGTGTAACTAATAACATCAAATATGTGACACATATTCTCTTCGTTGAACCCCTACTTTGCATTAATTATCTATGTATTTTTTTGTTGTGATGATGGATTTACACATTATTTTGTGTTTTTATGATAAGGTATTGATGAAGGTGCATAGTGGAGTAATTGAGAGCAATTTGGAGCTAATGGAGCCACCTGGAACGAAATATGAGCATTCGCAAAGGCAAAGTGTTATGCACTAACTAGAGGAAGAACTAAGAGAAGAGAAAGGAGAGAGAAGTAGAGAGGAATTAGGGTTAGGGTTGGGAGAGAAGAGAAAATAACCTGAATAATCCCTGCATAGCCTCCAAAAGAGAGGGGTCCGGGTATTTATACCCCCGGACCCAAGACCGGCCAGCCCAGGGGGCCGGCCGGCCCCAATGGGGCTGAACCCGGCGTGGTTCAGCCCCCCCGAGCCATATATTCAAGAGGAGGGGGCTGAACCCATTGGTTCAGCCCCAATATTGCCATGCCCGTGCCGTTGCCGCCGTTTGTAATGTTGTCCGAATAATCTAGCCTCGTCTGGGGGCGTAACATTCACTGCCCCATCAAAAGTCAGCTTGTCCCTAAGGTGATAGTCAGGGTAAAGCTCCCGGAACTCCAATAAATCAACCCAAGTATTATGCTCCGCAGAGAGATCCTTCCACTTGACTAACAGCTCTGGACAGTACGCCGTGCCACGACGTTTCCATTTGATCAACAGTACATCTTCCGGAATCGGGCGAAGCTCGCCCCCACTAGTAGCCTCGGGCAAAACGGAAAAGACCGGAACAGCATCACCCAACTTCCGCTTCAACAAGGAGACATGAAAGGTAGGATGGATCCGGGAGCTCGCGGGTAAACCCAAGGTATACGCCACCGGACCGACCCTCCGCGTGATCCGAAATGGTCCATAGTAACGAGATGCTAGTTTCTGATTTGTCCGCTGTGCCACTGACAACTGGCGATAAGGACGAAGTTTGAGGAAAACCTCATCCCCCACCTAGAACTCTCGCTTTGTGCGATGACGATCCGCCTGAGCCTTCATACGATCCTGGGCCGCCCGAAGATTCGCACGCAAGGTGGCGAGGGTCCGATCACGATCACGAAGTGCCCGATCAACTGCTGCAACTGCGGTACTGCCGGGCTCATAACTGCTCAAGGAAGGAGGTGGCCGCCCATAGACGACCTCAAAGGGCGTGAGTTTACTAGCCGAGTGATAAGAAGTGTTGAAGCAGTACTCCGCCCAATGTAACCAGCTAGTCCAGGTCCGCGGCTCATTCATGACGAAGCAGCGAAGGTAAGTCTCGACGCCCCGATTTAATACCTCTGTCTGGCCGTCAGTCTGGGGATGGTGGGCCGTGCTGAAACGTAAGGAAGTCTCCTGCAAGCGGAAGAGCTTTGTCCAAAATCGGCCAACAAAAGTAGGATCTCGATCGGAAATGATCGCCCGGGGAATCCCATGCAATCGAACAATCTCCCGAACAAATAAGCCCGCAACCGACTCCGCTGTGTAAGGATGGCTCAGAGCAAGGAAGTGCCCATACTTGGACAACTTGTCCACCACTACCAATATCACTGTTTTACCCTTCGACTTGGGCAGCCCGTCGATGAAGTCCATAGAAACCGTATCCCAGATCTGATGCGGAATCTCCAAGGGAGTGAGTAGGCCGGCCGGAGAAGTAGTCTCATATTTCTGCCGTTGGCACACCTCACACTTCTGCACAAACTCCTGAATGTCACGGCGCATCCCCTTCCAAAACACGTTGGCCCGAGCCCGCTGAAGAGTGCGAAGAATGCCGGCGTGACCTCCTGTTGGCGACGAGTGAAACTCATGCATCATCACCGTCCGCCAAGCTGATTGAGCAGGAATGACCATTCGCCCTTGATGATACAGCCGGTCATTTTGTAAATGATAACCTGGGGCTACCTCACGACCCTGCCGCAGGTCCTCCACAATAGCCCGTAACTCGGGATCTTGCTGCACCGCGTCTTGAATCTCATCCATCGAATCCAACTGAGGCCCGGAAATGTGTGCCAAGGCCCCCTCGGGTAAGCGAGACAGGGCGTCAGCCACCTGATTGTCCTTCCCGGGTCGATACTCGATCGCATAATCATATCCCAACAACTTGGTGACCCACCTTTGCTGCATGGGGGAAGAAATCCGCTGCTCCAAAAAATGCTTCAAGCTCTGATGATCGGTCCGTATCGTAAAGCGACGCCCAAGTAGGTAGGGCCGCCATAGGGCCACCGCATGAATAACCGCCAGCATCTCCTTTTCATACACTGAGAGTCCTAGAGTTCGGGGAGCCAAAGCCTTACTGTAGAAGGCGATCGGTCGCCCCTCCTGCATCAAGACCGCCCCCACGCCCACGCCAGAAGCATCTGTCTCTACCACGAACTGTTTGGTGAAATCCGGAAGTGCCAACACTGGAGTCGTCGTCATAGCCCGCTTGAGCGCCTGGAAGGCGGTCTTTGCCCCAGCGTGCCACTCGAAAGCATCCTTTTGTAGCAGCTGTGTAAGCGGCCTAGCAATCTTCCCATAGTCCCGTACAAAGCGCCGGTAGTAACCAGTGAGGCCTAAGAACCCCCGCAGCGCCCGAATGGTCAGAGGTCGTGGCCAAGAAAGCATACTCTCGATCTTCCGTGGGTCGGCCTTCACCCCGTCAACGGAAACTAGATTCCCCAAGTACTCCACCTCAGGTTGTCCAAAAGAACACTTGGACCGCTTAGCATATAGCTGATGTTGCCGGAGAGTAGAGAAGACCTGAGCCACATGACGTAGATGATCCTCCCAAGTAGCACTGTAGATCAGAATGTCGTCAAAAAAAATCAAGACGAAGCGTCGCAGGAATGAGCGAAAAATCTCATTCATATTGGCCTGGAAAGTAAACGCCCCCCCCCCCCCCCCCCCCCGCGTCAAGCCATTGGCCATCACCAAGAACTCATAGTGACCGTCATGAGTCCTGAAGGCCGTCTTATGCACATCCTCCTCCTTCATCAGAATCTGGTAGTAGCCAGACCGCAGATCCAGCTTCGTGAACAGGGTCGCCCCATGCAACTCATCCAGCAGCTCCTCTATCACGGGAATCGGAAACTTGTCTTTCACAGTAACACTGTTCAAGGCACGGTAGTCCACGCAAAAACGCCAAGATCCGTCTTTTTTCTTAACCAGAATAATCGGTGCGGAGAAAGAACAGGTACTAGGCCGTATGATACCTGCATCAAGCATCTCTTTCACACTGCGCTCAATCTCTGCCTTCTGGATGTAAGGGTACCTATACGGACGGATGTTGGGCGGTTCCGCCCCAGTCTGTAACACAATCTGATGATCACGGAAACGTGACGGTGGAAGTGTACTCGGCTCCTGGAAGATGTCATCATACTCCTTTACTAGCGGCCGCAACTGGTCCGGAACCTGTGTCGATCCTGCCTCGTCCGACCGCACCCCCAACAGAATCGCCATCAAACTACTGGATTCCTCAAGCAGCTGCAAACTGCGAAGGGAGATCTCCTTAACCGGCGAAGATCGGAGCCCCGTCAAACAGAACTGTCGCCCGCCTTGCCGGAACTCCATCGTCATCTGATCCCAATCAAAAGTAACCCGCCGCAACTGCTGTAACCACTGCACTCCCAGTACCATATCTGAGCCCCGGATCGGTAAGAGGTAGACATCTGTGCACCCCACATACTCCTGCATCCGAAGCTCTACCGCCTTCAACACTCCTTGGCATTGTAACTTGCTGTCATCCGCAACCATGACCTGAAACGCTGCGCCCGTGTCGATTCTCTGCCCCACCCTCCTTGCTACATCAGGGTGAATAAAGTTGTGAGTACTCCCACTGTCTACCAGAATCGTCACCCTCTCTCGCCGAATCCGTCCAGCCAACCGCATCGTAAGCGGAGGGGGATTGCATCCCTCCATGGCATGTAGGGAGACACCCAACTCCGTCAAGTCTAGGTCTCCCCCTGACTCCAATTCCTCCTCCGGGAACACGTCCTCCTCGAGCTGCTCCTCCTGGTGCAACATAAAAACCTGTACCTTCTGGCACTTGTGACCCGGCACGAACTTCTCATCACAATTAAAGCATAAGCCTTTCTCCTTCCGAGCCGCCAACTCGCTCCAAGACAACCGAGTCACCGTTGGCTTGGTACCCGTGGGTGGCTCCCGTCGTGCTGACGTCGCAGAGCCCAAAGCCGATCTACTCGTGATCCGCGCCCGCTGCCGGTTGAACCTCTCCTCCTGGATACGTGCCAACGTAATGGCATGGTTCAAGGAACGAGGCACGAGTGCCTGCACCTCATTCCGAATATGCTCCTTAAGACCAGATATGAAACAGCTGTAGAGAGTCCTTTCCGGCCACTGAACCCGATTTGCTAATTTCTCAAACTCCGTGTGATACTCCATCACGGACCCCTTTTGACGCAGCTTCTGAAGGAGGGCCTCAAAGTTCTCATACTCCAGGGGACCAAATCGGGCCGTAAATCCATCCACAAACTCCCCCCAAGGCACGTAATCTCGGCCCCGCAGGAACCACTGCGTCCACTGGAAGGCGTCATCCTTCAAGTGGAAGGACGCCAGTTGCACCCACTGCCCTTCTGGCACCTCCTCGTACTGAAAGAAAAGCTCTGCTTTATGAATCCACTCCAGGGCGTCACCGCCCTCAAACTCTGGAAAGTACATGCGGGTAAGTCCGGGGGTCAGACGTTGTGTCCCTGGACCTCCGTCCCGTCTTGCGTGTTCCCCATGTTCAAATCCGCCGTAGCCGTGCTGTTGTCCTGCTCCCCAGGGAGGAAATTGCTGCTGCCCGCCCCAACCTGGGCCCACACCGGCCATTCCGGGTGGCCCAAATCCACATGGAGGAGGAAGGAGTCCCCCCCTTGGCTGTCCCGCCATGTCGGGTGGCCGCCGGAGCCCGAAAGGCTCATCCCCGCCTCGGCGCCACTGTTCCGGGCCCGATCCGAAGTCGCCGAAGGCCGCTGCTGCAGATCCCGCCGGAAACAGCCCCGACGGCCCTCCAAAACCCGCTGCCAGGCCCGCCGGAGGTCCTTGGGCCGCCGACGCCCCACCTCCTGCCGTCCCGAGCCACGCCGCGCCAGGCGGAGCCCCTCCCGCAAGCCGCACGGCCGCCACCCCTTCCGCAAGCCGTGCGGAAGCCGAAACAGCGGGATCGGCCCCCGATCCGCCCGATCCGGCCGAGTCGTCGGTCACCGGCGCTTTCCCTTTCAATAGGGTCTTCAACTCTTCCAATCGGGCTTCCAACCGCCCTTCTAGGGCCGCCATCGAATCGGTTAAGCCAACAACATTCTCCTCTAGGGTTTCAATCCGTGAGGATTCCTCTTGATTCCGAGTGTTCACCATGGAGAGAATCGGAGCCTCTGATACCAAATGTTATGCACTAACTAGAGGAAGAACTAAGAGAAGAGAAAGGAGAGAGAAGTAGAGAGGAATTAGGGTTAGGGTTGGGAGAGAAGAGAAAATAACCTGAATAATCCTTGCATAGCCTCCAAAAGAGAGGGGTCCGGGTATTTATACCCCCGGACCCAAGACCGGCCAGCCCAGGGGGGCGGCCGGCCCCAATGGGGCTGAACCCGGCGTGGTTCAGCCCCCCCAAACCATATATTCAAGAGGAGGGGGCTGAACCCATTGGTTCAGCCCCAATATTGCCATGCCCGTGCCGCTGCCGCCGTTTGTAATGTTGTCCGAATAATCTAGCCTCGTCCGGGGGCGTAACACAAAGGAGCAAGAATAGGAAACACACACACAAAACATACGCACAAAACACACGTTCGCGTGTCAAAAAGCACGGCGCTATCAGTTCTTGTGTTTTGGTTGGATGAAGGAAAGGAAAACGCATGTCTAACTACAAGCACGTGTGTCAAAACGATGTGCCTGTAGTTCAATATGAACGCACGATTGTGCGTCCTTCAAGAGACATGCCTGTGTGTTTATCCACACACCCATGCATTTCCCATGTTTCTCCACTTTTCCGACAGTTAATGGCGTCTATTGTTGCAGAAAAGTCATTCACTCCCTCCCCCTTCATAAGTTATATCAAAAATAAGCTGCTGATCCAAGCTTAGGCTTACTCAGCAGCACATATAGGCCCCAAGTTTTATACAGGCATGCGGGGAGAGGAAGAGGAAAAGGTAGAGGCCCAAGAGACAATAGGCCTATCTAGCAAAAGTTTTCTAAAGTTGAAAGAAAGGCACATAAATTGACGAAGAAATTGTGTGATCCTGATCCCCGCTCTATGGGTATGTCTAACAGATTTTCTGAAGTTAAGCCAAGCACCAAGGAACCAGAGCCTTAAATGTGTCAAGCTCTGAAGGGAAGAATTGAAGAGATCAATGAAGCCAACAAGCTTGAGTTTGAAGCCTCCCAGAAAACAATTGAAAATAAGAGGAAGTTTATAGTTGATCTAATGATGGGCAAGAAGAAGAAAGACTTTCTGAATACTCAAGGTAAAAAGTTGTTAGATGTTGGCACTTATATTGCTAAAAATCACGAGGCCTTTGTGGTTTAAGCATCTGAACACATGCTAAGGATTAGATTTTGGAGAAGATACATATATTTAAGTACAAAATGACTAAGCTTGAAGGCCCATCTTTGGTGAAGTCAAGTGATGCTCTTGTTTTGCACCATGACGCTCCTCCTAAACCACTTGCCCAGAGCCTAAGATCAACATTTCTGAAAAATCTGTAGCATAGATACAACAGAAAGAAGAAGATATATCAAAGGAAAGAAGGTGACTGAGACAAGCACTGAAACTATTGTGATGAAGGACATGATTGTGGAGGTACACAGAAGAGGCTTATGATGATTTGAGAAAGTTGGAAATATTACTATGAAGTCTTTGAAAGAGAATCATGATAAATCAAGAAGAAGATATACTGATTTTGTTATTATGACACAAGAAAATTTGTTTGATGCTGTGTTTTTCTTGCTAACAAACTAATCAGGAAATGAAAACTTGAAGATCTAAGCTCGTGACATCCAGTAGTATTTTTCTCTCCTGTGCTGCAGTATTTCTACGTAAAGGAAGGAGTAAGTTGCTACTTTGGTTTGAATAATTCTTTTTTATTTCTCCAAGTTTTGGCCTTGTGTCTTCTCTAACTTTATTTACTCTCTTTTATGCTCTCATTTTTCTTTACATCACTTTACTTCTATGTAAAATATGGTATATCAAATAGAGAGATTATTGGAAAAACTCTTGATTTGATACACCAAATTACTCTTAAAGTGATCTAGGTTAAGCCTTAATCATGTATAGAAAGACTTTGTTTCATGTTCTTGGTCTGCAGGAAAAAGACTTAGCCATATTGTTGAGAAGATGAAGAATCGTCAATCTCAGATAGGCCTATGTCAAATTTCATTAGACGTACAACTCTATTCCGTCGAATTCTTCTCAGAGCATGAATCATTGCCAAAGTTTAAGTATAAGAAAACATGTTAATCTACATTCAGAGCGCTGAGCACAATGCTGATTATAATGAAGTAATAGAGTCACACGTCAATTTCTACTTGTTGGAGAAAGTGTTTTTTATATTTAATATGTAATATGTAATCCCATATATATGGGTATATGGGCTGCCACTTGGTAATGAGAATTATTATTTTCACTCTCAACATGGTATCAGAGCATCCCTTAGGTTCGCATGATCCGTAGCTTGCTCTGCGCCGTCTTCCGCGCCCGATCCGCCGCCTTCTCCCGCTCCCGATCCGACGCCGCTCCACCGCCGATCGCCGCGCCCTCGGCCTCCGTCCCTCTTCCTCTCCAGCAACCACCGCTCCACCTCCTACCCTGTTCCTCTCCAGCGCCCGCCGCTCGACCTCCGCCCCTATTCCTCTCTGGAACGCGTCGTTCCACCTCCACCCCTCTCCCTCTCTTTCTCGCATGCTCTAGGACTTCCGGTCACATGTGGTCTGTATCTCCTTGTTTCTGGCATTCCCCTTTCCTTTTCTCGTCATTCCTTGCCCTTTATTGGGTATATGGGTTCTTCCCCTCTTTCTATGAAGGCAGCCCCCTTCTTCGACATCCGTTGTGATGTTTTTTTGTGCGTCCTTGATTTCTATTTGAGGTTTCTTTATGTCTGGAAGTGATTCCTCTACAACCATGTCTTCTGGTGGAGCGGCTTCTCCTACTCCGGCCTCCGTGGGATCTTGTCGCGTCAATTCCGAACACGGCACTTCTCAGATCACCACTATGAAATTGGATGGTTCCAACTACCACCTGTGGGCTTGCTCTATCCTTCTTGCCCTCAAAATCCGCCGGCTGTTTGGCTATGTCAGTGGCACGGTGAAGGCTCCTTCGTCTGTTTCTTCTCTCGAGTGGCTTCAATGGGAGGCTGAGAACTCTCTTGTGATGTCGTGGCTGCTTAATTCGATGGCGGAGCCCATCTCTCAAAATTATATATTCTTGGATATGACAGCAATATGTGAAAGCGCGCAGAGACTACCTACTCATGTCGTGGTAATGCAGCTCAGATCTACCAACTTCGACGCAGGTTGTTCCTCCTGCGACAGGGTGATCGACCTCCCTCTGCCTAGTACTCGGAGTTCACCCAACCTTATCAGGAGTATGATCACTTTGATTCTCTGACCCTCGTGTCTCCAGAAGATGAGGTGTTAGTGCACGCAAGAGAAGAACGCAATCAAATCTTCGAGTTTTTTCATGGCTTACATCGGGATTTTGATTTGATCAGTATTCAGATCCTTGGATGCTCCCCTCTTCCATCTTTGCTCGATGTGTACAGCCTTGTCCAACAGGAATTCGACTGCCGCCTGATTCTCCTTCCAGACTCTGCCACCGAGGGATCTGCTCTTGTCACTCTTTCTCAGCATGGGGTTCGTCCTGCTCGTGACACTAGATTGAAGTCTGCAGAGAAAGAGCACCTTGTCTATGATTATTGCAGGAAGACCCATCATACTGGAGATACCTGCTTCAAGCTCGATGGCTTTCCTTCTGCCCGAAGCGGCCTTGCAGCTCGTGTTGGCCGTGGGGCTGGTCGCACCCAACACCGTTCCTCTTTGTCTAGATCAGCTCACTTGTCAAACGCTGTGGAGGGCAGCTCTGTTCATCATTCTCTGGATTCCAATGCCCCCACCCGCTCTTTTGGCTGAAGAAATTCTATCCTTTCATCAGATGATGCATGGATCTCCTGCTGAGCAATCCAGTTTCGCCTCATCTTCCTATGCTCACCAGGGCCCGGCAGGTGCTCACTCTGCTTCCCCCCACCTATCCT
Organism: Platanthera zijinensis; assembly: GCA_039513925.1. Lineage (NCBI taxonomy): Eukaryota > Viridiplantae > Streptophyta > Magnoliopsida > Asparagales > Orchidaceae > Platanthera > Platanthera zijinensis. The sequence goes on from CM077083.1 coordinate 10,886,058, forward strand.
TTCAGTGGATCATTAATTACGGAGCCACAGATCACATGACTGGATCAACCATAGGTTTTGTGTCCTACCCCCTCTATCTGGCAAAGACAAAGTGAGCATTGATGATGGATTGCTATCTCTCATTGTTAGGAAAGGATTCATTTCATGCTCCTCCCTTACTCTCTCATCTGTTCTTCATGTTCCTACTTTCACTCGCAATATTGTCTTTTTCAGGACCTGAAGACGAAGATGGTGATTGGCTCTAGTAGACCATGCAATGGGCTCTATGTGTTCGATCTCTCTGCCTCCACTTCATCCAGCATCACTCTGCCTTCCAAAATTTTTCATGCTGCTCTTCCCTCTGAGTTGGATTCCTGGCATTATCGGCTAGGACATCCTCCTATCGTTATTATGAAGTTGTCGCTTCCTGATTCTTCTAATTTGTTTAATGGTTTACATTATGATGTATGTGAACTTGCTAAACATCATCGTAGCTCTCTTCCTCTTATGTCTCCTCGTAACTCGGTTTCATTTGTTGTTATTCATAATGATGTTTGAGGCTCCAGTTCTACTGCTTCTATTTCTGGTTGCACTTGGTTTATTTCCTTTATTGATTGTTACTCACGTTGTACCTGGATTTATTTAATAAAACATAAAAGCGATGTGTTTTCTCTTTTTCAACGCTTTCATATGATGGTCACTACTCAATATGGTTCTATCATTAAGATCTTACGCAGTGATAATGACCTTAAGTATATTGATGTCCGCCTTGAGACATATCTGAGTGATCTTGGCATCATACATCAAACCTCCTGTGTTTACACCTCTGCTCAGAATGGGGTGGCTGAGTGCAAGAATCGGTACCTCCAAGAGGTAGCTAGATGTCTTCTCCTCCGGATGCATCTCCCAAAATATTATTGGGGTGATGTTGTTCTCACCGCTGCCTACCTCATCAATCGTCTTCCTACGTGTGTTCTTGGGTTCCATACTCCTCTGACTGCGCTGGGGTTCATCCCACTTCCCTCTCTCCTCGGGTCTTTGAATACAATCCACACCCATCCTAAGACCAAACTTGATCCACGCGCTCTAAAATGTGTCTTTATTGGCTACTCTCTTACACAGAAGGGCTATAAGTGTTTTCATCCTGTTACCAAACAGACATTTGTTACTATGGATGTCAGCTTCCGGGAATCGGAGGCCTATTATGGGATCTCTCTTTAGGGGGAGACGAGTACTACGGAAGTGAGTTCCCCTCCTTCTGTTCCTTTGCCTATTCCACCTTCATCTATGTTGCCTCCTCCTGTCCCTTGTGATCTAGTGCCCCCACCTGCTTCTGGGAACCTGCTTCCTACGTGTTGCCTCCTCCTGTCCCTTGGATGTCACACCAGCTCTTGCTACTCAACATGGGCCATCATTTGATCCATCGTCAGGTACCGATGGACGTAATTCTGCTTCTACCCAGCATCCTCTTTCTCACTTTGTGACTTAGGACTCTTTGTCTCCTTCACATAGAACATTTGTCACCTCCTTGTCCACCATATTTATTCCTCGCTCTTGGCAGGAAGCCCTTGAGCACAGCGAGTGGAAGACAACCATGCTGGAGGAGATGAGAGTTCTTGACAAGAATCATACTTGGGATGTCGTTCATCTCCCTAAGGGGAAAACGGTTGCGGGATATAAGTGGGTCTTCTCTGTGAAGCAAAACTCTGAAAGTCTTGTTGAACGGTACGAAGCCAGGTTGGAGGCTAGAGGATAGACCAAACAGTTGGTATCGACAATCAAGAGACATTTACTCTGGTTGCTAAAATGAACTCTATCAGCATCTTTCTCTTGTGTCCTGTGTGTAAAGGACGAAGTCTCCTTCAGTTGGACGTGAATAATGAATTTCTCCACGGTGATCTTGAGGAGGAAGTCTACATATCTCTGCCTCCTGGTGTTCTCGAAAAAAGGGTCGGCAGGGAAAGTTTGCAGGTTGAAGAAAGCCTTGCATGACTTGAAGTAGTTTCCACGTGCTTGGTTTAGAAGATTTCACCGGGCAATGATTTTTTTGGAAACAAATAGAGCAATGCTGATCACACCTTGTTTGTGAAAATAGAAAGGATAAGGTGGTTGCTCTTATTGTCTATGTGAATGATATAGTGAGAACCACTGATAATACAGAAGAAGTTGAACTCCTAAAGTCTAGATTGGCTAAGGAAATTGAAGTGAAGAATCTTGGGCCTCTCAAGTACTTTCTTGACAACGAGGTAGCCAGATCCAAACATGAGATCTTTATATCTCAAAAGAAATATGTTCTGGATTTGCTTGAGATAACTGGAATGTTCGGGTGCAAGCTGGCAGACATCCCAATTGAGGTCAATCACAAGCCAGGAAGGGATTGCAGAGAAGTTGTTGATGACATATCGGGTTTTCAACGACTAGTGGGAAAGCTTATTTATCTCTCCCACACTTGTTCAGACATATCTTATGTTGTGGGTGTCCTTAGTCAGCACATCCATTCACCTAGATCACATCACCTGGATGCTGCATACAGAGTCCTGAGGTATATCAAATCTTCTCATGGCAAGGGAATACTGTTCTCACCCTGCGAGGCATTGACTGTAGAAGTCTATACTGATGCGGACTGTGTGGGTTCAGTTGATGGCCGGAGCGCGAAATCAGGGTATTGCTCTCTTGTTGGGGGCAGTTTGGCGACCTGGAGGAGCAAGAAACAACACGTTGTAGCCAAATCCAGCACAAAGGCCGAATTATGCGCTATGGCACGGGGGATATGTGAAGGGTTGTGGATTCGGTCGGTCATGAAGAACCTTAGCGTGGAGTGTGCTGGTCCGATCAGGATCTACTGTGATAATAAAACAGTTATCAGCATTGCCCGCAATCCGATCCAACATGATCGTATCAAACACGTGGAGATCGGCAGACATTTCATTAAGGAAAACATAGTTGGGGGGATCGTGAGTACCCATTTTGTTCCATCAAACCAGCAGCTTGCAGATGTACATACCAAAGGGCTGAGTTAGAGCTCATTTGACAGAATACTGGGCAAGATGGGCATGACAGACATTACACGCTCAACTTCAGGGGAGTGTTGGAGAAAGTGTTATTTATATTTAATATGTAATATGTAATCCCAACTTCAGGGGGAGTGTTGTGCAAGAACCCTGTCCTCCATGAACGCAGTAACACATCGATACTCGTTATCATTTCATTAGAGAATGTGTTGAAGAAGGGAAGATAACTGAGAGTATGTGTATAACGACGACCAGCTTGCCGATATTTTGACAAAGCCATATGGTCGACTCAAGTTTTTGGAAATGTGCACTAAGATAGGTCTCCAAGTCGTAAAGATCAAAGACCAAGATTAAGGAGGTGAATGTTGACATTAATATTGGTGTGATTCACATTTGTAGTTTACTAATTGTTGTGTGAATCATGCTTTTATATTTTAAGTGAGCTTTTATGACTCACATGTGTGAACACTAAGAGTAACCAATTTCATCTTTGCCACCTATGCATGAAATTGGCTATATATATTAATGTAATCTAAATATTTGCAAGCAGAGCTAAGGTGAAATAAGATTCAGCAAACTTTTTTTTCCTCTCTTTGTGCTTCTCTCCTAACACTAACCGCTACCAAAGACCGACTATTACAAGCCCAGACGTGTATGGACAGATCTTACAATCGCAAGAATTGTGAGCTTTTCTTAGAGCCCAACGAATGGGTGTGGTTGCAGGCTAGTAGCAACACCCTTACCACCACACTTCGGCCTCAAAGGCACCATATCTGTGTAATGCAAAATTAGTTTTCTCTGTGCTCGAGTATCATTCATTTTCTATACCGACTTTAGAACATAACAAATGGACTCTAACTATCAACAGAATTCAGTTTGCTACTCGGAATCAGAGAAAAGCTCACTTGATTCCAACAGGAAATTAAAAAAACCTAACAGGAATTTTCACAAACACCTTGAATAAAGAAAACTCTATCAGAATTACAAGCATTCACATTGAACACTTTCCCACTAAGATCAAGAACAGAAATTTCAAACTCCAAATGAACAAAGCATTATATAAGTTGGCAACTATTATACCTGCTGAGATGCATACACAGCAAAGAAGGAAATCCACCACCAATGACTTCCATGCCTCTCCCTCATCTCATTAAACCTCCAATCCTCCCTAGCTCCCCACAACCATTTCTCCCTCCTGAAATAACTATGAGTGAGCCGCAAGCTCCAAATCCAGGTAAGAAAAATCGCCATTGCGGATCTCGTTGCATTTGCTACAGCCGGAGCACGGCTAGCGAAGAAATGAACTAGCATGACCGGAATCACCGTCCAATATAAGTCAATCATCTGCAGCAAATAACCAAAAATCATAATAGAGGAGCTGAAATCGAACGATTTGGAAGAAAGGGGTTTGGTTCAAACCCAGTGATTAGACTGGAGAACGCCGGCGATCCAGAAGAGGACGTCGACGTTGAGGAAGAAGATGAGGTTGGCGAGTAGGAGAGGATGGTCGGAACACCATTGCCAAATAATAGTGGAGACGGCGGAGGAGGCGGCGGAGAAGCGGTGCTGATGGCGGAGGAAGGTAAGGTAGAAGACGATCGAAGGGAGCGGAGCAACGAAGGCGATTGCGAAATTCCTCAGATTTTTCATTGATTTTTAGGTTTCATTACGCATAGCTCTGTCCTCTTATTAGGAATATCGCCGCCCAAATGTACGCTAGGGCTAACTGCTGAGCATATTATTTGGGGACAAATTTTTATAATAGCCTTTCCAATTATTGAAAGTATAAGTATAGTCCCTTTTTGATAATGATTTCCAATATAGCCCCTTTTTCATAATTAAGAAATATCATTAACTTAAGCCAGATTTATGGTATTTCCAATATAGCCCCCTAATATAAATAAAGTATGAATATAGCCCCCTTTTAATAACATGTTCCCAATATGGCCCCCTTTTGATAACCATTCTCATTCTAGCCCCCTTTTCGTTTAGTCCCACACCGTTTGGAGCCTTTATTTACTTGTTTGAGAGCCTATAAAAAAACATATTGCCTCATAGCTAACCACACAAACCAAGCTTGCATATCTTCATATAAAGATTTGATATCTACAGCTTGCGGGTTAGTAATTTAAAATTTTTATTCTTTAATTATTTTTTGATTTAATAGCAAAAAAATATTAATTTTTTGCTTAATTAGTTCAATGTTTAGTATAGTTTTTCTGATTTAATTAGTTCAATGTCTAGTGTTTAGTTGTTTTTTAATTTGTTCAATGTTTAGTGTTTAGTTATTTTTAATTAGTTCATTGTTTAGTATTTAGTGTTTAGTGTTTAGTTTTTTTTAATTATTTCAATGTTTAGTTGTTTTTAACTTGTTCAATGTTTAGTTATTTAATTTTTGATTTAATAAGTTATTAATAAATGTTTTTTTAATCCAGTGTTTTTCGGGTATTACAATCATGTCTGCTGGTCCTGAATTCGAAATTGATGAGTGTGAAATGTATCAGCAACAAAGATTAGATGTTGATTTAAATGAAATGGATGATAACAGCAGTGACGACTCCCTTGATAATGAGGATGATGAAAATTTTTCTAAAACTCAAAATAGGGTTAAAGAAATATTTGAACGATCAATTTCGATTGATCGTAGTTGGGTTGATCGTGTCATTGTTGACAATTCATTCATTCAATTTGCTAGAACAATAAAAGATTGGACGGTTGAAGAAGATTTTGATGGAGAACTGTCACAAGGAAACCAAATCATGGACTTTTTAATACCTCACGATTTACAAGTTGGAATAATTTTTAAAACAAAATGGGAGATGTTATGCACCATTAGTGCTTGGTCTATTCAGAATCACGTACAATTTAAAACATTTCAGTCTAATCAGTGCAGATTAGTCCTAGTATGCTTAGAGAACATGCATTCTAGTCGACCATGTCCATGGAAATTAAGGGCTATTGTTTCCAAAAAAACATGGAGGTGCTTGGTTGATTTCAAAAATTTCTGGCTCGCATATATGTACAAATGCGGGCATACAAAATGATCACAGACAATGCACTGCCCGCTTTATTGCCAGATTTATTACTCTTGTACTTCGGACACAAATAGACATTAAACCGAGCGAGATAAGAGGTCGGATACATGCAAAATTCAATATCATGACGAGCTATAAAAAAACATGGGACGCTAGACGGAAAGCAATAAAATATGTTTTGGGGGGTTGGTCTGAATCCTATAAAATTCTGCTTCGATATCTAGATACAATTTGCATGTATAACCCCAGTACAATCTATGATATTTATACTTCTGAAAATAATACATTTCAAAGATTATTTTGGGCTTTCGGACCCTCAATTGAGGGATGGACTAGTTGTCGTCATGTTCTTAGCCTTGATGGAATATTTTTATTGGGTCGTTACCGGGGTACTATGTTAATAGCTGTTGGTATAGATGCTAATAATGGACTATTTCCTTTAGCATTTGCTGTTGTTGAATCCGAGTGTAATGATTCATGGGAATGGTTTTTAAATCGGCTTAAAGAGTTGCTTCCGGTTATTGCTAGTTGTCCAAATCTTTGTATTATTAGCGACAAACATGCAGGCTTAATTCGAGGAGTTGCTTCTGAGCTTCCGTATGCAAAACATAGACATTGTTTGCGACACTTGCGTGAAAATTTAAAAAAAAACGGTTAGAGGTCTTGGTTTGAATGGGGTTGATATGTTGTGCGATAAAATGTATTGGGCGGGCAATGCATCCGATTTTTTATCATTTACACAAAATATGGAACATATTAAAATGGTTAATCAAAGGGCATATGATTGGTTGGTGGCTAGGGATGTTGAAAAATGGACTTTGTTATATGACGGTGGAGCTAGATATGACACTATGACGACGAACGCGAGCGAAAGTTTCAATGGAGTACTTAAACGAGCGAGAGGGTTACCCATACAAACATTAGTATCAGCTACATATTATCACTGTATTGCAATATTTCTGAAAAGAGGTGAAGATGCGCTCAAATGGGAAAATGATGCAGTGTCCAGATTTGTGCCTAAAGTAATGACAATGTTAGGTAACCGGGAAGCAGCAGCAAGGAATTTATGTAGGCCAATTCAGATAAATCGTTCAGAATTTTCATGCTACGATGATAAAAATATAGCACATCGTGTACTGCTCGCTGAGGATCAATGTTCATGTAGTTGTCATAGTATGGTCTTATATCACGTCCCTTGTGCTCATATGATTGCATCACTTGCAACTACACGTTGTTCACATGAGCCGTTGGTATCAGACTTTTATACAATATGCAGTTACAAAAGTACGTACAGTGGCAGTTTCCATGGTATTCCAGATATTACAGGGTGGCAACCATTAGACGCAACACGAGGTATTATTGAGCTCCAACCACCCACTTTAATACGAAAGACTGGACGCCCACAATCTCGCCGCCATCATAATACAATGGATGAGCACATTGATCGCAGTAATAAAAGATGTGGTATATGTAAAGAATTGGGACACAATCGATCAACATGCCCTAGAAATCCAGAAAATCAAAGGTAAGACATTGTTTCTTTATACAATTTTATTACATTTCGTATATAAATCGATATCTGAAAAATATGTTTTAATGTTTGCTTTTAATTTTTCAGGCGTTATGGAGGACTGCAGTAGCTGTTGCGAAGAATGGATGCACTGCTGTTAGCGAAGAAGTGAACTAGTTATTTGTTTAGTTTATTTGAGAATGTTTACCATCTGATGTTTATGCTGCTTTTATTTGTTTAGTTTATTTGAGAATGTTTAGCATCTGATGTTTATGCTGCTTTTATATCGCCCCTTGTTTTGTAATCGTTGCAGACTCATTTTGTAATCATTTCATGAAATTAAGTGAAAAAGGGCTATATTGGGACTTTTTTCCAAAAGGGGGCTATATTCATACTTTATTTATATTAGGGGGCTATATTGGAAATACCATAAATCTGGCTTAAGTTAATGATATTTCTTAATTATGAAAAAGAGGCTATATTGGAAATCATTATCAAAATGGGGCTATACTTATACTTTCAATAATTGGAAGGGCTATTATGGAAATTTGTCCATTATTTGGAGCTTGAAAATAGCTTGGATATTGAGCTCAATCGGGATCCATTAAATTTGATTGGACTTAATTTTAGTACATTCAATTTGACTTGAAACTGTTTTCGAGTTGATTTCGAGTCAGGCATGAATCAGCTCGAATTATTTAAATATATTGTTTATTTATTAATATATTCTTATTTTAAAATTAAAAATAATAAAATTTAAATCTAAATAAAAATAACGAAGATTCATTTGCTAAATTTATACGTTGCCTTTTTTTTTGAGTCAACTAGGGAGAAAAATATAAATTGCTCAATTTCGAGTCAATTAGATTTGATTTCGAGCCGACTCAGAATCCAGTTGTTTCGAGTCGAGTCGGCTCGACTCAAAATCGATTTCGAGCCGAGCTCGAGTCGAAAATTTCTATTTTGAACAGAGAAAAAATCGCTCGAACTCGATTCGATATCAGTCATACTTTATGTCACACCCAAAAAAACTCATTGAGTTTGACTGTATACTTGTAAATTTACGAGTGACACTGCATTGGGTCCCCTATGCAACACATGACAGTATCTCGAATACGACAGTGCAAACGACGACATTCAATGGGGCGGAGATATTTGACGGGGGCGGCGGCATTTGGTGGGGGTGGGGACATTTGATGTGGGCGGCAACAGTGGCGGACCAGGATTTTTGCATGACCCAAGCACTAATAAAAATTAATTAAAAATAAAAAATTAAATATGCAAAAAATATATATAATAAGATTTCTAACATCAATTACAATTTATAACAGTACAAAATGATACTATTCATTGCATAATCCTTTACCAATATTATAAATAATGATTTCAAAAGAAACCTATCAACAAATAACCTTTCCTAGAACCTTCTCTAGTATAGTATTCTGATTTGACCCCACTTTGAAAAAAAAAAATCTCTCCATATGATTCATTAAAAATTTAATTCAAACATACGAAATGAAATAATATGCTATAACATATTAAGGCTTTGTTTGGGGGGATTTATTTTTACCGGTCAAGCGGTTACCATCGCATGAACCTGGTCTTAATTTAAGGTCAGGTTCATGCGATTGTAACCGCTTGACCGGTGAAAATAAGTCCCGCCAAACGGAGCCTAAATGAAATACCCTAAAACTGAACAGATTAAGGTTGTGTTTGGCGCGGCTTATTTGCTCTGGTGAGGTTGGACAAAAATGTCATTGTCATACCAAAATCTTATGCCCCAAACTAGTTTCTTTTTTTGGCAACGGTAGTAACATTTATCATATCAAACATACAATGACGATTTTGCCCAACCTCACCGGAGCAAATAAGTTGCGATAAGCCGTGCCAAACGCTGCCTAAATGAAATATCCTACTACAAATTTAATTCAAAAGGTGTTATAATGCAAAGAGTTAAAAAATGGCGTTTATATTGGCAGTCCGTATATCGATATTGGCAGCCCAAAAATTAATGAAAAACACACGTAATATGGCCGCTAATAGCAGTCCAAAATGCGGGTTTTGCGCCTTTTGAAAATAGGCCTACTATATGATATTTTTAGAAAAAGTGTTCAACTTTAAAGTTGTATATCTCGACAAGATCTACAACTTTCATGTTGAACACTTTTTCTAAAAATATCATATAGTAGACCTATTTTCAAAAGGTGCGGAACTCGGGCGGAACTCGCATAGTTCCGCTCGGGTTCCGCGCCTTTTGAAAATAGACCTCCTATATGACATTTTTAGAAAAAATGTTTAATATAAAAGTTGTAGATCTCGTCGAGATCTACAACTTTCATGTTGAACATTTTTCCTAAAATTGACTTTTAAAAACCTATTTTTTGGGTTGTCATTAGCCATTGGGCTGACAATAACGATTTACTTGGCTGCCATTATAATTATGCTGTCAATATCGATATACGGGCTGTCAATATAAACGCCCTTAAAAAATTACATATTTACCTCTCAATTGGATTCTGAAATTGGTAGAACTCACATAGAATTAGGAAATTTACCACCAAAAATTCTCAGAATTCCAACGAATTTAAGCTATGAGTTCAGCACAAGTTGTTAACAACAACTCCAACCACAAAATCCCATAAAACAAATCTTCATCTCACGGCAGAAATCACAAAACCGCTTCAATGAAGACCAAAAAGCAGCGAATAAAACTTTCAGAGCTCGGATTGGGAGAAGGGAGAAGAACGTCTCGTGTCATGGCTTCGTCGGGTGCAACACAGGGAAGAAGAATGCCTAGGCCTCCCGTCGGTCGTCGCAGAAGAAGAAAGAAAAAAAACATCGGAGTCGGCTCTTGCGCTCACGTCGCAGCAGGAGAAAAAACCTAAATCCCCTCTATTGATGCGGTCCCGCCGAGCCAATCCCGCCGGATGCGCCCAAAAATCCGGCATTCCCGCCGATATTGGTACCATCTCCCTTTAACTTCGCGAAAACACACCCGGGCACGCGCCCGGGTGTGTCCAGACATGGGTCCGCCCCTGGGAGGCAACATTCGATGTGGGTGGGGGCATTCGATGTGGATGGCGGCATTTGGCTTGAGCGGCAATATTTGGCTTGGACGGCGACATTCGAAGTATTTGTTCTCGAGCGCACAGAACAGGTATTTTGCACGAAGACACATATAATTTTAAATGATTTATATAGATTTAAATTATAAACATTTATATATATTTATATTTACACATAAATATAAATGAGTTAGTAGCATAAATATAAATAATGAATACCTACACATAAATATAAAATTAATGGCTAGGATTAATTGGGTGGTCCTTCACGGCCAATATGCCAAAGTATTTGTTTGTATAATGTAGATAAAATATTAATAAAATATGTTTATTTCTTTCTCTTCATCTATGTGATTAGTTATGCCTAGAGCTGTCACTTAAAACCGAAAACCGAAAACCGAACCGGAACCACAAAGAACCAGACCGAACCGTTTGCTAATTATCCGGGTTTTGGTTTGAATTTTGGAACCGTGAACAACATTAGTCCGGGCATGATTCTTTCATTTTATTATCCAGACCGGAACCGCAACATAAAAGTCTCAAGCGGTTTCAATAATTTTACACCCGATCGGAACCAGACTGAAGTAGAACCGAACCGCGACACATTTATTATTATTTTTTATAATATTTTTATTAGTATTAATATTATTATAATATTGTTATTTTTATAATCTATTTATAATAACTATACTTACTATTAAGAGTGAAATTGATGCGGTTTGGTACTGTTTGAACTCAAACCACAATCGTATCAAAAAGAGGCGATTTTGGATTGAACAAAATCGCATCGCACCAAACTGTGCGGTGTGGTTTAAGCAATGCATCAACCTCACACGATCATGATCTTTGAATGGAGATTGGAGCTCCAAGTTCATTTCAGGTCTCAGGAGTCGGGAATTTAAATTTTAAATATTATTTAATATCTGTTAAGGAAGAATCGAAAAGGAAGAATCTATAGTATATTAAAAGGAAAAAACACCCTTTAGTTAAGCATTCACTTTCCCATTTTACCCTTCATTATAAATAAAAAATTCAATTTTAAAATTGTGTTTTTTTAAAATATGCTTTCATATAGATAAAGTCCTCTGACAATATAAAAAAATGTGTTGTTTCCGCCGCTCGCAATATAAAATTGTAAATAAAAAATGTGTTCTTTCTGTTGAGGAAGAACCGAAAAGGAAGAATATATATTATATTAAAAGGAAAAAACACCCTTTAGTTAAACATTCACTTTCCCATTTTACCCTTCATTATAAATAAAAAAATTCAATTTTAAAATTGTGTTTTTTTAAAATATGCTTTCATATAGATAAAGTCCTCTGACAATATAAAAAAATGTGTTCTTTCCGCCGCTCGCAAGCCCTCGTGCACAATGCAAAAATGAGCGATAAACGGAGTATAACACTCAGGGGTTTGCGGGTCGTGACCGAGATAATATCGCGCGGGGCACCGGGGCTCCTCTTGTACTACCACAATTGAGGTACTGTCGCATTTGGTCATATGGGCGGAACCCCGTGTCTGTCACTCGTAATATCAAAATGGTTTCTAACACGAATACCTGCAATCGATGTCTATAAATTGCCGAACAGGAAGAAACCACTAGTCGAAGATGAGACGACAAAACTATGGAAAAATGAAGGTAACATATACTCATTGGCGATGATTAGAATGTCAGACGCTCTCGAAGAAGTCGGTACGAACGATGACAACGGTATGGTGCGGTTTTGTAGATTTTGTACCGCCAAAAACCGCACCGCAAACTATGCAGTTTTGCAATGAACAAAACTGGTCCATAACTAAATCGTTCAGTGCAGTTTATAATCTGTGCGATCAGATGCGATTTTTGTGGTTTTGCGATTTTGAGTTTTAAAATTCAGTTCTACGTACTATATTATACAAAAAAGTACTCTGCATTCGTATAATGTGAAATTCCTGCGTTTGGGCCCCGGACTTCGAATTTCCTCTTACAAAATATTCTAACAAGTTTACTTTTTTCCTCAGGTATTTTATTTTTGACCTCCCTTATTCATTCCGCCAAGTTTGATTTTGGTTCTGGTTGGAACCGAATTGGACCGAACCGTTTGTGGTCGGTTTGGTTTTGGTTCTTGTTGAACCGTAACCGGAACCGTTGACACGACGGTTCCAAAAATTATTCTGGAACCGGAACCAGTCAAATCAAATAAGATTTTGGTTTTAATTTGAAGAACTGTTATCTCAGCGGTCCGGTTCACGGTTTTAGTAAAACCGGAACAGAACCGGAACTGTGACAGCTCTAGTTATGCCAGTAAGCCAAAAGATCGTGTATCACACTTAATGTTCCTGCCTTATTAACTAGAGTTTACCGGGTCAGGATGTGAAAATAATCCTCCAAAAAAATACTACCTGCAACCCCAACTCGCACGCACCACCTTGTTCTTCCTCGCCGTGCACTGCTTCGACGATGATGTGTGCTGCTTCGACACCAGAACATTTCCATCAAACTGGATCCTTCCACCCACTTTGTATTCTCTCATCGTCAGTGATCCATTCTGGTTTTGGGTTTAAGGTAATCGCCCCCTGCCTGGAATTGAGTTTTTTTCTCTTTTGGCACATTCTTGATTGTTTCGAGTCGTTATTTCTCAATTTAAATTCAAAGAGTCTTTTTATTAATGAATGTACAAACACCATTACATTAGAAACATTAAGCATCAATGACTACATCATTAAACAATAAATTATTAAATAAGTAGTTAAAGCTCAATCATGATCAGAATATAACCCATAACCATTCTATCATGGGCCTCAACTTACCTAACTAATGATTAGTTAATGTTGTTTTAGTTTGAAAAGAAGAAATGGATTTGAAAATACTTCAAAATGCGGTAGTTAATTTTCTTTCCCTCTAATGATTAGTTATGGCTTCTCATGTTGTGTTTTTGTTATCTCTGTAAGCTTTTATTTAAGTTTCAGATTGTTGATCATCAAATAAATATAAAAAATATTATTGTCTTGAATTGGGATGGATTCATATTTTTGTTCTGATTAAGGCTCTATTTGACACGTGGGGGGGGGGGGGGGGCATGAGCATTTAGGGTAAAACTGTCATTCGTTAATGCCCACCTTAGGAATTTCATCCACTTTTATGCTCAAACGGATGATTTTATTGGTGATTCTTAACGAATGACAGTTTAACCCATGCATTTACGACCACCACCATCGTGCCAAAGAGAGCCTAAGTTCTTGAGTACTGCTTCGTTAGGAGTTCTACTATGAGACCTGGTTTTGATTCCATATTGAATTTATTATTACTCTACAAGCTCTTCTAGGCTCTGTTGAGAGGTTTTAGGATCTGCTAAATATCAACATTTTATATGACAATTATTATTAACACTATAGATTTGGGTATCCACATTTGTTTTTAGGTTTTTTAGAGCCTTTCAAAATGACTAACCACACTTACAGTCGGCTCTCTCATTCACGTGTGTTTCGTTGTTCATGATTGAAGCCCTTCCGCCTCCCGATCCCTTTCCCCACCGGTTCACGGCTAATCGATCCGATCTTTCGCCGATGGACGACCACCGAAGATGGACAGCCAGCGGATCTTTGCTTTGTTAGAGTACTCGAAGCATCTCGTGGGACCGTCAAGTTTCGAACGACCACCACGTACTCCAAACAGAGGTATTTATAGGAGTAACCCTAAATCCCTAACGGGTTATTGGATTCCTACTAGATTCAAACCAAACCTAAGAATGACCTGTTACCAATTATATAAATATATCTTAACAATCTCCTCATATATTGCATATAAATGGTACCACAAAACATGTCAATTAAAATAATAGTTAATAACAACAAACATGAGTTTTAGAGTATGAATAAATCAAAGTCCAAATAAATTGTTCCAAACATAATAAAAAATAAAATTGAAAACTCAAATTGATGACCGATCTCTGGTCCATGCAAACAACAGATCATCGTCATCCAGGTCAAAAATTAACTGTCTCTCCTCCATTCTCCAGTTGATTTACAAACGATTACAATAAGAATATCATGGGACAAATCTCTATGAATTCAAACATTTGTTATCAAAGATAAAGTGATTAGTTCTAACAGTAAAATAATGTAATACTCTAACCGAGAAGAAAGAATCACAAAATCAGCATTTTCATCTAATTTACAAAAATATAAAATATTTGATTTTATAAAATCAAACTATATTTCTTCAATTATTAAGATTATTATTAACAATTTCACAATTGTGTTATATCAATAAGTTTAGAATGATATAACAAGTTGTGGCCATTATATCATCAAATTTGGAATGATATAATTAATAATCCTAATATCAGGACACATATCAACAACTTCAGTATTCCTTTTTGAAATGATTCATAAATCAGCCTTTGAATAAAAATAATTTTATAAGTCATCAAGTTTGTAATGACTGACAACTATTCATCTCTGACTTTCATCAAATAGCATTTGAAATACTTCAGTAAACTCACTCTAGATGCATGCTTGAATACAAGCAGATTTTGGTTCTAAAATTTAATATATAAGAAAGGTATTAAGTCTTACTAAATAGACTTTAATCTCATATCCTCTGAAATTTTAGATGTAAGAACCTGACATAAGCCATTGATAAGGACATCTGTTATATTATCTTTTGATTTTACGTCCAATAGAAAAATTATCCCCTGATTAGTGAGATAGGTCAACCAGACTTGTTTCATCCCCTGTTGCCTCATCTTTCCATTGAACAATATATTTGTTGCAATAGTCTTTGTGGCATAATTGTCATAGTAGATCAAAATAATGTGCATTTTCAGACTCGTCATTGGAATGTCCATTATTAGATCTCTAATCCACCATATTTTTTCTCAAGTTGAAGCTAGAACATTGAGTTCTGATTCCATAGAGGGTGGTCAATGCATGTCTGCCTCTTAGACTTCCAAACTATGACAACTCCTAGTGTAAACATAAAACCGTTGGTGGATATACTATCACAATTTCTGAGTATCGGGAAGCATCAGAATACCCTTCAAACACTAGAGGATGTCCACTATAATATAAAATATATTTCTTAGTGTACTTTAAGTATCTCATTTACCTTTCTAAGACATCATAATGGTCATTCCCAAGATTACTAGTAAATCTACTTAACATGCATACCATAAAGGCAGTGTCAGGTATAGTGTATGTGTAGCATACATGTGATTTTCTATGAGTTTGAAGTAATCTAACTATCTAATTGACGAATCTTCATTCGGTTTCAGTTTATTATTATAGTCGTATGAATTCTCAATCTTTTTTCCTTTATTATAACTTCACTTTTCTAGAAGATTTCTGATGCAGTGACTCTGACACAGGGTTATACCTTTCTCAGTGAAGTTCACTTTCATTCCTAGGATCGTTTTCACTACACATAAGTCTATCATGCTAAATTGTTTCGTCAATGTAACTTTCATGTCTTCTATCTCAGACTAATCAGTACCTAGAATTAGCATGTCATCAACGTATAAACATATAATTATCACTTTATTTGAACTTATTCTGGCTTATAAATATTTATCTGATAGACTGGACTTGAAATCCATGCATTTAACAAAAGTGTCAAATTTTTCATGTCACAATTTTTGTATTTACTTTAATTTATAGCATGACTTAATCAACTTATAGACCTTATTTTCTAGATCTTCTATGACAAAACCTTCTAGTTGGTGCATATAGATCTCTTCAGCCAAATCTTCATTAAAAAATACAGTCTTGACATCCATTTGATGAACGGTTAAATATTCAATAGATACTAAACTGAGAAGAATTTTAATTGTCGTAATGTGACAAATAGGTGACTATATATCAAAGTAGTCTACTCCACTCACTTGAGTGATGTGTTTGGCAACTAGACGTGTTTTGTATTTATCGATACTCCTATTAAGATTGAGCTTCTTTTTCAAAACTCACTTACTTTCAATGGTTCTAGCCTCTTTGGGCAAGTCAACTAAAGTCCATGTGTGATTTTGCAAGGAAGAATTCATCTTATCATCTATGTCTTCTTTTCATAATAGTGAATCCCTAAATCAAATCACTTCCTTATATGTAGATGGATCAGCTTCAACTTGGTAAGTCACGAAGTATGTATTGAAGCTTTTAGACACTTTTTCTATTACATAACCTTTTAAATTCTAAATAATTAGTGTTTATAGGCTCAGTGTCAGAGATCCTTAATTCTGGCTCAATAATAGTCTCAGTACTGGTGGTTGGCAAACCTGAAAGTGTCAGGTTTTTATCTTTAAGAAACTTATCCTCAAAGAAAATAACATCTCTAAATTCTATTACAGTATTGGCTGAGAGATCTAGAAACCTATCTGTGGCATTATCCTTTGCACATCCTAGATAAATATAAGTGTTTATCGTAAGTCCAATTTTTGATCTCCTAGAGTTGGGTATCATAACATAGGTGATACAACATCAAGTCTTAAGATTGTCAAATCTAGGAAGTCTCTTAAACCAAAGCTCATAGGGTGTTTTTTAACTTTGCATAAGGAATTTTATTAAGAATGTTATTTAAAGTGAGGACAGCTTCACGCTAATAGGCCTCGAGCATGCCAACAGTCAACAACATAGATTCAACATTTCTATTAAAGTTCTATTTTTTCTCTCAGCGATACCATCAGATTGTAGTGAATACGGAGCGATGGTTTCATGGATTATGTCATTATTGAAAAGAAAGACTCTAAACTCTCCCGATATATATTCTCCTCTTTTATCACTTCTTAACTTTTTGATATTTCTGTCTAGTTGATATTCTACCCTATTTTTGAAAATACAAATTTCTCAAAAGTTTATCCTTGGTTTTAAGGAGATAAATGTGACTAAATCTAGAGTAGTCGTCAATAAAAGTTATCAGATACTTCTGAACCCTTCCTGTGGCAAAGCTTTTGTAGTCACAAATATTAGAATGTATTAACTCTAACAATTGTGTGCTCCTAAAAACTTGACTAAAAGGTATTTTAGTTATCTTAGTCTAAACACAAATCTCACATTTGTCAAACTTGGTTGTAGTGTCTAAAGGGATGTTGTGAGTTTTACCTAGCAGAAGTAGTTTTTTATAGTTCACGTGTCCTAGTCTTGCATGTAAAGTCTTAGGATCTATCAGATTTGAACTAACTTAATTTACTACTTCGATTACTATACTCAGCCTATACATCTCATTTACGGCATAAGCACAACTAAAATAATATGAGTTAATCATTAAAGTTACTATACTGACACTAATGTTAAAAGATAAACCAGCGTGCCATAACAGGCTAATTGAAACTATATTAATAGTTAATGCATGTATACATTTAACATTCTTCAAAATTAAATGTGTGCTTGAAGATAGTATCAAATCCACAATCTTTGTCTGGAGTACCTGTGTCGTGTCTGCATTCATAATTGTAATACTCTCATCAGCTGCAATGATATTCTTCAGAAGTATAAAATTGTTACAAACGTGGCATGCAACAACTGAATCTAGCCACCATTCAGTACAAGCTTTCCCTTTTCCAACAATGATAACAAAGTTGGCAGACATAGTCTGATAAAGCATGCTTATTTTTTTGTCAGGTTTTTGTGTGTTGGATTCACCTCTTTTAGAGTGCTTGTACTCGGAAGCACAATGACCTCACTTACTGCAGTTATTGCACTCGCCATTAAACTTCTTAGTTTTCTTACTGGTGTTAGCAACTATAGGTGCACTAGTCGGTAGTCTAGTCTTCTCATGCTTAGGCTTACTCTTAGAAAACACGGTCTTATTAGCAACAAAATTTTGCTCACTAAACGTCTCTAATGTGTGCCTAGTCCAGTTCTCATCCTCAGTGCAAATGAATCGCTTGTGGTCTTTAAGACTGACATGTGTCTTCTTCTGATACATGTCCGTCTTAAAAGAGTACCATGTCGATGGGAGATTAAAAATGATAGCTCATGTTATAAACCCATATGACAAAGAGATCTTCTCACTGTTCAGCTTGTCCACGAGAGTCTCAAAATTTGCAGCCAACAGAAGAATATCTCTATCTTCAACGAAGGTAAATGTCATAAATTTGTCCACTAGGTACGTCTTTGATATGTTCTTTTCCTCTTTGAACTATTCCTCCAGAGCATCATAGATCTCCTTTGTAGTTTTCATCTTATTGTACGTCTCTGCTAGTATGTTTGAGAGACAATTGAGGAGGTAATCACGACAAAAGTCTTCATCGTTGATCTAGTGTTCCTCATCCTCTCTTGCAAAAAATGTGAATTCAGACTGCATAATGTAGAATATATTCAAATATTTCATATTGAACTGGGTGTTCTGCTTCCAAGCATTGAACTCTGAGTTAGAGACTTTCTCCAGCTTGATCATCGACGCAGGAGAGGAGAGGTTGCTTCCCTTTAATATTATGAACAACATAAATCACTCCGTCTTCCAAGCAAAGCAGAGGAGACGAGTACTCCTCCAAATACCAAGAATAAACCAAAAATAAACTCAGATCTGGTTTTCCTTCTCCTGGAGACAGAAAAGATCTTCTTTTACCTCAGATCTGGAAGTGATCTGAACTAGTACAGATCTGTAAAAACTTCAACAGAGTTCTTCCTCCAAAGCGCAAAAGGAAAATGCTCCTTCTCCACGAACTCATGAAACAAGGATTTTCCCTAGATCTAGATCTGGACTAGGAGGAAACTAGCAAGATCTGGACTACCAACGACGACAGAAAAACTTCCTTTTTGTGTTCTACTGCCGCGAGATTTCCTTCGGGCGCACAGAGAAAACAATATCTGGATCCACTTACTTAGGTCGGCGACGACAAGATCTTGAGAGCGGCGGCCGATTTCACGCACAGGAACGGACCAGGGAAGAAATCCCGAGCGGGATGTTGATCTTCCTCGATACGGGATCAACAAATTTAGAGTAAATCGCAAGGTTCGCGATGGGATCAACGAACCTGGAGAAAACTCGATAAGATCTGTAGGCGGCCTACAACTATCACGATTGATTTGCGATGCAAACATCAAAAATTGGAAAAAAAAACGTGATCACCTCTTCGGGATTAAGCGACGGAATTTCTCCACAGGATCGACAATCGGTATCAATCGCCTCAAGAAAACAGTGAAGACGGTATTGGCAGAATACAGAGCACGCAAAAAATAGCGGATGTTTCTAACGGGAGGGGGGCTGCGGCACTCAAACAAAAAACTTCGAGAATGTTAGAGTGCTTGAAGCATCAAGTGTGGTCGTCAAGTTCTGAACGACCTTCACGTTGCCCACAACATGGGTATTTATAGGCGTAACTTAAATCCCGGATGGGTTATTGGATTTCTATCAGATTCTCACCAAACTCAATAATGACACATTACTAATTATATAAATATACCTCAACATGCTTACCTCCCCTTTTCACCATCTTTCTCAGAAAAGATCTCTTCATTTATGTTGCGGCCAACTCTGCTCCCTGTAGACCAGACTAAACTAGATCACCTAAGCCCGTGGATTGATTGAGACCCCAAATAGTCATAGAATAAATGAGGAAGTACACATGATGATTTTAACGTGGAAAAACCCCTCAACTGGGTAAAAAAACACGTGACTGGTTCGTTGTCAGTCAAACATCATTATTGGTTGCGGTTTACAAATTGTGAGTGAAATCAAGGGCGACAGACCACTGCTCATTACAATTTGGAGATGAGAGAGAATCTTGTTGCGCTTGGTGGTCGACAGACCGTATCACACAAAGCTTGGTTCCTAGTACTTTTTGGTGGTGGTTGTAACACCCCTGAATTTTTTATAATTAATTTTAACCCTCTAATTGACGTGATATTTAGCGTTAGGGTGTTACGTTAAGATGGAGTTAACAGATCGTCGTCGTTAGTGTGTTTTCGCGTCCGTTTGGTCAAGACGATCGAATTTCGAGCTCATCAGAATTTAGATTTTTGACTATAAAAAATTAAATTAATTAATTTTAAGTTTGATCATAAAATTTCGTTACGGTCCGAGCCATGTTTGAATCTAGGCAAATTTGTAAAGATTTAAAGAATTTATGTTTGTCATTAACTTCGGAAAATTTTAGCTCGAGATTGGCTCATCGAATTCTGATTTCGACTTTGTCGTTGGAGTCGTAGCACCGGTCTTTGCCTTTGGTGCGAATTTCGTCGGAATCAGAGTGAGTTTAGTCGTCGGTCGCCAATTGAGATTTTAAAATTTAATTATAAAAATCAAAATTCTTAAATATTAATTATAGCATACTTATTTAACGAGGATTTCTTTTTCTAATTTTTGATCAATTAAGTCAAAACGTAGCCTTGGAAATGAACAAAAGAATTAAAAACCTAACTTGAAAATTAATCCTTTCCTTTATTAAGATAAAGAGGCCAAATGTTTTTTTTTATTTTTCTCAAAGTTTTCTTCTCGCTCAAGCCAACCCAAATCAGAGAGTAAGAGAGACGAAAAATTATTCACATGAAGCTTTCTGGCTGCTCGTTTGGGAGCTCTGGTGCTCAAATTTCTCGACAGAACCTAGATTTGGAAAGCTCTCGTCGAGCTCTTCGCGCGCGTGGTTAGTATTTTCCGTTTTGCGGAGTTTTAACGTAAGGGTAAGCGGCCCTAACCTTTGTTTTTGCCAATCTTCACAGATTTTTCTTACTGAGCCTTAGTTTGGGCCGATCCTTGGCGTGGAGTGCTTTAAAGGCTGAAAATCTGGTGACTTAGAGCCAAGGCAAGTGGTGGTTTGCTCCTCCTATGTGTTTCATTTCAGAGCTTGGCAATAGGTTTTTTTAGTTTTAATTTAATTTAATTTGATTTATTATTATTCAAGAAAAATGGTGAAAATGAATGAATGATGCATGTGCAGTAGCTGTGGTTAAGTTTTTCTTCTTCTTATGTGTAAGCTAGTGTTTATTGCAAGGTATGATAAAATTCTGCACGAAATTCTGTATCTAAGTCGGTTGTCGACTGTATCGACTGCATGAACTGCATAATTTAAAATTTTACATCTAAGTCATTTGTCGACTGCATGGACTGCATAATTCAAAATTATACATATAAGTCATTTGTCCACTGCATAATTCAAAATTCTGCATCTAAGTCATTTGTCGACTGCATAATTCAAAATTCTACATCTAAGTCATTTGTCGGCTGCATCGACTGCATGAACTGCATAATTCAAAATTCTGCATCTAAGTCATTTGACAACTGCATCGACTGCATGAATTGCATAATTCAAAATTTTGCATCTAAGACATTTGTCAACTGCATGGACTGCATAATTCAAAATTCTGCATCTAAATCTTTTGTTGACTGCATCGACTTGTCGACTGCATAGTTCAAGCTTAGCGGTAAAATATGTGTATCTTCTACTCAAGGATTCCTGTGTTGTGCTTTTCCAATTATTAAAATTTGATGGTCAGTTGGTGTGAATGAGAAATATGTCACCACCACGATACCCTTTTATGTTGCGATATTGGTTGGACTGTGGAAGTTAGTGGACTACGCCACCGCCATGATGTCTGTTTGTGAATTATTACACCAGTGACTTTGTTTTGGATTGTTAGGTTGTGTTGAAAAGATAACCACCATCACAGTGTCTTCTTGTGATATCTTGAACTTTTGGGTTGTGTTGGAAAGATAACCACCACAACAGTGTTTTTTTATGATGTTTTGGACTGATGGCTTGTGTTGGAATATGAGCCACCACCTCAGTACCAATTATGACCAGTGTTAGTAATGCACTCTCTCGAGCTGATCAGTCTCAATTATATATATATATATATAGAGAGAGAGAGAGAATAACATATATAAGCTCAAGTTTTTTAAGCCTAAAAAAATTTGAGCTGGTTCTCCCACAATACATGTCGGAATTAGACAAATAATATATGCATTTTGTAGTCAAGAACGAGATCTACAACTTTCATGTTGAACATTCTTTCATAATTTGTACGTTTTGGCCGGAATCTCGTCCGAAATATTCCTGACTCGAAATGAATATAATAATAATAAATTTCAAAATTCGAGTCAGCAACCTTTCGGGCCAGATTCCGGCTAAACCATGCAATTTTTGGGAAAATGTTCAACATGAAAGTTGTAGATCTCGTTTTTGGCTACAAAATGCATATATTATTTGTCTAATTCTGACATGTATTGTGGAAGAACCAACTCAAGCTTTTTTAGGCTTAAAAAAGTTTGAGCTTATATATTCCAAACATATATATATATATATATATATATATATATATATATATATATATATATTAAGATAGATCCGTGTTGATAATTAATCCATAGTAAACTAGTAAACTATATTCGCTGTTTATGTGATTTTTTTTGTTGAATAACAGTTAACCTTGCTGTGATGGTGATCTTGTTTAAGTTGAATAACTTTATGGCTTAATTTTTGGTTTTTAGTTGTCTCTTACTCATTCTTTCCTGAGGCATTCTTATCTTTTTGAATGCCTCAGACTCGCGAAAGTAGCAGTTTGGGTGGTTAGAGTTTGTGATTCCAGACTTGCTGGTAGTTGTTGTTGTTTTCCCTCATCGTGTGAGGTAGTTGCTGCTTCTGTCCCAGATCAGGTATGTTTTTTGATTCTATAGGTTCATGTCAGGTTGTTGATGCTCATAGCTTTTACTTGTAGTAGATGCTACATCACTTGCTAGCCTTTTCATTGTTACTTACTGGTTATTTGCATATCCGCTCTCTAGGAATGGTTTATGATAAGAGGCATGTTAGATATTTTAAATATAAAAAATGCATTTTAACTTAAATTCACAATATCTCTTTTCAACTTAATGCTACTATACTTTAAGTATTATGAAAATCCTTTTTTACTCATATTAAATTTAGAAACTTGCGTATCATTAACATGTTTATTGTGTTCTCATACTCATGTAGGATAAAATGAAGTAAGCTATGTATTTTTTAGATGTATATCTTATCTTACCTTATATATATAAGAGAATATAGATATTTGGAGGCACACCATAGATTGAATATTGGCCATTGGATCATGAGAGAGAGCATGAGAGGGAGGAGATTTGGGAGAGAGAGATTGGAGGGAGAGGGAGAGAGAGGGGGCGGGAGAGAGAAGGAGAGAGAGAGATAGATGGGGGAGTGACAAAGAGAGAGAGAGAGAGGGAAAGGTTAATTAATTTTTATAGATTAAAAGTTGCAAAATTCTATAAAATAAAAATTGGAATAGTACTTCATATTTTTTTGCGATCATTTTAAGTACTCCTATGTATATGTTTCGAAGAAAAAAGACTTCGGGTGCGTACACAACCCGCTCATAGGCGGGTGCAGCCCGCAGCGGCGCGTTGCGCCCGCAGCGCCGCGTCGCGCGCGTAGCGACGCGTCGCGCGTCGCGCCCGCAGCGCCGCGTCGCGCCCGAGCCCGGCGCGTCGCGCCCGAGCCCGCAGCGGCGCGTCGCGCCCGCAGCGGCGCCTCGAGCCCGCAGCGACGTCTCGAGCCCGCAGCGACGCCTCGAGCCCGCCTGGATGCGGCTAAAGGCCGCCCGAGAGCATCGAGCACAGGCGTAGCCCATGCGAAGATGCTCGTGTGTATATATATATATATATATATATATATATATATATACTATACAAAAATTACTCTTTGGTGAAACATTGCCCGATGTTCCTATATTGCCCTTATAGTTGTATTCATAATTACACAATTATACCAAACTTTATATTAGTATATTAGAAAGACAATATCCTTTTAGGTAATTACACAACTTTACAATATTAAAATACAAAAAATAAAAACACTAGATACCATAAAGCTATTGTCTCTAGCTAAGAATGACAAGAGAAAAAAATTAATGTTTTAATGTTAAAATATAATTTGTTTTACAAAATAAAAATTGTATTCTTGATTTATATTTTTTTACGGTCATTTTGAGTACTCATATGTAAAAGTTGCGGGTCGAGCGGAGCCTGCCGGGAGCGGGCGGAGCTCGCCGGGAGCGGGCGGAGCCCGCCGGGAGCGGGCGGAGCCCGCCGGGAGCGGACGGAGCCTGCCGCCCACGACAAATGTTGCCGCCCACGACAAATGTCGCCGCCCACGACAAATGTCGCCGCCCACGACAAATGTCGCCGCCCACGACAAATGTCGCCGCCCACGACAAATGTCGCCGCCCACGACAAATGTCGCCGCCCACGACAAATGTCGCCGCCCACGACAAATGTCGCACCACCGGCGAATATCGCACCACCGGCGAATGTCGCACCACCGGCGAATGCCACATCACCGGCGAATGTCGCACCCCGCCGAATGTCGCACCCCCACCAAATTCCCCCAGGGCCGAAGGCCCGTGCCTGTCACTTGTATATATTTATATATATCTCTACCACTATAATAGAAATATTAAACTCATGAATTTTAATTTCATTGGAATGATTTGGACCGTCTGATCTTGATGCATTATTTAGCAGTCGTCCGATCAAATCAACCCTCTCTCTTCACATTTTACTAGGGGTCCTAAACCTACTACTAGGGAGTCTTAAAGTTACGTAGATAACTTCAAAAAAGCCTTAAGAAATAACACTCGCTAAAAGCTTTGATTTAAGACCAGCCCACAAACTTGCCTATTCATGCAATTAAAGATAATCCCGGCAGCCTGCAAGCCCGCAAGCCCACTTATTTCAAACATTCTTTATGGAATTCTATATTTAAACCCAAAAGGTTCAAACCTACCGGCAGTGTGGGACTATAAAAGCTCTAATTTTATATTATACGCGCATTTTGGATCTGTGCCTTCTACGGGCATTTTTAGGAAAAGTGTTTAAAATAAAAGTTGTAGATCTCGATGATATTTACAACTTTTATGTTGAACACTTTTCCTAAAAACGCTGTTTATGCCCCCGATTTGTCCACCAAAAGTAATCAGGTGGACATACATATGTTCCGCCTGATTATTTTCGGGGGACAAATCGGGGACATAAACGACATTTTTAGGAAAATTTTTCAACATGAAAGTTGTAGATATCATCGAGATCTACAACTTTTATGTTGAACACTTTTCCTAAAAAAATGACCGTAGAAGTCGCAGATCTAAAAGACGCGTATTTATAAATTATATTATAATATAACTATAATGATTATATATTATGATTATATAACCTACCAGCAGGCGGGTGAAATGTTTTTTTAAGCCCGCCGGAGGCGGGCAAAGCCTGCCGTCGCTGGTGGAGGGGTGCGGGCGAAGCCCGCCGTCGCCGCCGGGGGGCGTCGCCTGCCCGCCGTCGCCGCCGCGGGGCGTCGCCTGCCCGCCGTCGCCGTCCAGGTACAGCGGCGCGTGGCCATCGGGCCGGAGGAGGGCGAAGCCCGCCGCTGCCGTCCAGGTACTGTGGCGCGTGGCCATGGGCCGGAGGCCCGTGTCTGTCACTCGTGTGTATATATATATATATCTACTACATATATGAAAGTATATGTATTGGATGCTTTTACCATAGAGTGAACCTCCACCGTTGGATCCAAAGCGTGATTTACTCTCATCCATTAGATGAGGAAAGAGAAAAGCATCTTTAGGAGTTAGAGAGAGAGAGCTGAGAGCATATTAATAGGTCTCCTATACCTATAAGAGAAAGAAAGAGAGACAGAGGAGAGGGAGCGGATGAGAGAGAATTTTGGGTTTTTGTTTTAGTAGGCGGGAAGAGAGAGAGGGCGGGAGAGAGAGAGAGAGAGAGAGAGGGCGGGAGAGAGAGAGAGAGAGAGAGATCACATTTTGGGTTTTTGTTTTAGTAGGCGGGAAGAGAGAGAGGGCGGGAGAGAGAGAGAGAGAGAGAGAGAGAGAGAGAGAGAGGGGCGGGCGAGAGAGAGAGAGAGAGATCACATTTTGGGTTTTTGTTTTAGTAGGCGGGAAGAGAGAGAGGGCGGGAGAGCGAGAGAGAGAGAGAGAGAGAGAGAGAGAGAGAGGGAGGGCGGGAGAGAGAGAGAGAGAGAGAGAGAGAGAGAGAGAGAGAGAGATCACATTTTGGGTTTTTGTTTTAGTAGGCGGGAAGAGAGAGAGTGCGGGAGAGAGAGAGAGAGAGAGAAAGAGAGAGAGAGAGAGGGCGGGAGAGAGAGAGAGAGCGAGAGATCACATTTTGGGTTTTTGTTTTAGTAGGCGGGAAGAGAGAGAGGGCGGGAGAGAGAGAGAGAGAGAGAGAGAGAGAGAGAGAGGGCGGGAGAGAGAGAGAGAGAGAGAGAGAGAGAGATAAGGGGGAGATTGTGCGGATGAGAGAGGGTGAGGCAGAGAGAGAAATGACTTTTGTTTTACTAGGCGGAAGCAAGCCAGGACCGGCAAACAACAGGCCAGCAAAACCAACCCGAACACGCATTGAAGCCAGCCAATCCGATTAACTCAGCCCGCAAACCAGCAAGAATAATGAATTCAAACACCTTTCACAAACAAATGTATATAAACTCAATAATCATATATCTTTGGGCAGTGTGGGACTAAAAAGCGGGTGAACAGTGATCACGTCACTGTTCATCCGCTTTTAGTAATGAAATCTTAAATTTTCTATATGATAAATTATATATTATAAAATAGTGGGTTATATTAAAGTTATAAGTATGTGTAAGTTGTATTAAAATTATAAAACCCGCGTGCCCGCCACTGTTATATTATAAAGTATTTAAAGTATTTATAAGTTATATTTAAGTATTGATAAATTCATTATAGGTGGAAAATTAATTTTTTCAGGCCAAAACTTACATTGTTTTTAAAAATAAAAATTGTAATCTTGATTTATATTTTTTTAGGGTCATTTTGAGTACTCATATACATATGTTGCGGACGCAGCCCGCCTTACTGCGCGCACAGCCCGTAGCGACGCATTAAGCACGTGTGAAACCCGTGCGGAGCCCGCCTGGATGCGGTCAAAGGCCGCCCGAGAGCACCGAGCACGGGCGAAGCCCGTGTGCAGGCGGGCGAAGCCTGCCTGATGCGGCCGAAGGCCGCCCGAGAGCATCGAGCACGAGCGTAGCCCGTGCGAAGATGCTCGTATATATATATATATATATATATATATATATATATATATATATATTCTTACTTGTGGACTAACTGATTCACTAAACCGAGATACACAGTCTTTGAAATTTAAATCTAAAATTATTTTTTCCAAACGCAAAATTTATGTCTTTTATGAAAATAAATAAATTGTCAGTTTTGTCTGAGTTTCTGCTGTTGTCCCCTGCACGACATGACATCACCACACGTATTTTCTTTTACTTTGATAATTTATTAATAATAAGAAAATGCAGGTCATGGCAATGGCGAATGTCCTCGGACGTGATCGAGCTGTTCAATATTGTTGTGAAGTTCGTAATGATGTGTTGGTGGAGGTTTGCACGATGTTGCACACGTAGGAGAATTCTCAGAGTAATCGGTGTGACGTCTTCTTCCGTGTATTGTTGTGGGATTAGACAAATTTTTGGGTAGTTCGATGGGAGGAGGCGGCTCGTAGGAAGATTTCAGCAGAGCTCTGTCCTGAGAAAGAAAAAAGTTGGGAGGAGAAAAGGTTCGAAATGAGAAGGGTTTGCGGGTCTTTTTATAAGCTTCATGTGATGGTTGCGGTAGTTACGAGGCTATATGCACACCGTAAACACCCAAAATACTGGGTGCAAACCATATTAATTAGCATAATTTTAAACACATTTTGTTTTTATAATATTTCCAACGTGCAAAATGTAATTAATTAAATAAAATCTCTCACTAATGATGGTGACTACACAGGTGATTACGTGGGCGATTTATCCATGTAACAGATGACGATGATCGTGGTGGAATGATCGGACGGTGGAGATGGGCCTTCATTGACGGTCTACGGCCGACGAGTCCCCAGCGGCGGGGAGTGGCCGCTCCTTGCGGTCGTAGCCTTGCGGCCGCGAGGGCGGTTGCGCCCGCCAGCCAGGTAGGCCGGCGGCGGCACCGGCCACGCCTTGCGGCTGCGGGCTCGCAACCGCGAGGCGCTGCCCTGGCCGGCCCCGAAACCGGCCGAGTGCCCCAGGCCCGGGGGGAGCTGCTGGGGAGCGGCGACAACCGACCTTTTTGGCTGTTTGCACGCGTGGCAGGATCCCATTCCCGATTCACATGGGAGATCGCGCGAACGCAAAAAAACTTTCTTACAGTTTGAATGCTAAAGTTTTCTTACCGTTTGAAAGGGCATTTTTATAGTGATAGTGATTTTTTTTCCTTATTTGTGAATGCTATTGCTTTAATAAGAGGTGAATGTTATTGAGATGTATCCTTACAATTTTTTTTCTATTTTAATGAGATTTTGATTTGAGCTTAATTGAATGCAAATAGACTTGTTTCAGAATAATTACAGCTATAAATGCATTATTCAGTCATATTCATATAGATGTATGATTTCAATAAATTTAGTGTAATCCTCAATTTATTTGTATGGATGAACATTGTGTAAAAGGATAACAATCCTTTAGATTTTTTTCCCCAAAAATTTACCATCTTTTAGATTTTTATTTCGCAAAAATTTATAATCCTTTAGATTTTTATTTCTCAAAAAAATTGTTTGTGGATAACAACTTTGTTTATGGTTAGCCATTTTTAAAATAGTTTTTTGTAATTATCAATTAGTTGTGGATAGCTAAATATATGGTGCTAATAACAATTGACTTTTATATTATTCTGACTAATGGTTCTTATTAACATACATATTTATTCACTAGAGGTTTTTAATAATGTTCAAACTAAAGAAATATTAATACAAATATTAATACACAAGTTGGATATATGTTTGTGGTCCTTACAAATATTAATGCACATATTTTTAATAATGGACAAGTTGGATATATGTTTGTGGTCCTTGCAACTATTAAAGCACATTTTTTCACCATAGTCATTGCTATAATAATTATGTGGACCCTTATCTTATAGATTGTATGAGAGCCCTTATAAGATAAGTTAGTTGTTTATTGTCGAACTATGCCATGAACCCTTATTATATAAACTTGTTAGGGCATTCCTATATACTAAGTTGTTTTACGAATGTTGTTGAGTAATGGTGAATATATTATCTTACAAAGGTTGATGCTAATTTAGTAATTTGATCGAATGTTTGATAAAAGTTGTTGATCATATTGGCCTCATGTCCTTGGAGGGCACTAGGGGAGAGAGAACGTTGCTTAGTCGTTAATGAATAATATTTTAATTTCCATCACCTCAGGAGCAGGAACTAGTAGAGTCTCGACGGGGCATCCATTGAGGTATCACCCATATCCGAGGTAGAAGACGTGTTGTCAGGATGAATCTTGCACCACCCTGTGCTCTAGACTCATCAACAGATTCTTCAGATGATATTGTGGATGTGAGCGTCGTTGAAGTTATTATTATAGATTGAATATGTTTATGTCTTGTTGTATTGGTCAGGGCATGTGTTGGCCCTTATTTCCATACTTCCTGCATTTATCTTGGTGATGCTTGTACTACTTGGTGACATTATTGTTATGCTAGAGGGTTTCCACGTCTTTTGCTTCCGCTATGTTACTAGTATACTCAAAAGCTCATCCAAATTCTAAGAGTTTGATGAGGAATTTCCAGAAAATGGTGGGCTTACGAGCGAGTCACATTAAGTCAATATATTTTGATCCAATTAATATACGAATTTTCAATCTAAAAACCCGTTTTCGTGACCTAATTCCTCTTTCTCTGTCCATAGATTTCGTAAGACACTGTCAAAGGAAATTTTGTTCAACCCCCTCCAATTGTGTCAGGAATAACTCATACTCCTTTACCTACTGAGCATGTTCTTCCTCTGTCTAACGAGCATCCTACTCAATTCCATCAAATAGAATGGGGTCAGACACTTTCAGCCATTCTCGAGACATTTAGGGCATCATTGAATCAGAGGCCTAGGGGTTTGTCCCCTCCTATCTTCAGAGGAACCAAGACTACATCTCAGACTAAGGAGTAGCTTGATCACGTTCAATAGTTACTCATTGGAATGCAATGCCTAATGGATATGGCAGACACACTGACCATAAGACTATTGGAGGATTATTCTAGATAGTGGTGATCAGTTTATACCACCACCTTTAGAGGTCGACAACTTTCTAACATGGGGTGGGAAAAGTTTTCTTATGCTTTCCTAAAGCATTTCATCCATGCTACTAATAGATAAGAGATACAGGAGCATTTCCTTCATTTCAAACAAGGAAATCGGTCTATCATGGAATACTAGAGGGAATTATATCATTTATCTTATTTTGCGGGAAACTGCACTTTTACTGAGCTTGATGCAACAAAACATTTCTACAGTGTATTCCAAGACTCCTTGAGGAAGCCTCTCATTGTGGCCTCATGTTCAAGCTTTATCAATATTGTAAAGATGTCCAAAGCTTTGGAAGCAGATTAAATGTTAGTGCAAAGTAAGAAGAAGAGACATGTTGAAGCTCTAGCTCAGTCCAGTGCGGAGCATAAATTTGATCAGAAGAAGAAGCTTTCTTGTGACCACAGTAAATTTCGAAGTAATCAGAAGAATTAAGAACATGGTCATCCCCAATTAAAGAAAGAGCGGAAAGCACAACATGTAGCTCCTTTCTAGACTGCCCAACCTGCTCCGCATGAGACAACTCCTTTCCGAGGAAATTGTTATCACTGCCACAAGCTGGGACATTTGAGGTCCCATTGTCTCCAAAGGACAGTTCAATAGGAGACCCCCTCAGCACAATTGGGGAAATTTCATGGTCGCGGTGATAGACAATCAAGATGGCAAGAGTAAAAGACACCAATCAAGCTTTTGCTTTAGATCTTACTCAGGGGCATGAGTCTCAGGACATGGTGGTTGGTACGTGCCTTATTTGGTTTAAATTCTATCATTTTACATGGTATATTATTAGATTCTTTCCATGAAAGTGAGTATTGATATTAGGAATCATAGTCTGTATCATTGTTAATGAAATACCATCTCAAACCTTATTTAACACGAGCGTCGAACACTCATTTGTGTACAAGAAGATCATCCAAGATATTGGCGAAGTACTCTTTCTAATGGATTGTCCTTAGTAGTTCATTTATCGAAGGGGTAGGAGATGTGTTCTTCAACAAGATGTTCCATGATGATGAGTTTGGGGAGCAAACCTTTTGAAGTCACCATTATGATTTTGGATATCCTAGACCTTGATCTAATTCTGGGTATGGACTAGCTTGAGAAACATAAAGCCCAGATCGACTGTGCTTCTAAAGAAGTAATCTTATACTCATCTTCAGATAAGGAGATTATATTTAGAGGTATAAGCCCATTTCGGGAGTTCTTCTATCATCAGTTCAACTGGTAAAGGCATTCACCCAAGGTGAAGAGGTGTATGTGTTCTTTTTAGCCTTCTAGAAAGCGAGTCAGGCCTAGCTAGACGCAGTGGTTATGATTAATAAATTTTTGGATGTCTTTCCGCAGAAGCTGCCCAAAGTTTGCCTACAACGGGAAGTCGAGTTTACAATTGAATTGGTTACAACAACTTGACATATATCTTGAGATTCGTACCGTATAGCACCTAAGAAGTTACTTGAAATTTAGATTCAGTTGTAAGAGCTAGTAGACTCAAAATTTGTTCCCCTCAGCTCACCTCCATGGGGAGCCCCAGTTTTGTTCATCAAGAAGCACATAACTCTGAGATTGTGCATCAACTATCGAGAGCTGAACCGATTGACTGTCCAAAATACATACCCTCTTCCTCATATTGATAAGCTATTTGATCAACTTAGAAGAACTCATGCCATTTCCAAATTTGATCTTCAACCTGGTTACTATCAATTGAGATCAATGAAGAGGATATTCCAAAGAAATTCTTCAACTTTTGATACGAATAGTACGAGTTTTTAGTGATGTCATTTGGTCTCACTAATGCTCCTTCAGTATTTATGAGCCTTATGAATAGGTTATTTGAGTTGTTTCTTGATGTATTTGTCATTGTATTTATCAATGACATTCGTGTGTATTTCAAAACTGAGGAAGCTCATGCTAAGCACCTCCAAATGTTTTTAAGGAAGCTACGAGAGCATCAACTCTATGTCAAGTTTAGAAAATGTGAATTTTGGCTCAATGAAGTCCATTTCTTAGGACATGTGATAAGTATAAATGACCTGACAATGGATCATGCAAAGATTCATGTAGTGTGTGATTGACCTGCACATAAGTTGTCACAACCCGCATTTTCCCAACAATTAAATTATATCAGAGTGAGGAAAAATACGCGTCGTGATGCCACGTTGTGCAAGGGATAACTGCAAACGCTCAGGCAAGACTCCAAACTCTACAGTCTTAAAAGAAAATATAAATTATTAAGAATGAAATCCAGTTTAAGTTAAGAAGATAGACGTATCCCTCGGCTCAGTGGATCATCTAGTCTACGATTCAAAATATAATTTATACGCTTGTGGAAGATGCTTGTTTAATTTGACTCTAACATCCTACATGAGTATAAATGTCCCCGAGGAACAACTCATGCTAAACAGACTCTAGATTTATAATAAGTATAGAAAAAGTCTTTACGCTAACCAGGAAAATAGTGACTTAGTTTTAAAAGAGATTGCATGAATGCTTTACTAATAATAGGTTTTTATAAGCTTAAAAATATCTAACATGCAGTCATAGCAATAAATCATCCCAGAGAGCAAGTAATCTAAACCAAACATAAGAAAACGACATCAGCTAGCAAGTGTCAAAAATTAACAATCCTGTGGGCGTCAACAACTTGACACAAACCCACAGTACAAAGTATGTCTGAACTAGAAAGAAAAATTAAAACAACAAACTACCTCGCTATGGAGAGGTGAAAAAGCCATAGCCAAAACTACCGCTCAAAGAGTCCAAAAATCAGCTCCACTACCTGCTACTGATCTGAACCTGAGGCATTCCAAAAACAGAACACCTCAGCAAGAAGATACAAACGGTGGCAGAAAAGTAAGTAAAAGAAAACAAAGGTCAAACGGGGTACCAACCCAGGACCAAGAGTACTGAAGTAAGGTACATAAATAAAACTCAAGAAATAAATCAGAAGAAAAGAACTTACGTGAATCACCACGTACAATAAATCATGTCGTAAGCCCAAAGCAAGGGGCGAGCATGATTAAATCATAAGAAAGAATACTCCAAAACTTTATTAGCCACATGTGATCAACTCTACCCATAAACACAGGCAGGGTGGTCACTTCTTTAGATACACCCCTCACAGATGTTAAAATCTGTCTAACTGCGGGGGAGACTTACACACTCCACCAATCACCGCAGATGCCCAAAACCCAGTAGAGTTCCACGAGGTACTAATAAAGGAAATAAACCTTACGGTCGGTGGATTTGCCCACTAACACCCGCAACAAAGAAACATCATAAAATAAATCTCAAGACTTGGCACGTCGGATTCTACTCGACATTTCTCAGATAAGGACACGGTTGATCAACCTTTAAGAACGATTAACAATCCTAGATAAACTCTAACGTGTTCTTCAACGATATGGCGATTAAAGCCAATACTAAAAACATTTCATCAAACCTCTATGAAGCTACAAGATTCAGTTAATAAGACAAGATTTAGTAATTTTCAAGTGATCGAAAGATTAGACATAGCTAAAACTTGGAAAGACATAAAAAAATTATAAGAAGATAAAGGAACAAAACTCATTCGTTACCATCAAATCAGACAAGAAGAAAAGAGGGTAAACCACCACTTGCCTTGATTTTACCGGAAAAAGTTCTCCGAATCACTCCACGTCGTAGATCGGGGCAAAAGAACACGGGAGGAGTTGAAATCTAAACAAAAATGGCCGAAAAGGGGGTTAGGGCCGAAAAACCCTAACAAGAAAACTCAAGGAATGAGGAAAATTTTACCACGATAGCGTAGTCTCGGTGAGAGCTTTTCGGATCTATGTTCGGTTGAAGATTTCGAGCATCGGAGCACCATCGGCGGCCACCGGAAGATTCACGAAAAAGAAACTCTCTCTCTCTCTCGCTGCTCTGGCGACAAGCCTTCGGCCCGATGGCCACGCGCCACAGTACTCGGCCGGCTACGGCGGGCCCGCCCCCCCAGTGGGCTTCAAATGGTTTTTAAGCTGTTCCAAAGGGTAATAATTAAATAATAATTAATAAAAATTTTGTTTTTAAGCTAATATATTTTGTTTTTTTAATTAATGGAAAATTTTAAAAGTACCGCACAGCTTTGTAATGCTTTGTAATGATTATATATATACTCATTTTAACAACAATTACTGTTAAAAAGTATCGCACAGCTTTGTAATTAAAAAGTATCGCACAACTTTGTAATTAAAAAGTGCCGCACAGCTTTAAAAATCATAATTTAAAAAGTACCGCATTAGTACAACAATTACTGTCTGCTTTAAAAAGTACCGCATCAGCACAACTTTGTAATGATTATGTTAAGGCTCCGTTATTATATATATTATATTATGTTCACCCGCACATCCGTTAATATATATATTATTAATTATAAAAAAAACAACACCGCCTTTTTTTTTAATCCCACACTGACAGTTAAATCGTCTTTTTCGTGTTTATATTGCCTGTACCGCAATCATTGTTTGAATTCAGCTGGGTTGGCATGCTTGCGGGCCAGCGGGCTGGCCGACATGCGGGCTGGCGGGCTTGCGGGATAACTACGGATCCGGATCCCCTGGAGTTCCTGCGGGATAACTCTAGGGGTGGAGTTCCCCTTTTGCGGATTAATGGGACGGAATCAGAAAAAATGATGAACATGAAAGTTGTAGATATCTCCGAGACGAATAACTTTAATGTTGAACATTTTTTGATTTGAAGTCCTTTAGACCCCGATTTGGGCCCCGAAAAAATATTCAACATGAAAGTTATTCGTCTCGGGGATATCTACAACTTTCATGTTCATCATTTTTTCTGATTCCGTCCCATTAATCCGCAAAAAGGGAACTCCACCCCCTGGAGTTCCCGCAGAAACTCCAGGGGATCCGGATCCGATAACTACGGGCTTGCGGAATAACTTATTGGACTATACCCGGCGGACTGATTTTTCAGGCTTTAGCTAGCTGGTGGGTGTTGCGAAGTCTTTTTTTTAAGTTATTTGCATAACTTTAGGATCCATTTAGTAGGTTTATGAGACCTAGTAAAAAGTGAAGAGAGAGAGAATGCGTTTGATCAGACGGATCCTGAATATTGCATCCAGATCCAACGGACAAAATTATTTCGATGAATTTCAAACTCATGAGTATGATACTTTTATTATAGTGGTTTAGATATATATATATGAGATTGGAGTAAGTTAGCGGACTGCTATAAGTGTACTTATAGCAATAACACTGTAATACGGCAAATCCATCTACTAAAATGCATTTTTAGAAAAAGTGGTCAACATGAAAGTTGTAGATTTCGACGAGATATACAACTTTCATGTTGAACACGTTTCCTAAAAATGCACGGAACTAGGTGTATTTTCAAAAGGCGCGGAACCGGGCGGAACTATTGAAAAGTTCCGCCCGGTTCCGCGCCTTTTTGCAAATCCAGCTACTAAAATGCATTTTTAGAAAAAGTGATCAAGGCGAGATCTACAACTTTCATGTTGATCACTTTTTCTAAAAATGCATTTTATTAGGTGGATTTGCCGTATTACAGTGTTATTGCTATAAGTGCACTTATAGCAGTTCGTTAACTTACTCCAATCCGTGTGTGTGTGTGTGTGTGTGTGTGTGTGTGTGTGTGTGTGTGTGTCTTTACCATATATAAAGATTTATGAAATGGTTTTTAAAACCATGCTTTTAAAAGCCATTTGACTGATTTCAGCCGTCCGATCATGGATGCGAAATTCAGATGCCGTCCGATCAAATCAACTCTCTCTCCAGCTTTTTTTATAGGGCTCCTAAACCTATTATAAGACAGCCCTAAACCTATGTTAAA
Organism: Platanthera zijinensis; assembly: GCA_039513925.1. Taxonomy (NCBI): domain Eukaryota; kingdom Viridiplantae; phylum Streptophyta; class Magnoliopsida; order Asparagales; family Orchidaceae; genus Platanthera; species Platanthera zijinensis. The sequence continues at coordinate 10,922,531 of CM077083.1, forward strand.
TAATTTAAAAAATGTTTCTAAATTCACCAATGGAGGACGGTCAGACCGCCCAAGCCTGCCAAACAGATTTTCGCAAGCCCACCCGCAAAACTGCAAGCATAACAAATAGCCCGGCCCGCCAGTTTCAAACCCGCAATCATTTCTTCTAACGCGCAACCCTATATATACCCGAAAAACCCATCAAAACTAGCGGTGTGGGACTAAATCCCGCCTGGGATTTACTCCCAGGCGGGATTTAATCCCGCCTGCTTAGGCGGGATTTAATCCCGCCTAAGCAGGCTTTTTTTTAATATTTATTATATAATATTTTATATATAATATTTTATATATTATTTAAATATTATAATATATAATATTTTATATATTATTTAAATAGTATAAATATTTAATATATTTTATAAATTATTTAAATAGTATAATATTTTATAAATATTATTTAAAAAATATATTTTATATTTAAAGAGTTTTTTTTAAAAAAAATATAATTAAAGTTTATATTTTATATTTTTTTAATCTCGCCCCGGGGCGGCCACAGCCAGGTGCGGGCGAAGCCCGCCGTCGCGGGCAGGGTACTGTGGTGCGTGGGGCGGGCGAAGCCCGCCGGGGGCGGCCGGGTACTGTGGCGCGTGGCCATCGGGCCGGAGGCCCGTGCCTGTCACTCGTATATATATATATATATATATATATATATATATATATATATATATATATATATATATATATATATATATATATATATATATATATATGAGTGATAGGCACGGGCCTTCGGCCCTCATACCCCGCGCGACACTATCCGGCCAATGGCGGCGGGCTTCGCCCGCACCCGACGTTTTTTACTCATTTATTTAAAAAAAAATTTAAATTTAAAATAATATATATATACATATATTTTGTTAATTATTTTTTAATTAAACACATATTTATTATTATTATTATTATAAAATATTAAAAATTAATATATTCACAGATCTGATTATCTTGATCCAACGGTGGAGATTGATTCAATACCTTATTTACCTTATCATCATACTTATTTTTAATATAGTATAGATATATACGTTTATAAAAAGTTTTGTCAAAAACGGATTATTACGAGCGGTTTCGCGGGAATCAAAAATAGAGGTCTACGATGGCTCCAAATCAAAAGTGCCCAACATGAAAGTTGTAGATCTCGTCGAGACGAACAAATTTCATGTTGTCAATTTTTTCGTACGACATCTTTTTGACCATCAAAACGGTGCCCGAACTCTAACTTTACAGAACCACTCGAGTGGAATAGGTATACTCAAGATGGAGAAGCCTACTCGAGATGGAGACTCGAGAGGGAGGTATCTACTCGAGATGGAGACTTGGGAACTCGAGATAATCATCTGGAACTCGAGAGTATAGGTATAGAACTCGAGTGGATTAATTCTACTCGAGATAAAAGACTTAGAACTCGAGTGGATCAAGTCTACTCGAACTGGACATGAGCTGCTTCGGGAAAATCAAAAATATGGGTCTAAGATGACGTCAAATCGAAAAGTGCCCAACATGAAAGTTGTAGATCTCGTCGAGACGAACAAATTTCATGTTGATCATTGTTCCATACGACACCGTTTTGACCCTCAAATGGCGCCCAAACGCCAACAGAACAGAACCACTCGAGTGGAATAAATCTACTCGAGATGGAGACTTTGGGCACTCGAGATGGAAGGCAGAACTCGAGAAAGTAAGCACAGGACTCGAGAAAATCAACTGGACTCGATAAAAATCAAAAGAAGGGCACTCGGGATGATGAAATCGAGTACCCGAGAGGATAAATGCTTACTCGAGAGGTTCAACCAGCCCACTCGACAATCAAGCTAGCCCACTCGAGATCCAAGACCAGCCCACTCGAGAGAAAATCCAGAGTACTCGAGAGGAAGCGAAGAACTCGAGATCCTAGGCGGACGAACACTCGAGAGGGAAGGAGCTACTCGAGAACCTGAAAGGCAAAAAAAAAAATTTGCAGTTTTGAACAAGGAAACACGAGTTAGAAATGGAGGCCCAAACTCGCGCCGAATTAAACGAAACTCACACGTAGGCGAATACCGACGCTACGAACTCAACAACGAAGTCGAAACCTAAATCCGACGAGTCATTCCCGAGGTATAAATTTTCAAAGTATACAATGAACATAATTAATTCAAAAACTTCAATCGCGCGCCGAGACTCCAAAAAAATGCTCGGATTGCGACGAAACTTGATGAACAAGTCCAAAATTACTCAGCTTAAATCCCAAATGCAAAATTTCCAATTACGACATAAATTCAATAAATTGGCCGACTCGACCGAACGGACGCGAAAATGCCTTAACGGCGTTGCGCCGTCAACTCGACGTTAAAAGTAACGTCATGACGTCATAAATATGACGATACCAAATCCAATAAAACAATCGAAAAATCGGGGGCGTTACATAAGTCCCCCACATATATCCAAAATTTTCTTAGTTTTGTTGGGTATGATAGGAGCTTCGTGGAAGATTTCTCCAAGATAGCGCAACCTTTGACGTCTTTGAAGAAGAAAGATGCATCTTTTGTTTCAACACTTGCTTGTGAAGCAGTCTTTACATAGTTGAAGGGACGATTGACGTCGACCCCTATTCTAATACTTCCCTCAGGGAAGGATGAATTTCAGATTTACACCGATGCTTCGCTACGTGGTTTGAGTGTTATCCTTATGCAACACAGTAATGTTGTGGCATATGCTTTAGGACGGATGAAGAAGTATGAGAAGAACTATCCTACTCATGACTTGGAGCTGGGAGTAGTAGTTTTTGTGCTCAAGATAAGGAGACATTTCATGTATGGCGTTAGATTTGAGATATATTCGGACCACAAGAGTCTCAAATACATCTACACATAGAAGGATTTGAATTTAAGATAGAGATGTTGGATTAAGTTCTTTGTGTGATTATGATTTTGACTTGCATTATCATCCAAGCAAGCCCAATACTGTTGTTGATTTGCTGAACAGGAGAAAACCTGCATCCAATGGCGCTATAAGACTCCTTTCTATGGAAATCACACCCATTCTTCGATTATCTTCAGGTAGCTAATGCGAGTACTTGGCTTGGACTATGATTCAGTGCGATGTACGAGAGAGAATTTGTTCAATCCATAAGGAATATCCAACCTCTGCAACTATCATCTCGACACTACAGGAGGATTCTCAAGGTGATTATCATCAGCATGATGAGAATTAGACTATGAGCGCAAAAATCGATCTTTCAACATAAACGAGTAAGAGTACTAAATGGCTAAGCATGATCTTTACAATGTCTTTAATACGTGAATTTCAATCATACTGCATTGTATGTTTGAATCCCTTTATGGCTATACTATACATGCTTATCACAATCAATATGAAATCTAATGAATATCCTACTTAATTTCATTCAAACATCTCAGTCTTTTAGTTTATAATGATAATCTTTTATGTAACCTCTGAGATTATGATCTATGATTTATTATTTTGATCGATGAACTATCGACATTAATCCACTAGAATAACGGTCATTGTAGTTTAGCGGTCATCACCTCCGCACATAGCTCTCCTTGACACAACTATAGGAAGACACTTTTAACAATGTAGAACATGAAATGATCTATCACCCGCTAAATAAGTCGTATACTGCGACAATATTACTAGTGTATTTGTCCGAGCAGGGCCAAACCCCATGGTAAAAATCTTACTGTCGACTCTAATTCAATTATTTGCATTCATCGATTCTTGTGCTAAGACAAACCTAATCTACCAAATCCGACGGGATGAAGTTAACAACTAAATGGCCAAAAGAATCACACGGAAAATAAAAAGTGAAAGCTGAATTTCAACGGGTAAAGGACGCTTAAGAAGGAATGCAATGTTAGAGAAAGAAATGTTCCCTTCAAGATTGTCATGTTTACAATCCCACTCTTCCGTCCAAAATTTTTACCAAGTTTATTGAAATGTCGTATATACCCTTACTCTAAATCAACCCTAATGGTCTCATTTCCACCATTTCACATTTTTCGATCACGCTTTGCCCTATTTTGGCAAGACGTGCACTTTGCGACAACGGTTCAAGACGTCCTCTTCAGTCAGAGGCTTGCTCAATCTACTTTGATCTTCTTCGTCCCCAATCTACACTTTCATGTCATTACAAAGAGTAAAATAGGAATATAACATATTTTGTTTGCAGAATAACATATTTTCATCAAATTTTTTAACATAAGGGGAATTGCAAACTCGTCAAACTTGGAGTAGAAATCTTTGTAATATTAAAACATAGAGGGGAGATACTTGTAATTATATAAACTCCGGCAGGTCCCGGTAATTAACCCAAATAAAGCAAGTCAAAATGTGTCAAGCTCATTAATAATAATAATAAATTGGAGAAAGGAAATATGTCATCACATCCCTGAATCAAAATGACATTTATGGTCGCCTATTCAAAGCGCATATGCCAATAATCTGGCCCATGCTCATTTTCGAGCCAGGGGGTATGAAAATCACGAGGACCGAGCATGTACAAACACATGAAGGTAAAATGAGCAAGCAATGCAGGACAAAATAAAATATGAACCATCTGCTAAAAAACAAAGAAGCTCAATGCACTTCCCCTCAAAATTCAATGCAAATGAAATTCAGTAGAATGATATTTCCTCAAATATTTGCCCTTCAAGAATTTGTCCTACAATAAGACCAAACAACAGTCCAGCAGATAGTTTACTCTTCTAGCAAAATTACAGGTGTAAATTGTTATCATCTTCCTCGAAGAATATAATAAGAAATTGCAGGAGGTCGCGCAAAAGACGAACAAGATAGCTAGCAAGACGAAAGATATTTACCTTCTTTGAGCTCTTTTTGTGGCAGCAGGAAAGGCTCAAATAATGAATCAAAGATGGAGATTTGCCAGGCACAATTTTTTTTTCCTAAAGCTGAGAATACATTTTAAGATTTTTAGGCTCATAAACAGTGCCTATGATTTCTGAGAAGACAGCAGTGTATGTGAAAAATTCCAATTCAGTTTACAATTTCAACCTTCTATATAAGATCTGATGTGCCGTTAACATTTTATAAATCTTGACGGCACCGCTCTAGCTCACCACTGAAACCCGCCCTCGGAGAACTCCCTCAAAATGTCGGTTTCCAGATCACCAAGGTTCATGTTTTCGAGTGCATCCAATTTCGCATTATAATTACTGCTGATAACACACAGGTTATTACGTTTGGTTGGAGGATTCAAAGCATCGCTCGTGCTAGACATCACTCCCTTGACATCTCCGGACGTTTCGCTGAGGCTGATTTCTGATACGTTTCTCCCCGGGCCGGCGGTCTTTGCTGCTGAGCTGGGTCCGGAACAATCCACCCCACCAGCTGCAACTTTATTACTGTTTAAAGAGGTTGAGTTCATAGGCTGCTGCGAAGCTCCTTTGTTCATCAAATCCTGCAGAAGCTGCTGAATCATATGCTGCTGGAGATGTTGATTTGCTTGGGAAGGTTGGTTCATGTTGATCTGCGTCGGCAAAGCTAGCTTCTGCTGGTTGATGATCGACGACATGCTCTGAAACGGCGAAGGCGTTGAAGGATTGAGAACAGTGAACGAGGGATCGGCATGCCGCAGATTTTGGTCGATATTTGGGGAGTTTCTCGACATAAATTGGTAGCTGTTTGATGGCATGGAAATCTGAGAGGTATTGTTCAAGAATCTAGTGGTTGGGTGGGTGTTTCCAAAGTGGTTGCCGTGACCAGGTTGTGTCGACATTAGTTTATCCTCGTTCTGCTCCATTGAGAGGTTCTGCGCGGCAGCCATCTGATCCGTATCATTCGTGCTCTGGGGTTGGAGCTTAGATGCAGGATTACAGAAGTTCTTCAAGCTATCTGCAAATGAAAATAAGTCATGATTATAAATGCAATGAGATTGCAAAAGTAAAGAGATTAACAAGAGCTTTAGTAGTAAATAAAAAGGTTAGACCCGGACAAAATAATCCTCCGTCCCCTCAAGAGTTGCACTGGTTGTTATATCGCTAACTTTAACTTCGACAAATCTTCCTCCCAATAACTTTTTTTTGTCCTAAGTTTACCCTTTCCTACTCACTTCATTGTTTCAATCTAACATCCTCATTGCATTTGTTTGGGTATGGGACTGTTGACCAAACTATATGGAACATGATGTGGTGAGCTGCATTCTTCCTCATCTTACGATTTTAATTTGTGGTTTGATTAACTTTTTGTAATCCTCTTATACCGTAGGGCCGTGTTTTTTATTCTTATTCCGCTTTAAATTGTTTGATTTCCTACTAATCCCTCATCCATGCATTGATTTGGGTATATCACCGGAGTGAGAGACTTTGCTTCCTATAAAGGGAGTGTTGATGCCAAATTTGTCACCAATATCCACACTCGGCAAATTGATAAAAGAGTAGCTTGGGGATTAAGAACCGCAAGCAAACGGTTACTAACCCACAGGGACCGAGCAAACGGAGCACAAAAAAGGTAAGATGCTGCTAGCAACGGGGAACACCAAATTTACCCGCAGTGACGAATACCACTTGTTGCGGGCAATAATATTCCACAAAGAGCTATTACAAGCTATTACAAGGCGCACGATCTAAAGGTAACCGATGGACTGAACCTGAAACCACGCCAACAACAAGGCAGATTCTGACTCAGATTTTGTGTCCCTTCCAAGCACCCATGACCTCCTATTTATACAGAAGGGTAGACTTCCCGGACGGTTGGAGGCAATTAATGTTGTACTAAATGCTCAACTACCCGGAGTACATGAGAAGTAGGGTAAGGAAGAGATAGTGCGGTTACAACAGACCATAACCGCACAAACCTTTACTGGCTAGAGAGAGAGGTGATCGGGCAGTTTTCGATGGTATCCGCCCACACCTCTCCAAGATGGTTGTTGCTGAGGGTAGTTGGAGGGGCGTGCGGATACTAAATGTGTAATCACCCACTCCCCAAAACTAGGGATGGTACAACTACCAGGTTGGCAAACTCCCATGCGGCTAGGTGTCTGAAGCTTGTTCTGGCTCTGAACTGGAATGGTCCTGGCTGCGGTCGCAGTATTTCAAGTTTACATAATCCTAACATTTTTAAGTCCGTGCGGATTTCAAAAAAGTACATTGGTAAATGTGAAGACTGCAACTCAATTTTCACGTTGTTGGAATCTATAAATTGCCCGAGACTAGTCCTATCTGGATCATTCTGCATTGCTCTCCCTTGCTCGCTGCAACTTCATCTCCAAAAAGATGGCTGGTCTTAACAAAGATCTATTGGCTGAGCTATTGGCGAAGAAACCCGACGCCCCGAAAGGTAAGTACACGGTGACTGCGAGTAAGGTCTCCGCAACCGTGAAGTTAACCATCGGTCTTACCGCTAAGCATACAACCACCAAACCTCCTGCCAAGGCTCCGACCGTGTTGAAGGTGAGCGGGCAAATACCCGCGCCGAAGGACGAGATCCCGGGTGTGGGGCGTGCTTATTCCGATATAAGTGCGCTTTTGAAGATCGATCCCACGAAGGAGGTGGCGCCCTCGAGCCAGGAGGTGGTGAGCAGTACTCTAGAAAAGAGGGTAACACCGTAGGAACCCCCAACGGATTCCCCTGCGAAGACGCGTACGTTGAAGTCCAAGCCGAAGACGGTCGCCAAGAAGGCGTGCAAAACTGTTGGGGCGGGGTGGATACCCGCACTGAGACCATCGAACTGGAGGGAGAGACCCCACAAAATCCGGCGACCGAGGGTGCGTCTGGAACTTTGGTTGTCCCAACGACAGGAACGAAGTCGGTAGTGGATACTCATGGGGATGGTGCGGATGCTCCCCTAAGGCAACCCGAGGAGCTGGCAAACTCCAACAAATGACACGATTCTCCCCATGAGCTTGCTCGAGAAGGAGGATCTTGGAAATGATGCGAACGAGGTCCTGCCCACGGATGACGTCGGACACACTATCCTGATGACTGATGCGGGTGAGCCAACTGAGTCAGAGCCCAAGGAAGAGGAGGGCGAGGATACCAGGTTGCCCGTGAAGGGACAATTGCCGAATATTGAAAGGGCGAAGCCGGACGAGGTCACAGAGACGACTGAGACGCATCTAAGCAGAAGGACCTTGAGGAGTTGTCCGCACAGGACGCTACAAAAAGGAGAAAAAAGAAGAGGAAGACAAGAGAGCGTGCACCTGAGGAGGTGAGGGTGCGGAAGTTGCCCAAGAGATAGGAGGCCGCTGTGAAGAAGGCCGCAAAGGAAAGATTGACAAGAAGGCCGCTAGACGAGCGTCCAAGGGCAAGCTCGTTGTCAGTCTAAAGGCCGAGGCCGAGAATGCGGCGAATACTACAGACTCTATGGGTATAACCACCTTCTATCTATTACTAGATTAACTTTATTAAAATGAATAACTTGAAACACTTACCTCTGACGCAACAGATTCTTCTGCAGAGACCGATGTGACCATCATAAAGGAGCTTAAAAAAGGGATGGAGGGCATGAAGAAGGAACATTGGAATGCGCGCATGCGAATATTCAGGCTCGAGAAAGAGGTGGAAACCCTGAAGAACAATGTTGCGCCCACTTCCAGAGCCGCCCGACCAATCGCCTTACTGATCGACGCATCTTCTAGATCACAGCCGCCACCAAATCTCGAGGATGTGCTTATGAGATATGGTGTGTTTAACCTTTTTTGCAGGGAAACTGCATGAGTATGTCTGTTTGAATTTCATGATTGTCGGAGTTTCAATTCTTGAGGCGGAGTCCCTCGTGTGTGCGGTGCATCAACACGGGCATATGTATTTCGGATCAGAGACGTTCTGGGTCCTGAATCTCGCGAACAAGGTCCGCGGCTGGTAGCTACAGTTCACAGGTGCCTTTGGCGGGTTCTGAACTATTTCGGATCCTCGGGAAGAGAACATGTTCCGCAAGCCTCAACTGTCCGTGATGGGAGAGCGGACGGTGGAATTTTTTATGAATATAGTACTAGATGTCGAACACTACCTCCACCGTATGCAGGATGTCAAAGACCCAGACACAAATGATTGTGAGTAACAATTAGTAATACCTTTAGTTGTGTGTACCTGTGGATACTGATGATCTTTTCCTTTTTAGTTTTCATGAGAGTGTCGGAAGAGAAACCATATGAACCTCCATAGGAGGTTCTGACTACGACCGAGAAGCGATGTGCCCAAGATCAAAGGAGGGAGTTTGAGTTCACCCAGACAGAGGCAAGCACTTCTACAGGGCCAAAGAGGAGGTTTGTGTGGACAACCGCTGGCGTTAGCAAGGAGGGTTCTGCTTTCTAGAACACTGGGGCCATGCTCGATCTTGTGGAGGCACGCTGGTAATTCGGGATGAGGAGGCGGTCACCGTCAACACCAACCTTCCTTTCTGGAAGGAGACAGGGTGGGCTCTGCAGCATGCCCTTGCAGTCTCCACCGTAGTTATCAGTCAAGACGATTTGGCCGAAATGAGGAGGTTCTGCATAAGGGACATCTCGAAGAAGGCCGTCGCGGCTAATCTGAGGGCGCTTGCGTAAAACTTTACGTCTCTATGCGCCTTCGATGATTCCTTGGTGGAGAACGCCCACTTGCCAGAGCAGCTTGAGGCAATATAAAATTCTTGATTATAGTGATTCCCCATTACCTTCGCGTGGTTGCTAATTCATCCACTGCTTTCTCCAGGCGAGCTAAATCGCGGAGAACCCAAAGTTCGGGAGGGCGGTCCTTCAACTATCTAAGCGATCAACGGAAGTCACCCTCAAGCTTCTGCGAGAGCGAGGAGCGCTCAAGGATGAGTTTGCAGAAATTGACTACGCGACTCTCAATGAACAATACAGGGTTGCTGATGTCCCTAACTCGGAGGAGGAGGCCTCAAAGTAGGGTAAGAACACTGAGGCAAAAGATCTCCAGCCCGTGCAATCGAAAACAGACTCGACCGGATATAGCCTATCCACGGAGTCCAAGAGGAGAAGAATCGAGAAGGGCAAAGGTGCCGAGACGGAGTCCGAGTGTGACTGAATGTAACTATTCCTTTTTGGGTGACCGCAAGAATTTTTGTAACCACGGTCTCCACATATTGTATACTTGATTAATGTGATGGTAACATAAATTTCGTCTATGATCTTTTTGTGCATGCCTGCGAACACTTGTGAATCACATATATAATTACATGCATAAAATCTACTGTGTACCTTAATCGCCAAAGCCGCGCGAACACTTCGTTATGAATATCTTGCGTTATCATAGTGTATTGCTCGTTATTTGTGTGCATGGTTATACAACTGTAATCGCATTTTATTATCATAACAGATGACTCAACGAGCCTCTCAAGGTAGAGTAATAGGTGGTGCGATTAGCATCGCGCTTCACCGCACAACTTCGCACGCTGGGTTGAGATAATTGTCATTCGGGAACCAAGTGTGATAATGTAGCGCGAGCACCGTGTCAATACCCACCCACTGCACAGAGGAATATGCACAACTTGAAGCGAGTCGATATCCGTCGAGGCTTGAATTGTGTGCATCCACTACCGGAGAAACTGCGCCGTATGAGCGTTGAAGACGAGTTGTGCTTTGTGAGCACCTCAAGAGTATCCGCACTTGGCGTGGTAGCATTTCTCTTAAGAATTTCAGCAGAAACGCCATCTTGGCGCGGTTACCATTAGTGTAACCGCCCATTATGTAGTCAGAGACTGACCTACTAAGATGGAGAAGCCTAAAAGAAATAAGGCGTCGTGGTGCTTCCCTCCGCCGAGATCGTATGATGGGGTTACAGATGCCTGAAGACAGAGTGTTCCTTCGAAGAGAAATCTCAGGGGAGCTATGGCATCCACCACTCGTGTCAAGGGGTCCGTCGCCAGAGGTTAAGGTGGCTAGTTGGACATATAACTACCACGAGGCTCACCTCCGCAAGCAACATCTGGATACGTTCTTGGGGAATGAGGCACCCATTTTTCGAAGATTGTCCTCAAAAAGGCACCTATAACGGCAGCAACGTCTTTGTTGATGCGCGGCTGGGTATCGTGTTTACTCAAATCTATTTGACCCACCACACATACGAGTCGTGAGATTCTCCAACAAGGGTAATTTTAGTGGGATTACGATAATGATTAGGAAGACATAGTTCATACCTGCAAAGAGGGTCGAAGACTTGAAGACCTCCACAAGAGACATCCGAATACGTTCGAGGTGGTTCAAGCAAGTTCCGATGACTACTCATGGAGAGTAAAAAGGGGGCGAGGCCATACAAACCTTCAGCTCGACATTGTTCGAGGGTGAAAAGACTAAATCAAAGCTGTAGTGACAGGGTTGTCGCGTGACGCTACATAACCATTTTGAGGGACCTCTTATCGCAATGAAAAGTGTTGATATCTCGGAGGTAATCATGAAAACACATTCACTGTTTAAATAGAAGAGTGAAAGACAGAGGAAAATGAGAGAATAATTTGACCTAAGAGTAGTATCTCTTCAAGTCGTCACTACTCCAAGTATTTGATATTTTCTGACTTTCGTGAGTCTGTAAGCGGTGGACACTGTTCTTGAGCGGCACTTTGACGATGAAAGGCCTTGCCCAATTCGGATTGAGCTTCCCTACCGAGGCTGCACTTCTTACTGCATCTACCTTTTTCATGACATGGTCTCCCACGACAAACTGCTTCACTCTGACGTGATTGTCAAAGTGTTTGGTCATCCTTCACTTGATCTCCTCCTACCTGATGACGAACAGATCCCTGAGCTCCTCGACGAGGTCGAGGTTATACCTCATTTCCTTGTTTTCCATCCAACCTACATCATTCTGCTTTGAGAGGACCCTCGGGTTCATGATATTGAACTCCACCAGATAAGATCTTCGGAGCCATGTGATAGCATGAACGGTGTTTCCTCGGTGGCCAAAGAGGGGGTGGTCCTCACTATCCACAACACTGCAGGTAATTGCTCGGCTAAGTTGCCATGAGTGTTCAACTTTTTCTTTAGCAGATTCAAAATCTGATTTTGGCAGCTTCTACCTGCCTGTTGCTTCGCGGGTGATGGGCTGACGCGGAGCGGAGCTCTATATTGACATATTCAGAGAAACTCATCAAATTAGAATAGGCAAATTGAGGGACGTTATAAGTGATAATGGCCATGAGATTCCTTGCCAGCACATGATCTCCTCCCATATGAAGTTCTTGACGACTTGGGTCAGGGTTTTGGTCAAAGTCTTGGCCTCTATCTACTTGCTAAAGTAATCTACCATCACGAGGATAAAGCGACGTTGCCCACTCACCATGGGGAAAGGGCCGATGAGGTCCATTCCCCTAACAGCAAATGGTCGTGGGACGAAGATGGATCGCACCTGATGTGTCGGTTGGGTCAAAAGGGGGCAAACTTCTCACATTTGAAGCACTTTTATGCATAATCACCACAATTTTTCTTGATGGTTGGCCAGAAATAGTCTAGACGAAGAATCCTTTTCTCGAGGGTTCGTGCGCCTGAGTGACAGGCGCATTCTCCCAAGTGAACTTGTAAGACTATAGGAATTTATTCTTCTGACACGCACCTTGCTAGTGGTGAAAGGAAAGTCTTCCGATAAAGAACTCCATAGACGAAGGAGTAGTGCACAACCTTGAGAAAAAACGTCCTTTTATTAGCCACCAAGGGGTGGACTTCTCCCATTGTGAAGCAATAGATGAAAGGATCCATCTAGTACGGATGTTGATCGGTCTCCATGACATTCATTTCTTCAATTGCTGGATGAAATGGCTCTGTGAGGGTTCCTCCTATGGAAAGACCGTACTTTGCTAACTCGTCGACCTCAGCATTCTCTTCTCGAGATATATGTTGAATACTGAAGATACAGAAGCACCTAATAAACTGCTTAGCAAGAGCTTGATACTTCTGAAGGAGGGGTTCCCTGATCTCGAAGATCCTATTTATCTGTGATGTCATTACCATGGAATCCATTCGCACTTAGATACCTTCAATACAGAGCTTCCAAGCTAGGCTCAAACCGGCTATCAATGTTTCGTATTATGCCTGATTGTTGGTTAAAGGAAAATGGAGCTTGACGGCTGATCAAGACAATTCCTACGCTGACAGAGCTTTTTCCTGAGGCACCATCTACAAACATATTCCAATACAGTGGTGCTGGGGCCTCCCGCTTGCTGACACCGTCTTCAACAAAATTGGTAAGAAAGTCTGTCAGGACTTGAGCCTTGATGACAACTCTTGGGACATAAGAAATATCAAATTCACTGAGTTTGATTGTCAACTAGGCTAACCTTCGTGAATGCTCGGGTTTTTCCAAAATGACTCTCAATGGGTGATTGATGACCACTTGGATAGAATGGTCATGGAAATAAGGGTGAAGCCTTTGTGCTGATATTATCAAGGCCAAAACCAATTTCTCCCAGATTGGGTAGCGTGTCTCGGCGCTTTTCAGCACATTCCTGACATAATGAATGGGGGGATTGCTTCTGTCCTTCTTCCAGCACCAACACCGAGCTCATCTCCTCGGTGCCAATCCCAAGATCTGACTGGTCAAGGCTCTGTAAGAGGGGAGTTTGTCGTCAGCTGACACTTCAACTAATTGAACGCTTTGTTGCATTCTTCTGTCTATTCGAACTTGGCTCCCCCCCACCTGAAGGGTCTTAAAGAATGGAGCACACTTATCTCCAAAGCGAGAGATGAAGCGACTCAAACCTGCAATCCTTCCTGCTAGCGGCTAAACATCTTTGGGACCTCTCAGGCCTTCACTTTATCGGGTTTAGGCCCAAGGCCATGGGGTGTCAATAGGTGGCCATGGAAATTCCCCTTATTAGCTCCAAAGACACATTTGGCTGGTTCAGTTGAACTTAGTCATATATTTGTATTTCAAGTCGTCTCGTTATTTCATTTTTCTGTCTTAGTCTCGCATTATTATTCCGGCTTCTAGATAAGCCATGTAAGGTCTTATTGATCATTGTTCTATTTTGGTAATAACGCGTGCTCGACTTCGCCCTCCCTGCCCTTCGGCTGCTCCATCTATGTGGTTGTCGGGCGGCTTCCTCACCATTGTCGGTTGCTGAGAAGGACGCCGCCGCCGTACTTCCATGAAGCAGCCGGACCTCTCCGCCCCTCCCTGCGTCGATGTTGTTGCGCCTATTTCCACTACTCTCATGCCTTTTTTGTTGGCTTCATCAACTTCGCCGGCTGTGCAGCTCGAGATCCGGCCTCTCCTGCGCTGATTTGTTGCCTGCTCGAGATCTGGCTGTTCCCGTGCTTCTTCTGCGTGTCATCTGCCTGTGACGTCTTGCTGCCTGCACTACTTTGCTGCCTGTGAGCCCTGATGTGTTGTTTTGCTGATTTTTTGAGCTAATTTTGTTGCTCCTGCTTGCTCCTGCGCCCCGCTTCCCCGATATGCTCCTTTGCTTGTGCCGAATTTGCTGGTGTTGTTGGTGTTTTTGTCGATTCTCCTTGCAGTCATGGGTGATCCAAATTCTTCTGTCTCCTCTCTGAATGTGATCGAGCCACAAATGAGTGATTCTCAGCGGCCTCATGGACACTGTCTCTCTGAAGATTGCCACAGTCCCTTTAGGACAAACTATCTTGAGTGGTCTCGCGCTGCTCAACACGTCATCCACAATTATCCGCTATTTGGTTACATTGATGGAACTATTACGAAAACCCTTAGGACCGACCCCTCATGGAAACGTTGGGACACTAACAACTCCCTTGTGGTGTCCTGTCTCCTACACTCGATGTCCCTCAAGATATATCAGAGTTATATGTTGATGGACTCAGCCCACAAGATCTGGACCCGGGCACGAGAAACATACTCGTGTCGTCGTTTTTCTCGGAGTTCGAGCGCCTACAACAGGAACTGGACTACTTTGTTCATTTTACTCCCGTTTGTACCGCGGATGCTGTTCAACTGAAACAAAGGTAGAACCGCTTTCGTCTACATGTGTTCCTCGTGGGCCTGAACATGGAGTCTGATATGGTGCGATCGCATATCCTTCATCGCTCCCCTCTTCCGTCACTTCGGGAGGCATTCAGTATGGTTCTTGGTGATGAAAATCGTCGGAAGTATCTAGGTGGTATTGCTCCTTTAGATCGTGTAACATCCGTAAATATTGACGCAAAATATTTATTTAAATTGTAGGGGCGAGTCGCGACCGTTTATTTGAGAGTTGGGAGTGTGCCGATAGCCATGTATTAAGTGGTATTCTAGTGAAATTGGGTTGCCAATAGTAATTTTTCCCCACTCTCCTCTTTGCGGTTATGAAGGAAACCGCATCCCGCTAATATTAAAACCCGTACGAAATCCTCTCTCACGGAATAAACCGAGCGCAGCCCGACATTTTCCCCTCTCCCGTTTTCGCGTGCTCCGTCTCCCGCAAGAGCCGACCCCGACGATCCTTCCAGCCGGGCTTCCGCAAGCCCTAGCCGGCGGCCTTCCTCCCTCCAGAAGCCATTTCCGACTTATCCTCCCTCCTCTACAGGCGTCGGGAAGCATTCCTTTTCCTTCCTTGGCCGTGGAAGAGCCGATTCCAACCCTAACCGGAGAAGTGAAATCCGATTCTTGGTTTCGGTAAGTCCGTTTTCTCTTTCTCTCTATTCCTTTGTGGAAATCCTTCGTTTTGGAAACTAAAATAACCTAGGTTTTGGATTTATTTGCCCTAATTAGGTTTTGGGGTTCGAGTTTCACCGCGGAATTCGAGTAGGACGCCTTGGGAACCTCAATCGCTCTGCGTAAAGGTAAATTAGTACGTTTAGCTTCTAATTTTTGTAACCCTAGTTGTTTTGGATTTTTTCACCGGAAAACCCTAAAGGGAAAAGATTATGAAGTTAGGGCTGCCCTAAATTGCAGGACCTTGGTGGGGTCGGGGCAGCATTCTGAAGGTCCCCAGTAGTAGGATTTGCCTTCGGAAGAGGAGATGTCGCCGCGCCGAGTCTACGAGCGCCGTAGCACCGCTGTAAGGAAACCTAACTTCTGCTATTTAGACATAGTAAAAAGTACATATTTTTATACACATAAATAGAATTATTTCAAATACCATGTCCATGCATAGAAAGGTGTGGTGATAGGAAAACGGTTACAAAAAATATGTAGGGTGGCACGATTTCCCTAAGACCCAAGTAGTCGGATCATGAACAAAAACATAGAGTACGAAAGCGTTAACCGTCTAAGTAGGTTTGGAAATTGTCCAACCAAGGGCGTGAATGTCCCTTCAAGTCGGCCACAAGAAAGTCAAGGGTCGCTTAGTAGTACACCAAAAAAGTTATCCCTTGCAGAGTAGCGTCAGACCAAAAAGGTCAGCCAGCACACAGAGGTCTTTCGTGCTAGGTAGAGGCGCACTACCTTTCTCATAAGGCACATGGAACCTTATGAGTAGTACAGACTTGGGAAGTGTCTTCCCTTGAGCCAGCTAGTAGATTCGAGACCGTGTCCGCGTGACACTAGAACAATTGGGTTCGTAAGATGGTCTCGGGTCATCAGTTTCAGTTGCGCGTTAGGAGCTACTCTGCCTAGATCCTTCCTAGTAGATGAGCAGGTTAGAAGCCACCTAGAACTCAAGTATAGACCTGACATGAGACAGTACGCTAGTTAGTGAACGCCAGGACTTGAGTTAGTAAAATAAAAGTCACGTGCTTAGTACGAATAGATGCTTGACCAGAGAATAGCGCGAAGGCATGCATAGCACATAGCATAAAAGTTTTAATGCATAAAATTATTTTTCAAAGGCATACATGCATTCATATGTAAAACTGGGTTTTAGTGTCACTAGGAGGGGTTATTTTTCCTTACTCTAACCCTTCGTGGGCACTGTTTTTTAGGTGACCCAGGTGGGAAACTGCGTCTAGGATGAGCTTTATGGTGGCGTCAGTTTGTATTATTTATCTTATTCAGTTTATTCTGTTTCAGCATGTACCTGTAGATGAGAATATTGTAACAGATTAATGTTTTATCTAATTTGTATCAGACTATTTATGGTTAACCAGATTTTCAGTTAATTCAGTTTTACTTCCTGTTTAGTGGCTCTGTGAATCCAGACATCAGGTATGTGGTTACCTTTAGTTTACTTTTTAAACTTCCGCTGTAAGTCTTAAATTGCTTAGTGTAGATTTTATTACCTGCTGCTACTAGTTTTAATACTGGTTCCTAGTTTTCTTTATATCGCTGACCCGGCCGGACGGCTGATTTCTGAAATACTGGGAAGGGGTGTTACAGATCGTTCCACCCTGACTAGTGTGGGTCGCAGTTATGTTCCCAGTCTCGGCTCCTCGGTTCCTACTTGTGATTATTGCAGTCGTCGTGGACATACTCGGGAGGTGTGCTTCAAAATTCACCCTCACCTTGCTCTGTCTGCTCATGGTCATAGTCGTGGTCTTGGACCCTGACGAGGCGGACACAGATAGAGTGGTCATCGGTCTCATGATGCGGCGTACTCTACTGGTGTCTATGATGAGAGATTTCATTCCTCTCCTCGCTAGCTCACAGCACAAGAGTTGGATGTCTTTCGTCGCTTGCTTCACTCTCAGCTAGATCAGCCCTCCGATGTTCCTACTTCTCTTGCCACTGTTGTTATGCCAAGTGCTCATACTGCCCATGCTTCCTCTTCCGAGTTGGTGATCGATTCGGATGCCACCCACCACATGACGGGATCTTCATCAGGTTTTCTTTCTTATACTCCCTTGTCTGGTCAGGATAAGATCATATTTTCCATTGAGAGTTTGTCTTCCATTATGGGCAAGTGACACATCTTTTGTTCTCTGACTATTTCCCTTCCTATTTTTCTTCATGTTCCCTCTTTTACACGCAATTTAATTTCTATTAGCAATATTACTAGATCTCTTAACTGTTCTGTAACTTTTTTTACTGCTACCTGTGTCTTTCAGAAACTGAGTACGAAGCGGAACATTGGTAGTGGTACAAATCGTGACGGCCTATATATACTACCTGGACTCCCAGCTTCCCTCTCTGACTCTCTCCTGCTCTAATGTTACTTCTGATGATGTCCACCGCTTGCACCTGCGTCTTGGACATCCGTCGCCTGCTTATCTTCAAAAATGGTTTCCTGCTTTTATTTATTTTCTTAAAACTTTTGTCTGTGATGTCTGTGACATGTCAAAACATGTGTGTCATACGTCATCACATCTATCTGTTCCTAGTAGAATTTCTTTTAATATAGTACATTCGGATGTTTGGGGGTCTTCCCCTGTATTAGCATTATCTGTCTTTCGTTATTTTGTTACTTTTATTGATTGTTTTCCCCATACCATATGTGTGAACCTGTTAAAAAAGAAGAGTGAAGTTTTCTCTTGCTTTCAAGTTTTCCATAAAATGGTGCAAACCCAGTTTAATAGATCTATTCAGGTTCTTCAGAGTGATAATGGGAGGGGGGGGGGGAGTATGACGATCGTGGTGTTTTTGGTTCTTACCTTGCTAGTCATGGTATTATCCACCAGATTACGTGTGTTCACACCTCCACTCAAAATGGGGTTGCTAACGAAAAAACTGACACATGCTTGATGTTGCTCGATGCCTCTTTGTCACTATGCATCTCCCTGAGTCCTATTGGGGTGATGTTGTGCTCACCACTGCTCACTTGATCAACTGTCTTTCCTCTTGTATCCTTAGCTATGCCACTCCGATCGCCTGTCTCTCCACCATGACTGTTGTCCATACCACCCATCTCCCTACTCGTGTCTTCGGATGTGCTTGTTTTGTCCATGTTCATCAACCGCACCGGGACAAGCTTGATCCTCGAGCCTTCCGGTGTGTCTTCCTTGGCTACTCCACCACGAAAGGATATCGGTGTTATCATCCGCCCTCTAGGCATACATTTTGTACTATGGATGTTACTTTCAGGAAGGGAGAGTCCTATTTTCAACCTTCGACTCACTCGTTTCGTCTCGGGGAGAGTACTGGTGATATTGAGTCCAATGTTATCCCTCTTCCCGTTATTCCTACTGCTCCTCCATGTGCTACTGACTCTCATTTCACTCCACCACCGTCCTCGCCTATCTTACTCGATCCTTTGCTATCTCTTCCGATTCCCTTTTTTTCTCATGTATACCGTCGTCGTTCCTCAGGTACACAGGCTACTAAAGTTCCACCTCTACCAGTATCCACTTCAGCCTCAGATTTTGATGATGTCGATCTTCATGTTCCACTTGCGCTTCTAAAAGGTAAAGCTCTTGTACTCAACACCCCATCTCCAATCAGGTGACTTACTGCCATCTTTTTTCGGCCATCAAGCCTTTGTCTCTTCTCTCTCCTTGGTTGTTATTCCTAAAACATGGCAGGAAACTTTGAGCATACCGGTTTGGACTCAGGCGATGAAAGAGAAAATGTCGGTGTTGGACAAGAATCACACATGTGATATTTCTTCCCATCCTGGAAAAAAAGGATCACGGTGGGTTTTCTCGGTTAAGCAGAGCCCGGACGGTAAAGTTGAACGACACAAGGCTCGTTTGGTTGCTCAGGGTTACACTCAAACCCAGGGAGTTGACTACCAAGAGACCTTTGCTCCCGTGGCAAATATGTACTCCATTCGGGTGTTACTTTCGTGCAAGGCTTGCATGAACTGGGACCTCCACCAACTCGATGTGAAGAATGTGTTTCTCCATGGTGAACTTGATGAGGAGGTGTACATGAAATTCCCTCCATGGTAAAGTTGAACGACACAAGACTCGTCTGGTTGCTCAGGGTTACACTCAAATCCAGGGAGTTGACTGCCAAGAGACCTTTGCTCACGTGGCAAAGATGCACTCCATTCTTGGAAGGTTTCTCACGGCTATGCTCAAGTTTAATTACAAACAGGCTCAGTCTGATCACACCATATTTGTCCGTTGTTGCGATCAGAGGGTTGTAGTCCTCATTATCTATGTAGATGATATTGTGATCACTAGAAATGACACGGATTATATTGCAAACCTAAAGTCCCTCTTATCTGCTGAATTCAAGGTGAAAGATTTGGGAAAGCTTCGTTACTTTCTTGGTATTGAGGTCGCCAAATCAACTCAAGGAATTTTCATATCTCAACAAAAATATATTCTAGAAATCTTGAAGGAGACTTGGATGTTAGGCTGTGTTCCTGCGAACACCCCTATGGAAAAAAATCATAGGATTGAAGAAGATGGTGATAGTGACCAAACTGATGTTTTGCGCTATCAGAGATTGGTTGGGAAACTCATATACATATCCCACACACGTCCAGATATCACCTATGTTGTCGGTATTTTGAGTAAATATATGCACGCCTCCAGGATCAGACATCAAAAGACAGCATATCGTTTGTTACATTATTTGAAAAAGGCCTCGGGTCGTGGCCTCCTGTTCTCTAAAAATAATCACTTGAAGATCGAAGTTTTCACGGATGGAGATTGGGCTAGATGTCAAGATTACCGCAAGTCCACTACTGGATATTGTTCCTTTGTAGGGGGAAACCTGGTGACCTGGCGTAGTAAAAAATAGAATGTGGTGACCAGATCCAGTGTTGAGGCAGAGTATCATGTTATGTCACAAGGCCTTTGTGAGGGCTTATGGTTACGTACTGTATTATAGGATCTGGATTTCACTGAGAGTAGTCCTTTTTCCTTATTCTGTGATAAAAAAAGCAACTCTTAGTATAGCTCATAATCTAGTCCAGCACGACAGGACAAAACATGTGGAGGTTGATCGACACTTTATCAAATACCACCTGGATAAGAAGACTGTGGTCACACCTTTTGTTCAATCCAAAGATCAAATGGCAGATGTGTTTACTAAAAGCTTGGGCAGTGATGTGTTTTCTGATGATATCCAAAAACTTGGAATGACCGACATCTTCCGTCCGACTTAAGGGGAAGAGTTGAACTTAAGTCATATATTTGTATTTCAAGTCGTCTCATTATTTCACTTTTTCGTCTTAGTCTCGCATTACTATTCCGGTTTCTATATAAGCCATGTAAGGTCTTATTGATCATTATTCTATTTTGGTAATATTCAACTGATTCAACCTCATGTCGCACTTTCGGAGGATAGCAAATGTTTCCACCAAATCTTCGATATGATTCTTTAGCACACGACTCTTAATGTGGAGATTGTCGACGTAGACTTCCAAATTGCGACTTTTTAATGCTTGAAAACGTGATCCATCATCCATTGATATGTTATGTCAGCGTTCTTCAAGCCGAAAGTCCCGACACTGTAACGGTAGCAACCCTCATTGGTGATGAATGATGTATGAGGGATGTCAAGGGCATGCATCCGTATCTGATGGTATCCTGAGAAGTCATCAAGAAAACTCATCATGGGAAACCTACGGCGGAGACTACTAGAGAGTCTATCAGTGGTAGGGGTGACAATTCTTCGGGCACGCCTTATTAAGCCTTGTGAAGCCAACACAGATCCTACATTTGTTGGCTTTACGGACGATCACAATGTTAGAAATTCATTCTGGGTATTGAATTTCTTTGACAAAGTTCGCTTTGAGTACCATGGAGACCTCCTCTCAAATCAGCTCAGCGAGCGTTGTGGCCAATGCTCACTTTTTCTGCTTAACTGGTCAAAAATTAGGACTGTTGTTAAGGCGATGTCATGCAACATCGGGACTTAACTTTGCCATGTTTGAGGTTGAGCATGCAAAAATATCAATGTTAACAAGGAGGAATTGAATCAACAACCTCTTATCTTCTCCTTTCAGCTCTCCATTTATGGAGTCTGCTCTATCTTTGTCTGGGGGGGGGGGGGGGGCTGGGATTTGTTGCACTTCCTGGGCGGCCTCAAGATGGGTTCCATCTGACACTGTCTCTAACCTCATGGGGGTACTTGTGGTCTCTTCGCGGGTATCTTCGTGAGGGGAGGAATTCACACGTATCTTCCCATCATGAGGGGAAGGGGTATCCGTGTTTACCGGCCTGTACTGGGAAGTTCCTTGCGAATTATGTTGTTTCCTCACGTATATTGGGTGATTTCAACGGTTTGATTTGAAGGTCGCATGTTTGTACTATTGATGCCAAATTTGTCACAAACTCGCACACTAAGCAAATTGACCAAAGAGTTGTAAGGGGATCAAGAACCGCAAGCAATCTGTAACAAACCCCACAGGAACCGAGTAAACTGAGCATAGAAAAGACGAGATGTCGCTAGCAGCGGCAGACACCAGGTTTACCCGCAGCAGCAAATACCACTTACTGTGAGCAATAATATTCCACAAAGAGCGATTAAAAGGCACAAGATCAAAAGGCAATCGATGGTCTGAACCTGTAACCGCACCTACTACAAGGCAGATTCTAACTCAAGTTATGTGTCCCTTCTAAAGGTACTAATTTGTAACTTTCCTATAACAATTTTTAATCAATACGATCATGCACAACCAAAGGTTCGCGTTATGCGAAGTTTGGTCACGCCGTTTATAACATCCTTTTATTCGTCTAAACACTCGTGACTCAGAGTACCCCTATACGCACAATGTCCCCCTTCTTTCTACTTTCACTGGGTATGGAGTTGAGGTACTTTTTACCTCGATAGTGTCATTACCCAGCAGTGTCACTAGCGTGCTTTTGCAGCCATTGTTTTATGGGTACTATAATTGATGCATTATTTGTGAGCTCCAATAATCAACTAGCAGATCTAAAAAAAAAATTATTTCAGGGTGTAATATAGTTCAATACATGCAAAAAGTTGGGTTTGGATAAACCCATTTGGAGGAATGTTGTAGTCACACACACGCACATGTATATATATAGATATAGGGTCATTTATAGAGACCACTCCTGTAAGTTTGCATAACTACTAGTCACACACACACACACACACACACATATATATGGATATAGGGTCGTTTATAGAGACCTCCCCTATAAGTTTGCACAATTACTGGTTACACACCTCTATCTTTTGAAATCACAAAAATCTCCCATGTAATTTTACATTTCATAACATGAAACATACCCCCTAAAGTGGAGCTCTAGGGGTGATTTTTGTGCATGCACGTTATGAAATGTAAACTTATAGGTGAGGTGGTTATGCCAACTCTCAGACGTGTTTGGGTAATTAATAGTATGTATGTATCTATATGTCTATATCTATATATCTATATATATATAGATATATAGATATATATATATAAGGACATTTACCGGGACCTCCCCTCTAAGTTTGAAAAATTACAGATTGCATCCCTCCAATTATTGAAATTACAAAAACCTCTCCGGAATGTTGAAAAAAAAACATTTACCTCCCCAGAAATTCATATTTCATAACATCCATGCACAAAAATACTCCCCTCGGAGTACATTTTTAAGGGGGGTATTTTGTGCATGGATGTTATGAAATGTGAACTTCGGGGGAGGTAAATGTTATGCTTTGTAACATTCAGATGAGATTTTTGTAATTTCAATAATAAGAGGGGTGAAATCTGTAATTATGCTAACTTCCAAGGGATGTTTTGGTAATTATTCCTATATATACTATTATAAATATGTATATATATACTATTATAAATATGTATATATATACTATTATAAATATGCATATATATACTATCATAAATATGTATATATATACATACTATTATAAATATATATATATATATATATATATATATATATATATATATATATATATATATATATATATATATATATATATAAATAAAGGAGAGGTTTTTGTAAGTTCAAAAGATACAGGAGTGCAATCCGTAGTTATGCAAGCTCTCAGAAGAGTTTGGGTAATTAATAGTATATATATATTATTATTATATATATATATATATTAAAAACCTCACCTATAAGTTTGCATTTCATAATGTGCATGCAAAAAATTTTCCCTGGGCGCTTTCCTTCAGGGGATATTTTTGTGCATGCAGTTAAATATATCTATTGTTTATCTATTATTTTTAGCCTATATATATATATGTATGCCCGGTTTAGGGCACACATTATTCCAATCATCGATCTATTCTACTTGGTATCAGAGGACAGGAAAAGCCGCCGCTCGTTCGCTCGCTCGCCCTTCGCCCGTCGCTCGCCCGCCCGCCGTCGCTCGCCCGCCCGTCGCCTCGCCTGCAGGTCGCTCGCCCGCCCGTCGCTCTCCCGCAGGTCGTTCGCCCGCAGTCGCCCGCTCCGCGCGCAGGAAGGCTTCGCTCGCCCTTTTTTAGGGCTTGATCGGAGGGCGTTTTGCCCTCCATGGAGGCTGCCGAAGATGCCTCCCTTTCCTCCTCGGGTGTTCTCTTCGGCTTTCAGCTCTAGCCCACACCCGTAGGATGTCCTTTTTTTCCGCTTGAGATCATTGTTCTCCCTATGGATGCTCAATCCACTTTGTCTCCTGCTTCTCACTCCGGTGCTCTTCCCGGTTCCTCGGCCACCCAATCGGATACCTTGCATAGCCACTCGGGTGATCCTCCTCGGAGTCATGGCCAATCATTGAAGATTACTACTGTTGCCTTGGATGACACAAATTACCTGGAATGGTCTAGGGCGGCTCAACATGCGATTCGCAGCCACCAGTTATATGGCCTTCTTGATGGTACTCTCGTTGAGCCATCACGTTCTGATCCCTCGTGGCGCAAATGGGATGCGGACAATTCTTTGGTCGTCTCGTGGCTTCTTCATTCGATGTCTCCTAAGGTGTATCAGAGTTATATGTTGTTGGACTCCGCATACGATATTTGGACGAGAGCCCGTGATACTTACTCCCAGGCAGGCAGTTCGATGCAGGTATATGAGCTCACTCGCCGTGTTCTGGACCTGAGACAGGGAACTATGCCCGTTGCTGCCTACTATTCTGAGTTTGAGCGCCTTTATCGGGAGTTGGATTTCTTTAATACCTTTACAGCAGCCTGTACGACTGATGCAGTGGCTCTTCAGAAGGATAAAGACCGCTTCCGTGTTAACGTCTTCCTTATGGGCCTTAACATGGAGTTTGATGCTGTTCGTCTGCATGTTCTCCATCGCGAGCCTCTTCCCTCCCTTCGGGAGGCATTCAGCATGCTCCTCAGTGATGAGAACCGTCTCCGTACTCTTGGACCTACTACTGATTACTCTGCGCTCGCTGGGATTTCTCGCGGCCCCCTCCTGTTTGCAGTCACTGCGGGAAAAAAGGCCATCTCAAAGACTCCTGTTTTCTCCTGCATCCGCACCTTGCCCCATCCGGTCGAGGTTCTGGTACTCGTGGTAGAAGTGGATATCGTGGAGGTGGTCGTTTTTCTGCTGACCGTGTTCAGTCTTCTGCACACTCTACTGAGGTTCTGGAGGACACCTCTGGTGGCTTGTCTGCGGCCGAGTTAGAGGCCTTCCGCCGCATGTTGCGCTCTCACACTGACTCTCCTTCGGCTTCCTCTCACGCTGCTGTTGCCACTTTAGGTCTGTCCAGTGCTCATGCTGTGTCTTCCACACCTTCTGAGTGGATCATCGACTCAGGTGCGACCGACCACATGATGGGTTCTGCCTCAGGTTTTACCTCCTACACTCCCCTCTCTGGTCGTGATAAGGTTATTGCTGCCAATGGCTCTCTCTCTGCCAATGCTGGCAAAGAGACAGTACCATGTTCTCCTGACCTATCACTTTCCTCTGTTTTGCATGTCCCTTCTTTTCCCCGCAACTTACTCTCTATTAGTCACTTGACTAGCTCATTACACTGTTCTGTGACATTCTTTCCTGATGTTTGTGTTTTTCAGGATCTGGCTACGAGGCGGACACTTGGCAGTGGTAGGAATGTTGGCGGTCTGTACTTGCTGAACCCGTCTTCTCCCAGTGCACTCTCTTCCACCAGATCTCCGACGCTTGATGATCTTCGACGATGGCACCAGCGCCTTGGCCACCCTTCTCCTGTATATCTTATTAAATTGTTTCCTGTCTTTCATCATTTACTTCAGTCTTTTGTTTGTGATGCGTGTGAACAGTCTAAACATGTTCGTCGTCGTTCTACTCATTTGTCTGTTCCTAGTCTGTATTCATTTGATGTTATCCACTCTGATGTTTGGGGTCCATCCCGTGTTCTCTCTTTATCTGGCTATAAATGGTTTGTAACGTTCATTGATTGTTACTCCCGCACTACTTGACTTTATATGCTTAAAAAGAAAAGTGATGTTTTTTTGTGCTTTCAAAAATTTCATAAAATGGTGGTCCAACAATTCGGAGGCAAAATACGCGTGCTACCTAGTGATAATGGTGGAGAATATGATGATCGCGGTGCCTTTGGGGCCTATCTTGCGGACCATGGCATCATCCATCAAACTACGTGTGTACACACCTCCACTCAAAATGGGGTGGCCGAACGAAAGAATAGGCAATTGCTGGAGGTGGCCCGGTGTTTACTTCTTTCTATGCACCTCCCTAAATCCTACTGGGGGATGCTATTCTTACATCCGCGCATCTCATTAACCGTCTTCCGTCTCGTGCTCTCTCGTTTGATACGCCCCTATCTCGTCTCGAAAAAGCGCACATTGTCCATACCTCCCATCTTCCCCCTCGTATCTTCGGCTCCGTGTGTTTTGTTCATGTCCATAGCCCACATCGTGATAAACTCGATGCGCGGTCTCTTCGGTGTGTTTTCGTCGGTTATTCTTCTACCACCAAAGGGTATCGGTGTTATCACCCTCCGACACGTCGGTACTATTGTACTGTCGATGTCACCTTTCGTGAGGGGGAGTCGTACTTTGCTCCTCGTCAGGGGGAGATGACTAGCACTGGTGACGAGCTGATCGACTCCCTGCTCCCTATTGTTGCTCCCCATCCTATTCCTCCACCTGCTCCCGTTCCTATCGTTGATACTCCTCCTATTCCTCCACCTACTCCCGTCCCTTCCACCTCCGCTCCTCCGATAATATACACATACTCTCGTCGTCCTACGATTGTTGAGCAAGTGCAGACTGAAGATGTTTCGCCAGTACCGGTGCCTGTCTCCAGCCCAGATTCAGATGATGACCTCCATATTCCTCTTGCCCGTCTTATAGGTAAGAAGGGTAGCACCAATCACCCCATTGCCAACTACATTCGTTATGATCACCTTTCTCAGGCACATCAAGCCTTTATTTCTTCTCTTTCATCTATTGTTATCCCTAAGACATGGCAGGAGGCTGTTCAGATACCTGAATGAAAAACGGCAATGGAGGAGGAACTGCGTGCCTTGGACAAGAATAAAACGTGGCAGCTGGTGAGCCTTCCTCTAGGGAAGCGAACGGTTGGATCCCGTTGGGTCTACACAGTTAAACAAAACCAAGATGGTGTAGTGGAGCGGTACAAAGCTCGTTTGGTGGCTCAGGGATATACCCAGGCTCAGGGATATACCCAGGCTCAGGGTATCGACTACCAGGAGACCTTCGCTCCTGTTGCGAAGATGAACTCTATCCGCGTGCTTTTTTCGGTTGCTGCAAGCCGTAGATGGGAACTATTTCAGCTCGATATCAAGAATGCCTTTCTGAATGGCGATCTGGAGGAGGAAGTTTACATGGATATTCCACCGGGCTCTGTTATCAAAGGGTCCAAGGGAAAGGTGTGTCGGGTTATAAAATCCCTGTACGGTTTGAAACAGTCCCCGAGAGCGTGGTTTGGACGCTTTTACAAGTTCATGCTCCAACTTGGATACACTCAAAGTCATGCTGACCACACACTCTTTATTAAGAGAAAGGGTGCCCAGGTCTCTATTCTTATTGTGTATGTGGACGACATTATCATTACCGGGGACCACTTGGAGGGGATCACTTACCTGAAGGAGACACTGAGCAAGGAATTTGAAGTTAAAGACCTGAAAAAATTGAAATATTTCTTGGGAATTGAAGTGGTGCGGTCCCAACAAGGGATTTTCATCTCCCAAAGAAAGTATACTCTGGATCTTCTTGAAGAAACTGGGATGCTTGGGTGTGCACCCGTGGACACACCTATTGAGGCTAATCACAAAATTGATGCAGATGCTAGTGGAGAAAAAGTGGATGTCTCAAAATACCAACGTTTGGTTGGACGTCTCATATACTTGTCCCATACTCGCCCTGACATTACGTATGCTGTGGGAGTCCTAAGTAGGCATATGCACTCTCCTTCCGTTCTTCATCAGCAGGCGGTCTTTAGAGTGCTGCGGTATCTCAAAAAGGCACCAGGTCGTGGGATCCTTTTCAAAAACGGACAATCACTAGAAGTTGAAGTGTTTACAGATGCTGATTGGGCCGGTAGCCAAGACGATAAAAAATCAACCACGGGGTATTGCACCTTTGTGGGAGGCAACCTCGTTTCATGGAGGAGCAAAAAACAGAATGTGGTAGCTCGGTCAAGTGCAGAGGCAGAGTATAGGGCTATAACACAAGGTGTTTGTGAAGGATTGTGGTTGAGGACTCTTCTTCGTGATATTGGTCTTCAGGGGAACAACCCTATCATGATCTACTGTGACAATAAAGCTGTCATCAGTATCGCGCACAATCCAGTGCAACATGATAGAACCAAACATCTGGATGTTGATAGACATTTCATCAAGGATCACCTAGACAAAGGAAATATTTGCACCCCTTTTGTGAACTCATTCGACCAGCTTGCGGACGTCTTCACCAAGGGTTTATGCAGCGATAACTTCAAGGACAACACAAACAAGTTGGGAATGCTTAATATCTATTCCCAACTTGAGGGGGAGAGTTAAATATATCTATTGTTTATCTATTATTTTTAGCCTATATATATATATGTAAGCCCGGTTTAGGGCACACATTATTCCAATCATCGATCTATTCTACTCATGCATGTTATGAAATGAAACTTATAGAGGAGATTACCTGTAATTTTGCAAATTTAGAGGGGAGGTCCTGATAAAAACACACACTCTCTCTCTCTCCCTCTCTCTCTCTCTATATATACATATACATATATATGGGGTTGATTTAAAAACGCGGAGCCCGGATTTAGCAGAATCCGGGTTCCGCGCGCATTTTGAAAATAGACTTACTATATGACATTTTTAGGAAAAGTGATCAACATGAAAGTTGTAGATCTCGTTGAGCTCTACAACTTTCATGTTGAATATTTTTCCTAAAAATGTCATATAGTAGGTCTATTTTCAAAAGGGTCGCGACCCGGGCGGAATTATGTGATTGAGATCTACAACTTTCATGTTGAACACTTTTCCTAAAAATGTCATATATTAGGCCTATTTTCAAAAGGCGCGCGGAACCCGGCGTTTTTACAGTTTTTCGTATATATATACACAAGTGACAGGCACGGGCCTTCGACCCTGGGGGCATTCGGCGGGGGTACGACAATCGGCGGGGTGCGACAATCGGCGGGGTGCGACATTCGGCGGGCGCGACATTCGCCGGGATGCGACATTCGCCGGTGGTGCGACATTTGTCGTGGGGACGACATTTGTCGTGGGCGGCGACATTTGTCGTGGGCGGCGACATTTGTCGTGGGCGGCGACATTTGTCGTGAGCGGCGACATTTGTTGTGAGCGGTGACATTTGTCGTGGACAGTACCTGCCTCTATGGCCTCGCGCGACAGTACCCGACCGCTCTCGGCGGGCTTTGCCCACTCCCGGCGGGCTCCGCCCGCTCCCGGAGGGCTCCGCCCGACCTGCAACATATACATATGAGTACTCAAAATGACCGTAAAAAAATATAAATCAAGAATACAATTTTTATTTTGTAAACAATTTTTATTTTAACGTTAAAACATTAATTTTTCTCTTGTCATTCCTAACAAGAGACAATAGGTTTAGGGTATCTAGTGTTTTTATTTTTTGTATTTTAATATTGTAAAGTTGTGTAATTATCTAAAATGATATTGTCTTTATAATATACTAATATAAAGTTTGGTATAATTGTGTAATTATGAATACAACTATAAGGTCAATATAGGGGCATCAGGCAATGTTTCACCAAAGAGTAGTTTTCGTATATTAGTAGAGATATATGCATACATATATATATATATATATATATATATATATATATATATAAGGTTGCTTGAAAAACGCGGTACCCGTTTTTAGCAAAAAACGCAGAACAGACGCCTTTTGAAAATAGGCATACTTTCATGCATTTTTAGGAAAAGTGTTCAACATGAAAGTTGTAGATCTCGTCAAGATCTACAACGACGAGATCTACAACTTTCATGTTGAACACTTTTCCTAAAAATCAAGCTTGTAGATTGCGGCCGACATGTCCGACATGTCGGCTGATATGTCAGTTTTGAGGGGGAAACGACACGTTATCGCCACATATGATAATTCTGGCGTTTTCCAGTATTGCGGCCGACATGTCGGACATGTCGGCCCAATATTGCGGCAAATGTCGGGTAATGTCGGCCCAATATTGCGGGGTTTTTTTGTTAAAAAAAATTTATAATTTTTTATAGAATGAATTAATCAGAAGGTTCTAACAAGATACCAAGTGCTTCTTTCATAGCATGTAGAGATCTATGTTGGGCATTTGGTGAGAAGGTGACTCCAAATGAAACCAATCAAATACGATTTAACACTCGTTAGTAGTTTAATTTTCTCTAATAAATTTTAGTTTACATTTAATCGGATAAAATAATTACCATCTAATTAATATATGAAAATATTATGAAACATATATATATATATAACAATACAATCCGACATTTTGAAATGTCCCTGATATATCCCCCGCAATCCAACATCCGACATAAAAAACTCAAACCGACATGAGTCCGTCATCCGATATCTGCAACCTTGCTAAAAATGCATGAAATTAGATCTATTTTCAAAAGACATGTGTAACCCGTTTTTGCTAAAAACGGGTTCCGTGTTTTTACATTAAATCGTGCATATATATACATATATACACATATCTATAAAGAGAGAGAGAGAGAGAGAGAGAGAGAGAGACACGTGTGTGCACGCGTGTGTTTAAACATATCAATAAACGTGAGTGAAGTTATTTCATTTGGCAATATGATTAAAGATAGCATGCCCAATCTAATTGCAAACCTCTTATTGAAGTCATTCTCTTAGCTCAGTTCTATTGATGCGCTTTCTCCTTTCTAAACATGTAAACTTTACCTCATGAATTTTCCCATTCTTATACAGATAAACATATAGCATATGTGCTGATAAGTATAAAAACAGAAAAGTAGACATCAGAAAGTAAGGAGCAATACCTATGGGTCCCATCTTGCGTGCTTGGCCAAAATTAATCAAGTCTTTCATGCTGTTAACAACTTCGGATATCTGCGAGATTCCAAACAATGATATCAAAATCATGTCTACATAACTTAAACCATTGATTAACATCATTGCATCATGGTCATGAGTTCAATGTTGCGGTAGCATTGCTTCGTATTAAAAGCCTTTCCTTATTCGTCATGCAAATAATGCAAAAATCACTGAAAACTGAGAACATAAAAATAACTAACTGAAAGATGAATTCACCCAGTATACCTGCAAGCACCTAACATATCTTTTGGAAAAGCCTAGATCATTTAGTGATTGCAACTCAAGATTTCTTGCCAGTTGACGGCCTGCAGCCACAAACCTAAAGAAAAGAAGTTTCCACTTTGTACATTAGATGCGGACTATACATACAACAGTCATTTGAGTAAACTTCTTCAGGCAAATATGTTGACAGAAAATGAATAAGTATCACCACGCATAATTTTTTTTTAAGGTTAAGTTTCTAGTCCAAGCTTTAGATAATAGATGAACAAAAAAAAGAAAAAGTATCATTTTAACAATTTTAATTGCATAATACAAGTTGTTGTGCATGGAAATATGGAATTCCATGTGCCTCAATAGTGAAGTACCACCACCGTCGCCGTCGCTGCCTTCCGAAAATTTTAGTTTCACCGAATACAAAATAGGGGACAATCGAAGTTGTAGTTTTTTTTCAAATGAATATAATAAATTAGTTGATTTCTTCTCTCTTCATTCCTCGTACTTTTTAATTGTAAAAAAGAAAAAGGCTATGAGGATAAAATGGGAAGAATGTTTCACCAAATGGAGTCGTCCCCTTCTAATATAGCATAGATACAAATTCAAAGGCATGTGAAAACACTGCAAGAATTTAAGAACTTTATACGACAATTTATACACAATTTTTGTGACATTCAAAATTTACTCAACTTACGAGTTTTGACTTCAGGGTCCAATTTTGATTATTTTATCGGCATTGTCAAGCGAACGAACATATACTCGATATTATTAGTTTTGTCGGAGTTGTCATGCGAACGAGGTACATATACTAGAATATTCAAGTTCCTTTTTAGGCTGCATGGTACACCGAAGTCTATCATTTCTGAAAGAATAGTAGATTTACTTCTAAGGATCGAAAATACGTTTAGGAGCGCCAGAGTACTAAGTTGAAGTTTAGCACAGTGTTTCACCCTCCGACTGATGAACAAACAGAGTGTATGTGACACTTCAAAAAGTCAAATTAATTGAGGTCATGAAAGCCCTAAGAAGCCCAGGGAAGTCCCATAATGATTGGAGGCTGATTGGGGA
Organism: Platanthera zijinensis; assembly: GCA_039513925.1. Lineage (NCBI taxonomy): Eukaryota > Viridiplantae > Streptophyta > Magnoliopsida > Asparagales > Orchidaceae > Platanthera > Platanthera zijinensis. The sequence goes on from CM077083.1 coordinate 10,954,926, forward strand.
AGTTTTGGAGGCCAGATAGAGTAAAACATGCTTTACACGGCCGCATACATAGTTGCGTTCAAGCCGTGTAAAATCCCAATTTTATTCTAGAGTTGCACAGGTGTGTAGGGGCTCTATACGACTGGGTAGAGAGTAGTGTCACCCAACAAGGCCAGGGAACAATTCGTGTGGGTGGTCGTGTCCAGCCCCAGGAATGAAGCCGTGAGGGATTTTTATCCCGAGAGCTATATGGTCGTGTGCTAAGCCGTAAATGGGGTCGTGAAGACTTTTTAATCTCATTTTCAGAGCCATTCGAATAGGATCGTTAAGATCCGACAATGGGATCCTTTGTTAAAGGCTTTAGGTCAAATTGGAGGCCGAAAGGAGCTCATTTCTTCAATCTTGAGCAGTATAAACAGTTGAAATCATGTCGTGCTTTTTGGTTTTTTGGTCTTTACCCGCATAAGGGTACTTTACCTGCATAAGGGTATTTTGGGACTTTGTATGTTTTTCCCCTTCCTCTATATATATGAGTGAAGGGATCTCTTAATAATAATCCTATTTTTATTCTCTCTACTTGGTATCAAAGGGATAGTCGCGTAACCCTAGCCGCGCCTTATCCCGCACCCCTCTTCCGCCGCTCGCAACTCTTCCGTCGCCGCTCGCTCTCATCCCATCGACGTCGCCCCACTGCTGTTTTGAAATCGTTCCCATGGTGAACCGCGACCTCCTTGTCGACGGTGGTGCGCGTTGAAGGAGATTGTCTCCTCTCCTCATGATGCGCGTCGTGTTGGCGTCGACCTCTTATCTCGTCTTCTCTGCGCCTGATCCAGCCGGGTGATCGCGTGTTGCGCCGGTGTGCTTCCAGATCGCGTGCTGCCGCTTGCTTCCAGATTTATCGTTGCACGCTGCTGCTGGCTTTTAGTCGATCGCCGTCGCTGCTTCCAGAGTCGCTACGCATGCTTCTACAGATCAGTCATCCACCCTCCAGCTCTGCTATCGGCCGTTTCCGCTGGCTTCTTCTCTTTGTTGCCGGAGCTTGTTCAGTGCTATGGCTTCTTCTCTTCGTGCTTGGTGAAGTTTTATACTGTTTGATCCTGTCAGCTGTTACTCATGGATGATTCATCGGCGGCCGTTGATTCTCCATCGCCGAGTGTTGTGGCACCCCGGATGGGTGACCCTCAGCGATCTTCAGGTCACACTGGCTCCCTGAAGATCACCACGACGCCCTTAGATGGGACGAATTACCTTGAGTGGTCTCGGGCAGCACAACATGTCATCCGCAGTCATCAACTATTTGGATATATTGATGGGACCATTGTGGTGCCTCCTCTGGGTGATCCTTCCTTGAAGAGATGGGATTCCGAAAATTCTCTGGCAGTATCCTGGCTCCTACATTCCATGTTCCCGAAGGTGTATCGAAGTTACATGTTGATGGATTCTGCCTATGAGATCTGGACTCGGGCATGTGAGACGTATTCCCAGATCGGTAACTCCACTCAGATTTATGAGCTGACGCGTCGGATGTTGGAGTTACGTCAGGGAACCATGACAGTGTCGTCTTACTTCTCTGAGTTCGAGCGTATCTCTCAGGAATTGGATTATTTTGAGCAATTTACTCCCGTCTATACTGCCGATGCAGTGTTGTTACAGAAAAAAGACAAACGATTTCGCCTTCATGTGTTTCTGATGGGCTTGAACATGGAAATGGATTTGGTTCGAACAAATATTCTACACCGGTCTCCTCTTCCATCTCTTCGGGAGGCCTTTAGCATGGTCCTTGGTGATGAAGACCGTCAGAGGTCTCTCAGCACGGCTGCTCCTCCTTACTTTGATCGCTCCGCTCTTACTAGTGTTGGCCGAGGTGGCTACAACCCTACCAACACGATTCCTACTTGTGATTACTGTGGTCGTAGGGGACACACTCGGGACGTTTGCTTCAAGCTCCATCCTCACCTTGCTCCACCTGGATCCGGTCGTGGTCGTGGACGTAGTCGCGGCCGGGACGAGGACGTGGGCGTGGCCCTTATGATGTTGCTTACTCCACTAAGGTCCATGACGACATACATGGTCCTCTCCCAGTACATTTTACTACCTTGGAATTGGATGCTCTCCGTCGCCTCCTGCACTCCCAGTCTGCCACTTCTCAGAGCAGTACCTCTACTTCCTTTGCTACTGCTGCTATACCCAGTGCCAATGCTGCTGACACTCCCTTGTCTGAATGGATCATCGACTCAGGAGCTACCGATCACATGACCGGCTCCTCCTCAGGTTTCACCTCCTACTCTCCCTTGTCTGGTAAGGATAAGGTTATCTCTGCAAATGGTACCTTGTCCCCCATTGCAGGCAAGGGCAATATTTCATGCTCCTCGTCTCTTTCACTCTCTTTTGTTTTGCATGTCCCTTCATTTCCTCGCAGCCTTCTTTCAATTAGCAGTCTTACTCGGTCACTTAATTGTTTGGTAACTTTTTTTTCCTGATTCTTGTGTTTTTCAGGAACAGGGTACGAAGCGGATCATTGGCAGTGGTAGGAATCACGGTGATCTGTACTATCTAGATACTCCTTCATCGACTCTTGCTCTCTCTTCTACCGCTATTACTGCTGCTGATGCTCGACGCTGGCACTTGTGTCTTGGTCATCCGTCTCCAATCTATCTTCAAAAACTATTTCCTACTTTATCTCCTTTTGTAAAAGTTTTAAAATGTGATGTTTGTGAACACTGAACAATCTAAACATGTTAGACATTCTTCGTCGCATTTATCTTCCCCTAGCACTACTCCTTTTGCTCTTATACATTCTGATGTTTGGGGTCCTTCCCCTATTGTATCTTTAACTGGTTATCGTTGGTTTGTTACCTTTATCGATTGTTTCTCTCGTACTGCTTGGATTTACTTCTTAAAGAAAAAAAATGAGGTGTTTCCTGTTTTTCAAACCTTTCATAAAATGGTACAAACTCAGTTCAATAGTAATATCCGGGTTCTCTGTAGTGATATTGGGGGGGGGGATACGATGATCGGGGAGCATTTGGCTCCTACCTCGCTAATCATGGAATCATTCATCAAACCACTTGTGTTTACACTTCCACCCAAAATGGTGTTGCTGAACGGAAAAACCGGCATCTTCTTGATGTTGCCCGGTGCCTTCTCACTACCATGCACCTCCCTAAATCATACTGGGGTGATGCCATCCTAACCGCTACTCATCTTATCAATTGTCTTCCCTCACGGGCTCTAAACTATACTACTCTCGCCCGTCTTTCCTCTAATTCTGAGTTTTATAACACCCATCTTCCACCACGCATTTTTGGGTGCGTATGTTTTGTTCACATCCATCTGCCTCATCGTGACAAGCTTGATCCTCGGGCTCTCTGGTGTGTTTTTCTTGGCTACTCTGCCACTACAAAAGGGTATCGGTGTTACCACCCCCCTTCCAGACGTTTTTTCTGTACCTTGGACGTGACCTTCCGGGAGGAAAAATCTTACTACTTGGATTCGCCTCACTCCACTCGTCAGGGGGAGAGCAGTAATGATGACATCGAGTCCGTGCCACTTTCTCTGATTACTATTACTCCTACATCTATCTTACCTTCCACCGTAGCTACTCCTACTACACCCCATTCGTCTCCTACACCTACCTCACCTACACCTATGTCGTCTTCTGCCATCTATCACCATACGTCCTTCAACTCGTTGTTTCCTCATATATATCATCGTCGTGAAACAGGTAAACAGTCCTCCGTTGTTCCGCCACTTCCAGTGCCGTCTTCGAACTCAGACTCTGATATTGATCTGCATGTTCTCATTGCGGTGCTAAGAGGTAAGGCTGTGTGTACTGAACACCCTATCTCTAATCATGTTGCTTATCATCATCTCTCTCAGTTTCACCAAGCTTTTATATCTTCCCTGTCCGTCATTACTATCCCAAAGACGTGGCAGGAGGCGGTTTGCATTCCGGCATGGACTCAAGCAATGCAGGAGGAAATGTTCGCCTTGGATAAGAATCACACATGGGATGTCTCTTCTCTTCCTCCTGACAAGAAAGCCATCGGTTCTAGGTGGGTCTTCTCCGTTAAATAAAATCAGGATGGTAAAGTTGAGCGATATAAAGCCCGTCTGGTGGCTCGTGGTTATGCCCAGACTCAGGGGGTCGACTACCAGGAGACATTTGCCCCGGTAGCAAAGATGGATTCTGTTCGTGTGATCCTGTCTTGTGCGGCATGTTTGGGCAGGGACCTACATCAGCTGGATGTCAAATATGTGTTCCTGCATGGTGATCTCGATGAAGGGGTGTACATGACATTTCCTCCAGGTTTTGTGAAAAAGGGACAAGAAGGACTGGTATGCCGACTAAGGAAGTCTTTGTACGGGCTCAAGCAGTATCCCAGGGCTTGGTTTAGAAAATTCCACAAAGCCATGATCAAGTTTGGCTACAAACAGGGTCATTCAGATCATACTTTGTTTGTCAGGAGGAATGAGGGAAAAGTTGTTGTCCTTACTGTTTACGTTGATGACATTGTGATCACCGGTGATGACTTAGAGGAGCTCTCAAAGCTGAAGACCCTTCTGTCAGCTGAGTTTGAAGTTAAAGACTTGGGAAGGCTTCGCTACTTCCTAGGTATTGAAGTGACTCGTTCTGATCGAGGTATCTTCATCTCGCAGCGCAAGTATGTGTTAGATTTGTTAACGGAAACTGGAATGCTGGGTTGTGTTCCTGCAAACACCGCTATGGAGGAGAATCATAGGATTGATGAAGACAGCGATGGGAATCGCACAGATGCTTCAAGCTATCAAAGATTGGTTGGAAAGCTTTTATACCTCTCACACACTCGTCCCAACATCAAACATGTTGTTGGGATCTTGAGTAGGTATATGCATGCCCCAAGGATCAGACATCAGGATGTTGCATATCGCGTCCTACAATACTTAAAGAAGGCTCCGGGTCGGGGGCTGATGTTCTCAAAGAACAACCATTTAAAGATTGATGTATTTACTGACGTGGATTGGGCCGGAAGCTGCGATGATAGGAAATCTACAACGGGATACTGCACCTTCGTTGGTGGAAATTTAGTCACGTGGCGTAGCAAGAAGCAGAATGTGATGGCCAGATCTAGTGTTGAAGCCGAGTACCGATCTATGTCTCAAGGTCTCTGTGAAGGTCTATGGTTGCGCACTTTATTGCAAGACCTGAACCTCCAGGAGGATGCTCCCATTTCCCTGTTCTGTGACAACAAAGCTGCTATCAGTATAGCTCACAATCCAGTCCAACATGACAGAACCAAGCATGTCAAGGTTGATCGCCACTTCATCAAAGATCATCTTGAAAAAGGAAACTTAGTCACACCGTTCGTTCACTTCAGAGATCAGTTGGCCGACGTCTTCACCAAGAGCTTAGGGTGTGATGTCTTTATTGATGATATCCAAAGATTCAGAATGACTGATATTTACCATTCGACTTGAGAGGGAGAGTTGAAATCATGTCGTGTTTTTTGGTTTTTTTGTCTTTACCCGCATAAGGGTACTTTACCCGCATAAGGGTATTTTGGGACTTTGTATGTTTTTCCCCTTCCTCTATATATATGAGTGAAGGGATCTCTTAATAATAATCATGTTTTTATCCTCTCTACTTAAACAGTATAAACAATATAAAGTAATGTGAATAATCAATAAGCAATAAAAAAGGGAATTGTTATAGGCGTTGCAGTTTTGGCTAATGGCACCGCATAATGTTAAATCTAAGAGATAAATTCAATCATTAAAAAAACCTAATTACACCCTTTAATTGACGCCTCTCAAAATATTCGGAGAGACTTACACCGCCACATCTAGCGTCGCTGCTCCGCCCTGTCCATCTCCGGTGGGAATGACTTTGCCCTCTCCGCCCATCTCATTCGTGTTACGTCGCCGACGAACCAATGTTGCTCGTTCCTTCTTCGGCGTCTTCTCCCCCGACCCTGCTTTTGCCCGCACTGACATCGCGCCAGAGCTTTTCGAGGAGCTCTTTCTCCCGCACCTCTTTCCGGCAGAAAAGATGGAAAAGCGGAAAACGTGAAATGCCAAAGTCGCGCACCCGCAGAAAATTCGAAACCGAGGCGAAGGACGAACGGATGAACTTCTTCTCTTGCCTTACGGAGACGGGAGCTGGACATCGCCGACGTGAGATTGTTTTGTTTTTGTTGACGGTCAATCCAATCTAGTAGGTGTTTTTACAACCTCACCGCGTTCATCCACTTGATCCCGGCGGCCCGCTGGAGCTCCATTAATTTTTTTAAAAATTTCAAATTCAAATTATATTGATTGAATTTCGATTTAGATGAAGCTTTCCAGAAATTATGCAAACATTAGTTAAAAGTTTAAACCATAATTTTCAAACCGCCGGAATTGATTTTCCTAGAGTCAGTAGAGCAGAAGGCCGCAATGGGGAGACGGAGGATGCCCAGAATGTTGGCGAGGATATTGGATCGAAAAATGTGCGACTTATTGTATGGTTTCTCATTCTAGTTTCTTAGATTCACAGAAATTTTCATCATTTGCATCATCTTCTCCTTTAATTAGATTCTTCCAATTTCTAAAGACTCTTCTATTTCTTCATGGCAGTTGATGTAGTCTGAAGGCGATCAATCTATAGAATTTTCAACGGGAGAAATTAACATTTTATATAATGCAATTAACAAAATTAAATTTGCGGTGCAATTAACATTTTAGGGTGCCTTTAGCCATGTGCGGTGCCTTTAACAAAATGGTGCTAATAGCCAAAACCGCGGTGCCTATAACAATTCCCATAAAAAATCTATAAATTCTTATGTAAGTTGACCTTTATTTATTTCTTCATTTTAAGTCTAAAGGTACTCTAAAGAATATCAACATTTTTATCGGCCATCAATCTTTGGGCTCAACCCCTCAGGGTCCTCGTCGTCTACTAATCCAGCAAGCACCCATAGTCTTCGGGTCTTTTGGCCCCCATAATTGGTCGACAAATCTAATCCAGTGCCCACCAACACGCATAAAGCCTTTTAGTGCAACAGAATTAACATAGTATTTTCTCCAGACACACCCACACGCTTCGGACCTTTCATCCCCCTAGAGTCCAATTCAGTGCGCACCCACGGGCTCAAGGCCTTTCGACCCAACTGAATTGAAAAACAGTACACAAACAACCCTTAACACTACCTATGCATCGATGCATTTAGTTCTACATTCTTTTTGTATTTATGTGGTTGGTTCTTATTTATACATAAGATGTTAAATACCCAGATGGTGGCAGTGGCACTTGGAGCAAACGGTGTAAACTTTGACCTAGGCTCCAGGTTGACCATCTCTCCTATCATCAGTCCTCAGTTTCTTGCTCCAATTCCTCCCCTGATTATTATTATTCTGGTGTAGCTGCGGTGGGTCCTGGGATCGCTTGGTGTTGAAACTATATTACCTTTGCACCTTCTGTTGATCTGCTTCTATCTTTCTTGCAGTATCGACCAAACTCCTGTAGTCAGCATTGACCATGGTCATCAGTGGATGTCTCAGTGAATCATGCAGTCCATCGACGATCCGGTTACAATTTTCGTCCTCATCTCCTTGCATTATACGCTCATAGCGAGAGAGGTGGATGAGTTCTCGCTCATAAGCCGTGACGGTTCTATCTCCTTGGACCGGTCTGAGGTACTTTTCTTGAAGGCTTCGGCGCTCAAATGGCAACACGAACAAGCTTGCAAGTGCCTTAGAGAATTCATTCCAGATGAACTTATTCGTCGAACGACGTGATGCAGGTGAATAGTCGCGTTATCGTCACGTTAAAAAGAAATTGAATTCTAATGGGAGGCACTTTAAACTTAGTTCTTGCCAGCTGGGTTGCCCGCTAAGTGTCTAGTCCACCAAAGACTGACTTCATCGTAGAGGAGTAAAGCGACAAGCAGTGGTTCACTGGACACTACATCACGTTAAGCAAGTCACGTGTCTTTATCATCCAGTTGTCTGTCTCCATCGGGGTTTCCTCTCCATAGAAGTTAGAGGGGTGGAGTTCTCTAAAATTCTCTAGGTAGGGCTCCATCCCAATCTCCACGGTAGCTGGTGCAAGGACTGGAGCTGGGACTCCTGCAGGTAGCACATTCCTGAACTCCAAAAGAGCCAAGGCCATAGCCCTTGCAATTTGGGATGCCATGTCACTAGGTTCTGGCACTGCTGGCGCATTAGCGTCGTCCATGACTATCTCAGGAGTAGCATTCTAATGCGAAGGCTCGCCCACCTCATAGGTATGTGGTGCCTATAAGACGAAAGGAAATGAGTTATTGATGTACGCGACATAAATGAAGGAATTTTTCATACACTAGCATAACTAAGAGCTAGAATGACATTGATGACTCTAATGTCTAAAGAGTGATTCCGATGAAATCCTAAGGCTCTGTGAATTTTCTGGGTCATGCGATCCTAAACCTAACTCTGATATCAATTATAACAGTTCAACCAAAGTTAACAACAAATCAGTAGTCCGATCGGCCCCGTGATAAAAAGTAAACTAAGTAACGGTATTCAAATTAGCACATAGCACATAAATATAAAAGTACTACAAGGAAACTTACAACGAAAGTAGTAAATGAACTAATGGTAAAAGTGTACCGCAATTTTTCTGAATTCACAGAGCCAACTAGAAAAGAAAACGAACCAAATATCAGAACTTTTGAGATACAAAATTTTGTACTATACATAGAAAATCTTAACATTTAGATTACACTAAGTTCATGAAAGAAAAATAGTACAATACTGGAAAGAAACATAACAGAACAAAATTGTAAACTATAAGTGGAAGTCTGCAAAAGTGCTTATCCTAGGCGTAATTCTCCACCTATGACCCCTATAATGAAATACCCGAAAACAAGTCAACCGACTAAAGAGTAAAAAAAATCATTTCTATTAGTGACACTAAAATAATTTTAAAAGAGAATGAAGAACGCATGATTTTTGAAATAATATTTTTATACTGAGGAAAAATATGTTGTTATACTATGAATGATTTTCTAATAACATACTGTAAATATATATGTCAATTCTAGTTCAATTACATTATGCATTTTTAGTCAAGTTCCGAAATGTTTAACAAGAGAGATTTCTAAGCTTCGACACATACTATGTGTCTTATGCTTGTCCTTTTTATATTCTAGGTTGAGTGGTTTCTTATACGCAATTCTAACGATCTGAATCCCTCCTAACAAACTGTAGCACCTCAACCTACTTTAACAACAAATCAGGAGTCTGGCTGAGCCCTGAGATAAGAAGTAAACTAACCAATAGTACTAAAACCGGTACATAACAAGCAAAATTAAAAGCACTAAAAGAAAGCTTACAACGGAAGTAATTATGAGAGAGTCTCGATCGTGCCTCCTAATTATTTATCATTTGATGTTGTGTTGCATACTTAAATCATCTGAGTACCTTAAGCAGTGCCTCTTATAAGTTAATCAACTTGTATTCATATTCATATGATTAGTATTTCTCGCATTCTAAATACTTACGTGATTACAAGTTCTGTATATTTTTTCATATTTATGAAGATCTAACAGAAAGAAAAATACATATAATTTATGATCTATATATATCAATTGGACGTTGGATGAGTTAATAACTTCCTATCGTAAACTATCACTGCATACCAATAATTTTCGAGAGTCAAGTTAGACAACTGAAAAGATGACCAATCTCCTTGCACTATAGTGAGAAGGCGGTTAGAGATTGGAATCATTGTGTTTAATTGAACTCAAGGGATCTGAGTTGTCGAGACTCGACATTTTGGAAGAAGGCTCCTGTAGGAAGGTTGACACTCCCAGATGACACCAGCGAGGTCGAAGCTGCCTTTTTGCACTGAAGGATGGACCGACTGGGGTCTTCGGCGAGAGAGCCATGCTCGGCGGCTAATAGAAAGGAGGAAAAGCAGCAGGAATCTTCTGCGAAGCAGGGAGAGTCGGTGGTTTCGGCTGCATGCGCTAAAGGGAGAGGAAAGGATTAGGGCTTCGATTTAAAACTGGTCGAGACTCTCGAATTAATAAGGTAACCGAGTGGCGGTTCTCTTCCTATCGAGCGACGAATGGGATTTAAGGAACAACGTGGGGTATTAGTTACGAAACCGGGTTTTGGCAAATTAGAGGATTTCACTTAGACATCAATTAGGCGAGCGGTTGTGGTTGTAAAAGAAACTGTTGTAAATGTAGGTTTGCAAATGGAGAGTTGGTGGAAACTGATTGCTGGAATTAAAGATTTGTTTCGATAGTCTGTGTTTGCAGAATTGTTCAAAACAAAAAACAATTTGGCAAAACAGCATTTACGATTAATTATATATATATATATATATATATATATATATATATATATATATATATATATATATATATATTTGTTCAGAGATATATACATTAATATAAGATTAATAATTTTATATATTATATTTTAATAAAATAATTTTTTATTAATTGTTTATTATTCCTAAAGTCATAAGTATAGGAAAATAAAAAAAGAGGATTTCCCGGTGCCGTTAAGTCCTCCGCCGGCGGCGGCCTGCCAGGAGCCCACTCGGGCTCGCCGAACCCCAGGGAGCCCGCAAGAGCTATGTTATTAAAGGCGCGCCTAGGCTCCAGGCTCAGAGGTTTGCGCCTCTGTGCGCCTTATTTGCGCCTTTAGAATATAAAAGACGAGCGTGAGTGAGAATTTTGTGGTAAATTTTTTTCTTCAAAAATTAGGAAAAAAAATAATATAAGAACTCGGTAATTTTTTATTGATTTAGTATTTGTGAAAGATAATTGTGCGTTGAGACTTAAATATGATGCAAGTGAGCACATTGATTCTATTTTTAAGGAGAAATAAATGATAATAATGAATGATTAATTAATAGACTAGATGAAGAATTTGATCGAGAAGCTGAAATAATTTTTGATATTGATTATTTAAAATGGATGTGGTTGCGCCTTGCCTTCGTCAGGCATGCGTCTGCGCCTTGAGCCTAGGATCCAAGACCCCTTTGCACATTGCACCTTTAATCACTAAGGACGGGGGTATCCCGCGCCGGGATACCCCTAGCGGGTTCGCCGAAGTCCGGCGAGTCCGTCAGTGGGCTTCGGCCAGACCGCAAGAGGCTCCGCCGCCGGCAGCGGACCTAAAAAAGTACTGCGGGCAACCCTAAATAAAGCATTGTGCAGGGCACAGGAGCGAGACACTGCGAGTCTCGCGGAGACAGGAGAGAAAATTTTGCGATTCTTTTTCCTCACAAAACGCAAACGGAGCTCGTGGGAGGGTTTCGGTCCGCGAGTTTTTTGTGCCTGGAATGAAATGCCGCCGTTCGAAATTGTGGCAGAAAAAAAAAAGAAAAAAAGAGGCGGCGTTGCGTTTAATCAAAACGTGTTGGCCATAAACGCCTAACCAAACAAAGCCATAATTTTAATTATGTCATTCCATTCTAAAACCTATAAATCTAAGTGTTGCTCCCCCGCACAAAATTGAAAATGCGCCGATACAAAAATTTGTAAACATTTAAAATAATATTTAATACGAGACCAAGACTGTGAGGGATAAATGTTCCTCGATCCGACGACTGCGTGTATGAACGGTTAATCGCGATTGAAACCTGTAATTACATTTTATTATCATATTAAATTACGAATGTTACAACTTTGAACCCAATTGGTTTAATTTGACCCAAGATTGAACAAAGACTAACCCAAATGAATATTATATGATGCAAACCATCCCTATAAGTTAAAGAAATTAAATAAATAAAAATATATGAACTAACAGAAAAGACATAAAAAATGGAATTATATTCAACTTTATCTCAATACAACAAACTGTATTGTTAACCAACAAACACTTTCAATATTTACATCAGTTATGTCATGCTTGGAAAAATTCAATTCTAATAATTTTTCTTGCTATTCACGTAGATCCGGGACTAAGTTTCAGCTTCTTACAAAGTAATCCACTTATCATCCAAAAACAAACATTGTATGACAATGCACAAAGAATTGCTAATCTCCACAACTAGTAGGATATAATCTCATCACTAATAACTTCCGTAAGTACAAGATGAATATCATTGTCTGGTAAGTAAACTATAGGTGGGTTAGATCAAACTACTAAAGAAAGAGATGGAAAGAGAGAAGAACACAATGCATTGGGAATAGGTTCATGAGATATTGAGATATCAGATAATAAAAAAGTGAGATATTACAAAATTGTCAAGGATATCTAATTTATTCCAATTTAATGTATGACTAAATAAGGCCCAAATTTTTAGCAATACATTTCTAGGATTAAGATCAACCATTACCTGATTAACTGCATTATATTTCACATTCTTTGTATACATCTACAACACACTTATGATTGTCATAATTAAGCAATTAACCGTCCGCTTCCTGTAAATATTGTTATGCAAGTCATGCATATGATTTGCAAATTATTATGCAAACACATCAGGTCCAAACTCAGCATGAAATACAATAAAATAAATAGGCCTTCAAGAGTACAAAATGTTGGATATTTCATATGCACATTTAGGTTTTTAAGGATAATATATACTCACGCCCTGATATTTAAAAAGTGATACGACATCAACCATCAGTTTTTTTTCTATGAAACTGAGTATTTCACTTCTAGATAAATATCGGTCTAGTATCAGAGTCATCATTTCCTTTCCATGTCATTTCCTACAGTAGACCTTTTATTATCGTCCCAAGTGACTTGAATCACTTATATGGAAATCCATCATCATTTCCTATCCTTGTGCATAACGTCACGCAGGAACATGCTTGTATGGATTTTGTACTAGGTTACATCAGAGAATGAATTACATTTATAGCAGTACACTGTAATTTCAAAGATAAAACACTTTGTGGCTTGCAGAAAGATGATGGATAATTCTAATCTTGCCCACCTGTATTTCCAATATAATGTTCACCTTCATGGAGCCCTAAGGACTATTACATCATATCGGGCAATAAATTTTTGATCCATTTCTGAAATTATTTATAGAAGAGGAACTGCACTAGCCTTCATTCCAGCTTTGGCACCGCTTATCACCCACAAACAGATAACAAACAAAAGTTGTGAACCAGTTTGGAAAACTTGTTGCAGATTCTTGCAAGGGGCAAATCAAAACAATGGGTCTAAACTTTACAACAAATCGAGTTCACATTTAATAGGTCTCAGAATGGCGCTATTAGATGTAGTTCATTCCAAATGATGTATGAGCGATCTCAGGGGTATTCTAGACTTTACTTTTTTATTATATAGGGAGAACCAATAAAAGTTATAGTGTGGACCAATAAAAGCTGGAAAATTGAATGAAAAGCAGAGACCCATTTATGAGTCAATCAGGAAATGAATTGAAAAAATTAATACAAAGTATAAGGTCATTGCAGGAAAACAAGGGAGAAAGGTAACTTTTTTTATGTTGGAGGGGTAGTTTTGAATAAGATCTGATATCATGCTGGGAAGTACAATGTTACAACCTTCAGATTGCAAGCAGATGCGCAGTTTTGAGAGGGACAAGTCAAGGAGAAGATCCTCTCGACCCTTCCTTGACCTTGCCCTCCCAAGGGTAGAAGATATGATAGGAGCCGAGCTCATCCAAGAGATGAGGAGGAAGAAGGGAGTCTTGCTCAATCCTATCCTTAGCTTGAGAAGATGAGGAAGATGGAACTAAGGGAGAGGTTAGGACATAAATTCATTCATCTAATGCCCCCCTATATATATCTATACTATATTAAAAAGAAATATCAACAATAAGAATTTGCCTAGCTATATGACACACCAATTTAATCACAGCCGTCCATCCTACATTACAAACCCACTCTCACGCGACCTCCTTCCCGATCCCATTACCTCGCTCCCCCTACTCTCCCCGATACCCTAACCCAACGCCGCTCTCTTCTTTGCAGGCGCACCGCATCCTCACCATCAATCTTCATCACAGGCTCTCTTACAAGCCTCTCTACTTCCACGCCGTCCCCAGTCCTGATGACTCCCGATTTTATTGCGCCTACATCGACGGCCGGTTCCCTGACCGACTGTTGAAACCGAAAATCGGTCTCTTGTGGAGTTCACCCTTGGGGAAGGGGTGGTCGCGCACCTACTTCGCTCCTGCAAGAAAAACAACAAAGAAAAGGGAGCAAAGGACTAGTCCAAGGGCCCGGCTCGGAGGTCCCACCACAAACTCGGAAGATCGCTGAGCGTTTCCCCTCCTTAGCCAGATGCCGGGCTAAGGTACCTCAGAAAGCGCTAGAAGACTGGGGAGCAAGTAAGCATGCCTTCTGAGGTACCCCTTGGGTCCTATTTATAGGATTTTGAAGATGGTCTGTAAATAACTAACCTCTGCTGTCTTGAAATTACTAAAAGCTCATCGGGCTGGTCTGCCAACAGTCGAACTCCGCTGTTCTAAACAGCTATATGCAGCCCACCTGGGTCTGCCAACAACGAGACCCCGCTATATTGACCGGCTAGGGGCAGGCCAATGGGGTAAGACAGTAAGAGGTCCTCCCCGTTGGGAATCGAGCGAGCAGCCATTCACTGCCTCCACTCGGCGTGAGGCGCGGGCCGGGGCCGGCTCGCCAGGAAGGCGCGGGCCGACCCGCCTAGGAGAGGCGGGTGGGGCTGGCCCGCCAAGATAGGCGCGGGCAGGGCTGGCTCGCTGGGAGGGCGCGGGCCGACCCGCCTAGGAGAGGCGGGCGGGGCTGGCCCGCCAAGATAGGCGCGGGCAAGGCTGGCTCGCTGGGAGGGTGCGGGCCGGAGGATGGCCCGCCTAGGGGGCACGAGCTGGCCCGCCTAGGAGGGTGCGGGCCAGGCTGGCTCGCTAGGGTAACCACTCGATGCGCGGGTCGGGGGCGGCCCGCCTAGCTACCTAAGCCCCTTCGGCGAACACGGGGTTGTACATAATCCCCGCTCTTTGCGAGCTTTTGAAGAAGGCTCAAAAAGAAACATCCAACCCTCACGTGTTCGGCGAAAACCTTGCTGAGCTGGAGGGAATCTTTTGGTGGGGCCCACCTCCTCGCTATAAATAAGTTGTCCGACCTCTGGGGTAATTCCTCTTCTTTTCTCCCTTCCGCGATCTATAACTGCGGGATGCCTATGTCTGAGGAGATGCGGGCTCGTTTGGCGGCTGCGAGGGAGGGTGTCCGGGATGCGGCTCTCGAAGCCGCCCCGTGGCTAGCGCGCGGGTCGCCTGGCCCCCTTTTTAAGCCAAAGAAAGCGAAGATCGTCCGGCGGTCTTCAGAGCGCGACGACCCTACCTCCAGCTCGGCCGGCGGTGCCGAGGTCATCCCTGAGGTATATGCACTTCCCTTGCTCGATTCTTCCCTCCCCCGCTCCTTGACTTTTCTTTCCTTTTGGTAGGAGACGTCTCGGGGAGCCAGGGCAGACGAGGGAGATCCCGGGCATTCCGCTCTGGCGGCGGCTGATCGGGTGGCTAGTCCCTTGCCGCGGGAACCTGTCCCTCCCGTGGTGCCTCCGTCGCCAAGGCCCCACGGCCTGGGAAAACCCTTCGTTACTCTTAGAGGAGAACCCTTCCAGGGTCGGCCGGGCACCTCTAGGCCTACTGATGATGTTGGCGGCGTACCGACGCCGGGTAAACCCTCTGACTTTGGCCTGCTTGCGGTCATCGCTCCTTCTGATCTTACCTCTGCAAGTTATAACGTGGTCTCTTCGTCTGACGCCGAGATGAGCGGAGGGTACTCTCCCCCCCCCAGACGCGGACAGCATCTCCAAGTACCTGGGAGACCCGCGTGATGCCGAGAGGATGAAGAAGCAGGTAAAGCAACTGTTTCAAAAGCACACGCTACTGCTACGGGAGGTCTTCGACAGAGTGGAGAAAGATAAGGCCGAGACGGAGGAGCGACTCGCGGCTTTGGAAGGAGCGAGACTTTCTTCTGACGAGGACGAGGCGACTTCTCCGGGTGTGCATATCAAGCGAGCCGAGGGGCGACTGAGGCGGGCCTCGGAGCAGATCAATAGGACCCAGCGGGAGCTGTCGGCGGTCCGCGAGTATCACTATCCTCGCGTACCGCCCCGAACCAGCACGGGGAGGGGAGGTAGGTGGAAATGGATCCCGCGTTGAGTTCACCCTCCCCTCGCCGGTCGTTATCCGCCAGGTCCGGGTCGCCCCGCATGCGGCGGTAATGCTCAGGGTGTTCATCTCTTTTACTTCTGACAGTCTAAATATTTGTAATAATTCAGGACTACTTTCACCCGTCATGCGCTAATATTTATTGCAATTTTCTCTGGGTTGCGCCATCGTTCAGACCTCTGCTGATTGTGCGGGCGAGACGCCCTGGCTCGGCCGACTTTCCCTCGCGCGGGCTCGGCCTTGCCGAGTCGCCTCGCCGGGCCCTTTTCCTGTACTGGCGAAGGCGAGCCGGTTGTTCGCGAGTTACGTGACAGGTGACTCGCGCGCGGGTCAGAACTGGCCCGCTCGGCGGCTGCTGTTTAATTATGCGGGCGCGAGTGCGGGCGGTTTGCAGCGGACTGACGGGTTGGCGAGAACCCGGCTTGGGTTCGGAAGTCGAAACGTCAGGGCCTTATTGCTATCCGCACTTTCCCGCCCAAGAAGGCTTTTTCCCGCCCTTTCTCACCCTATAAATAGCCCATGGCGGCCATTTCACACCTACCGCATTTAAGACTTCTTCTTTCCCCCCTAGCTCTTTGCAAAAAAACTCCTCTGTCCCGCTCGGCGAGACAACTGTAAGATGGGTGGAGGTAGTGGCGAGGCGGAGGGGAGGGCCAAATGCGCTTGGACCTTCTCCGACCATTATTTCCCTCCCGCCGTCCTTACGGAGAAGGAATTTGTAGACGCGGTCGGCCACTTCGTCCCGCCAGGTTTTGAGGCGAGGCGGCCCAGGAAGGAGGAACGAATGAACGAGCTATTCGCTGGCGAGCTCGCGTTCCCGGTGGCCCATTTTGAGGCGGGCCTTCGGCTACCCCTATGGCGTGAGGTCCGTCAAATCTTCAAGTATTATGGGGTGGTTCCCGGGCAAATGACCCCGAACTCCATCGCAGTGATCGTCGGGTTCGCCTGCTACCTGCGAGAAAAGAAAATAGAGTTCAGCCTCGCGGTATTCCGCAAGCTGTTCTCTTTTCGGGCGAATAAGAACGGGACCGCCTGCTTCGCCAGCAGCCATGTCAAAGTGCGGGAAACCGTCAATAAGAGCCATAACTGGCTTAAGAAGTTTATTTTCGTCAAGGGGGACTTCGACAACGTCCCCTTTTCGCCGGTCCAGCTCAGCGAGGCGAGCTACCGCCCCCCGGCCCTAGGGGGTCACGAAGCGGGGCTGTTCGGGTTCTTCGCCGGGAAGAACTTCGAGGTGGCCTACCTCCGTAGGAACCTGAACGACCTCGTCCCTGTCCCGCCCGGTGAATGTAAGCGGCTCGCCCTATCTACGCATCCTTGAATTCTTCGAATTTTTTCTAAGTTCCACTTCCTGTAGGCGAGTGCGACATCCCTATCCATCCGCCGTATGAGAGCGCGCGACTCGCCGCCGGAGAGCTAGCGCGGGCCGAGGCGGCGGTTGTCGCCCATCGCGAGTTCTCGACCCCTGCCCCCGCGAAGAGGCCCAGCTGCGAACAGCCCCAGGATCCGCCACCGCCTAAGAAGTCGAAAAAGGCGGGTGGCTCGCCTCCCCCAGCCTGAGACAAGGGCAAGGCCCCCGCGAGCCAGCCGTCCGCCGTTCCCGCCCCCGCGGCCTCTCCGGCCGTCAGATCTTCAGACGGAGAGGTGGGCACGTCGCAGCCGCCGGAGGAGGTTCGGCCCGCCGGGAAGGCAATCCCCCGGGGCCATCGTAACTTTGGTTATGTCGAGGGGCCCGCAGACGAGGCCGGAGTCCCGCTGCTTCAGTGGGATAAGGAGACCAACAGGGTCTACGTATCCTCGTTGCTGCCGAGCTGGTTGGAGGATGACTCCAACAACGGGGACCCCTACAACCTCGCCTTCGGCATCTACGGGCGAGAGGACGCCGCCGTTTATGACGAGGAGGCGACTCGGGTGCTGATCTATGAAAGCGCGTGGGCCCAGTTTCGCAGCCTCGAGCTGGCCCATATGGTCGGTCGGCGATGTCTTCGGCTGGACAAGAGCGCTCCATCCCTCACCAAGCTAACCGACGAGAAGGAGGCGGCCCGCCAACTAGCTCGGGAAGAGGCGGACGAGTAGCGGAAGCGGGCTGATGCGGCGGAGGCCGCTCTCGCTCAGTACCTAGGTGGAGCGGTAGGTTCCTTGACTCGCCTCAACCTTTACTCCCTCCCGCATAACTTAACTCAGTTTTTCTCCTTTTTACAGGACGCGGCGACTGCCAGCCGACTGGGTACTGAGGTCGCCGCCCTCCAACAGGAGAAGCAGGCGCTTCAGAAGGGAGTGGACGCGCTGGAGGCTGCAGCAGCCGCCCCGCCGCAATCTACAAGCGGCTCCCAGCTCGCTCATTACAGCGATCACGAGATCGAAGTGATGATGCAGAAGAATGCGGCCAACGCTGCAAAGTACACCTTCCGGACGCTGCAGAGGGCCAACCTTATCAAGGGCGACGGTGCCAAGCTTTTGGCGAGCGAGGTGGTACCGGAGCTGTTCCTTCCGGTACCGGAGCCGGGCGACGGGCCATACCACCCCATATAAGGGCCCGCCGCTCAGGGCTCGCCTCGCCGAGAGCTTGCATTCGTTCCACTTTTGTCGTGGCGGTGACGCGGGCCAGAGCCCAATTTTTGTAATAGCCTTATCTTTTTTGAATTTCGCCAATGTACAAAACTCTTTTTTGATCTGAAACGCGAATATCCTTGTTTCTTGCACTCGCCTCTTGATTCTCGCGCTACTTATGATTTTTTTTATCCTTGAATGTTCTCATGGACGTCGCGACAGTGAGCGAGCGAGTGAGGTCGTCCGCTCGCTTTAAACTTTAAACTTAGGCTTAGGAGTGAGGGGTAGGTTAGGTGGTCGCGGCGCGAGGGAGCGACTTGCCAATTCCATTCGGGCTCGTTAACCCATCTGCGTCATTGGGTGGGCGAGAAAAGCCTGGTGCGCGTTTGGACTTTGGGCGAGCCGGCTTCCGGGGGCATTGGCGCGGTCGGGTTGTCGCCTTCCGGGCCCTCTTCTCTGGGGGCTCGCCGATCTCTAGGCCGGAGCCTCCCCCCCTTACTCCCCATCTTGCCGGGATCCCCTCGTCAACCCGCCGATTCATTCGAGGCTCTCTGCTGAGATAGAGAATCTGCTCGGGGTCATACATCGTATAGGAGGCTGTGTCGAAGTATTTTGCCATTCTCCTCTTCACTTCCTCTTGCCTGATGGCTGAGAGATCTCGCGATTCCTCAACCATGTCGAGTGAGAGACCCAGCTCCTCCTCGTTCTCAGTCCTCCATTCCTCTCTGCCCTCTCCGGCCTCAACCACCCGGGGGGTTCGAACCTCGAACTCTACTGGAAGCACCGCCTCGCACCCATGAGAGAGCTTGAAAGGAGTCTCTCCTGTCGCCGTATTAGGTGTGGTTCTAAGGGCCCAGAGGACCGAAGGGAGTTGCTCCACTCAGCTTCCTCTCAGATTCTCTACCTTCTTTTTTAGGAGGTTAACAATGATCTTGTTCGCCGCTTCTACCTGCCCGTTGCTCCTAGGGTGATGAATCGAGGCGAACGTAAGGTCGATCCCAAGCTGTTCGCAAAAGCTGATGAACTCGGCGCTGACGAACTGAGGGCCGTTGTCCGTGACGATGGCCTGAGGCAACCCATGACGGCAGATAATCTCCCCCCATACGAAGTTCCTGATGACCTGGGAGGTTACCTTGGCCAACGCCTTAACTTCCAACCACTTAGAGAAGTAATCAATCATTACGAGCAGGAACCTTCTCTGGCCGCTGGCCTGGGGGAAGGGCCCAACCAAGTTCATTCCCCAGATGGCAAATGGCCAGGGGGCCGTGATACTCCTGAGGCGTTGGGCCGGCTGTAGCTGGAGGGAGGCGAACAGCTGGCACTTGTGGCATTCCTTCGCGAACTTCGCCGCGTCTCGGCTAAGGGTCGGCCAAAAATACCCCTGCCTAATGATACGACCTTCCAAGGTTCGACTCCCGGAATGGCTCCCGCACTCCCCGGAGTGAGTTTCTTCCAAGATCCTCGAAATCTCCCCCTCGGCCACGCAGCGCGCCAACATCCCGGAGAGGGTCTTTCGGTATAGCTGGCCGTCTCGCATGATATAATATGCCGACTTATACTTGAGCCTTTTCCTGTACATCCCTTCTGGATACTCCCCAGTGGACAGGTACGTCGTGAAGGGATCCATCCACGAGGGGTGTTGTTCCACCTCCATCAGCTCCCCCTCTTTGATGGATGAGCGGAAGAGATCTGTGAGGGTACCCCCCACCCGGGGGCCATGCTTTGCCAGCTGATCTACTTGCTCGCTCTCTATCCTGGGCACGTGTCGAATGGAAAAGGTCTGGAAGGTATCGATGACTCCCTTTACCTTCGCAGAGTAGAGCTGCAGAGTCGGCTCCCTTGCCTCAAACTCCCCGTTAATCTGGGAAGCCACCACCATGGAGTCAGTGAGGACCTCCACATCATGCACGCCTAGTTCCCTGGCCAAACGCAGACCCGCAATCACGGCCTCGTACTCGGCCTGATTGTTGGTGATGGGGAAGTGTATCACCACTGTCTGCTCGATCCTCGTTCCCTGGGGGCTCGCCAAGATGATTCCCGCCCCAAGGGAATGCCTCCCTGAAGCACCGTCCACCATGACCCTCCAAGGAACCGGGCGAGTGAGTTCTTCCTCCGCCACCTCGACCACATAGTCAGCCAAAAAGTCGGTCATAGCTTGGGCCTTGATCGAGAGGCGAGGGACGAAGGAGACGTCGAACTCGCTCAACTCTACCGACCAATTAGCTAATATGTCCGAATGCTCCACCCCTTCGAAGATGCTGCGGAGGGGGTGGTCAGTCACCACTTGGATCGAGTGTGCCTGGAAGTAGGGCCGGAGCCTCCGGGCCGAGATGATGAGGGCGAAAGCCAGCTTCTCCAGGATAGAATAGCGGAGCTCGGCCTTCCTCAGCACCCTGCTCACGTAATAAACCGGGAGTTGTTTCCTCCCATCTTCCCGAACTAAGACAAAACTCACGGTCTCCGCCCCAACCCCCAAATACAAGAATAAGTCCTCCCCCTCCTTCGGCCCCTAGAGCAAGGGGGCCTGAGTCAACTGCCTCTTCAAGGCCTGGAATGCCTCCTCGCACTCCGAGGTCCATTCGAACTTCCGGCCTCCTCTCAAGGTCTTGAAGAAGGGAGAGCACTTCTCCCCGGCCCGGGAGAGGAACCTGCTCAACCCCGCCAGCTTCCCCGTCAATCGCTGCACCTCCTTTGCATCCTGAGGCGACCCCAACTCCATAATCGCCCGTACCTTGTCGGGGTTGGGTTCTACTCCAGCGGGGGTGAGGTGGCCATGAAATTTGCCCCTGCTCTCCCCGAAGATGCACTTCAAGGGATTCAACCTCATCTTGTACTCGCGCAGGGTGGCGAAGGTTTCCTCCAAATCCCGGAGGTGAGAGTCGCCGTCTCGACTCTTGATCATGAGGTCGTCAACGTACACTTCCAAGTTCCTTCCCTTCTGCTCTCGAAAGACCCTGTCTATCATTTTTTGATAAGTCGCCCCTGCGTTCTTTAGCCCGAAGGGCATCATTTTATAACAGTAGCATCCATCCCCGGTGATGAAGGAGACATCTTTGATGTCGGGAGGGTGCATCCTGATCTGGTGATAACCTGAAAACGCATCTAAAAAACTCATTACAGGGAAACCGACGGTTGAGTCAACCAGCGCGTCGATCCGAGGCAAGAGGTAACAATCCTTAGGGCATGATTTATTAAGAAGCGAAAAATCGACACACATACGCCACCGGCCGTCTCCTTTTTTAACCATTACAACATTGGAGACCCAGCCGGGGTATTGGATCTCGGATACAAAACCGGCCCTAAGGAGCTTGGCCACCTCCTCTTGAATCGGCTCGGCCAACCTATCCGCGATAGGCCTCTTCTCCTCCTGGACCGGGCGAGCCTTCGGATCCAGGTTGAGGCGATGGCAGGCCACGTCGGCGTCGATCCCGGGCATCTCTGCAGCGCTCCAGGCAAAGATGTCCACGTTCCTCTGGATGCACTCCAGCATCTTGCCTTGGGCCTCCAGGGTCAGCCCCCCGCTGACGCGAACCTTCTCAACCTTGCCTCCGAGGGTGAGAACCTCCATCTCCACCACCTCTTCCAGGCGAGGCCGCTCCCCCCATTCCTTAACCTCCCCTCCTCCTGAGGTGAAGGCTTCTGCTTCGGCTTCTTCCACGGTCATTGCCTCGGCCGGCTCTTGAGCTTCCCTCACTTCTTCCTTCTGGGCGCAGCTCCCCTCCACCTCCATCTCCTCCGGACCAACCCTCTGCTCTGCCTCCTCCATCCTTCGCCCCATCTCTTCAGCGCCCTCCTGCCACGAGATAGAGTTTACGGCGGTGACATAGCACTCCCTTGCCATCTTAGGGTCTCCGCGGACCCTGACCTGGACCCCCTCGACGTTGAACTTTAGGCATTGGTGGAAGGACGAGGGGACGCAGAGGAAGGCGCTGATGAGGGGCCTCCCGAATATGGCGCTGTAGCTACTGGGGGCGTCCACGATGACGAACTTGCAATTGCGGGACTGCACCCCCAGAGAGACTTGGAGTCCGACCCCTCCCTCGACTTCCTTCCTCTCCCCCGAGAAGCCAAACAGGGGCCCATCTGAGGCCAACACCCTTCTGGCCTCCACCTTCATTGCGTCAAACGCCTTCTTGAAGATGACGTTGTCAGAGCTCCCGTTGTCGATGAGAATCCGAGAGACGGTGAAATCCTCGATGACCGTCCGGATGACCAGCGCATCGCAAAAGGGGTCCTCGTGACCTGGCATGTCCTGAACCGTGAAGGTGATTCTTTCTTCCGGGGGTGGGATCTGGGATATGGAGCCAACGCTCCGTCGATACATGGTGTGGAGGCTCGCCTTACGGGAAGCCTCGATCCCTGCCCCCCCCCCCCCCCCCCCCCCCGTGAATTGCTCTGATCCCTCCCCGGGTTCCCACGTCTGCCCGGTCTTCGCACCTGTCCTCCTCTGCCCGAGGCAGGACATCCTCGATCCGCAATCCTTGGCGGTCTTGCTGCTGCTGCTGCTCCCTGTTTCCCCTCATCTCGAGGAACTCCGGGCACGTGGTCGTGGCATGCCCCTCCTCCTGATGGAAGTCACAGTAGGGTAACTCCACCCTAACCTCCCTTCTACTCCTCCGCGCTGCTCTTCTCCTTTCTCCCATGGCTACAGCCATAGCCTCCTCTTGATCGAGGAGGGGGGGCCTCTGGCCCTGCCTCCCGCCTTGAGGGTAGAACTGGCCCTGGCCTCCTTGGCGGTTTTCTTCTCCGCGGAACCCTTTCCTCGCCCCCTGCTCCTGCCATTCGGGCCTCCACCCTAGCCGCTGATTCGGCTCCTGACGCCCCCACCTGGGCTGCTGCTGCTGCTGCTCCCTCTGTCGGGGCTCAACTCTTCTTTCCTCTTGACCCCTGCCTCCTCTGGGCCTCTCCTCCTTCGTAGCCCACCTGGCTAACCTCCGGGCAAACTCCGGGTTCGACGCCTCCCCGTCGACTTCTCTCGCCGCCCTTTCCATCAACTCCTCGTAGGAGAGGGGAGGAATCCTCTTCAGCTCCATTCGGAAGAAACCCTGCTGCAGCCCTAGGGTGAAAGCCATCATCAAAGTGTGACCCGACATTTCCTAAACCTGGGTGACCTCCTCCTGGAAGCGATCGACGTAGCTCCCCAGGGTCTCGTTCACCCCCTGCTTGATGCGGAACAGGGACTCCGACTCCCTTTTCCTCTTCTTCGAGGTGGTGAACCTCAGCATGAACCCCCGGCGGAGGTCCTTGAAACAGTAGATAGAACTGGCCGGCAGCTGGTGGAACCACTCCCTGGCCTTCTCTTTTAGAGTGATGGCGAAGAGCCTGCATTTGAAGCCATCCGACATCTGCCGGATCGAGACCACATCCTCGAACCATTGGACGTGCTGGACCGGGTCTCCCTTCCCGATGTAGTAGGACATGTCGGGCTCCCTGAAACCCTCTGGGACTGGTGCAGAAGAGACCGGCTCGCTGAAGGGACTCTCTCCCCCCACTGGGCGAGCCGGAGGGTCTCGCACTCCCCACTCGCCGAACTTGTCGCCGCCTCCCGAGCCTGGGAAAAGCACTCGCCCGGGGAGCTCGGCGCCCCGACCCTCCTCGGTGACTTCCTTCCCCGCTCGCCGGGCGGGAGCGGCCTCGCCGAGTACCGGATCCGCGAGGACCGGGATTGCTTGAGTCAAGCACTCGGCGCGCGTACCGAACCAGGCCAAGTACCTCCTGCCTGAAGTCCTCAAACATCCCCATGGCGGCGAGAGGGGGAGGGGGTGGCGAGTCGGTCCTGTCCGATCCTTGCCCTTCTCCTCCCGTCATCGAGCTCGCTGAAGGTTTTCTGTGCTGACCATTGTCCACGCTCACCGCACCAAAAATTTTGAAACCGAAAATCGGTCTCTTGTGGAGTTCACCCTTGGGGAAGGGGTGGTCGCGCACCTACTTCGCTCCTGCAAGAAAAACAACAAAGAAAAGAGAGCAAAGGACTAGTCCAAGGGCCCGGCTCGGAGGTCCCACCACAAACCCGGAAGATCGCTGAGCGCTTCCCCTCCTTAGCCAGATGCCGGGCTAAGGTACCTCAGAAAGCGCTTGAAGACTGGGGAGCAAGTAAGCCTGCCTTCTGAGGTACCCCTTGGGTCCTATTTATAGGATTTTGAAGATGGTCTGTAAATAACTAACCTCTGCTGTCTTGAAATTACTAAAAGCTCCTCGGGCTGGTCTGTCAACAGTCGAACTCCGTTGTTCTAAACAGCTATATGCAGCTCACCTGGGTCTGCCAACAGCGAGACCCCGCTGTATTGACCGGCTAGGGGCAGGACAATGGGGTAAGACAGTAAGAGGTCCTCCCCGTTGGGAATCGAGCGAGCAGCCCTTCACTGCCTCCACTCGGCGTGAGGCGCGGGTCGGGGTCGGCTCGCAGGGAAGGCGCGGGCCGACCCGCCTAGGAGAGGCGGGCGGGGCTGGCCCGCCAAGATAGGCGCGGGCAGGGCTGGCTCGCTGGGAGGGCGCGGGCCGACCCGCCTAGGAGAGGCGGGCGGGGCTGGCCCGCCAAGATAGGCGCGGGCAGGGCTGGCTCGCTGGGAGGGCGCGGGACGGAGGATGGCCCGCCTAGGGGGCGCGAGCTGGCCCGCCTAGGAGGGTGCGGGCCAGGCTAGCTCGCTAGGTTAACCCCTCGATGCGCGGGTCGGGGGCGGCCCGCCTGGCTACCTGAGCCCCTTCGACGAACACGTGGTTGTACACCGACGCTGACATCTACGTTTGATTGCAATTACATTCATACTCACAAGGGAATCTTTCTTTCTCAGATCTGTCAACTATTTGAGGGATGTCTCTCTTCTTTCTAAAGGTTTAGGGTTCGGTTTTTTTGCTGTTTGGAATTACCCGAACGGCAACCAAAATTTCCCTTCAGTCACCACGCCCAGGGTTTAAGAGCCTATTACTTGCGCTTACGAAAATCCAATCAATCTCTCTGCCTTTCCTGCTTCCAAACAATACGACCGCTTGCAGATCTCTCCCCTTAGGAGAAAGGCAACCTGTTGTCTGTCCATTCTGTCGTTTGAGAACTACAGAGGATTTCCTTTTCTTTTCCTCTGAAACCTACAAACAATCGGCTCCATTACTTGCATTCATTAAAACCCTCTAGGGCAGAGAGTCTCCAATCTTTCTGCCTTTCCTAAAGTTCCACACATGGTTCCACAATACCGATTTCACATAGCTTTGGGTTCGATTGGATTTTCTTCACGTTAGTTCAAAAGAGTGATTGACTAATTCATATTACTTCAAATCTCCGTAATCTGCATATCGATGTTGGAGAAGTATCGACACATTAATTCGTGTAGGTGCTCTTCCTGCATTTGTTATTGTGCTTCTTATAAAAAATTTAGAATACGGTTGACTGTCTTAACGCTAGATTAAATTACACCTCTTGCAGGTTATTTCTCCGGATTAAACGGCCACAGGTATAACACTTAGCTCATCCCCTTGCATCGCGAACAACACCGAGTCAGGTTTCCTGAATTCTAATCTGTGTTGATTCATAATCTGTGTTGATTATAGTAATTCAAAATTGTAATATGTTTGATTGTTATGTGGATGATTACAATCTGTCAATTGTTATGTTCTTGATTGTTTATAATCTGTGTTTATAACAATTGTTATATGTTATATTGTTATGTTCTTGATTGTTTATAATCTGTGTTTATAACAATTGTTATATGTTATATTGTTATGTGGTTGATTAAAATCTGTCAATTCTTCTGTGGTTGACCATAAAAAACAATTGTTGTATTTGATTGTTATATGGTTTGTCACATATTTAGGATTCTTAAAACTCTTTTGTGCATTAGTTAGTTTGGTTTCTCCTATTTTTATACAAGTATGTATACAAGTGCGCTCGGGTCGAATGCATTAGTTAGTTTGGTTTCCATTATTTGTGTTGTTTGGCCATAATCTGTGTTGATTGTAATCACAACTGGCCCGTCAAATGTAGATGCTAACGACTGCCCAGCTACAAACACGTGCTGAAAGAAGACGCGAACTTCGCCATCTACATGCAACAAACACCATTGGCTTGCCACCAGGAACATATCGCCCAAGAGGAATGCCACGAATGCATGCATCAGCTCAAGACCGATGTGACGCAACAAATGCTCGAACAAATGTCGCACCCACGACAAGTGCCGCACCCACGACAAGTGCCGCACCCACGACAAGTGCCGCACCCACGACAACTGCCGCACCCACGACTACTGTTGTACCCATGACAAATGTCACACCCACGACAAATACCCAAAAACACGTTCACATAGTCGAAAGAGGAGGAGGTGGTTCCTGAGGATATAATTCCTACTCCTACCCCCCCCCCCCCCCATGTAATTCCTGAGAGTTCGAGTGCATGAATTGAGTTGGACTTTGTTGCGACTCAAGTGGCTACAGATGTTCAAGTGCCCTTGGTTGCTCCATCTTCTACAGTTGCAAAGGTTCCAGTTCCTGAACAGCCAGATAGTACAGAGACAGTGGTACCAATACAGTTAGTGCAGAGTCAGTTGATCTAAACAAAATCATTGCTGATATTGGTCGTGCTGCTGCTGCTGAGATTGTGCCTGATGAGACTGATGATGAGATAATTGTTGATGTTGAGTTGGATACTGAAGAATGTTGATGAAAATACAAAAACTGTGATAAATGCCCAAAATGTAGGGAATCACTTCAACATTCAAATGGTTTACTACTGAGAGCTCGACCATAGTTTAGTCTAGAATTACACAATTCAGAGTCATGAGACTACGTACGTGAAAAACGTGGTGTTTAAAGGAATTGTGTCGCCAAATATTGTCGACCGTCGAATGTTGTCACCAGCAACAAATGTCGCTCACATGACAAATGACGCCACCACGACAAATGTCGTCCTCCACAACAAATGTCGCCCCCACGACAAATGTCGCCCCAACGACAAATGTCGCACCCACGACGAATGTCGCACCCACGAGGCCACGACCAATGTCGTCCCCACGACCAATGTCATCTGTCGTCCCCATGACCAATGTCGCCCCCACGACCAATGTGGCCCCCACGACCAATGTGTCCCCCACGACCAATGTCGCCCCCACGACCAATGTCGCCCCCATTACAAATGACGCATCCACGACAAATGTTGCGCCCACGACAAATGTCGCACCCCGACAAATGCTCCCGGGCCAAAGGCCCGTGCCTGTCACTCGTATATATATATATATATGTATATATATATATATGGAAAAACGGTTTATACGCGGCCCACGTATATATATGGAAAAACGGTTTATACGTGGCCCGCGTATATTGTTTATATACGCGAGGGAGTGCTTTGCGCTTGACAACGGGGCGGCCGACGGCTGCGGGCTTGCCGGCCCCTAGCCGCCCTGGGCTCGTCGGTATCCACGCCGACGAGCCCAGGGCAGCCGGTGAGCCTGCAGCCGTCGGCCGCCCCGCTATAAAAAAAATTGTAACAACAGGGCGTCCGGCGGCTGCGGGCTCGCCGACCGCCCTGGGCTCGTCGGCAAGGACGCCGACGAACTCACGGCGGCCGGTGGTCGGCGAGCTTGCTGCCGCCAGCCGCCCCGCTGTAAAATCGCCTCGGTTCGATTTTTTTAATAACGCGGTTTCCTGTATCCGTTGGATTAAATCCAATGGCTACAGGAAAATCGGCGTATAAAGCCTATATCCGCGGCCCGCGGATATCTACTAACCCCTATATATATATATATAGCTATAGATATATATATATATATATATATAGATATATATATATATAGATATAGATATATATATATATATAGATATAGATATATATATAGATATAGATATACATATATATATATAGATATAGATATACATATATATATATATAGTTACAGAGAAAAATTGTCAAAACATTGCATTAATGCTCCCTCACCCGGGCTACGACATACGTACAGATATAATAGTGTGAGACACAATATTACATTACTGTCCCTCAACAAGGCTACACAATACATGAGAAATATAATAGGACAAAAATATAGAAATTAAAGAAATAGGTGTGCGCTCATGGCCGTGAATCGTCAACCCCCATAGTGGGCCCATAACATAAAACAAGCTAAGCAAGAAGAAAATTGGACCATGTGAGGTGTTGAAGCTTAATGATTATGCTTATTGCATGAATATACCATGTCCCCTTCATTCATCGGATGTTTTGATGTGAAGTGAATAATCTCATGCACTTGTGCCTTCTCGTTGCAAGTCTTCTAACAGAAGGACGAGTTCTCTCCATCCCAAGGAGAGGATGCAGTTGGAACCCAATCGGGCTAAGAATCAAGTGATTTAAGATCTCCAAATAAAGGGGAGTCTATTTTCTCTTATTATGAAATTATTAGGCTTTTTTTGTCATGTATTAATCCTTTCATGTCAACCCTAGCCAGCTTAAGGCCACAGTTGGAATGATATTCATTCGAAAGGTATTAAATAAAAGTCGAGAATAAAGAAAAATTTACACAAGTTTGGAAGTTTATGAACCCATACCTTGGATTGCCCAATAAACAGAAAAGGACATAATTAATGAAGAAAGGATTTTAAATACAGCTTCTAAATTCTACTTGTGGCAGTAATAAACACAATTACTGGTTAAAATGATAGCAAAGTTTCCATGTCATTTATAAAAGCAAAGCATATGTATTAAAATTAAGGAAGATTATCTCAAAGATGCGTTTCCGTGTGATGGCTCACTTACATGTTGCAGCTAGCCTGCAGATCTTGAGCAGAAAGCCCAGAAGCCCCACTTTCATTTACAGCAGCTTGATATTTCTGTGCAACATGTAGCAACTGGTTCACCTGAGCAAAGAATAATATATCATGTGATCGTGTTTCACTGCTAGATGAAGATGTTGAAGAGCAAGCAAATACAAAAGATGAAAACCAAGCTAACATTAACAAGTGATTCAGATGATGGTCCCACTACACAGCCCTATGATTATTAATATAAGCCTTTGAAAAAAGAGTAAGAAAAAAATAATGTAAAGTAATATTTTTTTTAACTAGATAATAGTGGAATGCACGCTTTGGTCCAGTTTAAACATTAACATTGAAAATTGAAGAAATATGCCCGCTGAAATAGAGATGTAAACCTAAAATATAGGAAAGTAAAAGAAAGCCAAACATGTTGAGAACCAAATTCGAACCAAAGTGATGGAAGAGGTCCTGATGATCTTGCATCAGACGTTTAAAAATAAGGAATAAACTAAATATTTATTCCACTAGACTTGGCCTCTGTTTGGGGGGACTTATTTTCACAGGTCAAGCGGTTACAACCGCATGAACCAGACCTTAATTATGGTCCGGTTCATGCGGTCGTAACTGCTTGACTGGTGAAAATAAGTCCCCCCAAACAGAGCCTTAGTTAGGGCCATATGTATTACTGGAAGATTCACATGGTAGAGTATCAATGAGAAAAGGAATGGGATGGAAAGAAAAAAGAATAGACGAAGGGTAATTTGTCATAAATAGTAAAATCATAGAATAAAGCTAACATCCACATGTTATTCCAAATAAAAGACAAGGGGAGATAAATAATTTATGAGTAGATTCAAGGTAGATGGAAGAAGGTTAATGATGATAGAATAAGTTTAATAATTCCGTAGATGCCTTAAATGATTGTGTATAAACCATTGTTAGAGAAACTATTACAAGCCGCAAGTAATTTTTATTTTTATTATTATTATAATGTTGATTGTTAGTTGATGGTGGTTAGGAAAGTCTTATTTATATTGGATTGACAAGGAAGGTTGATTGTTAGTTGTTTGGAAAAAAAACTATGAGTCATTAACAATTGATTAAATCATTAATATCAAGCAACCCTATTTAAAGGCATGAGATATTTGAATGAAGGAACACAAGAATTTGAGTCCCTCTTTTTTCCTATTGTGAGCATGCGATAGTTCTCTCCTCCCGACCACACTCCACTAGGCAGTGGCGGTAAGGCTCCGTAATATCTCCGCCTCCATCAATTTCTCTTCTGGCCACGCCTCTGGCAAAGCTTTCAATGAATCATGACTCGCTCGTGACAATTTGGTATTAGAGATACTAGATCCTCCTACACGCCTCACCGCCAACTGAAACCTTCTTTCCATGTGTAATGCCATTTTCATTTGATCACTGTGTGCTCTTCATTCTGGCAATGGTGAAGCAGATTGCAAGTGGAAGAAGCTCGAGTAGTTGGGCAGCGCACAAAGAGGCAGCATGCCACAATTGGGTCAAGGGAAGTGATAGCGGACTCGCTAGGTATCGGTGGTAAAGGGACATTGAGCTTTAGTCGATAAGAGACTGAGTGGTACGGGTAATAGAAGCACGACAAGGTAGATTATGGAAGAAAACATTGATGGCAGGCTGATGGAGACCAAACCCGATCTGGTTAACGCAAATGTGTCTGACACCACACCCGATCAGACCACTATCGGCCCTGAGTCAAGCATATTTTATTTGCGTCACTTTTTATTTGTGTAATATGTAAACTTTGCAAAAAAAAATTTAATGTGGATATATATATATATACGAGCATCTTCGCACGGGCTACGCCCGTGCTCGATGCTCTCGGGCGGCCTTCGGCCGCATTCAGGCGGGCTTCGCCCGCCTCCAAACGGGCTTCTCCCATGCTCGATGTGTCGTTGCGGGTCGTGCCCGCATCAAAGCGGGATGCGCTCGCATCAAAGCGGGATGCACCCATATCAAGACGGGCAGTGCCCGCAATATATACATATGAGTACTCAAAATGACCGTAAAAAAATGTAAATCAATATTACAATTTTTATTTTATAAAAAAAATTACGTTTTGTCGTAAAAATATTAATTTTACGCAATATCTTTCTCTTCTTTCTCTCCCTTCCTCATCTCTCTCCATTTCTCTCTCTCTCCTCTCTCTCCGCCCCCTTTCTCCTCTCCCTTCCCCCATCTCTCTCCCTTTCTCTCTCCCTCTCTCTCCTCCCCTCTCTTTCTTTATCTCTCTCCCTCCTCTCTCTCTCCCAACTCTCTCTCCCCATCTCATGCTCTCTCTCATGATCCAATGGCTCTTGTTTGATCTATGGTGTGCCTCCAAATACCTATATTGCTTTATATAATAAGATATATATATATATATTAAGGCTATCTATCAACAAACATCCGGTTCAAGTTAATCCCAGCCAGGCCAAATAGGGCTTCTTCCCGGTTCTCTGTGCGCAGGAATAGGGCTGGAAATCAACAGCACCTCTCCCGCGACACGCAATGCGCGTGCTTCCTCCTGATATCGTCGCTGCGCAGGAGAATCTCCCACATTGTGCGGTTTCGAAGGCCATTTCTGATTCCAAGACGCCCTCCTCTCTGGCGGTTCAGCTCCACGTCCAAGCTTTTGCCATGGCTGAACCTCCACAAAGCCACGGTTACAGAAATTTACAGGTTAATGTTGTTTATTTTTCCTTTCTTTTTTTCCTTTTGTTGTTTTCATGAAA
Organism: Platanthera zijinensis; assembly: GCA_039513925.1. Taxonomy (NCBI): domain Eukaryota; kingdom Viridiplantae; phylum Streptophyta; class Magnoliopsida; order Asparagales; family Orchidaceae; genus Platanthera; species Platanthera zijinensis. Next base: position 10,987,029 of record CM077083.1, read on the forward strand.
CCCTATAAAAGGGGCTCTAGAGTCTGTAGATGGTTGGCGAATGAGGAAATATACTGATTTTCTGTGAGATTGCTTTGAGATTTTCTGTAATAGGAATGTAAGTTAGAGAATGTTGTTGATGTTTCCCGTTTGAGAGGAAGCTAAACAGTAGTGTTAGAGTGGTGGCAGATTGAGTTTGGTGTTAGGTTTCTGTGGTGTATTGGTTTACTGTTTCCTTAAACAGTGGAGTGAGAGATGAATGGAAAATTTTGATTTATGTGATATTGCTTCCCGTGTGCATTCCTGTGTGGAATAGAATAGGTGTTGTCGTTCGACTGTCGAAAAAGGTGAATGGTGGTGTTATAGTTAGGTGAACAGTGAGAGATTAAGTTAGTTTGTGTCTGAGATTTCGTGGATCCACCGTGTGTGTGAGAGCGAACTAGTTCTGTGGTGCCCGTGTGCGATAGCGGGCAACCTCAGAGCGAGAGATCGAAAGTGACGAGGAGTTACTCGCGTGATCGCCATCGATTTCGAATATGGAAAGACGTCTCTTCTGTGGGTAACTTGTTCTTTCTTCTCCTTTGTATGTGTCTAAATATTTTCTCGTAGGATAATAGATTCATTGTTAGGTTTTCGCCAGAATTTTGTCAGCGAACGGTACGTCGAAAACTCCAAACGGATACGTATTTGGAGTTCACAATTTCTATTTTGCTACGACAAGGGAAACGGAACGAAAGTTGCGAACTTCCTTCCCCGGATTCAGAATTGAACCATTATTTTAAGAAAATCCATTTTTTAAACAAAATAGTTTTTTTTTTCTTTAAAAAAAACAAACGTTGCTTAATTTCATAAAGTTTGCGCAGCGCCCACCCTCCTTCCCTCTACCTTCATATAAAGCAAACTTTCTAGCACGACACCTGACGATCAATCTGAGGTAGTATTAAATCAATAACAAGGGCATAATTACTTTAATTAATTACTTCAGTAATTACATGTCCAAAGCATCTTTTATTATTATGTGAGGCATTGTGAATTGCCGCAAATTGTGCGAAATGAGTACCATGTTAACTTCCATCTCCAATGAATCAAGGCGTCCCACGACCCAATCCTATTTTAGAGAGCTACAAACTTCCTCCAACTTTTCATGTTATGGACAATCCCAACAATCCAATGGAACAACTCATGAAAAAGATGAGAAATTTTATGGTGACTCAGGCAATGGCTAAAGGTGTGACACCAAGAAGAAGAAATGTGACATCAAGCAACCCTCACAACACTTTCTAGCATGATAAAGTTGCACACCATCTATGCATGTCATCATGGCCCCGACGCACAAACAATCAATTTGCATCCAAGAGCCTTCACCCTTTTATGCATCTCAACACCAAAGAAGATGCACAAAACCCCAAACGTCATTCCCCACTATGTCAAATTGAAATTCCAAACCTGTGAGAAGGAAAACTCATTATGATGGATTACCAATGTGAACAATGTTATAGACATCAACAAGCATTGACCGCTAGTCTCCTTCCACCTCCAGGGGGTAGCTCAATTGTGGTTTGTTTGTTTATAGTTGGATAATTCGAAAATAACATTGGAAGAATTTACGAAATTTTGTGTTTGATTCTCAACTACAAGGTAATCTTGAGGGAATTGCTCTCATTATGACAAACTGAACCAATTGAAGATTATCTAGAGAAATTTCAAGTTCTCCTTGATCTTGCTATTTTAATACTCCAATGAAGTAGGTTGTCGTATACACAGTACGACATCATGAAAGATTACAACTAGATGAAGAATTTGAGAAACCATCAAATTTAATTAATGTTATAAGATTGCCTAGGATTTGTGAGCCTCAAATACACATGGATCATGCCTTCAACACCTCCGCATTAAAGGGGAATCACTCGATGGGCCTGAAGAAAGAAAACCCTTAAATATCCATCACGTGTAGAAAAGGTTGAACTCAGAGAAAAGCGATTATGTTTTAATTGTGATGAAGCATTTACACAAGGACATATTTGCAAAAAAAAAAAATCGGGTTAGAGTTGGATGATTAGGACAAGGGTGAGGACATCTGGAGGATTAACACAGAAATTCCCTATCACTATTGGCTTACATCAAGGTTCAGCTTTAAGCCCTTATCGCTTTACCCTTATCTTAGATGAGCTCACCAGACATATCCAATAAGCAATACCTTGGTGTTTATTGTTTGCGGATGATATCCTTTTGGTTAATGAGACGTGCAAGGTGTGAACAAAAAACTTGAATCTTGACGAGATACTTTAGAAAAGAAGGGTTTTAGGTTGAGCAGGCAAAAAACGAAGTATATGGAGCTTAAATTTAGTAGTACAAGAAGGACAGATGAGTTTTTTATTAAGTTGGGTGTTCAAGATATTTCCCGTAGTGAGTGTTTTAAATATCTTGGATCGATAGTTCAAAAAAACGGAGGTATTGATAAAGATGTGACACATCTAATCCAAGCAGGTTGGTTGAACTGGAGAGGCACGTCAGGGATCTTATGTGATCGTAAAGTACCACTAAAACTTAAGGGCAAGTTTTACCGTACTGCAATTAGACCCGCGATGCTCTATGGTTCTGAGTGTTGGGCAATGAATTGTGTGCATAAGCAAAAAATGGGAGTTGCGGAAATGAGAATGCTTAGGTGGATGTGCGGACACACGAGATTGGATAAAATTAGGAATGAAAGTATCAGGGATAAGACAGGAATAACACCAATTGTAGAGAAGATGTGAGAAGCTCATCTAAGATGGTTTGGACACGTACAAAGGAAACCATTAGAGGCACCTGTTAGGCGTTGTGAGAGTCTAGTCCCTAGGCATGTTAAACGAGGGAGGGGTAGACCAATAATGACTTGGAATCAAACTATAAGGAAAGACATGATGTACTTAGGCATTAGTGAGATTATGACAAAAGATATGGCACAATGACGACAAAGGATCCATATAGCCGACCCCACTATAGTGGGATAAAGGCTTGGGTGTTGTTGTTGTAGTTGGATGATCACGATGAAGAGTAAGATGGCACAAGGTTTGGTCATTCTCTAACTTGGGTGCAAGCACGTTTTGGAGTAATGTTGCATGTTTCCACGCCTAAATATTCTGAGTAATTTTAATTATTATTATGTTGGTTGCTAGTTGTTAGTTGTAGGGAATTATTATTTATGTTGGGTCATTAATAGGTAATTTGTTGATTGTTAGAAGTCTTTATTAGGAGTATTAATAATTATTTGAGTCATTAATGTCATGTAAGTTTATTTGAAGGTATAAGATGTTTGAATGAAGACAAGAACGAATTTCAGCATCTCATTTTCCCTAACATGTGATTGTGATAGCTCTATACTCCCGAGAAATACTGCTTAGGCAGCCGCAATACAACTCCACAGTATCTCTGCCTCCATAGACTTCACCTTTGGCCACATTTGTGGCAAAGCTTCTGACGAGTCACAACTGGCACTTGGCACTAAAATTAGAACTGGATGCAGCAAACTAGAGTGGTGCATTATTTTTCCATAACCGGTTCATTTATTTTGGGTTCCAATTTAAGTTTTGTTTGATTTTCAGTTTTTGATTTGATTTTAGTCTTCTTAAAAACTGAAATCAGACATCTGATAAAATTAGGTATTATAATTTTTTAAGTTATTAAACTTTAAGCAAGTATATCTAAAACCATAATTGCCCATATCAATTTGGATTGCATACAATTTGATGCATAACTGGATGCATTATTTGATCCATTTCTACCCAGAGGCAAAAAAGATTAAGTTCGAAACTGTGGAAGAGGAGATCATGGTGAAAGAAGCACTACTCGGACTAAATTAAGCATGACAAAGCACCGAACTCGTCCCCGGTGACGGGAAAAGCAATTCCGAGTACCATAGGTGCTGGAAATAAACTTATTCTGCCTGAACTGAGCGACCCAAGGCCATGTTTTCACTATTTAAGATTTGTTTCTTTTCATTCTGTTAGAAATGCCCATGTAAAGGGCTCATTAATTGGCCCTCTTTATTTATTTCTCTCTCCTTCTTCTTTAGTCCCACATCATGTATAGGATTTATTTTTCTCTCTTCTCTCCTATATAATTGTATTCTCTCCTTGTCTTGGATACTCAATACATATACAAGCTTTTGGGCAACTTTCTACATGGTATCAGAGGGAGGTTGCGAGCCTCCTGCGGACTCAAAACTCTAATCCGCACATCCCCCCTTCCCGGCGCCCTGCGGTCTCTGCAGTCTGCGTTTTTGAGTCCGCGCTTCCTCCTTCTCGCATAGCCTCATGCGGACTGGCCTTCTCCTGTCCGCTCCCTCTACTCTCTCTTCGTTTTCCGTGGATCCACTCCTCTTCTGCTCCTTTTATAGCCCTCTCTCTCTGTCCTGTGGGGTCAAAAGCTTCCCATAGTACGCCGCGAGCTCCATTCTGTGCACTGTGGCCTCTGTCTGTCCGTTGCGAGCTCGGTGAACTCGCTTCCCCTTCGTCCTCTTTTTGCTCCGTTCTGTGCCCGCGGCGAGCTCGGCGAGCTCTCTTCCCCTGTGTCCGCTGCGAGCTCCCTTCTGTCTGTGCGGTCTCCCTCTGGCCGCTGCAGCTTTTCTCCCTCTTGGCGGGCTCCCCTCCCTGCTCGCTGCGGACTCGCGCCCTTGTGCGATTTCTGCCCGTTAACCCGGCCTACTTTCTGCTCGCGACCTGCTCCAGTTCGCCGCAACTTTGCTGAGCTCTCCTTCTCTCTGCGGTCTGCCTTCTGCTCGCTCTTCTCTTGCTCTCCGCGACCTGCCTAGCCCGCAGAAGCCTGCTTTGTCGCTCGCGACCTGCCTAGTCGCTCGCGACCTGCCTAGTCGCTCGCGACCTGCCTAGTCGCTCGCGACCTGCCTAGTCGCTCGCGACCTGCCTAGTCGCTCGCGACCTGCCTAGTCGCTCGCGACCTGCCTAGTCGCTCGCGACCTGCCTAGTCGCCGCGACCTGCCCTCTGTTCTTCACCTACTCGTCGTGACCTCCCTGCCTAGTCGCCGCGACCTCCCTGCCTAGTCGTCGCGACCTGCCCTCTGTTCTTCACCTACTCGCCGCGACCTCCCTGCCTAGTCGCCGCGACCTGCCTTGTCCGCAGTCCTTGCTCATTTCCCTTCTCCTAAACCGTCATGTCTTCTACCAACTCCATTACTGCTAGCCCTCCTGCAGACCGCCCGGCTTCTGCTCCTGAACTCCGCGACGAGCTTCGAATTACTACTCTTTCTCTCTCTGGGAAGAAGAACTTCATTCCGTGGGTGAACTCCGTTCGTCGGGTCCTGCAAGCTAAGAGCCTTGTGGGTTACCTTACCCAGGAACCTCCTTCTCCCACTACTGATGACTGGCTAAGAAATGATGGACGCGTTCAGACCTGGATCTTAACTCTCTGGAGGGTGAGCCCTACTAGATGATCGTGTATCATGAGACCGCCAAAGCAATGTGGGAAGAGCTCCACTTCTTGTACTCAGGCAAGGACAGCCTTCAGCGCCTCTTTGACATCATCACCGATCTACAGGCTTTGGATGTTGGCAAGGCCATGGACATGACTTCCTTTGTGGCTCGTGCTAAAACTCTCACAGAGGCATGGATTCAACACCAACCATCCACTACCGATCTTGCGGCTCAGCGTGCCCAAAAGGAGGCTGTCTGCATTGCAATGATTATGGCTCGTGTCCCGCCCCACCTTCACAGTATCCGGGCACAGGTTTTGGCATCACCTGCTACTCCCTCCTTTTCGGATGTTTGTTCTATGTTACTTCGCGTCCCACCTCCCCTGGAGACCACTGCACCTCCATCTTTGATCCTTCTTCAGTAGACCCTTCCTCCCCTACTTCCCCCACCATCTTCTACTCGGGGTGGTCGTACAGGCTATCGAGGAAGGGGCCGTGGCGGTCGAGGTCGCCCTCGGTGCTCCTATTGTGGCAGGGATGGACACACTGAAGCCGTCTGTCACAAGAAACATGGCTACCCTCCTCGTCCGCCTACTGCTGCCATTGTTGATACTCCTTCACCCAGCGGTACGGACCTTGAAGTTGTTCGCCTTCAACTGCAGCAACTCCAAGGGCTCCTCAACCCTCCTGCTTTGGTTGCCTCCACCTCTACTGTAGGTATTGCCTCCACCTCTACTGTAGGTATTGCCTCCACTTCCACTACAGGTAGTGCTTGTCTCTCCTCCAGTTCCCGTTGGATCCTGGACTCGGGAGCCACTCACCACATTACCTCTCTACTGCCGTCGAGATTTTCAGATGCTCCTCATCCCACATCTATTACTGTGGCGAATGGTGCGCTTGTTCCGGTCTCTGGGTGTGCTGATCTCTTGATCCACCCCTCCATCTCTCTTCGCTCCGCTCTTTATGTGTCGGCATCCCCATTTAATTTACTTTTCGTTGGCCGTCTTACTCATGACATGAACTGCTATATTACTTTCACCTCTACTGTTTTTTTGATACAGGATCAGCATGGACGTTGATTAGTCGTACACGATAAGAATCTGATCTCTCTAAATAATACATCAACAAATAAGGAAAATGCATAAAAATATCTAAACGTCACTCCGGACGCAACTGTGAACATGGATTGTCTAGATGACAATACGATCAATGCCTCCGGCAAGAATAAACATGTGCAGCACCATTGGGCTACGACATGCACTTGAAGTGTGATCCCCATCAACTTGTTGTGAAATGAATAGTCTTGATCTCTCATGAGGAGATCTAGCATATATATATATATATATATATATATATATATATATATATATATCAAATAGAGAAAATACAATATTGCCTATACAGGATATTTACAGACCATATAACATAAAACAACGATAATCCCAATACTCCCCCTCAAGCTGGTGCAAAGATGTCAATCATGCTCAGCTTGGAAATAGTCAAATCTGAACGAGTAGGACCAACAACTTTAGTGAAGGCGTCAGCAAGCTGTTCGGCCGAGGAGACGAAAGCTGGAAGAATAGTCCCAGTACGGACGTGGTCACGTAGAAAATGAACACTCATCTTGATGTGCTTGGTGCGCTCATGTAGTACCAAATCCTGAGTAAATAGGAGAGTTGACTTATTATCACAGTAAAGAGTCGAGCCAGCAGCAAGAGATGGGCCAATTTCAGTCAGCAATGATCGAAGCCAAACAAACTCAGTGATGTTGAGTGTCATAGCGTGGTACTCTGACTCAGCAGAAGAGCGGGATACGATAGGTTGTTTCTTGCTCCGCCACGAAACAAGGTGATCGCCATAGAATACGCAAAGACCTGTCGTAAACCGTCGATCAGTCAAAGAGCCAGCAAAATCTGCATCGGTGAAGCATGAGAGACTGGAGGCACTATCAGCAAGATAGAACAGTTCGAGACCAGGGGCGCGCTTAAGATAATGAATAACACGTCGAGCAGCTTCTAGGTGAGATGTCCTGGGAGAATGCATAAACTGATTCAAAACGCCCATTGAGAAGCTGATGTCGGGCCTAATATTGGTCAAGTATATCAAACGGCCAACCAGACGTTGGTACTGAGAGAGGTCTGGTAGAGGATCACCAGATTAAGCATGAAGGTGATGGTTGGTATCCATAGGAGTACTCGCAGGACGACACCCAAGTAGGCCCGTATCCCGAAGAAGGTCTAAGGTGTACTTGCGCTGCGATATCGATAGGAGACTCCAAGGAACTAAGAGGCTCAAGATCGTTAAGCTCAAGAAAACGATCCTGAAGGTAAGTGAAGTACTCCTAAACGGAACGCTCTCCCTGAGTAGCGGAAGCAATATCCAGAAAGATGCCAAAAATCTGGGCATCCACACGTGTATGCCCAAAGGTGCGCTGAAGAGTGGACCAAAGCTCGGAGATGTCCTCAAAGCGCATGAACTGACTAAAGATGCGAGGCTCCATCGAGCACTGAATCCATCCAAGAACCATGTACTTCTCCGTCGACCACTTGACTAACTCCTCTTTTTTGTCATCTGTGTCGGTCGATTGAAGCATAGAGGGGCCGTCGGTCAGCCATGAAGGCTTATTTCGGTCGGCGAGGGCCACTTTCATCGATGCGGCCCATGAAAAATAATTTTTCTCATCAAGGAGGATGTCAGTAATCCGTCCCGCAGAGGATCCATTGGTGTCTTTGGAATCCATTGAGCAAATATCAACGAGATCCCTCCCGCAACGGAGATCGAGGATCGAGAGAGCAAAGAGAACGAGGGTCTCACACACAAACCCGTCTCACCAGCATAAAGAACTTGCTGCAAGAATCAGACATGCTCCATGGAAAGGACTAGAGGGGAAGCTCCGGCGGCTGCAAGAACAGGTGGCGGCAGCGGGGGAAGAAAGAGAACCGGTGGCTGCGGGACTTCCTAGAACAGGCTGCGGCAGCGGGAACGCCGACAGGATTTTTCGGCTAGGTACGGTAGCGAGATCGGGCGAGAGCCACGATCGAGAATCGCAAGCCGCGGGGAGCCCCGCGGGGCAGGACGCACTGCAGGCGGCGACAGGCAGGCAAGACGCTTAAGGGCGGCGGCAAGCGGGGTGAAGCACCGGAGATCGGTGAAATCGGAACCACAAAAACCCTAGGCATGTTCCTCTGATACAATGTTGTGAAATGAAAAGCCTTGATCTCTCATGAGAAGATCTCTCAAATAGGGAAAATACAATATTGTCTATACAGGATATTTACATACCATATAACATAAAACAACGATAATCCCAATACAACCCCCCCCTGACTAAAAAGCATTCACCTTCGATGAATAGAGATGATCATATGTCGTTGTAGCTCCGGGGTGAATGAGTCAAATTCTGCGAACATCATCAAATGTAGTCGAGAAACGGTGTCTCTCCGGTGAAATATCTCTGCATCAACCTGTTGGGCATTGCTACGCCATCATGTGTCATGATGTGATTAATGTTCTCAAAAACCAACCAATGTGCGAACATCATCCAAGTGTCATCGAGAAAGGGTGCCCTCTCCGGTGAACTATCTTCCCATCAACCTGTTGGGCATGGCTATGCCCTCATGTGTCTTGATGTGAGTAATGTTCTCAGCCAATGTGAGTAATGTTCTCAACCAATGTGGTGGCAGTCCCGGTGTGACCGCTGGTGGCGACAGTGAATCCATGGGTAACTGACTCAAAGGTGAGTGGAGCTCAGGAGTATGGTGAGAATGTGACTGCGGCTGTGGTGGGTAAGGCTCAGAGGGGTCTCCACGATATGGATCCACGTACTCGCGGGGTTCATAATATGGTGTCGAGTCTTCAATATTGAATGTGGGGTGAATACACATACTCTTAGGGCTGTCCGGCGCGCTCGAATTGGTTTTTTGGAATTGGCATTGGCTTCCAGAAAACCAATTCTCTTGTTCGGCGCGCGAGAATTAGGATGGCATTGGTTTTCAATTCTAAAACCATGGATATTCCCCTAAAGATAAAAAACTGGTCCACGAATACATATCCTCGCGCGCTGGTTTTCCTGGATTTCATCGCACATCTTCCACCTTCTGCCACTCGACTCTGCCTGCCCAACGCCAAAGATCGAGATCGACGGAGAGTTCTTCCCCTTCCTCTTTGTCGCACAACTTCCACGATTTCTGCCTGGTGTGCTCCCGATCCCGCCCCTCTTTCCTCTTCCTCGTCTTCATATTCCTCTTCGTCATCGTTTTTTGCAGGTTTCCTCGGCTCGATTTGATCATGCGGCGATCTTCCCGTCAGGTATGCTGCCGATCTTCTCTTCTTCCTTTTTTTTCTTCAATTTTCTTGGTAGGGTTTCAGATCGCAAAGATCTAGGAATTCCAGAGTGGTTTTCTTCTTCGATTTCCTTGGTAGGGCTGCGATCTGCAAGTAAAAATGTAGAATAATGTAAAGTGATCAGGAAGTGATTTGATAATTATAACATCAAATCAGGAAGTAATTTGGTAGGGCTTCAATTTCCAGAGTGGCTTTCTTCTTCGATTTTCTTCTTTGATTTTATCCATAGATTTTGTTAGAATTAAGAGTTAAGCAATCAGGAAGTAAATTGATAATTATAACATCCATCATGTGTATTGCTCAAGACCTAAAGTGAGACACAGTATATTGAACATGAAGCAGAGCGTGGCTATATTCAGTTGCTATATTCAGATGGTATATTTAGTTGAATTACTGTGGTTTCAAATACCTGTTATTTTTTTAGTTCATATATTATGGCGAAGAGCTCAACAAAGGTTGGAGGTAGGACCGAGCGGTCGTACATGCAATGGAATCAGAAATAGATATTAGTACTTTGATTTCAAGTCTTATTAGTACTTTGATTTTATGCTTGAATTTTAAAAAATTAATTTCTAAAAACTACAATTCCAAAAAACCAATTCCTTTGCGCAGCCGAACAACATTTAGGTATTAGTTCCAATTCTGTTCATTGAACATCATCCTGCAGCCGAACATCAGAATTGATTTTCTGCACAAAACCAATTCCTGCAGATATTGGTTTTCTGACCAAAGTCAATTCCCGAAAGTGAATACATGTGCGTTGAACGGACCCTGGGATTTCAAGTTCGTAGGCATTCGTTCTGATCCTTCTCACGGATGTGAGGGAACTATTAGCTTGCCATTCAACTTTTTGGCAGGCTCCCTAGGAAGCCCCTCTGCATGGACTTGGACCATCATCTGTTCACCATCATGAAAAATCTGCTCCTGTTTGTGGTTATCTGCATAAGCTTTATACGTTTCATTACTAGATGCAAGTTTACGCTGAATCAACTCATGTAACTCATGCAAATGGAGGGCAAAAGACTCCACAGACTCACTAGGTTGTGACTCCAAGAAAATTAAGATATGGTCAATGGGCTTCCTTGGCTCATATCTTAATCCTGCATGAAATGGGCACAACCAAGTTGACTCATTGACTGAACTACTATAAGCTAACTCTGTTATAGGTAGAACTGAATACTAGTAGTATGCTCACCCACTCGGCACCGCAACAAATTTTCAAGGCATCTATTACCAACCTCAGTCTACCCGTCATTCTTAGGTTGGTATGTAGAAGAGAACTTCAAGTTCGTGCCCGTCTTGTGTTAGAGTGTCTTTCAAATATAGCTCACAAATTTTACGTCTCAGTTGGACATTATGCTCTTAGGCAGACCATACAACCTAAAAATGTCACATAAACAACGATGTGATGTGTGACACTCGATGGTATTGTTATCCGCAATGAAGTATCCCATCTTAGAAAAGCAATCAACCACAACATAAATGGATTTGTGCTTCCTCAGATTGCAAGGAAGCATGAACACGAAATTCATGTTGACAACAACTCAAGGCTGGTGAGGTATCAGTATGGCATATAAAGACCAATATTTTGTTTTGTTCCCATAGTTGTTTGGCAGAAACAACAATGACGGATGACACAACAACACTACCGGCGAGACAGCGATGGACATTGGTGATGCAGAGACGACGACAGTACTTATGGTGGTAGGTTCTACCACCATCCAGAGTTAGTAAGGAGAGCTGAAAGATGTGATATACTTTAGATTATGTATATGTATGGAAAATTTTAGTCTAAGCTTTTGTTGTACTTAAACTATTATGAAATTTTGCATATTTCATGTTGATAATGTGTTGGCTAATGTTAATTCATGTGTCCACTTACTTCCGCTTTATGAACGATTATGTTATGTAATGATGAGTTGCCCGTAGGGTAGGGGTTAGCCTGTGTGTTGGCACAATTGCAGGGAGGTTACTCTAGGCATAAAATCCTCCTTGGTCATGCCTAGTTTCTGGGAGGGGGGTCTTTCAACTGACATCAAAGCAGACCACGATCTATTTATAAGGAAGTAATTAGCCGGTTAGCCCCGCATTAGCTTACACAATGTACCATGCCGGTTAGGAACTAACCAGATAGCGGAAGTTGGTGAGCCCAAGTGCGGAACACTTGAAATTACATGAAATTGAGGCAAAAAAATTCAAATTTCTCGTGTCTTTTAGGCTTTGACTCCGCCCGTACCCATTATGTCGAGGAAGACTTAAACAATTACACAAAGCTCAGAGTTATAACGGCAAAATCCGGTAAGTACCCTTAGGATCAAGGAGAAACCAGTGCAGACTCGCATGAAATTGAGGTAATTTTTTTTTTTCAAATTTCTCATGGGCCCTTTTGTTACGATCCAAATAATGCTCGAAATATTTTAAGTATTCCCTGATGATGAGAACGCGAGTCAGTACGATTTTATGTGCTAATTTTTTTTAGTTTTCTTTATTATCTGATTTTATTAATTAAGATATCATTGGGGGTGCCAATAGCCAAATATATTTTGCTTATATTTATGTTGTTATTATGGGCTGCTATTATCAAATGTGGACTAATTTGAGTTTGATTAACTTTGTTGGTTTGTGTTGGTCGGGTAGTGTGCTGACTTATGCACTTGACACAGAATAAAGTGTTATGGCTGGTGGTGTGGTTTGGGGTTAGTTTGATGGCACCTGGATCAGTGCATTGATGTTGCTTGGCTCCATATTTGTCGCTGGCCGCTTACTGTTGTTAATAAGATAAGTCTGAGACTTTTCATTTCCCGCACTTCCATCTCTGTGTTATTTTTGTCTCCACTGCTCCCGGCTACTTCTTCTTCCCGGCTTCTTCCTCTTCCCAACTGTTGCTCCTCTTCTCCCCTCTTTCTCTCTTCCTCTTGGTAGTTGCTACTATCTCTGGTGTGGTGTTGTGCCGATTGTGTCGTTGTTGTTGTGTCGATGTTCCCGTGCCACTGCTCTGTGTCGCTGCTCTTTATTGCTGCCTCTGTGTCGTGGATCTTGTGTCTGTGCTCTGCTACTATCTCCTGCAAGCTCTCTCCCTCCCTCTCTTTCTTTTGTGTTGTGCCGCTACTTTCTGTGTCGTGCCATCTTCCAGAGCCGCTAGATTGGGGCTTTTTTGGCGGTTGGTTTTGAGCTACTGTTGCTACTGCTTTTCTCCTCTGCCTCCTACCTTCTTCTTCAGTGCCTCCTCCGGGGATTTTGAAAGAATATCACTGAACCTCAGCGCATCCAAGTAGGATCGGTTGTGAAGCACCTTCTTCCCCCTTCCGCTGAAAGAATGTTTTTCTTCTCACTATGTTGCTTCTTCTATTTGATGACTTGCTGATATAAAAAGTGATGTTTGCCCTCTATGTTAGCCAGCCATTAGTATTAATTTTGCTATTTTGTTTTGGGGTTGTTTTTACTACTTTTTGTTGGTTGTTTTCTTTTCGTTGGTTATTTTATTGTTGAGATACTTCATTTTGTTGGTTGGTTTTATGACTATTTGGAAGGAGCAATTGCACTTTCTAGTTACTAGTTTGCCTAGCCATTTTTGGGCTGTTTTGCAACTATTTCTTCTGTTTTATATGTACTGTACAACCGCATTAGGGGCTGATTTTGGGAATGAATAGCGTACTTATATTACTTTTTGAGCTGTTTTTGGATTAAGGAAGGATATGTGAACTCATTTTAAGAAAGGGAGGTATTTTGGGGCTTTATGTTAGCTTTTGTTGGGCTGATTTTGTGTTGTTTAGAGGCTGATTTTGTGTTGTTTAGCGGCTGATTTTGTGTTGTCAGCCTTGTTTGAGGGCTGAGTTTGGGTTGGACAGCTAGTATAAATATAAGTGTTTTATTTTTACCATTTATTTGAGTTGGCTTTCGTATTTTGACGAATTTAAACACTTTTTCCCAAGTCTTTCAAACACCAATGCTACGAATATTAAGTGACGCAACTCAATTAAAGTGCGTATTATTTCAATGGTTTCCGAGACCGCGAGTTCAGAGGATGGCGTCGCAAGATAGGCGTGGTGATGGAGCCGAAAAGGATTTAGAAAAAGGAAAAGTGTTGGTGAATTTCTTATTTCTTGAATTATGTTTATTTCAAATACTTTTCATTTTTCATGTTTTAATTATTAAAAGATAACACCGTCTGTGCATATGAGTTTAAACTCAATGATCTTTAGTGGTTATTTGAGTTGTCTTTCATATTTTGACGGATTTAAACGTTTTTTCCTAAATCTTTTAAACACCAACGCTACTAATATTAAGTGACGCAACCCAGTTAAAGTGCGTATTATTTCAGTGATTTCCGAGACCGCGAGTTCAGAGGATGGTGTCGCAAGATGGGCATGGCGATGAAGCCGAAAAATATTTAAGAAAAGGAAAGATGTTGGTGAGTTTCTTATTTCTTGAATTATGTTTATTTCGAGTACTTTTTATATTTCCTATTTTAATTATTGAAAGATAACATTGTATGTGCATATGAGTTTAAACTCAATGATATATCGCTATGAAATACATGTGGGAGAGGGAAAAATGAAAACGATACAATATTCTGAGAGGAAATTTATATTTCAAAACACCTGCTTTTCAAATACGACAAGATAGTAAATTAATAAAACTTTGCATAAGAAAATGTTAAGGATTGAATCCTATGATGTAGAGGTTTTTTGTACTGATGGATCACCAGTAGGGGTTTGCCTACATTTTTGCTCTAAAGGGGTGAGGCCCAATTCAATTTGCATGCCTGAATATTTCCTATTTTATGTAACTAAACTTAAAAGAGGGATCCGGAAACATTGAGAATTTTGAGAGCAGATACTGAATATTAATTTATTGTGATGTATGCATATTGTTATCTCTCATTGCCTGTATGTATATCAGTTCACGAAATACTTTGCTCACATAGTCATATGTTTATGACTAACCCATTGCGGACACCATTTTTTTACGCAACAGGGGCGTCAGCAAGTGCACCGCAAAGAGTTCCCCTGACAGAGGAAGCAAGGCGGAAGCGCGCTGAGGATTTGGCAAAGGTATGACTCAAGATTTTTATCGGGATCGAGAAAGCTCAAGAAAATCATAAAACGATCTGCGAGGATTATGAGTGTGTCTTTTGTAATGAGTGTAGCTAGATTTATTGAATATAATTTCCATCTGTAAGTAAATGTATATAACTGGAATAAAATGTGGTGTTATGTTTTCTTTATACTATAGATCTTTATCCTTTACTGCGACACTTTATTGAAACTACGCTCGATTCTCGAATCATTTGGGGAGACCAGAATAAGGTTCTTCACACCTTTAGGCTTTGACTCCTCCCTTACCCATTAGGTCCTGGAAGACATAGACAAATACATTAAGCTCGAGTCATAACCATAGAATCTCGTAAGTACCCTTAGGATGAAGGAGAAAATAGTGCAAACTTTGATTGATATTGGGGTTCCTTTCAATCCCCTTTCTTCATGTCTCAAAATTTATTGAGACATTATCATTATCAAGCACCCAACAAGACTACCCTTACAAGTGAATCTTCCAGACGGACCTCAATTGTTGTAATTTGACTAATACACCTTCGTAGATGGCCTCAACAATGAATGTTGAAATATAAATCTTATAAAAATTCATACAAGTAGGGTAATTTGTGATCAATCTCTCAAATCTTTGTACTCGTGCACTTAACAAGGTGCCTCTGTGGATCAAAGCATCCACAGGTTTGTTCTTAACACTAGCGCAAAGTTTGAGAACAGTGTAAATCCTGCAGGTACTCGACCCACTAGGCATGATGATTGCTCAACTTCCTATGCGAGTCAAGGTATTGTAATGTTTGATGATGGAAATAGATGACAAATTTTGGGAGTAAGAGATAATGCTTTAAATAACAAAGCAACTGGACGATCGTGTAAAACCACTATTGTAATTAGAGTATTGAAGCATGGCATTATTTAGCTTCTCACTAAGGTAAAAAACTGGGTGGCCTTCATGGCTATATATTCCACCAATATCAACGTTAGATGTGTGACATGCTACCTCAAAAGTCTTACTAAAACAAATGAGTTTCAATATGGGGGAAAGAGTTATTTTTTTTATCTCTTCAAATGCTCTTGTGACTGCCTTGGTCCACTAAAAATCACACTTGCGTAGTAAGCACATAAGGGGGCCAAAATAGTACCAAATTCTATAGCAAACCTCCTATAAGATGGCAAAACTGCCAAAGCTATAGACCTCATGTATATTCACATGGACAGGCCACTCCCGAATGAATTTGACCTTGTCAGGTCGACAGACACTTCGGAGGCAGACATTATGCATTTAAGAAAATGAATCAACTCAGGTATAAATGTACTCTTCTTCAAATTGGCAAACAACTTTTTTGTGGAGGATATCAAAGAGACGTATATGAAGAAAGCGATCTGAATGGGCATGCCAATGGTGGTCTTCCTCTCCAAGAACCCTAGCCCTCTCTCTTCCTCACAACTTTTTGAAACTCAAACCTAAAAATGAATTGATGCAGTCCAAAAATGACCAAAGAATATATAAGAAAATTTCTCGATGGACGCAAGGGCGTGTGCCAAAACACACGGAAATCATATAGGTTTGGATGTATGTTTTAGGACATAGGCGTCCACCAGAGTGTGCATCTCCATTTCTCAGCACAGCAAAAACATGAATCATGTAGGGGGCAGCATGACAAATATTGGCATGCACCTGGGAGAGCGTCCCCATTTTCTCATCTTGAAAACATGAATCATGTGAGAAGGTGTGCACCAAACACACGGGCATACATCTAGGCTTGTGCATCCTTGTTTTGCCTGAAACCCTTCATGCGCTTTGATCTTTGAAAACACTTATACCCTCAAGGGTCTACGATGTGCAACCAAATGTTCATAAGTAATTTTTGAGGTATTACAACTCTTTCCTTGTTAAAAATTTCATCCTAAAATTACACCTAACCTAAGCAACGGAACAATCGCCGAGGGTGTTTCCAAGTCGTGCCACCACACTAGTGAAGACTCCATTCATCCTTACAACTTGAAATACGGATACTAAGAAGTCATAGGCAGTACTCTTAAGTCCTTTATGATGTCGAAGAACGGGATATAGACCTAGATTTGCAAACACAAAAGAGCCCCACCAAGTAAGTACCTGACCATTACCTCTAAAAGGTTCCTGAACATATGCACCGGCGTGCATATATTCAAGAACCTTTTAGAGGTGTGTTTTAACTGCACCAGAGAGTGCATCCCCATTTCTCAGAACATCAAAAACATGAATCGTGTGTGTGTGTGTGGGGGGGGGGGGGGGGGATGACAAACTCAGGCATGCGTCCAGGAGAGCATCCCCATTTTCTCATCTTGAAAACATGAATCATGTGAGAAGGTGTGCGCCATATGCACGGGCGTGCATTTAGGCTTGTGCATCCCTGTTTTGCCTGAAACCCTTCATTGCGATTTGATCTTAGAAAATCCTTATACCCTCAAGGGCAGGTCTAAGGTGTGCAACCAAATGTTCACAAGTAATATTTGAGGCATTACAACTCTTCCCTCATTAAAAAATTTCATCCTAAAATTACACCCAACCAAAGCAACGCAACAATCGCTGAGGGTGTTTCCAAGCCGTGCCACCACAACAGTGAAGACACCATTCATCCTTATAACTTGAAATACGGATACTAATAAGTCATAATCAGTACTCTTAAGTCCTTTATGATGTCGAAGAACAGGATATAGGCGGGGATTTGCAAACACAAAAGAGCCCTACCAAGCAAGTACCCGACCATTACCTCTAAAAGGTTCTTTTCTTAAACCAGTCTCGTCAAGGCTACAAAAGTTTTAACAAATCCTCTTAAGCAAAGAGTATGCCATGATCTTACTTTCTTCCGAAGTTGATAGGTAAACAAGTGCCCGTTAACCATAAAATACTTGTGCAATCCATAAGAATGTCAAGGATTTTTCCCATATAAGGAATTACAATTGCGCCAAGGCGCATCCACCTAGGTTCGAACGTTTGCAAATCTTCTAACAATTCCAAACAAGTTTATGTGCAATCATCAGGACGACGGTCGTCTCTAATATCATGAGTTTGATTATGTAAGAACTTTTCAATCAACAATTCACTTGAAAGCAAAGCCTCAACAAGTTTGAAGTAGAAGCTTCATTCTCTGGATTCACTTCACGCCAAGAGTTGCAAATCAGAAGTAAGACCCCCTATGAATTCATCATAATCAGTGTTGTGGATATTGGCCGACATGCCCGACATGTCGGTCGACATGAAGGTTTGTGAGCAAAAACGACACAAAACCGGTTTAAATTTGACTTGTGGCGTTTTGAAAATAACGGACCGACATGTCGGCTTTAACCGACATGCCGGCCCCAAAAAACGCCCATATCGGGCGTTTTTTAAAATTAAATTTTTATTTATTTTTTATTTTAATTTAATTATTAGTTTTATTAATGAAATGAGCGGGGTCGGGCCACTGTTTTAACTCCCCCAACCCCGCTCATTTCATTTCATCTAGTAGCTCTGCCCTAACTCTCCCCGTCGCTCCTGCCCTAGCTCTCCCTCGCGCGCCGTTGGCACTCTATCTCTCTGGTTCTTTCTTCTCCCTTCTCGATGGTTCTCTCTGGTTCTCTGGTGCTCTCTAGCTCGTTGGTGCTCTCCCTCTCTCGCGCGCTGTCGGCACTTTAGCTCTCTGGTTCTTTTTTCTCCCTGCTCGTTGGTGCTCTCTGGTTCTCTGGTTCTCTAGTTCTCTGGTGCTCTCTAGTTCGTTGGTGCTCTCCCTCTCTCGCGCGCTGTCGGCACTTTATCTCTCTGGTTCTTTCTTCTCCCTGCTTGCTGGTGCTCTCTAGCTCACTGGTGCTCTCCCTTTCTCACGCGCTATCGGTATTTTATCTCACTAGTTCTTTCTTCTGCCTGCTCATTGGTGCTCTCTCGGCTGGTTCATTCTTCTCCCTACCTCCCCCTCTCATTCAATCACTCTGCATTTTGTTTTTTTGTGTTGATTGTTGTGCTAGCTGTCGGTTGTAGCATGGTGGCTTCCTTGTGGGTTGTTGGTGGTGACTGCCGACCCATTTAGTTGATGAAGGCTGCCTTGTTGCCTTATTAGCTCAGCAAGGCATGGTGGTTGTCTTGTGGCTGACTTACTGGTTGTAGCATGGTGGCTGCGATGTTGCTTTATTTGTCTTATTAGTTGCTGCTTTATTTTTATTTGACACGTTTATTAATCAACAAATGATTAATAGTATACCTCTATTAATAGTTATTTATCCAACTTCATTTTGCAATCAATGATGCATGTATATCCAATCACATTTTTAGTTGTCTTTCCGTTTTGTATCTTTTGATAAATAAAATTTAAGATGCTTTGAAAATTTGAATGATACTTGAATGCTTTGTTCATTTTGTTGGATACTTTGAAAGTTTGAATGATAGTTATAATTTATATACTAGCATACTACTGAGAATGCAAAATGTTGTCGGATAAATAAAATATTGTGTGGATAATATAAAAGATATCTGAAGATCTAACGATCTAATGAAGTTATGGGATTTTTCTGATGTTGATTTTTTTCAACTAGTAATTTTTCTCGTAATGTAGTCATGTAAAATATTTTTTCATTTCATCTAACTAATGTTAAATTTATTTCTTGCCATATTAGAATGACTTCTTCTGCTGGTTCAAGTGAGGTTCTCGTATCACTGGTACCAACCGGTAGAGATCTGTTCTGGGAATTTTGTGAGAAGTTGGTTGCAAACGACACCAACCGAATCAAATGCAATTACTGCAAGCAGACAGTGAATGGCAGAATTGCACGTTTCAAGCATCACTTGGCTGGGTGGAAGGGTAATGTTAAGTCATGCCCTCAAGTTCCCGCCGACGTTAAGGCTTAAGCGGATTCGGCCCTAAACTCAAATTTAGAGAGTGAGAGAGCTAAAAGTGCTAAGTTTCAAGCAATCTTGAATGAGGTGGTTGTTGGAGTCCATGATGATCAAGAAGAGGACACTAGCATACGTAGGAGCACAGGTTCAAAGGTTCCAATGGACCAATTTGTTCATTCAGCTGCCGAGTCTACCAAGGGAAAAGATTCCCAACAGAGCACGATAGAGAGTAAGTACAAAAAGAAAGCCAGAGATGATTCTGTCGTGTACATAGGTAGATGGGCATATGAAAATGGGATCCCGTTTAACGCCATATATAATTCATCCTTTCAGCAGATGGCTCACGCCATTGGGTTATGCGGACCTGGGATGAAGATCCCAACATTTTATGAGTTGAGAGACAAAATTTTGCGAGGGGAGGTGGAGAGGACGAATGAGATGTTGGGCATATTCACGCAGACCTGCAAATTGAATGGTTGCACTATCATGACCGATGCGTTGACAGATCAGAAGGGTAGGAGCGTGATGAATATCATAATACATTGTAGTTCCGGAGTGGCATTCTGGCTTTTGAAAAATGTCTCCTCCTCCACACACGATGGAAAGTTCATCTTTGACTTCTTAGATGAGGCGATTGATAGCCCTGAGAGCCCAGGAGAGCACAGTATCTTGCAGATTGTGACAGATAGCGCATCCAATAATATGGTGGTTGTAAACCTTATGGCTTTGAAAGGCATACAATTTTTTGGACTTGTTGTGCGGCTCACACTATTAATCTACTGTTATAAGATATAAGAAAATTGAAGCCAATAAAGAGTGTTATCTCCTTGGCCGCCAACTCTCTATATTCATCTATGGTTACACCATCTCGCTCGACATGTTTAGAGAGTCAACAAAGGACTTGGACTCTCATGAGATTATTCGACCAGGTGTGACTAGATTCGCTACAGCATTTCTATCTTTAGAGAGCATCTTAGAGAAGAAGAATCAATTGAGGGGTTTATTCACATCTGCAAAGTGGACTGCAACAAAGTTGGCCAGTAGTGTCGGGGGAAAGTAGGTAAAACTATTGTCTCTTTATTCATTTCATTTAAAATATATGTTTTGAAAGCTGCCATTTATAATATTTTCTTAATATTTTATTTTGCATATGGTATGCTGCAATGATAGTGATGAGCGCTAGATTTTGGGCGAATGTCGAGTTGGTTGTTGGTATATTCACACCATTTATGAAAGTTTTGAGAAGAGTCGACGGGGATACACCATCCATGAGGTGGTTATATAGGGATATCAAAAAAGCTAGGGAAGAGGTTGCTGGTTTTCTCGATCACCAAGAGAACAAATATCTTCCTATATGAAAGTTGATTGATAGCAGATGGGAGAAGAAGATGAGCAGCCCTCTGCACCTTGCAGGTTATTACTTAAACTCAATTTGTTATTATTTTTGTCGAGTGGAGATTGAACAGTCCTCTGCACTTTGCAGGTTTTTACTTAAACTCATATTTTTATTATTCTCATTGAGTGAAGATTGAGGCTGACAGAAAGTTTATGAGTGGTTTTGTTGAGTGTCTCTCAAGGATATATAGGAAAGATCCTTCTACACAGGATCACACCAGTGCTGAGCTTGATGTTTACCACTATCAACAAGGGTTATTTGGTAAAGAGATGGCAAAGAGACAGCTAAAAAATCCCAACTTAAATCTAGGTAAATTTTAATATATACTTATTAACAATAATGATGTATTTATGTATAATAAATGAATAATTAATACATTGTGTTGTCATTTTAATTTTCACAGTACATTGGTGGCGGCTTAACGGTGCTGATACGTCGTACCTTAAAACTATGGCTATGAAAATTTTAAGTCTGACTACTTCATCCTCTGGATGTGAGAGGAACTGGAGCACCTTCGAGATGGTATATATTAATTTAGTTATGTAGTTAAACATTAATATCTTATTATATGATTATATACATTATTTAACTTTTTAAAAAAAAATTGCAGATACATTCTAAAAAGAGAAATAAACTTGATAGCAAAAGATTGAACGATTTAGTATTTGTAAAGTACAATGCTTTGCTGAAATCGAAATATTCAGAGACATCTCGAGATCCATTGGCAGCTAAAAATGTTGATACTTGAACGGTACAAGAGTGGATGGTGAATGTTGATCCTGAGGAGGAAGAAGATGAAGATGGTGATGATGAAGTCTTTCCTGGAGAGGGGCTGACATGAGCGCAAATTGGCAATATAGTCGACGCTGATCATGATGAAAGGAGGCCTCAAAGATTAGCTACAAGCAAAGAAGTGACAATTAGTTATCAAAGAAGGGGAAAGAGAAAAATATCTGAGGTGGACGAGGGAGATCTAGAGGGTTCATCGGATGAAGATCATATTCTATCTACTCTGCCGACTATAGATGAGTCTTTGAGTGATGAAAAATGAGGTATGTTTGAAATTTGATTTTTGAAATTTTGATCTTAAAATCACTAGTTTTACAAATTTTCATCTTTAAAGTGTTGTATGTTAAATGTTACATATAGCTTTTAATATTTAAAAGTTCAATAGGTTGTAGAATAGGTAGTACTGTGACATGTATAAAAATTAAAAATTAACATTTAATTACATATATAATTAATTAAATATTAAAATCCGATAAATGAAATATCCCCGATATATAAAAAACCGATATATAAAAAACCGACATGAAAACCCAAACCGACGTATCCCCGACATCCAACATCTGCAACATTGATCATAATGCAGGAATCCAATTTCCAAAGGAATCACCCAAACAAAGATCTAACATAAAAGTGACCTTGAAGTCAATTGTTCTTTTCAAGGTTAAAGTAGTCACTAAACAGACCACAAACAATCAAGCGAGATCCAAAGTGTACATGAAAGGAACATTCTCATTTCTATGTCAAAACTCAACTTATCCACAAGAGCTATATCTAGTAGTACACATTCAAAAAATTTACGAGTAGCAATCGTATGTTTTTTACAACATCGAAAAATGGACCATAAGCTAATTCACAATTACTCAATAATTCAACCAACAGGAACAAAGGTGAAAATGAAAACCTTAACTGGCAAAGCAACCAAAAATCAACTTAGCTCCGTCAAAGTTCAGGTAAATAAGCTCACAGCTTGGGGGAACAAAGAAGGATGCAAAAAACTCAACTGCTTTCCTTTTCTTTGAGTAATTCGGCATGGCGACCTCCACCATCGCTCAGCTAGCCCCTTCCATCGGCAGCACACAGCGGAAGAAACGTACAATGTGCCATGCTTCCACAATGAAAACAAGTAGGTCATTTTGAACGGCTTGAGCCCTCAACAATGGTCAATTACTCAAGCTTCGGCCTATCCGACTGTGACCTCTTCCATCTGCCATTATCATTTGATTTCCCCTACTGAGATGGGTCATTAGGCTCCTCTATTCGCATCTCTCTTATGTTTGTGGGTCCTCAAAATGCTGAGCTCCAAGTTCGGGCTGACTAACCCAGAGGACAGTAGCCCGCGGCCTTAAGACCAATCAAAAGGTGTCCCAGCCATCACGCAACCTGTAGTAGAACTGATGGGTTTTTTCCCATCACTGCCCGCTACATTCCCAGCATAGTGGTTCAACTTTGTGAACTCTTGAATGTAGGATTTCATGGACAAATCCGGTTGAATCAACCCCAAGAACTTCTCTTGCAATGTTAAACGAGTAGTGGTCGGGATGAAGCGCTTCAAGAATGCCAAAAACAACTCTACTAATTTGTGCCAAAGGGTGTTCGACGAAACACCTCACACACACCTCTCCACCAGATATTCAAATCTTCATCAAGACAACAAGAGTAACCATCTTCTCGGTGGGAATTCTATTGCCAACAAAATATCTTTAATCCTTCACAATGAATCATCTGAAATCGGTGAGTGAACCAACACCTTTCAACAACAGTGGATTCAAAGCTAAGAAATACTTCAACTGCAGACCATTACCACCAACAACATCCCCTCCAGTAGCATTGGCACTAGCAGCAGGTACAGGTGCAATTTCAGGGGTAATGGGTACCACACTGGCACTAACTCGATACAAAAATCAATCTCACATTGAGGTGGGGTTCCAGAAAGTTCATCGGAAAACACGTCCGCATACTCAAGTACAACTGAAACGTCGCCTAACAATTACTTGTGTGTTGATGTTCCAAATAGAGTGAAGAATAATTCACAACTTTCTGGAATGACCCTAGTCGTTTGAAGTGCAAATATCATAGACTTGACTACAGTAGTCAGTCCCGTGAACAGGGTTTCACCCGTCTATCCACTTCTTAAAATAACCCTCGTACGACGGCAGTCGATACAGACATCTTGTGGTGATAGTTAATTCAAACCAAATATATGATCAAATTCAGAGAGCGACAGCCGACGCATCTCCAAATCTAAGTCAAGGCCAACTATCTTGATCACTATTTGGAGTCTTCTATATGTGCTCATCATAAACCTATTAGGTAGAATTACGTCCAATTTTCCCCAACCAATACATGCAGCACTGACTCATATTACAAATCCGTCTAACAATAATGTATGTGAAGTATCGGTGTCAAACAACGCTCTTGGGTGATGACAAAAGATTAGAACGAATTCTAAGCATGAAAGATAATAGGCATATGAGTTAGGTATGAGTAATAAATGTTGTAAAAGTCAAACATATATCTATCATGACATCCGTCTGCTGAATGGCCTTCTGCTGGCCAAGAGCGAAAACTCTAGGCTGAGCTGGAGTATTCTGTGAGGCAAAAGATTCCACCGCCTACTCCTTAACAACATAACTTGAGCATGCAACTTGAGTGACGTCACCAGCTCGACTGACGGTCTTTGAGGACCACTCCAGCAAACAAGCTTGACATGGCCCACTTTGCGACAATCAAAACATGTAATGGAGCCTCTACCATTGGTGGCTCCCGAAGAAGTAGAAAGTGCAGTCTCAGAAGGACAACTTCTTATTCCTTCCACTGGGTGATTTCCATGTAAGAGGGTGTGCGTTCATATGTGCGGGCATGCGATTGAGCACATGCAGCCCAATTTCGCTTAACAAGGTAGCAACAGGCACATAGGTCTTGTCAGGAATGGTAGGGAAAGCAGTAAGGAGCAAACCGTGTAGATCGTGATTCTAAAGCGGTTATCACCACTTCAGCGATCATACTGCACATTCAGCTGATGGAAGACTCGCGGCAGAAGAGGCATGTGCGCTAATACCACCAACCCCACACAATTGGGAAGGGCACGCTACGCCCATGGTAGCCTAGGAATGAGGAACACAAGATTACACAGCCCGAGGTTCCAAAGTAAACATGTGAATCCATAAGTGGACACTCTTAGAATATATTCTACCAGACGTTCTAGGATCTATAAAAACTAAGGCTATGTATTCTTCATATAGTATGGGTAGGTTCATTGGTTTGCTAAATCATTAGGTGGAACAAGGTCTACACTATTATGGTTGCGCATGCCGACGAGATACGGACACGCTGCGAGACTCCGTGGCGAGTCCGTACGAGGAGGGAGATGATGAAGGGTCCGTCTGAAGGAGGAGAGACCGATGACGCGCCGCCGACATGATTACTTTAATTGTTTTTGTTATGTTATTTTAACTTATGTGTACGATACGTTTTAGTGAGATCAATTTATGTGTATGCTACGCTTTAGTGAGGCCAATAAAGACTTGGAATGCAACTATAAGGAAAGACATGATGTACTTAGGCATTAGTGAGATTATGACAAGATAGGGCACAATGGAGACAAAGGATCCATATAGCCGACCCCACTATAGTGGGATAAATGCTTGAGTATTGTTGTTGTTATGTGTACGTTGCGCTTATTTTTGCGTTGCTTTCCGTTATCCGCACCCTGCACCTATAAAGAATTGTGATGTATGCATTTTCATTATGCTTTTGATGTATGGAATTTAGGGTTGCTCCCTAGGTTTTTGTCTCGTTCTCTCCTCCTTCCTCTCTCTCACCTTTGTCGGCCCTTCCCCTTGTCGGATTTCTCTCCGGGATCGTATCAATTTGGTCTGACCTGCCTCACCGCTCGCCATCTCGCCGCTGGTGCTCGTGCTCGTCCGTGTTAATTTTGTTATAGGCCGATTTCCGATCCCGCGCCAATTTTCGCTCCGCAACAGTACGGAATCTTCAATCTCGCGCCGAAAACTTATTAGGTGTCGCGCATCGCACGTCTCCGCCGATTCCGCGCAGGGCTTCAATTCCGCGCCTCGTCCCCCTTCTAAACCGCCATTTTTCGACCGCTCACCCCGATGTTCTGCCCGAGTGTCGGTGCTTGGACATTTCTGCCATTTCCAGTGTTGGATTTCCCCGCACAGCACACGTCGACCCTATTTTGACGCAGGAAGGCCGCCAGCCTTCGGGTTCCGCCGATCCACGCCAGGTCCGCCTCGGCCGCCTGCCTACATTCCGTCTCTGCCACCTGCTTGCATTCTGCCTCTGCTGCCAGTTGTTGCATACCTGCATTCCGCCTCTATCGCCAGCCGTCTCCTGTGGCCCAGGCACCCCATTCGACCTAGCTGTAGTACGTCGCGCCCGTTGTCGCCTCTATGACTCCGCACACTCGCCAAAATTTGAGGCCGCTCCGGATGTCACCGACGCCAGCCTTAGCCGTCGCGTGGACGCTCACAATCAACTCCTCGCCTCCATGAACGCTTCGCTCCTCGCATCCATGCACGCTTCGCTCCTCACCCTCCACTCCAAGATTGACTCCCTCCAAGTATTTCCCGCCGCCATTTCTACCACGTCCGGCTTCGGCTAACCCGCGGATGGCGGTTCTCTCCTCGGCATAGAGACGTCGGCCATTCAATCTAAGACCACTCTTCTGCCCATTCTGGGTCGGTGAGCCCTCTCCTTCGACATTCCCTCCTCGGTCGGCGTTGACCCGATGAGCTGGAACGCCAAAGCAGAACAATATTTCGACCTCAATTACAAACTGGAGAACGACAAGGTGTCTACGACTGTGGTTGTCCTAGACGGCTCGGCCCTCCACTGGGCTCGGTGGATCCTCCAATCCAACTCATGTCTTTCCTGGCCCGAGCTCAAGTAGGAGATGATCCGGCGGTATGACACCCGCTACTCTGGCTCCTCCGCTATCGAGCGTCTTTGCGGCATCCGCCAGAAAGCCGGCCTGGACGATTATGTTGACGAGTTTGCCGCCCAAGTCTCCCACGTCCTTGGGCTACCGCCCGATCATTACTTGGGCTTCTTCATGCAGGGTCTAGTGCAACATATCCACTTTCGTCTACGCATGCATCACCCTCACATGGTCTCTAATGTCATGGACTTGGAACGTCTGGTGGAAGCCGACCTCTCCCCCCGGCCACCTGCTCCTACGGTCGACCACCACCAGCCCCGGTTGCCTTGGCGACCGCCAGCCACGGCTCCACCACGATTGTCACCATGGGGAAACTGGCGGGGTCGCCCACCGGCCCCTCAACGCCTTTAAAATAGTGATTACAATGAGTTTCGCAGGAAGGGTATCTATTTTCGGTGTCGCTAACCATACTCCCTCAACCATGAGTGCTCCCTGAAGGAATCTCACGCCAACATTGACAACATCGACCCTGAGATTACTCTGGATGACTTTGAGGCCCTAGAGCTCTCAATGGGAGATACGCCTCTCGACACCACCGCAGCTACATTCCACTAGTTGGATCTATCTTGCGCCTCGACGGGAGGGACCTCCGTCCAACAAACCATGCAGCTCTCAGGAACACTGCAGGATCGTCCGATCATCATCATCATGATGGACAGCGGCGCAAGTCACAACCTCATCTCTGAGCACCTAGTGTAGAAGCTCCGTCTTCCCTCGATTCCCTCTCCGGAGGTTGCGGTCCCTATGGGCGATGTGCGCCACCGATCGACTCAGGGCAGTTGCTCTGCCGTCTCTCTCTCTATGGGATCCTATTCCTTGACCACAGACTTCTATGCATTCGGCTTAGGTGGTCTCGATGTCATTCTGGGGTGGCTTGGCTCCGCACACTCGACGATGTATGCGTCAATTAGAAGACTATGTTCATGAAGTTTCTGCACGAGGGCCAGCCATGTTGCCTCGACGGTGACTCAGCTCTCCTATGCTCTCCGATCTCCCTCTGCACGATCCAGCAGACCACGCACGTCGGCCACTCCGCGGGGATGTGGGCCCTCTCGGGGCCGTCCGTTGTGCATCTTCCTTTTTCGACTAACCACCAAAAGCTTTTTACTGCGCTCGCCAATGTCATCCAACCTCTGGCAGGATTGCCACCAACCCAGCCTTCTCTGGTCTGAAAGAAATACGGCAATTGGCTCCGTACTTCCCAGCTAAGCTACTTGATCGCCGCTACCACCTTAAGGGGGACTCTGGCTAGCAGGAGGTCCCTGTTGCTCGGTCTTACCGTCTGGAGTCCAAAGCTACGTGATTGCTTCAGGAGCACTGTTGTCGCCACCCCTCCAAACACTGCCTTGGGAACAAGGCATATTTTTCAGACGGCGGAATTGTTACGGTTGCGCATGCCGACGGGAAACGCACACGGCGGCGAGACATCGTGGCGAATCCGCAAGCGGAGGGAGACGATGACGAGTCCTTCTGGAGGATGAGGGACCGAAGACGCGCCGCCGACATGATTATTTTAATTTATGTGTACGCAACACTTTATTTTTGCACTGCTTTCCGTTATCCGCACCCTCCACCTATAAAGGATTGCGATGAACGCTTTTTCATTATGCTTTTGATGTATGAAAGTTATGGTTGCGCCAAAGATTTGTCTCGTTATCTCCTCTTTCCTCTCCCTCACCTCCACTGACCCTCCCCTTGCCAAATTTCTCTTCGGGATCGTATCATACACCCTAGTTATGTCCAAGTCAAAAACAACGAAAAATACGTTGAATCCTCGTCGTGGAAGCTACACATGGAATATTAAAATTCACACTATATTAAAGGTCGTGCATACAAATTCATATCTATGCATAGTGCTTTTTGATATTGCAAACTAGGTTAGGCCCTCAATGCAATCATCATTAAAACATCAATGATTCTGCACACGGCTACGAATTGGCTTCACACGCCATGTCTAATCCGGAATCGATCAATAGATGCTAATATAATATCAAGTCGAGAACTCAATTAAATGCCTAAGGATTCCAAAGAAACAAAAAATGGTCATTCCTTTACTAATTAGTAAGCATACAATGCAAGAAATAAATGGAAGGCAAGTAAGAATGGTCCTAAGATCGGAGGAGAGAATCGTTACTCTTGAAGTTCTCTTCGTATCCATGGAAATTCCGCAAGAAAGGGGTGGAGATTTGGAGGAGGATGTTACACTTTCGTGATCACGGATCACAGATTGGAGCCCTCAATCTCAGATAATGTTGGTCTTCCTCTCCAAGAACCCTAGCCCTTCTCTATTCCTCCTCTCTTCTCAAAACTCAAACCTAAAGATGAATTGAGTCAAGAGTCTCCCAAAAATGACCTAAGTAGATATGAGGAGACTAGACAATCGTTGTAACAAAAGACCCCAAGAACTACGGCCCAAAACAAAACCCAAAAATAAATTTCTCGTCGGGTATATAGGTATTTGCCAAAACGAATGGGTGTGCGCCCATCAAATTTGTAGCAAAAAGCTCCAAGAAAGCCTGCAGGTCCAGTTGTGTATTTCCACAGACAAGTGTATGCTTGGGCGTACATCTACATGTGCAGACGTGGGTCTAGGCGTGCGTCCCAATTTTCCCAAGACCCTGAAAACAAGAGTCATGTGAGAGGGTGTGCACCATATGGCATCTACACGCACAGGCGTGCGTCTGGGTGTGTGTCCTCATTTTCTCATAACCCTGAAAACATGAGTCATGTGAGAGGGTGTCCTTCATATGCACGGGCAAGCCTTTGGGCAAAACGGAGGTTCATAAGTGATTTTCAGGGTGTTGCGTGTTGAACATCGAGATCTCAATACGACGGAAGTGGAGAGAGTGAACGTTTCCAACAGGGTGTAGGAACCCCCATGTAGTCTAATGTAGGTCTCTCAGGGTTAGTGGAAGAGGGCGATGGAGCTGGCTGACGGTGAGGTGGTTGTTGCAAGCACGTGAAGGAGGACTGTGAGGTTCTCCAGTCGAGCTACTAGACAATTTAATCGTGAGGCCTGTGGATCTCAAACTGGAGGCATCCTCATCGCATGAATGGTCATGGAATGGGTCGTGGGCATGAAACGGAGGAACCATGGTAGGTGATGTTTATGTTAGCCAGTGACTAGTGCGAAATGTGCGAGAGGTAGTGTTGTAGAAGGGAGCGCATCAAAACATGAATAACAATCGCGAGGTAGTTGTTATGTAGTAAATGGAGTGAGTAAAGCGAGCGAGAGACCTCGAGGAAGGGATGGTGTCGAAGAAGGGGCGAACCGAGGATCCGTCAAAAAAAAAGCTTGAAATCTCAGTTCCAGTGCAAAATCGCACTGGAAACTAACGCTCGAGCGGGTGTTGGGAGATCAACAGTGTTGGGGATGTCGATGGAGTGGTCGTTGGAGGGTAGATGTCCCAAGGGAGAGGCGGCCAGGCGATGCATGAAATGACATAATGAAGGTCGATTAGTCGAAGAACGTGGAGCAGAAGCTACTTCATCAGAGGTAGGAGAGCAGCAATCTGATTAGGGAACATGGAACCCTAACAATATTGGATCTCAGCTGTCGATCGAGCTGGACAGGACAGCTCAAGACAGCTCAATTGATAGCGCTTACTATCAAATCAAAATTGCATTGAAATAAAGGAACATGATACAACTTGCAGGTGCGCTCACGCCTAGCTTCAAAGGGTTGGTTCCCTCTTGAAGTCCCTCTTCAAATGAGAGACAATCCATGAAAACCAAAGATGAACCTAAGAAACTCCCCCAACTCTCTTATATAGGAAAGAGAGGAATATATTGAATATTAGAAATATGTCAGTAGGGCTACATAAGAAATAGACTAGTGCGATAATCAGGTGACGTCGCCTAGCGAAGTAGTTGTGAGCCTGGAGAGTCTGATTCGTATCAACTAATTTTGACAAAATTCTTCTCATTTGCTCTTATCAATTGTTCCACCGATCGCGGTGAGAGTTCTTATCTATGGAAAGCCAAATTGTGGTCTTATCTTCCTCTAGTGCAAGCTAGTATCATTCTTCCATTGCAAGATTTTTCTCCCAGATTTATGTGTGCTGTCTAATTTTTTGTGTTGTTTGGAGTAATTAGCTGTTTTGTGATTTTGGAACAAGTTTTCATCAACTTTATGGATGATCTTTATTCTCTTGTCATCCATTGAAGTGTATAAAATCTTATGGCTTGTTCTGAAATTGGATTTGTATTACTTGTTGCTTCAAAAGTGAAGTTCTGGAAAGGTATTTCAGGACAGATTTTGAGCACTTTCCCGAGTAGTCCTTGCACCTTCTTGTTTCGAGGGGATTGTTTTGGAATAATTTCCATAACGACTTTCTTGAAAGATTTTTACAATATTTTTATGCTCTTAAACAAACCGGATCGCATCACCATTACATATTTTATATTTTAAAATTAGACCCAATAACCAATTAAGTTATAATCATCACCAATATATTTATATTTCAAATTAGATCCAATAGCCAATTTAATTATGATATTAAGAAAATTAGATCCAATAGCCAATTTAATTATGATATTAAGAAAATTAGATTAGACGAAACGTGTCATCCCGAACAACAATGTATCACCCCGAACCAAGTCAGAAAAAAATAGAAGATTATAATGGATTTTGAAGAGTTTGAAAGATTTGATTGTATGGATTTTAGAAACAAAACCAACCAATTTAGTCATACCATACACTGATCAAAATTCAGAACAAATGCAGGAATGCCCCTTTTAATGGGAAAAAATTTATAGGATCACATTCAAGAATTAAAACTAACTACCACTTTTGTTGAGAAAGATCCTTATCCAACCCAATTGAACAAAATGTCATTTTTAATAACTGTGCAACAATGAGTGTGGGCCCTCCAATGAAAGGGGTCTAAAGGCAAAACTCCAGATTATTTTTTACAACAAACCAACAAGATATAAAAAAAACTTGAATCAAAATGTTGCAAATTTTTAAATATAATAAAGCTTCGGATGGCATTGATAGACCGTTAAAACTAAGGGAAAAAATTCATACATAGAATTAGCAGTTAAGCTTGCAACTACATTCACAGGAACTTGGAAGCTATGAGTGCATACACAAATGGATTGTGTTTTAACATACTTGATGTGCCATCATTCTACGGGGGAAAAGTTCTTCATGGCGTCGTGCACAGAACTCCCAACACAAGATCTGAATCATAAACAAATGCAGAATCTTAAAAAACAAGAAAACTGTAGAAATAAATAAATCGGCGGGCAACTTTGACAGAACAATAAAAATCAGTATTATCTTGACAACCTTCAAATCCGGGCTGAAAGTTATTCGAAGTTGACCCTCACGTACGACACGTATTTGCTCATAGACACTCTCTTGTACAGCTTTTTCATACTCCAAAACCATCATCCCAGATGGAAGCCGGGCTTCACGAGGCATCTCAAGATATAAAAGCTCATCAATGACTCCATGATCAAATTTGATTTGATTAAGCCTAGGAAGCACTTCATAAGTTGCCTCTGCCTCCACAAAAGAGACAACGCAAACAGAGAGAAAGGGAAAATAATATGTTAGTAAAAGATTTTTACTGAAAATTGATGCACAAACTAAAGATGAAGCGAATTGCATAGGCAGAAGAGAAAACATGAAACTTGACATGGGGCTAGATATTTGTTATGTGGCGTGTCGTCGCCAATTATCTACGTATTTTGTTGTGTTATTTTAGTTATCTTCGTATTTTTGTTGTGTTAATTTTTAATATTGTGCCCATGTGTCGTAAGCCCAAATGAGGGACGTAATTTGTGAATTTAAATAGTGGCCGGTTGGTCTGGGATGGTAAGCAAGAATTAGAAGTTAATTCTCTCTCTCTCTTAATTCCTCCCTCCCTCTAATACCAAACTATTATGTTCCTTACCTTGGGACCTCGTGACCGGCGGAGGAGCAATGGTGGAGGAGGTGCAGCGGCGTCGGTCAGGGTTTTAGGGTTTAGGATTCCTCCCCGCCTACGCACGAACTATCCGGATGGATTTTCCCATCTACGAGGGCCGTGAAGATCCTCTTTCTTGGCTTACCCGTTGTGATATTTTCTTTGCCAACCATTGCACACCAGATGAAGAGCGCGTCAGCATCGCCTCCTACCACTTATTTGGCCCGGCGCAATTGTGGAACACTCAACTTCTGCGAGAACACCCCAACCCTTCGTGGGAGGAATTATATAAGGCTTGCACCCTGAGGTTTGGTCCCGCTCTACAGGGAAACCCACTTGGCGATCTGGTGAACCTCAAACAGGACGGCTTCATCGACACCTACCTGGAACAATTCCAAATGCTACTGTCTAGGGCAACGTTCGTCTTACCGGAGCAGCAGGTTCCCCTCTTCACCGTCGGCCTTCACGAGCGATTACGTTGAGATGTGGAATTCCTTCTGGCACGTGATCTCAACACAGATATGAGCGTCGCTAGGGCTTGTGAACGGCGACTGCTATTAGATAACCTGTCTTTGGGACGTCGGGACTATCAGGGCGCTTGCTCTCTAGCCAGCTTGCCAGACAAGGCTCCATTCCGAGACGATCCACCGCGGCCTACTGTTCGCCGCCGTTTGTCCCGCACTGAGATGGTCGAGCATCGCGAGATGGGTTTGGCTACAATTGTGATGAACATTTAACACTGGGACATCGATGCAAGCGCTTATTTTGCCTTGAAGTAGATGATCCTCCCAATGATGATGCGACAGGAGGAGAAGCCACTGCAATACCCTTCGATCCTGCTTGAGGACAAGCTGTCTTCGTATTTTTGTTGTGTTATGTGGCGTGTCGGCGCCAATTATCTACGTATTTTGCTGTGTTATTTTAGTAATCTTCGTATTTTTGTAGTGTTAATTTTTAATATTGTGTCCATGTGTCGTAAGCCCAAATGGGGGGCGTAATTTGTGAACTTAAATAATGGTTGGTTGGTCTGGGATGGTAAGCAAGAAATTAGAAGTTAAGTCTCTCACTCTCTTAATTCCTCCCTTTCTATCTCTCTCTCTCTAAACCCACGGATAAGGCTTGAGTTTGCCCTAGCCGCTACCAACACAGGTTAGGATCCCGATCGAAGCCGCTGCACCTCCTCCTCCGACATTGCTCCTCCGCCGGTCACAAAGTCCCAAGGTAAGTACCATAACAATATCGCTTAGATACTCTCGATGTAGAGCTAAAATGAGATGATTGCTACGAGCTAACCCGTAATGCGCTGGTAGCTTTGTCGTAGTGGTGCCCAAAGGTGGAGATGACTTTGAGAAGATACTATGGAGTGGGAATCGTGACTGCCTAAACAAGGTGTGTTGGGAAGAGAGACAGAGCTACCACAACATCATTCAAGGGGCAAGAAAGAGACTCATATTTTTTTTGTCCATTCCAACCTTCCATGTCTATTAATAGGCTTACATAATACCATCAATTCTTAACAACGAACTGAACATTAATTAATTACTACATAATTAAAAATATAAATATTTACAAAGATAAATAATTGCGACAACGGCGTTGACTAACAACATAAAAGACTTAAAATGATAAAGGAGTGATGTCCATAACATCACACCCATCTTCCAAAATAAGTTTGTCCTCAAGCTCAGAGGGGGGCCGAATTCCTGTGCCAGTTTTACCCAATTTTCTCTTCACAATTTCCTCCAATTCTAACAAAAAAATCTTTTGTGGTGACTGGTGATGGCCTCAAGTGTAGTTGTCATCGAAGTTATAACACAATGTTTCTACGCGGCGTTCAACAATTTCTGCATGGGACAAACATTGGATGGGGGGGGGGGGGTAGAGTACCCTTAGGTCTACCAACATGAATTCAATGCTTGCACGTGCAATCACATAGTCGTCGCGATTAATATGTAATCAATATCCACACAAGTTGGCCAAAATCATAGAAAAAAATAAGTCTAAATAAGTCTTGGGTCTTCAAACTCGACACGTAGTTGCAGTTGGTCATGAAGCCCGCTCGTAAAGATAGCGCCCTGCTACTATAGTCGTACCGACGTAACATTAGATAAGAAATTTGAAATTGTTCCAGATAAGCATCTACAGATCTTGTTTGTTGTAATGTGTTTATTGTGTTGAGATAATTACCGCAAATCTCATGCAAGGCAAAAGAGAGACTGTTACGGAGCTACACGACGACGAGCCTCTTTGGAAAGTTCACACGCACCGGGCACGTATATCGGGTGACCCCACAATTACCACAGAAGATAATTAGTGATTTATTGGTTGCTTCTTTTGCTTAAGACGTTTTATTTGTTGTTTTATTTGCTTGTCATTTAAAGTGTTTTGGTATTTCCTAATTTCAATATTTCCTTTTGTATTCGCTACTCGTCGCTATAAGAAGACGTGTAAGCCCTGTATTTTTTTCATCCTTGAATGAATGTGTGTTTTCCCTTTCTTCTCTAAACCCAAAATTCCTTCTCTTTTTCTCTCTCCCTCTCCTCCTCTCTTCCTCTCTTCCCCGTAGCCGCCTTTTTTTCCGACCCCCCAACAACTGGTCGGACCTGCCGCAGCGCCCGCCGCTGGCCGCCGGTTGATTCCGCAATCCAAGCCCGCACGTCCACGACTTGCCGTTCCGCACGTCCGTGACTTGCCGCTCCGCGACTTGCAGCGCCCGCGTGCGCCGTTCCGCGCGTATTCCGCGCCGATTTGTCGTGATCCAGCCCGCAACGGCCTGTTCCGCCGACTGCGCCTCTGTTCAATTTGGTTCGTTGCTCCGCCAACGTGCCGCCTGTTCCGCGTCGTGCCTCTGCAGTGTCGTCCAGTCCGTTGTCGCCCGTCGACGACCGTCCAACCCGCCTCGCGCCACCGCTGCCTCTCGTCCTTCTGTGGCCATGGCATCGAACACCCGCTCCACCGCCCTCCGTGACAGGGACACTATTTTGGATCATTTGAAGTACCACTTACGTCGGGCTCAACAGAAGATGGTTTCCTTCGCCAACAGAAAACGTCGGGATCTCTCCTTCGAGGTAGGAGAGAAGGTTTTCGTCAAACTCCACCCCTATCGACAGCTCTCGGTGGCCCGCCGACCATGTCCGAAACTGGCACCTTGTTTCTTCGGACCTTTCGAGGTCCTCGCACGTATAGGAGCAGTCGCCTACCGCCTTCGCCTTCCATCCGGGAGCCGCATTCATCCGATTTTCCATGTCTCATAGCTACGGCGCATAGTGGGCAAACACACCCCCACAGATCACATTCCGACCGACCTCAACCTGGCAGGAGAAGCACAGTACTACCTCACCTCGATCCTCGATCAGAGATGTCGCACCCCAGGGGACCGTACATCGGAGGAGGTCCATGTGCCTTGGACCGGCCGGCCCGACTCTGACGCAACATGGCAGCCCCGGGATGATTTCTGTCGTCAGTTTCCCGACTACTGTCTTGAGGACAAGGCACATTTTCCAGATGGCGGCATTGTTACGGAGCTACACGACGACGAGCCTCCTTAGAAAGTTTACACGCGTCGGGTGCGTATATCGGGTGCCCCACAATTACCGCAGAAGATAATTAGTGATTTATTGGTTTCTTTTTTTGCTTGAGACCTTTTATTTGTTGATTTATTTGCTTGTGTCATTTTAAGTATTTTTGTATTTCCTAATTTTTGAATTTCCTTTTGTATTCACTCATCATCGCTATAAGAGGACGCGTAAACCCTGTATTTTTTTCATCCTGAAATGAATGTGTATTTTCTCTTTCTTCTCTAAACCCTAAATCTCTCCTCTCTTTCTCTCTCTCTCCCCCACTCCTCTCTTCCTCTCTTCCCCGTAGCCGCCTTTTTTTCCGACCCCCCAACAAAGACACTCAATATTTTCTTCCTTTCATTCCAACCATCTATACCTATAAATAGGCTTACATGATACAATCAACTCCTAATAGCCAGCAACACTTTAATTAATTGTTACTACAAAAGATTTACGAAGATAAATAATAGCGACGACCGCAATGATTAACAACATAAAGACCTAAAATGATGGTGGTGTGATGCCCATAGAAATTACCAATTTGGAATGTTCATAATGTACACAGAGCAATTTAACACAGTTCTATTGAGCTTAAACAAATACTAAGAAATTAAAGTGTTAGTGAAAAAGTTGATCTTTTATGAAATTGAGTTAAAAGCATAAGACTTCTAAATTATAAGATTGTAGGGGTGAACCAAAAGCAAGCCTATGAGGAAGATTTCAACAAATTTAAATAAAATATCTGAGTTACCAAGATATGAATGTTTGATTCATGGAAATCCTTTTTTCTTTGTCCTTCCAATTCATATTGATTAGCACTATTAGTCATCTGCTTAAATAATGGTGCCCTTTCATTGGAGATCTTTTACCTAGGATTGTTCACAGTCTAGAGTTCTTTTACTACAAAGAACAAGATTGCAAGAGGTTCTCAATCGAAGGTGAAATCAAAAAAATTTCTACATACAGCGTACCATATTTTTCTATTACAACCCATGACTCCTTTTAGACCTCGCATAAAATGGTAGCCCGGGGGAGGGAGGGAGATTGGTAAGAAAAGACTAACTGCCGGATATATTATCTCAATGTGTCCATCATGTTTGCATGGGACAAATCCGAGGAAATAGCCTAGAATGTGAAATAAGAGAATGCAACTTTTAACTAGGCTTTACCCATAACCAGCATTGGATTAAATCTTAATTATCAACTAGATTCAAAAAGTACTTTTTGGACATCAATGGATCACATCAAGTCATGATCTTAGGTATTTAAAGAATAATATCAATACAAGGTGGCTGGGTGTGGAATTTCACTCTTGTGAAATTTCTAAAAGAAGTTCAATTTAATCTTGTTTTTATAGTTTGATTGTGGTGTAAACAACAACGACGAGAACACTAAGAGCCATTGTAGATACAAGCAGAGGCAGATCATAATGTTCAGTTTTGCAGGGAATGTCCTAATCATACTACACTGATGTGAGTGTTAAGAAACTTCATAGATGAAAACATAGGTAGCACATAATTTTAATTCCCCTGGATAAGTCCAATAGAAACTCCTTCAGAGGTTCTAGTTGTAACCAGGGCAGTCCTAGGCTTAGGTCAAGACATCATGGGCAAGTAATATAGGAGATTATCTCATAAATCCTCACTTGCTTCACAAGGGTCATCAAAATACTAAAGTTCTCAACTAGTTCTATTGGAGAATATAAAATGTTAATTAATTTCACAATGGGTCTCACTCCTGAATATATGAGGGAGAAATTACAAGGAGAAAGAACGGAAATATAAAAATAAACAGCAGAAAAATAAACACAATTCCAAGACTCCCCCTCAAGTTGGGCGTGTGATGTCTTGTATGCCCAACTTGCACATGTTTTTTTTAAATGCTCTTAAACTTAATCCCTTGGTGATAACATGTGCTAATTTTTGTTTGGAAGGGACGAATGGTGTGCTCACAACTCATCTTTCGAAGTTCTCTTTGATGAGATGGCGATCAACCTTCATTTGTTTTGTGTGGTCATGTTGGACGAGATTGTGTGCAATGCTAATGACAGCTTTGTTATCACAATAAAATCTCATTGGATCCGTGTTTTCCGTGCCGAAATCATTCAAAAGAGACCAAATCCACAGTCCTTCGCAAATCCCATGAGTCATAGCTCTGAATTATGAATCCGCACTCGACCTGGCAACCACATCTTTTTTACTTCTCCAAGTTACCAAATTACCACCGACTAGAGAATATTACCCAATCGGTGGACCTCTGATCATCTACTGAGTCAGCCCAATCATCATCACTATAGGCATCAACAGTTAACTTTTTGCTCGGGAGAACAAGATACCCTTTCCAGGAGAGGACTTAAGATACCGTAGGATCCTGTGAGCAACGTCTAAATGATGCGTTTTTGGTAAGTGCATAAACTGAATGATGACACCAACTGCGTAAGAAATGTTCGGGCGAGTATGAGATAAATAGATAAGGCGTCAACCAGTCGTTGAAATCCAGTGATATTTTCTACCGCTTCCCTATCATCTCTTCTTAATCTATAGTTGACTTCAATTGGGATGTCAGGAGATCTACACTCACTCATCCCAGATGACTGAAGCAAGTCCAGGATGTACTTTCTCTGAAATATGAATATCTCGTGCTTTGACCTAGCGACGTCAATAATCAGTAAGTACCTGAGATTTCTCAAGTTTTTTACTTTAAATTCCTTTGCCAGTCTTTATTTCAGAGTTTGGATTTCTTCTGTGTCAACGCCTGTTATAATGATATCATCCACATAGACAATTAGAGTAGTTAATCTCCCATGTTTGTGTCTTACAAATAAAGTATGATTTGCATTGCTCTGTGAGTATCCAAAAGTCACCATAACTCTATGGAATCTCCCAAACACGGCCCAAAGGGGCTATTTTAGGCCATACAAGATCTTCTTCAGCCTGCATACCTTTCCCCAAGATCTTTTTGAGGTAAGACCAGGTGGTAAGGACATGTACACTTCTTCTTCCGAATCCCCATGAAAAAAACCATTCTTCCCATCCAATTGGGTCAAAGTCCACCCTTTGCATGGCAGCACACGACAGCAACACTATTATAGAATACAACTTTGTCAAAGAAGCAAAGGTTTCTTAATAGTCCATGGTCAGAGTATAGACCTTAGCCACCAATCGAGCCTTGTATCCTTCAACAACACCATGAGAGTTTTGCTTGACAGAGAACACCCACTTACACCCAACCACGATCTTTCCTGGAGGTAGAAGAACTAAGTTCCATGTGCAATTCTTTTCCAGTGCCAACATTTCCACACGCATGGCATCCTGCTACTGTTGACGCTCAATAGCTTCCTGTCAGTTTGAGGAGATATAAATGGAGGAAAGAAAGGAAACAGAGGTCTTATGTGAGGGGGATAATGAGTCATAGGACACAAAGTGTGATAGTGGATGTTGGTTAGAGATACAATTACCTTGAGTTCCCAAAGATAAATCTGATGTTGGAGCGGGTAGCCTGAGCAAAGTCGAATTACTTTAACCCCAATTCCTCTGAGTATACATCTGTAAAAGAGCAGCGGGCAAAGGAGTAGAAGGAGTAGGCAAAAAGGTAGAAGTAGCGTGTATCGGCAAGGAGGTAAGAGAAGGATAGGAGAAATGGGTAGAGGAAGAGTAGGAGAGCTCACTTCCATTGATAAGACTCCCACTGATGTGAGGGCTCGTAAGAGGACTCAGACTCTCGAAACATGACATCCATAGTAACAAAGGTCTTTTTGGAAGCAAGATGAAAGCATTTGTACACATGTTGGGTAGGAGAATACCCAATAAAGATGCACTTGAGGGCACGAGGATCGAGTTTGGACTTGGGGTGCACATGGACAAAGCACACACCCAAAGATCTGAGAGAGAAGTTGAGTGGGATAGACATGAAGATTCTTGAGAGCGGACTTGTTGCCGAGAACACGAATAGCCATGTGATTAATAAGGTACACAATAGTAAGAACTGCATCTCCCCAATAATGCTTGGGAAAGTGCTTCTTTAGGAGGAGGCAACGAGCTACCTCAAGGAGGTGATGATTCTTGCGCTCGGTGACCCCATTCTGAGCGGGGGTGTAAATACAAGAGTTCTGATGTATAATGTTCTGATCACTAAGATAACGCTGAAAGTGAGATTAAATGTACTCACAGCCGTCACTACGCAGGACATTAATGTAAGCGTTCAATTGGATAGTCACCATCTTATGAAAACGTTGAAATAAGGTAAAAACATTTCCTTAATACTCAACGCCTATATTGAGAAGATGAGTAAGATCTATGATGAGATGCATCGAAGACAGAAGAAAAGTTGTTTGAGAATCCCCTGTTTGAGAGGCCGCCCGTAAGGGCGGGTTAGACTCGACTCACCCTTGACCCTAACCCTCGGTCGGAGAAAGGCTCTACTATAGCGGGCTAAATAACTTTATTTTATCTATATGATTTTTTTTTTATTCAATTAGGAAGGTATCATATAAGAAAATAGTCCCTTTCCTGGCCCCCTTAGTAAGGTCATGAAATATTTTGACTTATTTATTTTTCTTTTCTTTCATAATGGATTTACCTAGACCAATACATGATATTTTTGAAGTCTTTTTGGGATCAATTCTTATATTAGGAGGTCTGGGAGTAGTATTACTTATGAATCCCATTGATTCTACCTTTTCGTTGGGATTGGTTCTTGTTTGTATATCCTTATTCTACATTTCATTGAATTCCTATTTTGTAGCCGCCGCACAGTTCCTTATTTATGTGGGAGCCATAAACGTATTAATCATATTTGTTGTTTTGTTCATAAACGGTTCAGAATATTCCAATGATTCCTATTTGTGGACCATTGGAGATAGGGTTTAGAATTATGAACATTGGAATATCTATCCCTAAGGTCTATGGTATTCTCCCGTAATAAGACGAGCCCGAAGGGGCGTCTATGAGGGACCCAACCAGCATTATAACGGATAGTATGTCACAAGAAGGGTCCGAATGAAATAGTGAAATAGGAAGAAGACAAATAGGATATCTTTGAGAGTCTCATTACGTCATAAATCAACAAAACTCAAAGTCATCTCACGTTCCCCCTCCAGTTTACCTACTACTGTACCAGCGTGAATATGATCTCCACCAGACATACGTAATGCTTTAGCTAGTACACAAAAATGCATGCCATGATTTTTGTGTCTATCAATAACTGCATGCATTGCGCGATGGATGTGAAGAAGTAGACCGTTGTCGCGAAAATAATGAGCCAAGCTAGTATTTGCGGTGAAGCCCCCGGTTAAGTAGTCATGCATTACGATAGGAACTCCCAATTCTCTGGCAAATACCGCTCTTTTGATCATTTCTTCACATGTACCCGCAGTTGCATTCAAGTAATGCCCTTTGATTTCACTAGTTGAAAATGTTCATAGTCTAACAGCCTAGTCCATCTCTTTTATTTACCATGTGGTGAATTGAGAGAACTATAGCGTCGCTTCTCCTTCCTCTCAACCGTAAGGATTAGGTTAACTCCTACCTCCCTAAATTGAAAAGCAGGGGAGAAGCCTGGGAAGATAGTCAACTTTGTAGATAGCCTATGAACCTTTTCGATCACTCTTTTCTCTTTGCTCACTCTTTTCCCTAGTACGAGAGGATCGGGAAGGACGCACCTCTGGTGTACCAGTATCTAATCCCATAGAGATGATAAAGTGGACTCTTATCAATTCAAAGGTATGAATTGCATCTTGATAATACTAACCCGGAT
Organism: Platanthera zijinensis; assembly: GCA_039513925.1. Taxonomy (NCBI): domain Eukaryota; kingdom Viridiplantae; phylum Streptophyta; class Magnoliopsida; order Asparagales; family Orchidaceae; genus Platanthera; species Platanthera zijinensis. The sequence continues at coordinate 11,029,030 of CM077083.1, forward strand.
CAATGTTATGAATAACAATAACAAATTTATTTCTCGTCGCGAATTTAATAGTATAACATAGGAAGATTTTTTATCCATACTCAATCTAAATTAAATAGAAAGAAAAATTAGGATTCTTTATTGTTATTGGATCAGAAATCCTATTTTATTTTCCCGCCTTTCCATTTTTTACTTTTTTATCACTATTCTTATACATTTATCCAATTCTTATTCCTTATATTATAAAATTATGAAGTATGAGGTATCATATGGCCAATATTCTATGGGTCATACAATATGCAAATAGAAACATGAGATGTAAAAAATAAAAGGACGGCTGAAGTATCAAAAATATAATATTCCAATAGATTGATTCAAAATCAAAAGGGGACGTTGCTTAGTTAGTATTTTATTAGTATCCTTTGGAACTAGAAAACATACATAAAAAAAATGCAGTGTGCAATTTTGATGAGAATGAGATAGATTATTTTCAATTTATTATTACGGATACATAAACAGTTTGTTCGGGTCAGCACCTCCGAAAGAAACGGAGGATTTCACATTTTTTTGGTTTTTCATTAAGTATACCCAAGTACATCGAGAAAAACAGTTGATAAACGTAAGAAACCAATGAAAACCAAAAATAGAGACAATACGACAAGGATCCCAAACATCATTATGGACTACAACAAAATGTGAATCACAAGGTTTAGACACATGATTAAGAGAAGCACGATAATGTTTACTGAGAGCATATACATCACATTTAAAAGCATTCAAAGATACAGTCGGCATATTAGAAAATAAAATGTGTAATATATAGAGAGGGATGGCCTAGATGGCAGTGTCAAGAGTCCACATAAGAGGTTTGAGTTGCAGAAAGAGCATGTGGAAAAGAGACAGAGATGGAGGGGTCAAACATGTAGAGGTCATCGCAGAGTCTACCAGAGCAAATCACTGTCTCTATATTCAGGTCATGAAAGATACAAGATAAGAGAAAATTAACTGAGTGGTTCATTGAATTAGTCAGGTGACTAATAGAAGTAGGTTGCGGGTAAACTTGGGGATATAAAGAACAGAGGAGAGAGGGAGGAGCAAGGTATGGATCATTTCCCAGTAATGGGAGGCAGGGATTAATCGGCAATGCTCACTTTGTCCCCACCAGACAATGGTATGTAGGACACAAAACATGTAGCAGAACCAGTCATATGTTTTGTTGCGCCGGAGTTAAGGAACCACTGAGGGGAAGAGTGGGCGATGGCAGAGTGAGCACCTGGAAGCCCCTAGTGAGCATATGAAAAGCTAGCAGACTCAGAAGAGTGGTCAAGCATGAAGCGGTGGAAATCTTGTATCTCCTCAGCAGAAAGAGCCTGAAGAAACCTCAGGGGCATCGGGTCAACTGTAAGTAGCAGAATCATCCACAACATCAGAGCGGTGAGCAGAGCGAGAGGGAGATGGTTGACTAAGGGAACAACCAAAGCCACGACCACCGTGAGGAGAAGGGCCCCTGCAAGGAGGGTGAGGCCATGAGGTTTAAAGCAAGTGTCCCTAGTATGGCGGGCCTACCCACAATAATCACACGTCAAATGATCATTATCCATAAACTTGGACCTAGTGTCACGGATAGATCGGCCATCAGGACTAAACTGAATGGTCAGGGCAGAACCTTCTGTAATAGTATCAGGTAGAAGAGAGCTTATGATCATATTCTTATTGCACCAAACTATACACCTCATGTAAGGAAGGAAGAGGAGATCGCACAAGAATCTGAACAATAATGGGATCGAAGTCACGATGGAGATCGTGTAGAAATTCAAATATTCAGTTGCGTTCCTCCCTTGCACGGACCAACATTTCATCCCCCAGGAAGACAAGAGTTAGAGAATCGAAATGGTCATACTCTTGGTAAAGTTGGATAAACTCAATGTAGTAGACTGCGGAAGGACGGTCCCTTTGGCGCAAAAGAAGTATCCATCGCCGCAATTGGAAGATCTGAGCGGCATTCCCTCGACAGGAATAGGTAATATCTGCCAAATGTCGAACGCAGTTTTTAGAAATAAATAGTTGCGGGCAATTGATTCCTGCATGGAGTTGGTCAACCACGACATCACTAAGGAGTTCTCAGATTCTCATTGAGACCAATTTTGGGATGTTGGTGTCGGTACCCTGGTGGTACCACTAACGTATCCAAATAGATGGCGGATCTTGAGAGCCAGAGCGATGGAACGAGCCCAACGGAGATAATTTGTTCCACCCAACTTAATGGTAGTAATTTGAGGAGTCCCGTGATCATGGGAGGTACGGATAGAGCCAGTATAAGGCATAGAATCAGGATGAGCACTCCCACCGAAGGAGACATTTGGAGAATCAACACTCTTAGGTATAGCGACAGTAGAATAGATATCACAGGGTTGCTAAAAAAAGGATCTCACTCATAGAAAGGAGAGAAACCAGCACTTATCCTGATAGAAAGGAGAGAAACAAGCACGTATCCTGATAGCTGAACCAACCGGAGATCGCAATCACGCATGGAAATGGGGGGAGAACATGCCCACAAAAGAAAGGAAGACGGACGCCAGAAGAGCAAGCACGGAGTCAAGCCAGCATAAATCCAGTGTCTAGAAGAACTTAGAGAGACGGAGGCGGGGAGGTCTGAGTTTGACGTGGCCTGTCGCGGAAGAATCGAGGGAGGTGGAGGTGGAGTCGGGATTCGAGGAGAGGCGGAGGCGGGGATGGACTGTTGCGGAGGGGAGTAACATGAGAACAATCAGCGGGCGCGAGAAAGGCGCGACAACGGTGCGACAAGGAGCAGTCGTGCGAGTTAGGACACGCCTGACTCTGATACCATGTTGGAGAATAGAAAACATTAATTAATTTCACAATGGGTCTCACTCCTAAAATTAGGGGGAGAAATTACAAGGGGCAAGAACGGAAATAAAAAAAATAAACATCGGAAAAATAAACACAATTCTAACCCTTTCTTTTGAGGGTCACTAATATAAGGGTGACTTTGATGGATTATAGGATGAATAATAAGTTTTGGAAGACTAACAGGAGAGATAGGTTTAAAAGTAATAAGCCTAGGAGCGACGGGCTTAAGAAGTATATGCTTAGATTAATGCGCTTAAAAATGATAGGATTAGGAGAAGGATCGCTCACTGTTGTCGAGAACAATCTATAATAAATAGAGGGTAAAGTTGACTCGATGCAACATCCGCATAGGTAGAACATAATGTTTAATTTCACTAGATAAGTCCAAAAAAAACTCTTTCAGAGGTTCTAGTTGTAACCAGGGCAATCCTAGGTTTAGGTCATGACATCATGGGCAGGTAATATAGGAGATTAATCTAATAAATCCTCACTTGTCTCACATGGGTAATCAAAAAACTAAATTCTCAACTAATTCCTTTTTGAGGGACACTAATATAAGGGCGACTATGACGGATTATAGAATGAATAATAGATTTTGAAAGACTAATAGAAGGAGAGATAGGTTTAGGGTCAGTTTGTTTTTGTTATTGTTGATGAAAAAGGAGTTGACGGAAATGGAGTTTGAAAACGAGGTATTTTGGGAAAATGGAGTTTGCAGTAAAAATCTATTTGTGTAAAATGAAGTTGCAGAGCTGTAAGAAAAACAATGCATAAAAATTGTTTATTAAAAACGGAGTTTTGTAAAATATTTTTTAAATGCAAAACTACAAATAGTTTGTCATGGATATTTAATTACATCAAGGATCAACATTGAATCCATATTTAATTACAAATAGTTTCATGCAAAAATATTGACTCGGATATAAGGCTATGCTTGTGTTTCACGCACGATTTCTTCCATGAAAAAATTTGTACATTTAGGCTTCATTTGTTTTACCATTTAGGTGGATTTCGTTTTATGTAAATGTAATCTGTGGGTCGAAACCCATTTGTTTTTTCCGCTTAACTTTCGAACCACACGCCGTTTATCCCGGTTCAAAACTTTGCGAGACGAAACCATGCGTGAGAGCTATGCTTTATCGCATTTGGAGGAAGAAAGAGGCGCGGCGCTAGGGCATCAGGTATTGCGACCTCCGTCGCCTCTCCCGTCGTCGCAAGGAGGAATCCATCCTACCGCGACTTCTCCGACGGCATCCAAGGTTCCCGATCGCATCCAGTGTTTTTCTTCTCTGGTGCAAGGCTCTTCTTCTCCGCCGCATCCAGGGTCTTCCCCGACCTAATCCTTCTTGCAAGTACTCTTCTCTGTTGTAGCATCTTCTCTTCATATGTTGTTCATTTTTTCTATTGCACAGACATCTCACCCCTCCACCCCCCCCCCCCCCCGTCAAGTGCATCAGTGATCTCTGATACATCTCACCTTCCTTGATTTTGCCCCTGATCTACAGCACTCAACAACAGCAGGTATACCTACCCCTCCCGTTCAGTTTTTTTGGGTGATTTGGATTGTGTGAAAATGAATTGTGTGGATGTGATTTGTGTAGATTATAATGTCACTTATGATGTGCACTTGATTGTAAAAAAGTGTTGATTTTGAGAATATGTATAGGCTTATGATGTTCAACTTTTATGTGCACTTGTGTGTGTGAATGTGTTGAGTGTGTGTATGTGCATTTGTGTGTGTGCATGTATGTAATGTGTGTGCATGTGTTGAGTGTGTGTATATGCCCTTGTGTGTGTATGCATGTATGTAATGTGTGTGTGTATGGGTTGAGTGTATTTGTTGAGTGTGTGTATGTGCACTTGTGTGCATGTATGTAATGTGTGTGTATGCATGTATGTAATGTGTGTATATGCATGTATGTAATGTGTGTATGTGTTGAGTGTGTGTATGTGCACTTGTGTGCATGTATGTAATGTGTGTGTATGCATGTGTTGAATGTGTGTGTGTGTGGACTTGTGTGTGAGTGTGGACTTGTGTGTGATGTGTGTATGTGTGAATATGTGAGTGTGTGAGTATGTGTGAATATGTGTAATATGTGTGAATATGTGAGTGTGTCTGAATATGTGTGAATGTGTGTGATGTGTGTGATGTGTGTGAGTATGTGTGAATATGTGAGTGTGTGTGAGCATGTTTGAATATGTGAGTGTGTGTGAGCATGTTTGAATATGTGAGTGTGTGAGAGTATGTGTGAATATGTGTAATGTGAGTGCATGATTATTGAGTGTGTGAATGCGCACTTGTGTGATTATGATTTGTTTGGTTTTATTTTTCTCTCACCCAGTTTAGTGCAAATTGGGAGGCCAGCAATGTTTTGATTTTTTATGACTTGTGCTTGAAAGAAATTAGGGTGGGTAATCTCCCAAACACACGCTTTAGCAGGGATGGGTGGGACAACCAAACAACAAATTTCTTTGCTCGCATGGGAAAGTTGTATGATCGAAATCAAATGAAGAACAAGTGGGATAAGCTAAAGAAAGAATGGAAGTTATGGTGAGAGATTAAGGGCAGTGAGACGGGTTTGTGCTGGGATCCAATTCGCAAAACTATTGTTGCTTCAGAAGATTGGTGGAAAGAACGTCTAAAAGTATGCATTTTTTCTAAAGATTGTTCTTTTAACTATACTATTGTGGATGACTCGTTTAAGAGACATTTATTTCAATGTTAGGTTCATCTGAGTGCAAGAAAGTTTCAATTCTCTGGCATATCCCTTGAGTTAGAAGAGAAGCTAGATATGATGTTTAGCCAGGTCGTAGCAACTGGAGATCTTGGTTGGGCTCCAAATTCTAGATATTTTGAGCATGAATCAATTGACGAACATGACTTGTCTGTTGAAGATGACAAACAGAACATGAACGAGTTACCAAATTCTGCTGAAGCAAGGAAAAACGGACGGATAAGGGAAAAAGTAAGATGACAAACAAGAAGACAAAGAGTTCGACGATGGATGAGATTGCTGAAACATCGCGCATTATTGGTCGTTGCATGATGGATCCGCCTCGCATTCAGATATCTTTGTCCTTCTACACTATTCCTGAGTCTATTGCAGAACTCGAAGCTATGATGGAGGTTATGACTGATTCCAACTATGACCTCTATGACTAATGCACCATGTTTCTGAGAGAGAAACATAAGCGAGAAACCTTTATGAGCATTCGAAAGAATCGACTGCTCAAATGGTTGCAGGCTCGTTATGAGGAAAGATAGGAATAGTTGCAATTTTTATTTTGTGATTGGTGACATAATATGTTTGTGTTTTTTTGCGTTGTCGTGAGACATTATGTTTTATTATTCTGTGATGCACATTATGTTTTATTATTTTGTGATGGACATTATGTTTTATTATTCTGTGATTGAATTTATGTTTTAGTATTTTGTGATGGACTTTATGTTTTATTATTCTGTGATGAACTTCATGTTTTGTTATGTGAGTGCACTTTAGTTGGCAATTGTTAATATATTGTTAAATTTAAAATTGTTGCAGATTTACAATGTCTTCCTCATATCGAACTAACATGAGGAGAGACGGCAGCAAGTAGCTGGCTAGTTTTATCATAAAAGAGCACTTCGTGGGCAACAATTTTTAGCATCATCGGATTTTCGGTGCTAGTGGATCATCAACTATAGCTTGCAACACATCAAGCCAAACAGGGGCTAGATGGGTCGTTGAACTTCTCGATGGACACCCTTATAGATTTTTCAGTTCTTTTAGAATGTCGAAGCTTATATTTGTAGATTTGCTAACACTCCTCGCACAACAATATGGATTGTAAGGATCCAGGAGAACTCTACCATGAGAAGTGTTTGCAATTACATTGCATATTTTAGGTCATAATGTACTGATGCAACTTGCAGGCGAACGATTCCAAACTCCACGGAAACTATAAGTAGATTTTTTGTAACGGGTATCACTGTAATTAAGAGATTATCTTCTGATGTCATCATGCCTATAGATAATCTTTTCAGTGATATCCCCCCCCCCCCAAATAATGAATGATGCTCGATACATGTCGTCCTTTAAAGACTGTATAGGAGTTATTGATGGAACACATGTGCATGCTCGAGTTCCCGCTGATCAACAGATTTCCTATTGGTCGGTATGGCACAACAACACAGAATGTTATGACAGTTTGTAATTTCAATGTGTTTCACATTTGTAATAGCGGGTTAGTAAGGTTCTACTCATGACAGCCGTATATTTCAGTGTGCCCTTATGTACCTGAGTTATAATATCACGTATTCGCCACCAGGGGAGACTTTTATATCTTGAGATTTCAGTAGTTTTTTATCTTATTTTTTGGTATTGTCATTAGTATTCTCACATAAATAATATTTAATTTTATAGGTAAATATTATGTAGTTGATGTCGGATATCCACTCCAACGTGGTTTTTTAAAACCATATTCAGGTACATTGTATCATTTACCAGATTTTAGAAGGGACAATAGGTATGTACAAGGACGCCGAGAAATATTCAACCAGGCTCACTCTTCCTTACACAGTGTTATAGAACGGTCATTCGGAGTGTGGAAAAAGAAGTGGAAGATACTTAGGAATATGTCGTCAAATAGTTTAACAAAGCAACGAGACATTGTAATTGCAACAATGAGTTTGCATAATTATATTCGCAGACACTCATCCCGATCAGATGCTCATCTTTGGGCTTGTGATGAAGAAGAGCATTTAATTTACTCAGCAGACCTTCAAAGAAAAACAAGACAAATTAATGAAAGCTCAGGTGAAGATCATATTTGAAATATTCGAGTTGATATTGATAAGATGTCAGCGTTGCGTGAGTTGATTGTCGAACAACTACACAGAGAGCTTGAACGTATTTGGAGTATCTGCATAGTCAACAGATGTATTTTGAGTTTTTGATATTTTGATGTTTGCATGTATTTTGAGTTTATGCATACGTTGATGTACATATGTTTTTAGTCTGTTTGTGTAAAAGTGTGTATTTTTCAAGTTGATAAATTCTCTATTCTGAAAAAGCTATTCTGTCAAATGACTCGTTCTAAAAAGCTCTGCAAATACAAACTTTCCAAACAGATCTTCATTTCCAGCAACTAGTTTCCAACAGCTCCACTTACAAACTTCCATTTGCAACAGCTCCTTTTACAACCGCAACCGCTCTCCCAAATGAAGCCTTAAGAATTCTACCGTGAAAACAGAAAAGAAACTTTTTTTTTCTCAAAAAGAAATATGGCATTAAGAAATCTGAAAATTGCTAAGAAATGTTGAGAGGAGTATCAAAATAACAGCAAACTGAGATAGGACTCATCCAAATCCAATATTATAGGTGAAAGGATCGAAACTTAATATTTCCATCTGTTTGGTTTTCTGCCAACAATATGAAATGATTTCCTCCAAAGTATTGAAATTACGATGGCATGAGTAATTAAATATAAGTTATAACCTAAAACACCCCTGACAGAACAAGGGGGCAGACATGGTAATGAGGCTAGGCGGAAATAACAATGCAAGACGGAAATCACGATGTCTGCTTCTCCTCCATATATGCGACCAAACTCTCGGGACGCTGGATCTGCATATATATCCCCTCAGTCGAACAGCAAAATGAATCAAGAATGGTAAAACCAAAATGAACTGGGCAGATCGAGGACTCCAGAATAGCATCGGCAGATTCATCGTGAGAGAGGACCTTAGGTCGCTTCCTCCCGTGCTTGTAAGCTGGGCAGATCAAGGGCTCCTGAGCCGCAGAAAACGAGAGACAGGAAGAAGATCCGGCACTCTGAGAGGGGCGAGCAGCAACGAGACAGAGCCACCATTGTTGTGCGCTTATTTCCTAGGCCGCAGAAAACGAGAGAGACGGGAGAGAGGATGAGAAAGAAGATCGAGCACTCTGAGCGGGCGAGCAGATACGAGACGTGATGCTCGGGACGTCGAAACAGAGCTGGCAACCTGCGGCCGAGAAATACATTAAACGTCCTTATTTTAGAAACGGCGTATATTTCCATCCTCGCCTGCAAACAACCACATTCACTCAACCTCCATTTTTGCCAAAAAGAAACAGCGTTTAGACGCCTAAACAAACATAACTTTAAAGGTAATAAGCCTAGGAGTGATAGGTTTAAGAGCTACATGCTCAGATTAATGTGCTTAGAAACGATAGATTAAGGAGAAAGATCGCTCACTATTGTCACAGAGGATCTATAATAAATAGAGGGTAAAGTTGACTCCCAACATCCATTTTAATGTCATCGCGCTAATCATTGTAGGTATGATTCACTAACTTCCTAAAAATTTCATGTAATCTTTATCAAAATCTCTGTGATATCCTAGGAACTCTCCAACTCTAGAAATTAGTATCAATCAATATTTTTTTTTAAAGTACTAACATATTCAACATCCAATAAGGAACCATGCTTGAGATTACATGTCAAGGAGTATATCCTCATATGGCACTTCAACATATATCATCTTAACTGGATGTTTCGGGAAGTGGATTACTAGTAGAAAATGCTAAAATAGTGTTTAGATGACTAACTACTAGATCCAAAATAATAGGAATTCCTAATGAGAGGATAGTTGTAGCAAAAGCACATATACAAATATATATGAACTAAATAATTTTTGTCCAAACAGAAATAAAGAGGCTCGGATTTTGTCTAAGAAATACAATTCTCTCTTTTCCTACTTTAAGTAAATTGAGGGCGAGAGACAGAGGGTGAAAGTCTAAGATGCACAATCTTGCTACCGGAACCCAGTGGGAGCGTCAAACGGCAGCTTAATTCCAGATCCGTGGAAGACTCCTCATGTTGATCACTCCTTACCCACAATGGCACCGAAGAGAGCTCTGAGGGTAACGACTTTTCTCGTCGGTCTTAGGACCGACAAATGTTATGACATTTTAGATTTCTTGCAAAGAAGAGTCTCGTCTACTAATTAGTGGAGAACATGACTTCCTTTGGTTCATTGGGGTGTGGGATTGCGACTTCAGCATGAATGCAATAGAGAATCTGACATGTGTGTTTGGATTAGACATGATGTGTGAAGTCTACCCATGGTCGTAGACCCGGAATGGTGATAATGATGTAATGATTGTAACACCCCGCTTGTAATTACCACGTGACATGCCGGTTCCCACTACATAGTATAATCACAAACGAACTATTATAACGAGGTATAAAATAAAAACATCTAAACAACCAAGCATTCCTAAACAAGTACGCAGCGAAAAAAGTAAGAGATAAAGATCACAACCACTAGAGAATGTACACAACTAAAACAGCAGAATGTCCATGGCCTTACAAACTACAAAATCCTCAAAATGAAGACTGTCTAAAAAGAAAGGGGTACAAGCACTCAAACATCTTGGCTCGCAGGCCTGCATAAAGACTAGAAAGTACAATGAAAGAAGAATAGGAAAGTGAGTACACTTCAAAAAGTGACTCTAGCGACCCTCTGCATTCTTACTTCACCCTGCAACCATCATAACAAAAGCGGTATGCATGGGTCAACCATGAGTTGACCACAACTACGTAACAATATCACTCCTTGTCATCCTAGCGGACCCAAGGGAACCACATCACCTTACAAGTCAGCACTTCGCAATATATATATAATATAAAGTAATAAATTAGTAAGGCAAGAAGCAGTAAACAAAAAAGCAATTTATAAAGCAAGAAAGTATACTAGATACAAGTTCAGCAATTACTAGCATCCTACAATACCATTCGTTCATCTACAGGAGAGGCTCCTGAGTCACAATGTATAAAAGAATAAATCCAATCCCTGAGTCATAAGGGTGAGAAACTCCAACCCCATTTCCATATAATACAAGGAGTGAGCAACGCCCTAACTCCCTGAGTCATCAGCTAAAGGTAATGGAATTACTCCCTACTACTTGAGTCCATAAATACAAGAGATGAGCACCTCTCTTGACTCCACATTGTCATGAGTTAACAATTTGTGCAACCAGGGAGCTATCGTCGATGGTAGGACTATCGTCCGGTGGTACCTCCCAAAAAATGTATTAAAGCTTGATTACCACACCAACAATTTTTGTGTATGTCAATTAGACAATACGAGTGCATCAAGACTCACTCATAGTGCCTGGAAGCACCTTTTGTCGATTTCCTGAAAACTATTATCGGCGGGAGCACTACAACCCGACTATATCACCCAGGAACTCACATTTCAGAATTCAGCATCTCCAAAAATGACCTTCAAGGTCACAAACGCATCCTAAGGCATCCCAGACTCCCAGTACAAACACATCAACTGGAAGCCCACATACAGATTTTATGGGATCTATCGTTGGCAATAACCACTATCGTCAGCGGTATCTCCTAGAAAATCGTCAATCGCTCATTTCCAACCATCTTTAGACCTTCATACCCCATATACATACATCCTAATGGCACTAGGGTGTCACGTATCTCTCTAACCGGATTCCTCATACTCGATTTTGCATAAAAACACAAAATCGGGTCATGCACCCCGATCATGGCTTTGCAAACAAAATCTAAACGAAGGAAAACCATAGGAGAAATACAAGGAACATAAACATGTATCCTAATGACCAAAAGGAGAGGGTTGTTACCTTTAGAGTAAACTTGAGAGTCATGTAACTCGAAGAAAAAGGGTATCGAACGACCGCAATAAGTCAATAACCCAAGGAAGCTTTCTCCGGCGACGGCTTGTCGATCCTTGCAGCGAAGCTCCGGCAATGCCTCTTCTTTCCTCACACGCGGTGGAAAGTCTCCTCTTGCTCTCGCCCTAGAAGTCAATGGAAATAAAATGAGAACTAGAAAATAGGTCTTTCAGCACTATTTAGGGCCCTCGGACAAATTTATTATGGTCCTTCGTTCAACTTCTAAAAATATTTAACAGCTGAGATAGCGGATCTCAAATTACTTGATCCTCCTAAGAGCTACAGCCTGTGGTAATACCAACTGTTTGGCGATATCTCCCAAGAGAGGCGGCCTACTCAAAACAATACCTACCGCCTATGGTAATAACTACCGCGCGGTGGTATGCCCACGATAAGAAACAGAGAATGGGATTTAAATGAACTGGTTTTCGAATGAATTTACATCGGCGGTAACTACTACCACGGTGTGGCAGCTCCCATATTCACCTTTCTCTTGTGGAAATCAGGGTGTTAAAATGATGGATATAGACTTCTCTAGATTGCAAACCGAAGAATGACTTTGAAGTGAACTGTGTGTGGATTGTAACTATTAACATAAGAAATAGAGGATAACGTGGTTTGGGTAGAACATGTTGTCGTTCGTTAGCCGTAAAGAGCCTAATGAATGGTTTGTGATAATTGCATTTTATTGCATGTTGATGTACATATGTACCATAATTGTGATGATGAAGAGGATGATATATCCTTTCTCGACATTCAGTGGTGAGATGCGCTTAGACTTCTTGCCAAGAGGTTAGATGATGCAATTTCCCCCTATTACTCGGTATTCAGTGGTGAGATGATGCTCTCACCAGGAGGTGAGATGATTTATGCCTCCCTATTACTCAGTATTTGGTGGTGAGATAATGCTCCTGTCAAGAGATCATTAGGCATTCGGTGGTGAGATGATGCTCCTGCCAAGAGGTGAGATAACTTTATGCCTCCCTATTAATCAGTATTCAGTGATGAGATGAATCTCCAGTCAGGAGGTGAGATGACTTTCTCCATATTATGACGAAAGGAGGTTGAGATGAATCAAAGTCACCATTGATGTTTGATGAATTGATGTGGAAATGGGGGCCATGAGTGCCCCAATTGATGAATGATTGTTATGTCTATTATTATAACATGTGATGATGTGATAGAAGGTTGTGGTGATGACCCTTTCGGTGAATCCAGCCATCATGCATTCTTTTGTCCACTCATCTTACTTATGCAAAAATAAAAAAATTGTTTGTGATTGAGCTTCCACCATGTTTAGTATAGCATAGTTGATTTTTTGCTTTGGATGCGTATTGGATGTAGTTCGTGCGTACTTGCACGTGTGTGGAAATCCGACCCGGAGTCTGCTAAGATGACCGGGGGGAGTTGTTACACGGTTTGTGGTCAACTCATAGTTGACACGCGTTTTTCTCTGACTTGTGTTTGATGCAGATAGCGTAGCTCGCGGAGGATAATTTCGTAAATAAATCTAAATGTTGTGATAAAAAAGGAAAGAGGAACGACATGCAGTTGTGCGTGAACCCAGCCTACTGCCAATGAAGCGATTATATACATTGTTTATTGTATTTTGGCATTCATGCATGATATAATGTAAGTTGATAAGGTCAAACACTTTTGTATTACTAATGTGGTAGATGGGCATTCATAGTATGTAGTATTTGAAATGCTTCCGCTAGTGTTGTTAATGTTGTTGTGAGTTTTTTTGTTCGTATGTAGTGCGTAGACCTAAATACGACTAGTATTAAGATGAATGTCCAACCAAAGCTACGCTCTGCTTCATCATCCCACCAAAGCTACGCTCTACTTCATCATCACACCACAGCCTTGCCTCCCTGTTCAATGGGAAGGTAGCTAAATTGACCATCTTCTCATCCTCTGTCTTTGTCGCTGTCAGGATCCTCCTTACTCTAACTACTCCTCAGCCTCAATTTGAATTTCGAGTCAAAAAAATGGAGGGTTGAAGCTCAAAAAATACTTTAATTGATGAGCAGGTGCCCGTGGTTTCACTAATGACACAACAATTGGTACTGGTGGCACATCAAGAATAGGAGGTGCATCATGGGTGCAGACCTCTATGGTCGACATCTAATGCGGCTATCACAACCTCTTCCATCATCCTATATACTCCTGCAAAAGGTGGGCTCACTATAATAGAAGCTGACATACTGCTCTCACCAGAGTGACGGGGTTTGGATGGCCCTACACTACTCCTAGTCGTCTATTAACTTGAAACAAAATATAACAACCGCAAATACATTGTAACAACAATCATAAAATGCCCAGGCTCCAAAAACAAGCAGACAATTTTCATTTCTAAATGGACATTCATCTTAATACTAGTCGTTTTTAGGTCTATGCACTACATATGCACACCACCATCTTTTACACGTACTTCCTGAGTGCAGGCGGACCCTGCAAGTTGGTCATCGACAGTGGAAGTTGTGTGAATATCGTGGCCCAAAAGGGGCTTGACCGTATGCAGGTGAAGGCAGAGCTTCACTCCCACCCCTATCATGTCATCTGGGTAGATAAGATTGCGATTCATATTACCCAACGATGTCTTGTGCCTATTAGCATCGCTTCCAAGACCGAGTCTGGTGTGATATCATTCCCATGAATGTCGCTCATGTGCGGCTCGGCCGCCCCTGGCTTTTTGATCGCGGCGTCACGTATTTCGGTCATTCGAACACGTGTGTCTTCTACGACAAGGGGCGGAAAATTACGTTGACGCCAACCCAACCCAACCCAGGGAGAGATCCAAGGGTGTGGTTGAGCCATCTGTGAGTACGAGTGCCTCGAGGCCCCTGCATATTTTGAGGCGAGGTGAGTTCCTGCGAGACAGTATTGAGTCGAACATCATTTACGTTGTGGCCGCAACTCGGGCATCTGAGGACACCACTGTTGACCACCCATTAGCGGTGCGCCCCTTCCTAAATGAGTTTGCGGATATTATGCTTGATGAGCTCCCTAATGAGTTGCCCCCTCCATTCAGCATGCCATTGATCTAGTCCAGGGAGCTTCCCTCTCGAACCTACCCCATTATTGTATGCACCCTGATGAGCACACTGAGCTCAAGAGGCAGGTTGACGAGCTTCTTTGGAAGCAGTTTATTCATGAGAGTATGAGTCTGTGTGTGGTTCCCTCCCTTCTTATCCTTAAGAAGGACGGTAGTTGGCGTATGTGCATCGATAGTCGCGTCATTAACAAAATCACGGTTAAGTATCCCTTCCCAATCCCTCGACTTGATGACTTACTCGATACTATGCCCGGCGCCCAGATCTTTTCCAAGATCAATCTCTGTAGTGGGTACCATCAGATACGAGTTGGTGAGGGCGAAGAGTGGAAGACCGTATTCAATACCAAGGACGGTCTCTACGAGTGTCTAGTCATGTCTTTCGGGCTATCGAACGCCCCAAGAAACTTCATGAGAGTTATGACGCAGGTGTTGCGGCCCTACATGGGCAAGTTTCTGGTCGTGTATTTCGATGACATATTGATCTATAGCCAGACTCAGGTTGCTCGCCTCGATCATTTGAGGCTACTCTTTGGCACCCTACGCCAAGAGAAATTGTATGTGAATCTTAAGAAGTGCTCCTTCCTTTCCGAGTCTGTTCACTTTCTAGGATTTATTATGTCTTTGACTGGAGTATCTGTTGACCCTGAGAAGATCAAATCCATTCGCGACTGACCTGTGCTAGTGAACATCTACGAGGCTCGTAGTTTTCACGGACATGTCACCTTCTATAGGAGGTTCGTCCAAGGGTTTGGTGCGATTATGGCCCCCTTCACGAGCTGTCTTAAGAAGGGAGAGTTTCAGTGGACTCCTGCAGCCACTAGAGCTTTCGAGGAAATTAAGGATAGATTGACGATAGACCAAGTCCCGAGACTTCTTGATTTTAGCCGTGCGTTTGAGGTCGCGTGTGACGTTTCTGGTGTAGGTATCGGTGGCGTATTCAGCCAAAAAGGACATCCAGCTTCCTACTTTAGTGAGAAACTGAACGAAACTAAGCAAAAACGCTCAAATTATGATCAAAAATTTTATGTGATTGTCCAGTCTCTGCGCTACTAAAGACACTATCTCCTCCCCTGGGAGTTTGTGCTCTACTCAGATCACTAGGCGTTACGATATTTAGATTCACAACACAAGTTGGGGCACCGACATGCCAAGTGGGTCGAGTACCTACAGGACTTTCATTATGTTCTCAAACATCGAGTCGGTGTTGAGAACAAACCGACAGATGCACTGAGTCGTCGTGTCTCCTTGCTCCAGACATTGACTGCACGCGTAGATGGGCTTGAGAGATTGATTCTAAATTACATGACATGCCCCGACTTTGGCGAGATTTACACCGCCCTGTCTCGAGACCCACCAGACCCTATTGAGGGCTATTAGATCTTTAAGGGATACCTGTACTGGGGCTCTCGCATGTGCATTAGCAAGACTTCGTACCGTGATTCTTTGATTTAGGAATTGCCTACAGCCGAGGCTGCAGGACACTTTGGGCGAGAAAAGTGTATAGTCATTGTAGAGGACCGTCTCTTCTGACCCAACCTTAAGAAGGATGTGGCTCGCGTTATCCACCACTGTCGTATCTGCCAAACGGCAAAGGGTACCAAGCAGAACACAGGTCTGTACACACCTTTATCTGTTCCACGCCGCCCTTGGGAGGACATCAGCATGGACTTTGTTGTCGGACTCCCCCGCACTCTGCGGAAACACGACTCCATCTTCGTTGTGGTGGATCAGTTTTCGAAGATGACGCACTTTATTGCTTGCCGTAAAACGGCGGATGCGAGTCACGTAGCATCTATCTTTATGAGGGATGTTTTTAGATTGCATGGCCTACTCAAGTCGATCGTGTTAGACCGCGACGTGAGGTTCATGAGTTACTTCTAGAAAACCTTGTGGCACAAGATTGGCACCCTTCTTAGATTTTCCTTGGCATATCATCCACAGACGGACGGACAGAACGAAGTAGTGAATCGGAGCTTAGGGAATCTTTTGAGTTGTCTAATAGGAGAGCATATAGGTAGTTGGGTCTTAGATCTTCCAGTTGCGGAGTTTACTTATAATAGTTCCATCAATAGGTCCACCGAGTTGATCCCATTTCATATAGTATCAGGATACGACCCTAAGAAGTCCATTGACCTCATTCCGAGTCCCTTAGAGTCGCGCTCTAGTGAGTCTGTTGATTCATTTGCACAATATTTGCATGAGTTGCATGAGTCGGTTCGACGACGGATAATAACGAGCAATGAAAATTATAAAACTCATGTAGATAAGCGAAGGCGAGAACAAGTGTTTAATGAAGGTGAAAAGTTAATGGTGTGAATCCGCCCTAAGAGGCTTCCCACGGGGCCTGCCAAGAAGTTAAGCGTCAGGCGAATGGACCCCTACTCCATTATAAGTCGTATTGGGACAAACACCTACCGGCTCGACATCCCGACAAGCATGGGGATCCATCCTGTATTTAATGTTGAGGATCTGATGTCGTACTTCGAGCCTCGTGAGTATGTGGATCCGAGCAGTGGAGATACCCAGCCGCCCCTACCCCCACTTCTGTTCCCTTACCACTCCCATACTCCACATACGTCTGACAGCCACTACAGTCCATCCATTCCTGACACCCACCCACCCGGGGACTCGTCTTCTTCGATTTCACCGACTGCACCGTCGATCGCACCGCGATCCACCACTCAAGAGCTGAGCGATGAGAGCATTACAGAGATCAGATCCAATCAGTTTGTTTCTACCACAGATGGGTCGCGCTGCCGCTACTTGGTACATTGGCGGGGCCGCCCCGATGCAGATGACGCTTGGATACTACCTTCAGAGCTCGATCGACTCGCCCCTGGAATTTGACATCAGTACGACCGTATCTATTCATCGGAGATGAAAGATTTTCAGTCGGGGGAGTTGATGGGGATCCATCAGATCGTGCACCAGGAGGGGTTCGCCGCAAGGTCGGACCCACGTTTGTTTATTCGCGCAGGAACGCTTGATCAGATCGCCGATCTGACTCCGTGGTTGCGTCTGGAATGTCGCTGCGAGTTAAAATCATATATTAGTTTATTTTTATTGGTTTATTATTCATGTATTTTAGCAGCCACTCCCACCGACCAATCATACATGTTGATAGGGATGTCCTTGTGTCTTGTTTTATTATAAATAGTGGTCTTAGGGGCTGAACCAAGGTATTGCAGGTTTTGGAGAAAGAAAATCCTGGAACTCCGCAATCACCCCACGGTGCCGACGACGTGGAACCCTAGGTGATGACTCATATGCGCTCAAACTCCTCCCCAAGGTACTACCCATCCATAGCCTCTTTTTCCTCCTCCCAAATCCCTTTCCGCAAGCCCTGCAACCTCCAAATCAGTCGCAACCTGTTGTCCAGATCTCTAGTTCATTTTCATTTCATTGTTCGAAATGAAATTTACTATTCAACTATAAACTTTTCCCCTCCCTGTTCCACCGCCGGCCTCCGTGTTATTCCTCCAACAGCCAAACAGCCACCGGTATTCCCTGGTTCTGCCCCTCCAGCAGTTCCTCCTGCCACCAGCCCCACCCACCCCCCCTTCCCCGGTTTCTTCCCCACCCGACCACCCTGCAGCCCTTCCCCACCATCCCTTTTCGGGGATCCACTTCCCCCGTCATCGTTTCCTTCCTAAAACAACCATAGTTTCCAGATTAGTCCATGTCTGGAAATTTCACCCCCCCCCCCCGATTCGTTATTTCCACCACTCACACCACTCATATTTCCTTTTAGCCCGGTTCCGCTCCCAAACATCGGATCCACCCTTCCCTTGCCCGAATCTACTCCCTCGTGCTCGGATCTATTTATTTCCAGCTCGATCTCTCCATCGACCGCCGAGGACAGCCACCACCATCATTTCCACGTCGCTGGTTCCACCTTCGATCACCAATCTACGCATCCGGATCCATAATCTTCAGTGTCTCGGTCAGCCCGCTACTTTGGTGAGCCCTTGTTGTATTGGACTATTTGAATCTTCATTATTATTGGATTGTTTTTTTTGTGTTTCGTTTGGATTAGCGCTTGTGGAAATTTGTTGCGGTACGCATAATTTGCAGGAAGGGTTTATTCGTCGCGCCCTTGGCCTTGGCCCTCCAGCGGAGGAAGGTCATTATTAAATTGCTAAAATTGATTGTTTGTTTTTTTGACATTTAATTATTTGCGTGGTGTTAACATTTTCATTGCTCAAAATTAATCGTCGACATCTTCGACGGTTGTGTTGCATTTAGATTCGGATTAGCGTTTCACGCTCGCATTCCCACCTAGAGTCCTAGGTTTTTGTGCACCCCGTAGCCTATCCTACATCAAGTTGTTATGCGGTTTGTGATTAGCTCATAGTTGACCCTCGTTTTCCTCTAACTTGTGTTTTGTGCAGGTAGCGTAGCTCGCGACGGAATTTAGCGGGCTAAGCCCAAAGTTGTGATAAAAAAGGAAAGAGGAATGAAATGTGGTTGTGCATAATCCCGGACTGTTGCCGACGAAGCGATTATAAATTGTTTATTGCAAGGCATTCATGCATGATATAATGTAAGGTCATAGGGAAAAACACTATTGTATACCTGATGTAATAGATGGACATTCATAGTATATAGTATTGAAAATGCTTTTGTTAGTGCTGCTTATGTTGTTGTGAGCTTCTTTGTTATTAAACCTCTTTATAGCATGTACTTAAGTATGTGATATATTGCGGGGGCCCAGCCGAACCCATATTTTATTGTATGGACGGGTGGAGTGTTATAGGAAGACAAGCCATATTCTTTCCTTTGAAGAAGCTGCAACCACAAATTTGTATATGCCGCTGAAAAATCCTTGAGTGTGGGTATATTTTTGTCACTAAGAAGCAACAACTTCTCATCTCAAGGGAGCACGAGGAAAATCAAGCATGATAATCACAAATATGTAACTGTGAATGATAATAAAAATAGATGCGTGTAAACACTTGGATATATTCCTTTTGGTGTGACTGGATGTGTTGATAAGTGGGAACATGCTTCAGAGGGGCTAAACATTACTTTGTATTCAGTGTAATCAGGAGGACAACATTCTTTGTGATGGTTGCATGAGGTAATAGAAAACACTCCATTTATCAACTTTTTTTTTACAATTGTGGCCCTAAAAATTGTCTATAAAAAGAGGCAATTGTTGGTACAATTGAAAATGTATCAAACTGAGGACAGTGCACTAAACGTTTTTTTTCTTCTTCTTTTTTTGCCTTTTTATATTTTATGAATTCCCCCTTTATTCTCCTTTAATGAAAAGTCAGCCTTATTAATGTTTTGACTTGTAGAATTTTAAAGTTTATGAAAATGTGAACTAGGAACGTTTTTCTAGACTTCAAGAAATCTTCCGAATTAGCTATGGCCGGGATATCAAGGCATTGCAAAGAAATAGAAGAATGAGTGCAGTGTAGCTGATAGGAAAATATGGCTATATGTAAACAAAATATCGGCATAGACAAATAATCTATATGAAAAGCTAGTAACAATTTAAAACATAAAAGAATAACTGACCGAAGCCTTTTCCAGATTTAGAACCACAAGTACCGCATTGCCATGCATCCTACACAAGCACGAAAACATTGAACCACAGAAATTTGTGAAAATAACAGATGTGTACTTGCAACATAAATAGGAATCAAAGATATTAAAAGCTTGAAAAATTCCTTGTAAAAAATTTCCAAAGAAAATAACGACTATCTGACAACAACACTCTTGGCTATGAATAATGCTAAGCCATAACTAACCATGGAAGCTTGGGGAAAAGTACCCAGGACATGATTACCAACGCCATTATACAATGATAAACACCATCTTTTCTTTGCTTGTGGTGCAAAGTACTCTGCCACAAATTTTTTCCAGTATGTTATAGAATTGTCCTGTAGACAGAAAAAAAAACAGTGGGCAAAGTTCAATGGAGGTATTTGCAAAGCCAAATACTTCAGAAAGTCATGTATTTACTTACAGCGGGTCGATGACTTTGGTGATACATATACTGCATAAGCCTCCGAGCACACAAACCACTATCAGATGGGCGCCTCGCTGGAGATACGAGCTGCACGGGGTTTGTTCTAGGCTGATGTGGTTGTTGATACACCTGGATTCTTTGCAGTTGCGGCAAAGACTGCAGAATTTGTTGTTGTTGTTGCTGCTGTGCAGCCTGTGCGAACCTCTGTTGTTGTATCATGGCCTGCAATTGAGGGTTCTGCTGCCTCTGCAGCATCTGCTGGATAACCTGCTGCTGATACGCATCTCCCTGCCGCGTGTCCAGCCTCTGTTTCTTCTCGGCGGGAAGCATTCCAGAATCATGAGAAAATTTGACTGAATTGCATTGCTTCGGCAAGTGTTCTTGCTGTGGGCTTAGCTGAACGATGGAGGAACCGTCCATCGCAGAGGAGCAGGAGATGTTGTTGGAAGAGAAAGACAGCGGCGACGCTGGAAGATGAGTGTAGGACTCATTGTTTATGCTTGAGCTTCTCTGCAATTGTGGCCCGCCGGAGAGGGATGAATTCGCATCGGTCACCAGAGAACTTGCCCCCATGCTAGGTCCAGATGAGTTTGCAGCACTGTTGAGGGATCGATGATTCATGTCGGCAGGAAGAGCATGCCCAAGACCAGACCTCATAGTCCCTGAGATGGAGCTAGCGGCTGGTGTCGGCCCCGGCCCATCACCAAGGAAGAAGACGCCGGAGGCTGAGGCAGAAGGCAATGGATCACCGCCTCTAGCAACCCTAGAAGGGGGCTCCGGCTGGTGTCTGCCCTTGAGATACCCCTCCAACGCCAGCCCTGCCAGAGGAAGGTGGCCTTTCCCGGTACCACGGATTAAAACCTATTCTCTGATAGCACAAATTGCCGAAATAAAAACTTTTCCAACGCGAAATTGGAGTTCAAATCCTGTAAAACCAGGTATCCGTCGGACTGCAATTCCTAAATTTAATTTTTTGACCGAAACAATCTCAGCACACAATGCATCAAAATCAAAAGGAATTCAAAACAAAAAAACAAATTCCCTTCCCCTTGATCAAACCCTAAACCCAAAAGCAACTTTCACGTCCAGAAAAACCTCATATTCATCCTCACCGAAAGAGTAAACAAGGAATTAGAGAGGATTGAAGATACGGGCGATGAAGGAAAGATAGGGCAGACGACTTACAGATCAAGATCTAGCTGAGCTTGACGATCGCGACAAAACGCAATGGAACGGGATGATAAGCAGCGCGCCTGCTCGGAGCACGCTTTATCCCTCTCTTTCGGTTTCTCTTCTAGCCGGCGGCGACCAGCTCCGGCTGATCAGCGTCGGTACGGAAGAGTCGGAATGTACGCATCGCCGGAAGACGACTGGGCTAGAGGAAAGTGACAGGATGTAGCTGGCCTTCGTCGCCACGTGGCATCTGGCGATGCCGTCCGCAAATACTGCTGCAATATTTCGTGGCTGGGATTAACTTTGGCGACCAGCGGTAGGCGACACGTGGTGTATAACGATTGCTGGGAAGGTTGGGCTCGGGGACTCGCGGAGGAGACGAGATAACCAGGTCGGTGTACGGAACCTGCCGTGCGCACGTGCGATGTGCTCGTGTTACTTGGTGAGGCAAGCTTGAGAATAGAAGCATGTAATACATGTGGCTACAATGCCCCGTTCAGGTTCACGACTGTATTTTTGTTCTTGTTGGTTTGCTTTAGTGCACATGCAAGAGTTTTCTAATGCAAAATTCATGGGCTCAGGGGCGGATCCAGAAAGTTTGATTGGGGATCAATCAAAAGGTTAAAAAAAATTATGAATAATGTCTATATCAAAATTTGCACATATAAAGATATCACAATTTGATCATAAAAAAAATTATTTTTTATTTCAATTTATTTAATTATAGGCATCTGAGCTCAATCTTTAATCAGTTTTCAAAATAAATGAAATATTGTGTGATGGTGACCTGATCTTAATTGCAGTATACATAATATTTACTTTTCGATAATTTGATATGTGAGAATATAAAGAGTATCAACAAAATATTTGTGTGATTAACTAAATAGATCCAAGAAAAAATATTGGTTGTAATAAAAATGTTTGAGATGACCTTATTGCTAAAAAGTATAAGTTGCAAAAAAATATAAAGTGTTATCATCAGTATTTAAACGTTTGACTGACCTTATTGTCGTCAATACTTCTAAGAGCATAAGAAAGTTTCTCCTTGAAGTAAGAGAAGTTTGTATTAAACAAACTCAAAATAAGTGTGAGCTATATTATCCGAGCTTCACTACCCTCCCCTCTTTCCCTTCCCTCCTCTGCTACAGCGGTCTTGGCCTATGACATCTTGAATCCAATGAGTGTGGAGAATATTATAGGGGTAGTGAAGCTCGAATAATATAGCTCCTGACAGGCTTCTAGAAAAAAGAGGTGTAAAAATGTACCAGATCTCACATTAGAATTGGAAGAAAAAGTACTTGGCTTCAGTGATAATTCAAATGCTGAAATATTAAAAGCAGTCTTTTGGAGTAAATGGTGGAATTGTGTTGAAAACTACAAAGTTAAGCATGCTCCAATGGAAATGGTACTAGGATGAGCATAGGCGGACCCAACGGGATTTTTCAGTGGGGATGTGCAATAAAATAATGATGAAAATATTGATATGAGCGATAAAAAATAAAAAAAAAAATCTAAATTATGATATTTTAAATTAACAAAATAAGATTACATACTTGATTACTATGGTTCTCTTCGATGCTTCATCTTCTTAAAATATTTTATGATATTTTTGCTGTCAATAATAGAGAAGATATTTTTTTAATATATGTTACTAGACAAGCATTCATTCGATCATCTTTCATCAAATTGATAATCTTTATCGCAGAGAAAACTCTTTTTACACTGCAGCCTCAACAGGTAATAGTAAAGCCAACTTCATATGTAAATACACCAATGAGTATAAAACATCCTTCTTCAATTGTACTATTGTTTGACCTAATCTTCTAAGCTTTTTCACATCTGAGAATTCTCTGTTTGAGCGAACGTCTCTGTTGATAATATTGGTTTTTACGTTGTCGCAGTCTACACAATATCTCGTTGAATGCTTAGTGCTACTAATTTAAGATTTTTGGGAGCATTTTGTAATACAACTTTGCTAATTTTTTCATTATGATTTGTGAGGAATTGAAGGAGTTCGAGAAAGTTTTCTCGGTTGCTTGATTCAAAAGATTCATCGTGACCACGGAAAACTAATCCTGACATTAACATAAATCCAATGCAATCAACCGACATTTCTAAACGTGTGTGATAATCCAGTCAAGTTTGATCAGATTAAGTACACAAAGCAACTTCAATGTATTATTTTTGGTTCATCAAGTCTATACAAGGCTTCAAACATTGGTTGTGAACGCTGTTATGATTCCCAACATGAACATCTAACATGTCTTTATGTTTTTAATTTGTGAACCCTCCAGTAACAAAAGTGTCACCACCACCTTGGTCACCATGCTCAGACTTATATAGGTAACAACATAAACAAAATGCAGTATCTTTTACTATGTTGTACTCGAGCCAATAACTATACCCTCAAAACAAAACACCAATAAATCTGCGCGACTCATTTCAAAAAATATTTGTTGGAAAATTATGACTTTTTAGGTTAGAACGTTTTCTTCTGCAAATACCAGCATCTAATTTTTTCTTTATCATTTGAATCATAATCATTAATATTTTTCCGCAATGCTGGGTTTGCAGGAAGGTCATCTACATTGAGCAATCTTTACATGAACATTCTGATTGTGTGATTGATTAGTGACTTTTCTTTTAAAATATCTATTCATAACTTTAGAGTTATCTATACATTAAGAATTAAACATGTATTTAAGATCTAACAAAGTGGATGACATTACAAAATAAACAATTGCACATTTGCACTGTCAAATAAATCAAATGTACATAGGGGCCGCTAACCTGAAGCTTGCCAATTGTCAAGAAAATCGACTGTAGACTGACAACTCCCAAAGCAATTGATCAAAAAACAGAACATTCTGCAGCATTTAGTAGCTGATCAAAACCCAACAAATGAACTATTAAAATTGAGTGCAAGTTTGACATTAAAAAAAATAGTAACAGAGTGTGAATTCACTCCAGATGTTCATTATACTAATTCCATTTAACTTTAGAGTCGGTTGTCGGCAGACATTGCTCAAACTAAGAACTATTCTCTTTAACTTTTATTTAGAGCCTGCGAATTTGATTTGAAATTTTCACAAGCTATAAAGATCAGTGTTGGGATAAAGTTGAAATTTCCCAAAGCAATTGATCAAAACACAGAACATTCCGCTAATTTAAAATCATGAATGCAAACTTTCTGTTCATGCCCTAAAAAATCAAAATCCAGATTCAATAGGTCTGGCGTCTACCCATGCCCTAAAACGGAAAGAAAGGAAGATGCTAGATTCTGATTACCAGAAAGAACTCTAAAACTGGAAGAATGTTGGATCTGGATTCGAGAAGAATGCTTAGGGCTTGGAAGAATGTTGGAGTTTCGAGTTCGATGCCTTCCAACTTCGACAGATTGATGAGAAGGGTAGATGACGGTGGACTCTACACTGGCGAGTGGCAAACGTGACTGCTGGCGGTCCGGTGGAGGCAAAAATCTCAAAGCGGAAGACGGGAGTGCGCGAAATAGCCTAAAAATTAAACCATGTTTTAATTAGTAACTTAAAATATGCATACTTGATAAAAAAACAATTTTTGAGTGTGGGCAGCGGCCCACTTTGGGCCTTTAATGGGTTCACCCATGAGGATGGGTTACCTTCTTGGAAGTGCTTGCATGTCACTATGAAAAAAGGTAAAATTGCGCGGTTCAAGCTCAATATGAGTTGGGATGAACCAAAATGAACAATATTTCTAATATTGCACTGATTGTGCCATTACAAATTGTATCAGAGCCAAACCTCCTGCAACTCGATGTGTGGCTCGAGGACGAACCATGTTGAATCTTGTGGTCCTGTAATATTACTAAATTGATGAGGGTGGTCCGATTAGTGCAGAAAATGCTTTGGGGGGCTAGTGAAGCCCATACAAAGTAGCTTCTGGCAGACTTCTAGGATGGCAGGCTTCTAGGATAGTATATTTCTAAGTGTAAGGAGGTGCAAGAATGAACCGAATCTCACATTAGAATTAGAGAAAAGTTATCAGGTGTAAGTAATAATTTGAATTCTCAAATATAGACTCTTTTTCTAAGCAAATGGCGGAGTTGTGTTGGATACTTCAAGATTAAGCGTGCTTTGGTGGGAATAGTATTAGGATAGGTGACCTCAAGGAATGTGCTCGCGTACTACATATGTGAAAGTACAAAATGTGTTGTTCAACTCAGTATGGCCTGGGATTAACCATATTGAGCCTGAGGTTATCATTTAAAAAAAGAATTATGTGTGACACATTTACACAGTTATTGTTCATCCGCTAAGTGTCTTATTATATAGTATAGATATATGTTTTAAAAGTACTTTAAATATTCCATTTTTCGTTATATTAAAGTATAAAATCATTGATTTTTTAAGAAAATATTTGGAATATAAACTTTTGGTATGATTAATGGTTTCAAATCAGCTTAACTTGAGAGCCATTCAAATAGGCAATAAGCCAAAATTGTAATAATTATAATATTTATGTGGAAAATTTACAAATTGAAAAAAAAAATCAAAGGTCTGAATAAATTCTGAAAATTTCACTAAATTCTATTTTATTTGTAATAAGACTCAGCTTCATATGGTATTTTACATAATAAATCATGTTAGGAGTCGAGATCACAATGAAAATTTATGGTAAATACAGAGCTCATGTGAGGAGCCGAGATAACAGAGAGAAACTATTATTGATGCGAGCTCGTGCGAGTAGAGACTACAAAGATGAATTGAATCTCACATCGAAATAAAAGGAATGTTATTTGGCCTAAATAATAATTCAGAACTCTAAATATGCATTGTATCTTCTGAAAATGTTTGTGGAGTTGTGTTGGAAAAACTCCATATAGATAGCAAGCTGAAGATTTTTCATATTGATATAGTCTCTGAACAAAGAAGGAAAAAAGACTTGAACGGAGAAAGATTTTCGTCGTTTGGTAACAGATCGATCGAAGTTTAAAACTATCATGATCATTATTATAGTCGACAAGTAAAAGTCATTACTATAACTCATCCTTCTTAGTACAAGAGCAGCATGAAGAAATACAATTAATGAAAATATTAAAGCTTTCAAAACTTTTTTCAAATAAACAACAAGAAACAAAGAAAAGAAAGAAAATCTCTCAACCTGAAGCTTTTGAGAAAATAAGAAACAATTCTATGAATTTTTTTTTTGTAAAAAAGCAGTAACTCTAAAGAAGAACATTTCAAATCTTGTAGATTATATTCACATTTCTCTTAACATAAAGGGACTTCAAACTGTGAAGTTTCCCATATTGTGAAAAAACTCAATGCTATCTCTATAAAGGGTTTTTGAATCTCCATACAAATGATTCAAGTGTGGTTGTTGAGTTTCCTATGTCCAAGACTTTGTTAGGTTCTTGAGTTTACTGTGGAAAGGAGTCTATGGTTTCGTTTGGGGGGACTTATTTTCACCGGTCAAGCGGTTGCGACCGCATGAACCAGACGTTAATTAAGGTCCGGTTAATGCGGTCGCAACCGCTTGACCGGTGAAAATAAGTCCCCCCAAACGGGGCCTATGTCTGGATTGGAAAAAAAAATTAACATGATTGTGGAAGAGGGGATTACCCATGTATAAGAGAACAACTACAAAACTTTGTGTCGCCCTCTTTATAGCTAGTTGTAGTTTTTGTTTGCACATTTATTGTTATTTTTTATTTGATTATTAAGTAATTGATCTACGATCACTGATCACAGTTCAAAATTGCCATGATCATTATTGTTGTCGTTACTGTTCGGGGGGAAAATAAAGAGCCTTTACAATAAAATTAAGGGTAATATAAAGAATCTAGAACATTTTTTCAAATACACAATAAGATACAAAGAAAAGGAAAAAAATTCTCAACCTGAAGCTTTTGAGAGAACAATAAACAAGAGTATGAAAAAGTTGTAGAAAACAAGTAGCTCTAAAGAAGGCCATTCAAATTTTCTAGACTGTATCCACATTGCTCTAATTGTAAAAGGACTTCAATATGTGAAGTTTTTTATATTATGGAAAAGCTTAATACTCTCTCTATAAAGGGCTTTTGAATCTCCATTCAAATGATTCAAGCATGGTTGTTGAGTTTTCAATGTCGAAGACCCGGTTAGGTTATCGAGTCTTTGATGGAAAAGGCTTTATATCTGGCTTGGCAAAGGATTCCCACATGGTTGTGGAAGAGTGGGTTTAACCAACCATATTGGAACTGTTATAAATCTTTGTGTCACAATCTTTATAGCTAGTTTTATTTAATGTATACATATTTATTATAATTATTATTATTCTTTATATGATTATGTTATATTTGTATATTTGTGGGGCTAAGTTTTTTACTCTCTATTCATCTCCCTTTAGAGAAATATTTGATATTTTTTCACACTTTTAATTGGTATTAGAGCTAGGTTAATTGATATTCATGTATAAAAACATGTGTTGCATAACTCAATTCTCAAGTGCCCCAATTACATGAGTAATAAAAGTGATAAGAAAGCATTGTCTTTATAGGGATTCTGTTTGAACTCCACTATAGCTACATAGAACTTAACTTATCTAGAGAAACAATTAATTGAAAAGTATGAAAGTTATAGTTAGGGTGATTTTTAATAATATGATCATTAATTAGGATTAATCATTAGTGAAATATGATAAAGAGTTTTGAATAATAGACAGCAAGCCTTCCTAAACATGCAGAAACCACCTTGGTTTAAGCGAAAAAAATTATATTTCACTAGCAGATAGCATATCATGGACCGAATGTGTCTTGAATGATAACAAAAGCATTAGTGCGCTATGAAAAAGACTAACGCACCACGCGTCGAGTGCGTATGAGAACGTGTTTTGTGTGTGGGGGAGCACACTGCTCACAGGCATGCTCTCCGCGTGCGGAGCCACACATTCAAGGGCGCGCATACGGGGGCGTGCGGGCTCGCGCAGGTGCACTACACGCACGAGCTTGCACTGGTGTGGCTTGTTTTGCGTTTAGGCGTAGACTGTGTGCTTGTGTGCTCCACGCATTCTAGCGACCGTTGGAGAGATCGAACGGGCTTGGATTGCTCGAGAATGGGCTTGTTTGAATTTTCTTGGCGAGTCGGTGGAGGTTTGCGGGGCTGAAACTCAGGTTCGATTACTTGGATTTTAGGGGAACCCTCTCGCATCCTTTACTCATTTTTTGGATTATTATAATCTTGACAACTCATGAGTCAAGGAAACCTTTTACTTTTCTCATTGTCTTGGGAACATAATTTTTTTCAACAGGATGTATTGTTATATATGTTAAGACATTTATATGAGCAATTCAAAAGAAAAAGCATCTATAACCCGCCCAGACCTTTTTATTTCGGACTATCGACATTTGGCTTGTGGCTGAAATCTACCACAAGTCAAATGGACTGAGAGTCAAATTAAGGCTTGCTTGGCACAGTGTTGGTGGTCATGAACGTGGTGGTTATGAACCGTCAGTTTGTGAACACCCAACTTCACCTAAGGAACTTCATCCACTTTTATGTGTAAAACTAGTTTTCTTTCCTTGGTAGCGGTCATAACTATTGTTACGCCAAACATACATTCTATGACGACGGCATTTTTGTCCAAACACACCAGAGCAAAAAGGCCGCCCCAAACAGAGCCTAAGTCAAGCACACAAACACTGACTAAACTGAAAAAGATAAGGTCCAACATTGATAAATGAAAACAATTTTACAAGTAGATTAACAATGTAAAACTAGATTGTCATATGTAATGAGCCAATTGATGTAGGGTAAAACTCTTTACATTGAGCATCTTGCATGACCTTGAATATTATGCCAGTTCATGAAATGTCTTCAAACCTTCCATGCCTTCTTTGACTGCACAAGAATGGTAGGAACATTAATTGCACTAAACAAAATCAATCAATATAATTCAGACCTTTCTTGTCAAGAATGCCTGTCTTAGCATTTTTAACTCTCCAATTGGTGAAACTTCAGAAAGATTCTGATCATGGGGCAGCCTATTGTTATACAATGTACTCAAATTGGTCTTACCCTCTACAAGAGCTTTTCCAGGCCATATATCAAGTTCTGCGAAAAAAAACATTTTGATAAGAAGCTGTAATTCATAGAATTAATCCAATCAATCATGGAAAATGTGGACACGTGTTGAGTCAAATTGTTTAAACAAATTTATTTTGGCCGGAAGTCCGAGAAATTACTTGACACAATGAATAAAAGAATTGTAATTTATCATGTTTGTTTAATGCTTTTCGATGTTTTGCTTTCTTCAAAAGCTTGACTTCTCTTTTTTAGATTGGAAATGTATAATGAAAACTCGTATGCTAAATGAGTACCTAATTCACGATATACAACAACACTCAAGACTTTATTCCACTATAGTGGGGTCGGCTATATAGATCCTTTGTCGCCATTGTGCCCTATCTTTAATCATAATCTCACTAATGCCTAAGAACATCATGTCTTTCCTTATAGTTTCATTCAAAATCTTTATTGGTCCGCCCCTCCCCCGTTTAACATGTCTAGTGACTAAACTCTCACAACGCCTAACAGGCGCCACTTCAATGTGACCATAGTAGGTGTTTATCATTTATAGTAGAAAGCAAATGGTCATGCTCTTCAAGGAATTTGTTAACAGACTATTATTTCCCTTCTTTGTCTGCATTACAAATAATATCAGTCTGACAATTTGTCCAAGTTTTTAACCGACGAAATTTGAAATCTTAATTTGGATTCATTGCCACTCTTTTAAATCCGTACTTACCACAATATTATTCATGTGACTTTAGAATTCTAAAACAAGGACAAAATAAATATGTGCTCTTTTAGAACATTAAATCCAACCCTACTAGCATATTGACGGCACATATCATAGGACTACTCTTCACTTTGGACCACTTGAAGAACTTGAGTTGTTATCTACTCTTCACTTTGGACCACTTGAAGAACTTGAGTTGTTATACGATTGGAAACATCTAAACATGATAACACCGTGAAAATAAAAATACTAGGTTAAAGGCAGCTCCCCGTGCATTAATGGAAATGACCTCCCTAACCACGAATTGAAGATATTGTAATTAGGTCTGGAATGGGTTCAAGTACTAATGTCTCACCTTCTTGGGAAAGTGTATATGATTTGCGGTGGCTTCACATGATTTGAGAAAGAGAAAAAGTATATCAACATTGATGAGGCTCCTTGTGCCCGGTCTGGTCGAGCCGCAATCCGAGCGAGCACACCCTCGGTCGTCAGCAAAGCCCCGCCTGACCGCGCGCAGCACGCCGCGCAGTCCGCTCCCACACGCGCACGCAGGGGGAACGCACACGCAGGAGGAAGCGCTCGTGCGCACCTGCGCACGCGTAGCGGGGCACGGGCACCTTGGTGCAGGGCTGTCGCGTTCTTTCGGTTGGACGGCTTCCAGGCCACCCGACCTTCTTGCTTCTCCGGCCGCCCAGTTAGGGCGATCGGTCTTCTTTCCAGGGAGGGCGGCCCTGCCGACCGCCCTCTCCCCTCTTCTCCTGCGCCAGGAAGAGGCCCCCGCCCCTGTTTGGGGTGGTGTTCCTTTCCTCCTGACGGGTGGCCATTTGGCCACTTGTCTGCCGCCGGCCGCCCCTATAAAGGGGCGGCCCTTCCTCGCCCTGGACGGGCTGCCGTGAGGCAACCCGTCCTTGTCCTTCCGCCGCCGGCCGCATCTAATAGGGGCGGCCTCTTCCTCGCCGAGGCGGGCAGCCGTTTTGCCGCCCGTTGAAGCCAAAAATGACCTCTGTGGAGCTCGACCCTCGGGGAAGGGGTGACCTCGCACCTACTACACTCGGAAGGATGTCACGGACCAAAGACTTGGGAGACTAGGAATAGACCCTCGACTCTAGCGTGGAGGTCCCACCACACACCCGGAAGGTCGCTAGAACACTTCCCCTCCCTCACCAAAGGGCTAGGCTGGGCGCCTTAGAGAGCTCTCTCTACTCTACCAAGATGAAGCTAAGGGAGGAGGAGGTAAGGAAAATTCATCCTCTCCAAAGGCACCCAAGGGGGTCTATTTATAGTTTTTCCAAGTCTTGGGGTCAAAATGACCAAAATGCCCCTAAAGCAAATAAGCCTTAAGCCAATAGGAAAACACCACATCGGGGGGGTAGAGAGGTAATCCCCCCTCGAGGGCACAACTGTAAAAACAGGTTGGGCGAGCTGGCGGGAGGGCTCTGGCGAGAGGGCCCTGACGAGAGGTACCAGGGGAGAGGTACCAGGAGAGAGATACCAGGAGAGAGGTACCAGGAGAGAGGTACCAGGAGAGAGGTACCAGGTGAGAGGTACCAGGCGAGTGGTACCAGGCGAGTGGTACCAGGCGAGTGGTACCAGACGAGAGGTACCAGGCGAGAGGTACCAGGCGAGAGGTACCAGGCGAGAGGTACTAGGCGAGAGGTACCAAGCGAGAGGTACCAGGAGAGAGGTACCAGGAGAGAGGTACCAGGCGAGAGGTAACAGGAGAGAGGTACCAGGAGAGAGGTACCAGGAGAGAGGTACCAGGCGAGAGGTACCAGACGAGTGGTACCAGGCGAGAGGTACCAGGCGAGAGGTACCAGGCGAGAGGTACCAGGCGAGAGGTACCAGGAGAGAGGTACCAGGGGAGAGGTACTAGGAGAGAGGTACCAGGAGAGAGGTACCAGGAGAGAGGTACCAGGCGAGAGGTACCAGGAGAGAGGTACCAGGAGAGAGGTACCAGGAGAGAGGTACCAGGAGAGAGGTACCAGGAGAGAGGTACCAGGAGAGAGGTACCAGGCGAGAGGTACCAGGAGAGAGGTACCAGGAGAGAGGTACCAGGAGAGAGGTACCAGGAGAGAGGTACCAGGAGAGAGGTACCAGGAGAGAGGTACCGGGCGAGAGGTACCGGGCGAGAGGTACCAGACGAGAGGTACCAGGCGAGAGGTACCAGGCGAGAGGTACCAGGCGAGAGGTACCAGGCGAGAGGTACCAGGCGAGAGGTACCAGGCGAGAGGTACCAGGAGAGAGGTACTAGGAGAGAGGTACCAGGAGAGAGGTACCAGGAGAGAGGTACCAGGAGAGAGGTACCAGGCGAGAGGTACCAGGCGAGAGGGCCCTACTCGGCGAGAGGGCCCTACTCGGTGAATACGGGGTTGTACACAATCCCCGCTCTTTGCGAGCTTGGCACAAGCT
The DNA here is from genome assembly GCA_039513925.1 of Platanthera zijinensis. Taxonomy (NCBI): domain Eukaryota; kingdom Viridiplantae; phylum Streptophyta; class Magnoliopsida; order Asparagales; family Orchidaceae; genus Platanthera; species Platanthera zijinensis. Next base: position 11,061,935 of record CM077083.1, read on the forward strand.
CGGAAAGAACATCCAACCCAACGTATTCGCTGAGTGGTATTCTTGGGGGCGAAAATCACTTGGCCTCCCTACGGGGTCAACCTGCCAGGCCAGTCAATGGGAGCCTGGGTGACGAGACCACCTCGGGGGAAAGAGCTTGGCTTATCATAAGAGGTATCACCGTACCTGCCAACTAGAAGGAGCCTGATAGCGGGACCATCTCGGAGTTAAGGGACTAGGCTACCACGAGAGGTACCACCGGACCTGCCAGCTAGAGGGAGCCTGACAGCAGGACCATCTCGGAGTTAAGGGACTAGGCTACCACGAGAGGTACCACCGGACCTGCCAGCTAGAGAGAACCTGACAGCGGGACCATCTCGGAGTTAAGGGACTAGGCTACCACGAGAGGTACCACCGGACCTGCCAGCTAAGGGAGCCTGACAGCGGGACCATCTCGGAGCTAAGGGACTAGGCTACCACGAGAGATACCACCGGACCTGCCAGCTAGAGGGAGCCTGGCAGCGGGACCCTCTCGGAGCTAGAGAGACTTAGCCTCCTCGAGAGGTCAACCTGCCCTGCCAGCTAGTGGGAGCCTGGTCAGCGGAACCATCTCGGAGCTAGGGGGACTTACGAGAGGTTGACCTGCCCTGCCGGCTAGTAGGAGCCTGGTCAGCGGAACCTTCTCGGAGCTAGAGGGACTTAGCCTCCACGAGAGGTCAACCTGCCCTGCCAGCTAGTGGGAGCCTGGTCAGCGGAACCATCTCGGAGCTAGAGGGACTTAGCCTCCTCGAGAGGTCAACCTGCCCTGCCAGCTAATGGGAGCCTGGTCAGCGGAACCATCTCGGAGCTAGAGGGACTTAGCCTCCACGAGAGGTCAACCTGCCCTGCCAGCTAGTGAGAGCCTGGTCAGCAGAACCATCTCGGAGCTAGAGGGACTTAGCCTCCACGAGAGGTCAACCTGCCCTGCCAGCTAGTGGGAGCCTGGTCAGCGGAACCATCTCGGAGCTAGAGGGACTTAGCCTCCACGAGAGGTCAACCTGCCCTGCCAGCTAGTGGGAGCCTGGTCAGCGGAACCATCTCAGAGCTAGAGGGACTTAGCCTCCACGAGAGGTCAACCTGCCCTGCCAGCTAGTGGGAGCCTGGTCAGCGGAACCATCTCGGAGCTAGAGGGACTTAGCCTCCACGAGAGGTCAACCTGCCCTTCCAGCTAGTGGGAGCCTGGTCAGCGGAACCATCTCGGAGCTAGAGGGACTTAGCCTCCTCGAGAGGTCAACCTGCCCTGCCAGCTAGTGGGAGCCTGGTCAGCGGAACCATCTCGGAGCTAGAGGGACTTAGCCTCCACGAGAGGTCAACCTGCCCTGACAGCTAGTGAGAGCCTGGTCAGCGGAACCATCTCGGAGCTAGAGGTACTTGGCTCCCATGAGAGATCAACCTGAGCCCACCAGCTATTGTGAGCCTGGCAGCGGAATCATCTCGGAGCAAAAGAACTTGGCTCTTACGAGAGATCAACCTGAACCCACCAACTAGTGAGAGCCTGGCAGCGGAATCATCTCGGAGCAAAAGGACTTGGCTCCCACGAGAGATCAACCTGAACCCACCAGCTAGTGAGAGACTGGCAGCGGAATCATCTCGGAGCTAAGGGACTTAGCTTCCACGAGAGATCAACCTGCCCTGCCAGCTAGTGAGAGCCTGGCAGCGGAATCATCTCGGAGCTAAGGGAATCAGGGACGGGGCATGTCACCTGAACTCTGCCAAAATTCAACATCCTCAAAAGGGGAAAATAGTTGGGTTACATGACCCTCCCAACCCTACCGGTCGGAGGTTGGACTCATTACAACATAAAGAAAAACAAAATACATGACTCCGCCGAGACGAGGCTTCTTCAGGGGGCCTGGGCATGATGGTCGCCATCAGGTTCTATCCCACTAGACACCTCAATCCTGCTCAGGCTCTCCATGATCTCCTCCATCTCCTCTGCCTTAGCCAACCAAGAGATGGTGTTGACTGTCGTGACGTAGCACTGCCTCGCCATCCTGGAGTCTCCCTTGATCCTGACCTGGATCCCATCTGAGTTGAACTTGAGGCACTGGTGGAAGGATGAGGGCACGCACCGGAAGGCGCTGATGAGGGGCCTTCCGAAGATGGCGTTGTAGCTGCTTGGAGCGTCGACAATGACGAACCTGCAGTTCCTTGAGGTCCCTCCTAGCTTTACCTGGAGTCCGACTCCACCTTCCACCTCCTTCCTCTCCCCTGAGAATCCAAACAGAGGTCCATCCGACGCCACTACCCTCCTTGGCTCCACCTTCATCCCCTCGAACGCCTTTTTGAAAATGACGTTGACCGAGCTTCCATTATCAACCAAGATCCGGGAGACGGTGAAGCCTTCGACGGCTGTCTGGATGACCAGGGCGTCGCAGAAGGGATCCTCATGCTCTGGCATGTCCTTTGACGAGAAGGTGACCCTTTCCTCCGGGGGAGGGGTCTGGGATGTCGAGGCAACGCTCCGTCGATACATCACATGGAGACTTGCCTTCCGAGCGGCTTCGATCCCCACCCCCCCGTGGATCACGGCTATACCACCTCGGGGTCCTACATCGACCCGGTCCTCACACACATCATCACCTCCTCCACCTCCTTGGGGTAGAGCTTCGATTCGCTCCGGCTGCTGCTGGACTGGAGCTCTCGCCCCCCTTACCTCCAGGAACTCGGGGCAGGTAGCCGTGGCGCGACCTTCCAACTGGTGGAAGTCGCAGTACGGTAACTCTACTCTGCCTCCCCCTCTCCCCTTGCGATTCCTCCTCTCCCTTCGGCCAATCGCCATTGCTTGCTGGGGTGGGGGCAGGAGCTGTCTTGGGGGCTTGTCTCTGGAAGTTGAACCTCCCTTGGCCCCCATGAAAGTTCCCCCCATCCTGGATGAGAGCTCTTCCTGGACCATGGGCAGGTCCTCCCTGCTGTCTCCAGCCTGGCTCCAGACACTCCTGTCTCTGGAACCCGTGGGCTCTCTGCTCTTCTCTCCTCCTTCCTTCCTGATGCCTCGAGCCACCCTGCTCCTTTGACTCCACCTCTGTCAACTTTGCCAACTTCCTTATAAAGGCCGGGTTGGCCGCCTCCATGGCTATCTCCTCCGCCGCCCTTTCCATCAGCTCCTCGAAGGAAAGAGGGGTCTTCCGGGTCAAGCTCATCTTAAAGAACCCTTCGCGCAACCCCACCATGAACGCCATCTGGAGGGCATACCCTGGCACCTCTTGGATGTCAAGGACCTCCTCCTGGAACCTGTCAACATAGTGGGCCAACGACTCCTCGGCCCTTTGCTTTATCAGGAAGAGGGACTCAGGACCTTTCTTCCTCTTCTTGGAGGTGGAGAAGCGAAGCTGAAAGCTCCGGCTTAAGTCTTCAAACCCGAAGATGGACCTTGGGGGGAGTTGATGGAACCAGTCCCTCGCCTTCTCTTTCAAAGTGATCGCAAAGAGGCGACACTTGAAGGCATCCGTCATCGGCCTGATGGAGACGGCATCCTCGAACCACTGTAGGTGCTGGACGGGGTCATCCTTCCCGGTATAGTAAGCCATGTCTGGCTCTCGGAACCCCTCGGGAACGGGAGCTGAGATGATTAACTCACTAAAGGGTGACCCCCTAAGGGGAGCTCTCGCCACCTCCACTCGCGCGACCTGCTCGCCTGGGGGGTTAGCTCTCGCCGGGCTTGGGAACAGCTCCCGGCCTGGGAGGTCTCGCTCGACCCCCTCTACCAGCCTTTCCTTCCCAGGTCTCCTATCTGGCACACTTACTTCTCCCCCTGCTGGGGTGATCTCGCCTGGACCCCTAGGGGTCGACTCATCGAGAGGGGGTGGAGCTAGCTCTTGGGGGGTTGGAGTGGAGCTGCCACCCCGAGGAGCCAAACTCCGCAGCATCCCCATGATGCCTTGAATGGATGTCATGAACTCCTCCCTTCCCACGAAGGGTCCTGAGTTTGGGAGCTCGCCGAGATCATCACCACCTCCCTGATCTCCGGCCATGACACTCACCCGAGATTTTCTGTGCTGGTCACTCTCCACGCTCACCGCACCAAAATGTTGAAGCCAAAAATGACCTCTGTGGAGCTCGACCCTCGGGGAAGGGGTGACCTCGCACCTACTACACTCGGAAGGATGTCACGGACCAAAGACTTAGGAGACTAGGAATAGACCCTCGACTCTAGCGTGGAGGTCCCACCACACACCCGGAAGGTCGCTAGAACACTTCCCCTCCCTCACCAAAGGGCTAGGCTGGGCGCCTTGGAGAGCTCTCTCTACTCTACCAAAATGAAGCTAAGGGAGGAGGAGGTAAGGAAAATTCATCCTCTCCAAAGGCACCCAATGGGGTCTATTTATAGTTTTTCCAAGTCTTGGGGTCAAAATGACCAAAATGCCCCTAAGGCAAATAAGCCTTAAGCCAATAGGAAAACACCACATCGGGGGGTAGAGAGGTAATCCCCCCTCGAGGACACAACGGTAAAAACAGGTTGGGCGAGCTGGTGGGAGGGCTCTGGCGAGAGGGCCCTGACGAGAGGTACCAGGGGAGAGGTACCAGGAGAGAGTTACCAGGAGAGAGGTACCAGGAGAGAGGTACCAGGAGAGAGGTACCAGGCGAGTGGTACCAGGCGAGTGGTACCAGGCGAGAGGTACCAGGCAAGAGGTACCAAGCGAGAGGTACCAGGCGAGAGGTACCAGGAGAGAGGTACCAGGAGAGAGGTACCAGGAGAGAGGTACCAGGAGAGAGGTACCAGGCGAGAGGTACCAGGAGAGAGGTACCAGGAGAGAGGTACCAGGAGAGAGGTACCAGGCGAGAGGTACCAGGCGAGTGGTACCAGGCGAGAGGTACCAGGCGAGAGGTACCAGGCGAGAGGTACCAGGCGAGAGGTACCAGGGGAGAGGTACCAGGATAGAGGTACCAGGAGAGAGGTACCAGGAGAGAGGTACCAGGCGAGAGGTACCAGGAGAGAGGTACCAGGAGAGAGGTACCAGGAGAGAGGTACCAGGAGAGAGGTACCAGGAGAGAGGTACCAGGCGAGAGGTACCAGGCGAGAGGTACCAGGCGAGAGGTACCAGACGAGAGGGCCCTACTCGGCGAGAGGGCCCTACTCGGCGAATACGGGGTTGTACACCGCCCGTCCTTCACCGGCACCGCCAAGGGGCGGTTTCCTCTTCCCCTCCGTCGTCCGGCATCGCCCCGGTGGCCGGTCAAATCCCTTCGGTCAAACATAACCTTCGCCGGCGAGCAATCTTCCCCGTTGACGCCGCTGTCGCCCGTCGTCCATCATGTGTATTCTCCGTCGTCCGATCACGCTCCCACGATCGCCGCCATCGGTTACGTAGGTAACCACCCACGTAACCGCCCACATGATCTCCCGTAATGAGGAAAGTGCGTTGCCAAAAATAGAATTGGTATACGTTTAATATAAATTATAAAATTAATGTGCGTGTTAAACCATAGTCTCATAAAAATAATTATATCAAAAGCGGCCAATTAATAGTGATCATGGTGGTTATGGACTGCGTATAACCGCATAACCTCCATAACCACCATGAAGCCTATAAATAGGGCCCCAGATCCCCCTTTAATTCTCATTCTCTGCTTGGCCGGAAAATCCTCCTACGAATTTTCTATAGAGCCGCCTCCTTGCTCGCTCTCGCGCGCATTTCTCCCCTTGCGCGTTCCCGCGCGAGCCGTCTCCTTGCCCGCTCTCGCGCACACTTCTCTCTTTCATGCGCTCCCGCACGCTCCGCCTCCTTGCACGCTCTCCCGCTCATCGCTTTCTTGCACGCTCTCGTGCGTGCCTCTCCCTTGCGAGTCTCTCCCCTACGCGCTCCCGCACGTCGCTCCCTTATGCGGGTCTCTTCCCCCTGTGCTCCACGCACTCTCCTATGACTAGTGCTCCGTGCGCTCTCCTTCTGCAAGCGCCCTGCACTCTCTTTTTACTCGCAACCTCTCTGCGCGTTCTCCTCCAGCAAGCGCCCAACACGCTCTTTGCCAACAAGCGCCTCATGCGCTCAAGAGCTAACACTCCATCTACCAATAAGACAACCGAACCACGCTTCTCCAAAAGACAATCAGAGATAAGAAGCAAAGGATAAGACGCGCTGAACGCGCCTCCGAGCTTCAAAGCCCCAAAAATCAGAAAAAGTGCCACAAGCGGATCCCGCTTCCAAGAACTATCAGAGGACTCTTGAATACAACGACCGTATAGCTCCCCGCTTCACACGAAAAAATTGTTAGCTCTGTGAATCGTGGTCTGTCACCCTCTGAGCTATTCTCTCTCTCCCCAATAATTGTAATGAGAGGCGGCATGTCGCCCCCGAGTTCTTGGAAAAGCCCTGTAACAACACTCAAATCTAGTGGAGGTTTGGTCGACACAGATCTGACCACGTGGTTTTTCACCTCTTTCCGGGATTTTCCATGTCAAAAAATTTGCTTGTGAGTTTTCTATTTTCTGTGACTGTTTGCGCGCTCGACCGCACCGTGGGCTAAGACGGTTCAAGTTAATACGGCCCGATTGGGGCATCGAGTTTGGCCGCAACAGTTGGGCGATGTCTGCGGGAAGCAAGTTCCTAGCATCCTCAGAAGACAGTACCATCAACACAGCGATACTCGCGACTAGAGACTATGACGAGAGAAGTTACCCGCACTGCAGAAGGGATGACCCTTGGAGGGCACGTCGGTCCAGTTCCCCCTCACTTGTCTGTCAATATGCTTGAAGCAGAACCCTCCAGCGTGGACGAAGCCCGTCCTGCCAGAGAATCTGAAGCTCAAAATCACTGCAACTTCCTTGAAGTAGCGGGCCTCGATGAAAGGCTCACACGCAAAAAAGTTGTCGACTTAGTCACAGACGAGCGCGAGTGAGCCAAGCAGCGTGCCACTTTGGCAAGTCACCCTCTCCATCATTGCTTTTCATTTGCACCTGAGGTCCTGACACATCCAATCCCCTATGGTTTCAAGCTCCCAAAGATCGAGACGTACAATGGTACAAGTGATACCGTCAGAGCATGTACGATACTTCGCAATCATGATGCAATTTTGCAACGCCCCAGATCAACTGTTGTGTCAAAGCTTTCCCGACGACCCTAAAAGGGCAACCTCGCGCCTGGTTCCTTTCCTTGAAGGAAGGAGAAATTAAGGATTTCACAGAACTAACACAACAATTCGCGGATGTGTTCATCGCTAGCCGTCGGATATTCAATGATCCCTCCCACATGTCCGGTATCGGTCAAGATGAGGAGGAAACCCTTAAAGATTTCTTCTGTCGTTTCACCACTGAGGCATGTCGAATCTCTAGGATAAAATCAGAGCTCCTACGCGAATTTCTTCTTGGAGGGCTCCGACCTAGTGGCTTCCACTCCGCACTAGTACAAGAGACTATACCCAACTATTTTGATCTTGTTCAACGGATCGATGCCCAGATTTCCGTTGATGATGCAATTGAAGCACACCGCCAACAATTCAAAAGCAACTCAAAGAGACAGTGAGAGCAGGGGTTGACACCACTGCCAGTTCCCAAAAAGAGCAACTTACGTCGCGTCAACTCTCGATGGGCTGGGGGGCATCACCAACATCAAGCCTTCACTCCCCTCAACACTTCGCAAGAGAAAGTGTTGCTCGCCATACGCAACCATCCGTCTCTCCAAAGGCCAAGGGCTCTTACTCCAAATTCACGGGACCAATCTAAATTTTTCGACTTCCATCAAGGTCACGGGCATAAGACAGAAGATTGTTCGCGACTGAAGACAGAAATCGTACGATTCGTTCGCCTTGGGCACCTCAAGAGTTCTCTTCAAAACAAAGGTTCTGAATCAACATGTCAAAAATGATCTTGCAGGGGGCTGATCCCCAGGATGAACGTACCGAAGAAGAGTTTGCTTTTTGTCAAAGGGGTGTCCGGCTAGACGCAAACCATGCCACGAGCCAACCTCGCGCAAACTAAGCCGCGATTACAATCCAATCAAAATGATGTCGTAAGCTAAATTTACGAAAAACAACATTTGTGCAAAAGAAAGGAACAGAAGATTCAAATGTCGTCACAACTGGGTCGGCGGGGGCAGCAACATCAAGAGAAACAACAAGAACCTCGCCAGCTATGGAACTCTTCCGCCTCAATGAAGATGAAGGCGCCCATCCACATCCATACATCTCGCAACAACAAGTTCCCTCTTCCGACCATGTGCACGAAGTACCCCGGTGGCCAACTCAGGGGCACCAGAAACTCCGCATCAAGACAACCTCTTCTCCTCCACAAATGAGCGCTCAATGCGCCATACATATTACACCTTGTGCACATCGTGCACGCTGCTTGCACCGCGCACGCCACACCCATTACACATCGTGCACATTACGCGCTGCGCACATCACACCTCGTGTACGTATCACACACCTTGCGCCTAGCGTACCCATAAGACATGATTGTGCATATCGCGCCATGCACGCATGAAATCCAAATGTGCACCACGCGCACACTGTGCCAACCACACAAATCAACACATAATGCTCACCGTTCACATTCTACTCACTATGCCCTCAGCATGCTTATCGTCATGTGATACGCCCACATTTTGTAGCGCCATGGCAGGACGGTGTAACTGAGAAGGCTAGCAATCGCTCGCCCTGTCAGAGGAACATTCAAAGAGTTGCTTAAAGAAAATTTTCAGGCTCATTGTCTAACAAGATGACCTCCAAAAATTTAGGGGCATGTGACGAGGCTCCTTGTGCCCGGACCGGTCGAGCCGTAATCCGAGCGAGCGCACCCCTAGCCGTCAGCAAAGCCTCTCCTGACTGCGCGCCACGTACCGCGCAGTCCGCTCCCACATGAACGTGCAGGGAGAGAGCAACAGGAGGAAGCGCCTGCGTAGGGCAAAGTGCGCGCGTGCACCTAGGTGCGCACACACCTCTATGCGCCCCTGCGCGCACAGGGATGTCGTGTTCTTCCGGTCAAGCGACTTCACGGTTGCCCGACCTTCTTGCTTCCCCGGCCGCCCAGTTAGGGCGGTCGGTCTTCCTTCCAGGAAGGGCGGCCCTGCCAGCCTCCCTCCCCCTCTTCTCCTACGCTAGGAAGGCGCCACCGCCTCTGTTTGGCGCGGTGTTCCTTTCCTCCTAACGGGCGGCCATTTGGCCGCCCGCCCGCCCGTCCGCCGCCGGCCGCCTCTATAAAGGGGAGGCCCTTCCTTGCCCTGGACGGGCTGTCGTGAGGCAGCCCGTTGTTGTCTTTCCGCCGCCGGCCGCCCCTAATTGGGGCGGCCTCTTCCTCACCGGGACGGGCAGCCGTTTCGCTGCCCGTCCTCCACCGGCACCGCCAAGGGGCGGTTTCCTCTTCCCCTCCGTCAGCCGGCCTCGCCTCGGTGGTCGGCCAAGTCGCTTCGATCAAACATTACCTTCACCGACGAGCAATATTCCCCGTCGACGCCGCACGTCGTCCATCATGTGTATTCTCCGCCGTCAGATCTCGCTCCCACGATCTCCTCCATCGGTTACGTGGGTAACCACCCACGTAACAGCCTGCATGATCTCCCGTAATGGGGAAAGTACGTTGCCAAAAATAGAATTGGTCTACGTTTAATATAAATTATAAAATTAATGTGTGTGTTAAACCATTGTCTCATAAAGATTATTATATCAAAAGCGGCCTATTAATAGCGATCATGGTGGTTATGGCTTGCGGATAGCCGCATAACCTCCATAACCACCCATGAAGCCTATAAATAGGGCCACAGATCCCCCTTTAATTCTAATTTTCTGCTCGGTCGGAAAATCCTCCTACGGATTTTCTCTCTCCTTCCTCCCGCCTCTTCTTCATTTCCTCCTCCCTCTTCGAAGATCTTCAAGCGCTCCTTGGAGATCTCTTTCGTCTTCGAAGCCTCCTTCAAAGATCTTCATTTTCCTCGCCCGGGAAATCCTCCTACGAATTTTCTCTCACCTTCTCCCACAAATTTTCTCTCTCCCTTGTGCGCTCCCGTACACGCCACCTCCTTGCGCGCTCACGCGCGTCCCTTCCTTGCGTGCCCCGCGTGCGCCGCCTCCTTGCGCACTCTCGCGCGCATTTCTCCCTTTCATGCCCCCTCGCGCGCATTTCTCCCCATGCGCGCTCCCGCACGTGCAACCTCCTTGCGCGCTCTCGCGCACACTTCTCTCTTTCGCACGCTCCCGCGCGCGCTGCCTCCTTGCATGCTCTCCCGCTCGTCGCTTCCTTGCGCGCTCCCGCACACACCACTCTCTCGCGCGTCCTTCTGCGCGTCTCTCCCATGCGCGCTCTCGCGCACGTCGCTCCCTTACGCGGGTCTCTTCCCCTCGCGCTCCACCCACTCTTCTCAGACAAGCGCCCCGTGCGCTCTCCTTTTGCAAGCGCCCTGTACTCTCTCTCTCTTTACCAGCAACCGCTCCGCGCGCTCTCCTCCAGCAAGAGCCCATCTCACTCTTTGCCAACAAGCGCCCCACGCGCTCCAGAGCTAGCACTCTATCTACCTATAAGACAACCAAACCACGCTTCTCCAAAAGACAATCAGAGACAAGAAGCAGGGGATAAGACGCACTGAGCGCGCCTCCGAGCTTCAAAGCCCCAGACATCAGAACAAGTGCAACAAGCGGCTCCCGCTTCCAAGACCTATCAGAGGACTCTTGAATACAGCGACCGTATAGCTCCCCGCATTACACGAAGAAATTGTTAGCTCTGCGAACGGTGGTCTGTCACCCTCCGAGCTCTTCTCTCTATCCCTAATAATTGTAACGAGAGGCGGTCTGTCGCCCTCGAGTTCTTGGAAAAGTCCTGTAACAACACCCAGATCTAGTGGAGGTTTGTTCAGCACAAATCCGGTCACGTGATTTTTCACCTCTTTTCGAGGTAGGCTCCAATGTTTTCTACAAACTCATTCATTGACATAGGCTCCATTTGGTGCAGTGTTTTTGCTCAAAAACATCATAACTGTAGAATGTATGTTTGGCATGACAATGATTGTGAGAGCCACCAAGATAAAACACTAGTTTTGAACATAAATGTGGATGAAGTTCCTTAGACGAGGTTGACGAACACGGTTCATAACCACAGTGTACGCTACTGTCACCACCCTCGCCAAATGGAGCCATAATTTCTCGCCACTGTGCTTAATGCTTATAACTGCCATGGTCACGCCAAACAAGCCCAAGTTTCTGAGGAATTCATATTTGCTCGTTACGGAGACTCCATTTGACACGGTGGTGACGACCGTAAGTATGAGGGTTAAACTGTCATTTATCAACGCACGCTTACAAAACTTCACTTTTATGCTTAAACGTATGAAGTTTGTTAGGTGTGAATATGAGGGTTAAACTGTCATTTATTAACGCATGCCTAAAAAACTTCATTCACTTTTATGATTAAAAGAATGAAGTTTGTTAGGTGTGAATATGATGGTTAAACTATCATTTATTAACGCACGCCTAAAAAACTTCATTCACTTTTATATTTAAACGAATGAAGTTTGTTAGGTGCGAATATGAGGGTTAAACTGTCATTTATTCTCGCACACCTAAGAAACTTCATTCACTTTTATGCTTAAATGAATGAAGTTTGTTAGGTGGAAAGATGAGGGTTAAACTATCATTTATTAACGCACGCCTAAGAAACTTCATTCACTTTTATGTTTAAACGAATGAAGTTTGTTAGGTGCGAATATGAGGATTAAACTGTCATTTATTAACGCACACCTAAGAAACTTCATTCACTTTTATGCTTAAAAGAATGAAGTTTGTTAGGTTGGAATATGAGGGTTAAACTATCATTTATTAACGCACGCCTAAGAAACTTCATTCACTTTTATGTTTAAACGAATGAAGTTTGTTAGGTGCGAATATGAGGGTTAAACTGTCATTTATTAACGCACGCCTAAGAAATTTCATTCACTTTTATGCTTAAAGGAATGAAGTTTGTTAGGTGGGAAGATGAGGGTTAAACTATCATTTATTAACGCACGCCTAAGAAACTTCATTCACTTTTATGCTTAAAAGAATGAAGTTTGTTAGGTGGGAATATGAGGGTTAAACTGTCATTTATTAACGCACGCGTAAGAAACTTCATTCACTTTTATGTTTAAGAGAATGAAGTTTGTTAGGTGCGAATATGAGGGTTAAACTGTCATTTAACGCAGGCCTAAGAAACTTCATTCACTTTTATGTTTAAACGAATGAAGTTTGTTAGGTGCGAATATGAGGGTTAAATTGTCATTTATTCTCGCACACCTAAGAAACTTCATTCACTTTTATGCTTAAACGAAAGAAGTTTGTTAGGAGTGAATATGAGGGTTAAATTGTCATTTATTCGCGTACGCCTACAAAACTTCATTCACTTTTACGTTTAAACGAATGAAATTGGTGTGAATATGAGCGTTAAACTGTCATTTATGCTCGCACACCTACGAAACTTCATTCACTTTTATGTTTAAACGAATGAAGTTTGTTATGTGTGAATATGAGCGTTAAACTGTCATTTATTAACGCACGCCTACGAAACTTCATTCACTTTTATGTTTAAACAAACGAAGTTTGTTAGGTGGTCATTAAACGAATGACGATTTAACCCATGTGTTCGGCGGCGGCGGGTCGATCTGGCGGGTGGAAACGGAACAAACGCCGTTGGAGGTTCATTTATTTACCCTCCTTCCGACGACGTTTGCCCAAAACGGAGCAGCAAAACGCCCAAACAAATAGACACTTGATAAATTCATTTTTGTGAGTATGAGAATACTGATGTTCAGATGCCATCATCCATAAATGAAAGTTTGGTAGTAGGGTGGGATGAGTGCTCTTATTAATTAGAAAGGAACAGCTCATCCATTTGCTGGCTACACCTAATTAAATGAGATATTACTGCACTTTACGATAAAATGTGGGCATCCAACGGCTCGTGTGAATGCCCGCTCACTTCTCAAAATGAGTACATTTCAGGTCACTTTGAGATGTTTACGGACATCCAATGCAGACCGTTGAATGCTCACACTTTACCGTAAAACGCACCTCTCCTGAAACCAACAAAAACTACAAAAGCTACAAAAGAGACAACTTCCCTTCCACTCCAATTGCTGATTTGCTTCTATCCTCGGATGTAGGCTTGATGGCTTTTTGTTAGTGTATATTTGGACGAATAACGGGTTCAGAGGCATAACGGGACAGTAGATTCTAGGAATCACACTTTTAACACAGTTTGTCTGGGCGTTTTGCCGCAGCTGAAACAAACGGACTGAATGTTCTGCGTTTATTTAAGAGAACCTACAGTATTCTCAACACTTCAAAAGAAAATATTTAACTGGAAGGCTCTAAAAAAATGATTTTTCTTGAATCAGCTAGATGCACCTGAAAGATCCTAGCTTTAAAAATAACCAAATGTAACTCAAAATTTACTATTTGAATGAAATTAATAAAACTACTGTTTTTTTATCAAAGTTTGTCTAATAAACTATTCTTAATTAGTTAAAAGTTAATAAAATGAATATTTTAGTGATATATTTAAAATTATATATATAGTTCAGATAGCCTGTAAACCTTCCTCCACCTTATTACTGCACTCCATTTTAGTTAGAAGCATGCAAAATGAACAAAGAGAACTAAGAACCGATCCCAAGTCGAACCGAATTGAACAATTCAAAACGGTTCTAATGATTCTCGGTTCGGCTATGGTTCTGTAAAAGGCAAGAATATTGGATACCCGAGAGCTGAACTGAGCACCGAATGTCTAATTCATGTTTCATAAATACAAAGTAACATAATATAATCTTATTTGATTACCGGTATATAATGCAACAAAAAATTATGTTTATAACTGTTGTGGGTTGCCCGATTTTCCTCGGTCTGGAGAAATCAGACCGCCTTAGTTCAGAATCAGATCGGGCGCGCAAACAGTCAAAGTGAACCGCAGTAAATGACAAGATGCGTTTTTACGTGGAAAACTCGGAAATGGTGAAAACCACGTGACTGGAACTCTGTTGAGTCAAAATCAACTAGCTTCTCGGAGTTTTACAAAATGTGATTTGATCTCGGAGGGCGACAAACCGCTACTCCGTTGCAGGTGCAGAATAAAAAAAATGAGGAAAAATAGTAAGTACTCTGAGCCTCGATGGAAGCGCTCCGGCTTTGGAATGTTGTTGAGCTCACAGAACCCTGGTGAGAGCGTTCTGACTGGAAAATTCTGTCCATGAAGCTTCTGAAGGGAGCACTCTCGTTGATGCAGAGCCTTGATGGGAGCGCTTTCGCGGAGGCGGTTAACGTTACTTGGAGCGTGTTAAAGCCTTAGCGTAAGGAGAAGAACAGAGATAATACATGAGCTGAGAATCAACATAAGTCCATGATCTCGCCGGGAAACTTCAGAGTTTTTTTTGCCTCTGGAGTTGCTTGTCTTCAAATGAACCTTGAGAACCTACTTGTAGTTTTGGTGAGGTCATGGTGGTAATTGGGCAAGAAAGTGATGTGCTGGCGAATGACGTCACTCTGTTTCGATCGCCTGGATCACCATTTTTGCCGAAATGACGGGAGTACCCCTCGGGCAGTTCGGGCATCCCGGGCAAGGTGCCCGGAGGCGGCAGCGGCCGGCGGTGGAGGAGGCGGCAGGAGACAACAGGGGTCGCAGGTGGCGGCAGTCTCCGCTAGAACGCGCGTGCAACGTGTGCGAGGAGCACGACCGCGCGGGGGCGTGGTCCTACGGCCGTGCGGGCATCGCACATGGCAGCGTGGGGTGCGACCACCGTACAGGCCCTGCGTGCGGACGCGGGGGCAAGGCCCTGTAGCCTCGTGTGCCGGCCGAACGGGGTGCGGTCGCGCGGGTCGCGGCCACAAGGGTGCTGGCCAAGCGCGTCTGCGCGTAGACCAGACGCACCTGTGCGGCCTGCCGCGTGTGTGCGTGTGTTCGGCTTCCTCTCTGGGGGACTCCTGGGGCTTGTGGCTTTGATGTGCGTAGTTGGTCCGGTCGGGCTCACATGTACTCAGTCCGAGTCTTGCTAGTTTGACTTAGAAACCTCAGGGGGGACCCCATCAAATGCCCCCAAATTTTCGCGAGTCATGATCCGCGAAGCGATGAATGCGGAAATTTCCTGCTTCTTCTGGTGCACTCCAATAGTTAGAAAATTATCTGTCATACTTTGTGAGATATCTGTAAAAGATTGATGTTTGTTCGCTGCCTGTTTTGAGACTGGTAAATTTGGCAAGTTTCTTTCAAATTTGGTAAGAAATTTCTTTCAAATTTGGTGGCCTTCCATTATGAGTCTCCCTCTAATGCTTATAAATTAGAGATTGTCATTCTGTTCTTTACTCGCGCTATTGTCGAGATTTTGGAGTTAGCGGACCTTCTGTGACCGTCATGTGTCACTCGAAGAAGGTTAGTAGTTTTCTTGACTCGGGAGTGAGTGAGCGGGGCGAGCGGGGAGGGCGCAGATAATTCCGCACAGAAGGGCGCCGGTGTGGAGGTGACGGAAGAGGCGGCAAGCGCGAAGGTGTAGAGATGAACGTGTCGGTAATGAACCATCGTTTGTGAAAGTCCAACCTCACCTAAAAAATTCATGCATTTTATGCTCAAAACTAGTTTATTTTCTTGGCAGCGGTCATAACCTTTGTACTGTCAAACATACATTCTATCACAATGACGTTTTTGGCCAAACTCACCCCAGAAAATTAGCCGTGTCAAACGAAGCACTAACCCGCAGCAATCAAAAAAGCTCCCAATCAAGCCTTGGGGTGGGGCCGGCGGAGGAGGCGGTAGTGGTCACCGACGTTGATTCAGTGGCACGAGGAGAGAAGAGGGTGTGAAAAGTCTCCCACTTTGTTGTTACGATTACCGGCGGATGCTGCGGTGATGGCGCCGGAGTTTGCTTCTTACTCTGATGATGCGGCGGAGCCGCCTCCGTCGCAGGCGATTGTCGGCTATTGGATTTCGGCATTGTGCTCTTAATCTTCATCATGTCCAGCGTCTCCACGTACGACTGCACTCTTCTCACCTAATTCACAGAACCAAATAAGAATATGAAGGGAACTCGTTAAAAGCATAGATCTTGGATTGATGATATCTGCACTCCTCTCTTGAGTTTAGGGCTTTTGGCACCGTGTAATTTCAAAATACAAGCTTTTCACGCTTTGTACCTTCAAAAAATGAAATTTTGGCACTTTGCGCCCCCCTCCCTCCTCAAATTACCAATTTTTGACACTTTGCACCTCCAAAGTTAACATTTCAAGGACATTTAGGTCCGGACAATGTCAAAAATGCTCATTTTGACACTTTGCACATCATATTATTAGTGATGCCCTGACCTAAATATCCTTAAATGAGCATTTTTGGCGTTGTCCGGACCTAAATGTCCTTGAAATGTTGGCCTAAGAGTGCAAAGTTTCAGAAATCATTAATTGGGGGTGTAAAATGCCAATTTTAAAAATTTGGCGTGCAAAATGCCCAATCCCCCTATTTTGAAGGTGCAAAATTTCGGCATTGACACTTTACTTAAATATCATTGAATGAGCATTTTTGGCGTTGTCCGGACCTAAATGCCCTTGAAATGTTGGCCTAAGGGTGCAAAGTTCAAGAAATCATTAATTGGGGGTGCAAAATGCCAATTTTAAAGATTCGATGTTCAAAGTGCCCACTCCCCCTATTTTGAAGGTGCAAAGTGCCCAATTCCCTATTTTGAAGGTGCAAAGTGCCACAAGCCCAAAAAACTCAGTCAAAAGAATATATCTTGGATTGATACCTGCGCTCTTCTCTTGAGTTTAAAATCGCCGGCATCGCCGGCGACAACGACGCCGTCCAATTTGAGCAGCTCGTTCATGAGCAGCTCAATAAGCCTAAGCACATCGTTCTCTGCAACGTTGCCGCCTTTCAAAATCACCCTTTCCAGCGCCGACACCTTCAATTAAGACACCTCTACAATAAGGTATAGAGAAGGGGGCGAAACAGGGATGAGGAGATAATGCGGCCTTAAGGTGTTCGACGAAATGCCGAACCTGGGAGGCGAGCTTGTCGACCTCGAGAGTGATCTGGGATATTGATTTTGAGGATTTCTCCATCTTGACGGCGCGTCGGATCTCGAGAAGCCGCTTCGCCTGCGCCGCCGGATCCTCGACGACAACCATTTTCGATCCGTCCTTCACGCCGGAGATATCGAGGAAGGCGGCGGAGCAGCGCTCCTTATCCTTGAATGTTATCTTCTGGTCCAGCGGATGCAGACCGATCCGCTCTGCAAGCAGTTTTTTCAGCTCCCCTGTTTTTCCCCCAAATCAATCTTTCGCAGTGAGCTTCTTTCTCGTTCAAAAAGAAACGTTTCGAAGAAGATAAGAGGGTTTAATTACCGAAGGTTGCTTGGGAGCTGATGTAGATCTCATGGAAGATGGAGCCATGCTTCACTCGGAGGTGGATGGTCGGCGCAGGCGATGCGGCGGGGTTCTCGTCGGAGCTTCGCTTCTGTACAAGCATACCGCAAGGCCGAACCTCCCACTTCGCCGGCTCGTTCAGTGGTATCATCGCCGGAGAATCCCTCAAAGGGGGAAATGACTTTTTTACCAGTCCGGGTTTCCTCGTCGGGGAATTTGGCCGCATACGCATCATCTTCCACAATCGCAAACAGATCCGGAGAAAATAATTGAGAAACAGTAAAAGTGATTTCAGAGCGACGGGCGATCGCCGGAATCCGGCAATCAAAAATGGCGGAGGGCGTCGGAGAAATTGGAGAGCTCTGCGAGAAATGGAAAGAGAGAGTGCCGACAGCCCGTGAAAGCTGGCCGCTCTCTCTCTCTCTCTCTCCTTCCTCTCACGGGACCGAGTGCGACAAAATAGCGGCTGGAAGATGCAGAAACTATTATTTATTATTTATATATATCTATACATATATACAAAAGAATATGAGCAGCCAATAGGATTGCACTGAGGCCCTCCAAAGTAATCCCAACCGTTCATATGCGGGCATGAGATTTTGGGGATCAAGAAGGCTTCAAACCGAAAAGTGATCAACATGAAAGTTGTAGATCTCGGCGATCCGAACAACCATCATGTTGATCATTTTTTGATTTGGAGCCTCCGTGACCCATTCATATGCGGACATGAGATTTTGGGGGTCAAGGAGGATTCAAATCAAAAAGTGATCAACATGAAAGTTGTAGATCTCGGCGATCCGAACAACCTTCATGTTGATAATTTTTTGATTTAGAGCCTCCGTGACCTTCGATTTGGGAATCGAAAAGTCTGGGCGGCGAAGCCCGCCGGCGGGGCGGGCGAAGCCCGCCGTCCCGAGATGTGTACTGTCGCGGAGGGCACGGGGGCCCCCCCGTGCACTGTCACTCGTATATATATAAAAAAATAAATAAAGGAAAGCCAAGGAATACTTGTGCAACTAAGGCTTTGTTTGTTTCGGCATTTTTGGCAGGCGTTTGGAGCAAACGCTGCCGGTCGGCGGGTAAATAAATGGGGCGCCGGCGGCGTTTGCTCCGTTTGCACCCGCCGCAAGAAGAAAAAGCCCCTCAACCGCCGCTTTTCCAACTCCGCCTCCCTCCTCCGATTTCAACTCTCCATTTCGACCCGCCAGAAGCAAACGCCACCGTCGTACCAAATGAAGCCTAAAGTAGTCCAAAGTTATCATGTAATGAACTAATGATAACCATTTTATCTTCCCTATCCCAAATTCCCAATCATTTCACATTTATAATTGATGGATTCTCTCTAAATATTTTGGAGTCACATTGAATTGAAGTGATAGAGCAAGTCAACCCGACCTAGCGTATGAGCCGCAATCGCTCGAATGACCCTAAAATTGTGGGCATGGGCAGATCTAATGGGGGCTAGCAGGGGCCCGAGCCCCGCTAATTGCTCGGGGGGGGGGGGGCATGCTCGTTATTTTGAGAAAATTGGCGATCTAGCATACCATAACGAGGCGACGTCATTCCCCAAACTCAAGATTCAGTTCGGCGTAATTACCAATGCATCCCTTCAATAAAACTATAAAAATGCCCCTGGACCTTCATTTGAAGACAAACAACTTGAGAGATCAAAGAGAACTCTGAGATTTATTGGCGAGGATGTGAGACTTAGATCGTTCCATCACTCGGAATTGTCTCTGCTCCCTTTCTAGTATCCTCGCGCCAAATGCTCTCATGGACGCAGTAGTAGACGCATAAAAGAGACTTAGAAGAACGCACTCGTGGACACTCTCTAAGGCTCCGCGGACTTAGCCATTTCCATCATTTTTGTACTTACAACTTCTGAATGGAGAGGTGGTTTGTCACCCTCCATGGAACTCAAGCACTTGTAAACTCAATTAATATAATGAATTTTTGCTCGGTACCGATCTTGCTACGTGGTTTTCAACCTTTCCAAGTTTCCCACATTAAAACTTCTTCGTGTCATTGCTGCTCAGTCTACTTTTTATTGTTTGCGTCCTCTGTCCAACTTGGAGCTAAGGCGGTCTGTTTCTCCGGATCAAAGGAACATAGGGCGACATGTATTAGTTTGGTGTCACCTGTGAGAAAGTAGTCCCAACTCTACAACAACTCCCTAGAAACACTGCTTAATCAAAATAAGCGCTCATAACCAACTGCAATGGCACGGAGGACTGCACGCACCACTAACAGTGTGGCTTCGGAGGATCGCCAATTTGTCCTCCGCAAACTCACTTGCAAGCAACGCTTCGCTTCTAGGAAGAGCCACCCCTGTTGCACCTGCAACCTTTATGGAGGAGCGCGCTCGACTAATTGAGGAGCACCAGGTAGAAGTGATCACTCTTCTGCGAGATCTGGGAGTCTCTAGTCATCCCAACCCAGTTATAGTGCAAGAAGCAAGATTAGCAATCTCACAAGTGTGCATCCTGCATCGATACACGGCTTATCTTGAGGATTTTTCTGCAAATGAGTTGTCCTAAACACAACAATCTCTGCGCACGTTGCCCGATGGCCAAAGCCATCAGGAAATGCTCAACTCAACCCTCGTCTGATGGAGGCTTATGCCGGGCAGGACAACCGAAGACTCACTTACAAGGAACATAGGGATATGATCAAGGACTACGCCCAGGGTATGTGCCGCCCTGCAAATGCGTGACGCCCGTGTCAGTAAAGATCCCCGCTCTCTCCCTAGGATCTATTATACCCCGTACAACACTAATTCAAGCTACCCCACTTCGAGGCCTTCGACGGGATGCATGACCCCCTGGAGCATGTCAGCCACTTCAAGACGATCATGTTCCTCTTCAACGCACCAGATCAATTGTTATGTCAAGTGTTCCCAACAATTCTGCTGGGACAAGTGCGCATGGGGTTTCTTTCTTTGAGGGAGGGGGAGATCAACAGCTTCGCAGAGCTCACTTGCCTCTTCTGAGACCAATTCATAGTGAATCGCCGGATCATCAGAGACCCATCTCACCTATTCATTATTCACCAAAGCTAGGGGTAAACACTCAAGGAGTTCTTTTGTCGCTTTACTTCTAGACTAGACAAATCCCGAAAGTCGAGCAAACTCCTCTACGGTGTCTTCCTCGGAGGACTTTGCCTAACTGAATTCTACTCCACGCTAATGCGGCAGATGTGTAACATCATGTCTTACTCCTCAGTTTCCTCTCGCCCACCCTCACTGTCAAGAGACAAAAGACTTGGAGAATGAAGATGGGAATTATAAACTTTCGTTCGAGAAAAGTACCCCGAGCTCATTCCTCAAGTATGTTACATTTTCCCCTACTCTAATTAAATTTTGGGGGATGGAAATCCTCTTATTTTCATTGAATTGTAACATCCCGATTTTTATTGGGTCACTAGAACCCTAGTGGACTCAATAAAAGTGACTCAAACTTCTACCCGAGAGCCATAAGGGATAGGAAGTAGCCTTGTTTAAGAATATTGAGCTAGATAACTCCGATTTGAATTATATCAGTTCTTATGACCTCATATAGCTAATATGAGTGCGTTGAAACTTGTTTCGTCACAATCCGAGGTCATATGGTGAATATGATCATTTTGAGTAATATTGCGCATCACGACGACGCCATTTTGGAATAATGGGCAAATGGACTCAGATTTGATCCCAGTCAATTACGTTGGACTCATGTGGTCAATTGAAGATCAACAAAATTGGTTGCGCTCGATTTCAACTTTGACGGGCCAACATTGGTCAAAGCGAGCTTTACGGTGCATCGAAAAGCATGCACACGCCGATATTACTAAAATACCCCACCTTTGGCTTGTCACTTGACGACTCGAACCGACATTGACCTTGACCCCATGGGAAACTCACCCAAGGATTGACTTTGGTCAAACCTCTCTAAAAACCAATTTTCCTTAAGGGTCCGTTCGTTTGCACGGAATTGAGTTCCTGGAATTGGAATTGAAGGTCTAATTCCATTTCCATCGTTCTTCTGCACGCTTGACGTTGGAAATTAAATTTTAATGAATTTGTAGAATTCATTTTGAACTAAAGACAATTCTTTCCAATATATATAAGAATTGGACAATTCCGGTCGAGACACATTTTTAAGCCCGGACGTGATTTTTTCGCCCGGACACGAATTTTTTCTCCCGTGCGCGATTTTTTCCGCCCTGGAGCGTTTTTTTTCGCCCGGGCGCGATTTTTTTGACCGGTCACTATTTTTTCGCCCTGGCGCGATTTTTTCGCCCGAGCGCTTTTTTTTTGCCCGGGCGCTTTTTTTCGCCCGGACGCGATTTTTTCGCCCGGACGCAATTTTTTCGCTCGACGCATTTTTTTAGCTTGGCGCGATTTTTTCCGCCCTGCGCGATTATTTTGCCCGGGCGCGATTTTTTCGCCCGGGAGCGATTTTTTCGCTCGATGCGTTTTTTTCGCCCGCCGCGTTTTTTTTGCCCAACGCGTTTTTCTCGCCCAGCGAGATTTTTTCACCCGGGCGTGATTTTTTTACCCGGACGCGATTTTTTCGTCCGGACGCGATTTTTTTCGCCCCGACACTTTTTTTTCGCCCGTACGCGATTTTTTTGCCCGGGTGAGATTTTTTTGCCCAGACGAGATTTTTTCGCCCGGGCGTGCTTTTATCTCCCGGGCGCGAGCGCGATTTTTTCGCTCGGGCAGGTTTTTGTTCGCCCGGGCGCGATTTTTTGCTCGCGCGCCTTTTTTTGCCTCCAGCCGAAAAAATCACGCCCGAGCGACAAAAACGGGCCCGGGCGACATAATCGCGGCCGAGCGAAAAATAATCGAGGTCACGTGAAAAAATCCCCCCCCCCCCCCCCCCCGTGAGAAAAAATCACGGCTAGGTGAAAAAAATCTCGCCCGGACAAAAAAATCGCGTCCGGGGGAAAAATCGCGCCCGAGCAAAAAAATCGAATTCCAATTCCACAATATTCGTCAATATTCTTTATTAGGCGAACATCGGAATTGTAATTCGTCACCAATATTTAATTCCACAATATTCACAAATATTCAATTTCAATATCGAATTCCAATTCCGTGCAAACGAACGGACCCTAAGGGAATTTATTTTCAAATATTCTCCCGCTTGAGAACCACTTACCAAAGCCACGCTTGGGCCTAATTTGAACCCATAATGGGCTTTAGGTACAGACCATTCAAAGTCTAGGGAGAGAAGCAAGGCCCACTTCCTTTCCCCTTCTTTATCTCTCTTTCTATTGGCTGAAATCCTCATCTCTTCCTCATGGCTAAATAATTTAACCCCTAACCTAGCTACTAGGAGGTACAACCCCCGAAAGGATGGTTGACAGCTGGAGGCCCATACCATGGTTGGGTTAGCTCTTGCCCCTCCTATAAATAAGGGCCGCTGGCCTTCATGAGAGCACACACTCCTCTCCTTGAGCTCAGTTGAGCTCCATCCCCACCGTGTTGGAGCCTCAGCTCGCCGGAAAAGCTCAACCGAGTCTATCGCCATCTCCTCCATCTCTCATGACAACTTCGCCAAAGACCACCGGAGGCCCCCAAACATGGTGGATACCTCCTACTCTACTTCCTCCCTATCTTCTGGACGCATTGCATGTAAGCTCCAACAGGAGAAGCACCGTCGTCGTCCCCCCCTCACATCCGTTCAAAATAAAAATAGCTCCGGCGGCGGTAGGCAGCCAGACCACCACCGGAGGGAGCGCCCACCCCCAGAGGGTTAGCCGGGAGCGGATCTTGGCCGGCCAACGAAGGTGGTGGGGGGGGGGGGGGGGGGGCGTGAGGGCTGTTTTTCGGTACAGGCAGTATGAGAGAAAGTTGATAAAAATTATAATTTTATAATTTTTATGAATATTATAATATTATAAATAAAATTAGTATTTTATTTTCTATAGGCTAAATTAGGGTCTTCGTGAAAAAGTTTTGAACATGAAAGTGGTTTATTTCTATGAGATGTATTTCCAAAAAAATTGAGATTTTTCTGAGGCCGCTTGGTATTTTTAAATGTGAAAATAAAATTTATTTGACTATTTTGGTAACCAAAAATGCTCCTAAAAATCCAATAAATTTATCAGTGATATATGAAGCCCTTATACATGCTCTATAATTATTTGGAGATTTTCATATAAGCTTTAGTATGTTTCAAGCTTTTAAAAGGATGAAATTCATTTTTGGAAATTAATTAATATAGGTTTTTCCTCCGATTAAAATCTCTTAAAACCATATATATAGTTGATTAGAAATCACTAAAGACATTCCTCAATGAAGTTTGAGAATTTTTTTAAGCATTTTTGCTAATTTTTTATTTTAAATTATGCTCGTAATTATTTTAAAGATTATTAAAGTCAAATCTTCCGATCAAAATGCCACCTATTTTTATAAGAGATTCTTGAATCTTGATGATTAAATACATGCACTTGACAGATGTGTGAAATTTTGAGGTATTCCTTGTATTATAATGAATCAAAATAACTCAAGCCTATTTTGAAAATGCTAGAGGCTATGTATGATCTCAAAATGATTTGAAATAACCAAAACCTATTTTAAATGATGTTAGAGGCTATGTAAGATTTCAAAGAAATGAAAATTATTTTAAGAAGCTTGTATTTTATATTTAAACCCAATACCGTGGTTTGGTGATTTGAAATACGGCTAATTTTTATAATGGTTTATTCGAGGTTTAATTAAAGCTCAATTGAAGCTCGAAATGACTCGAAAAATTCTTGAGGTTTATGTTTTGGCGATTTTACCCTCAAGTTTTGGTTTCCTCGATTTTTGACTCTTTGTTGCATAAAAGAGGTTTAAATAAAAAAATGATATTGAGCTTAACATAGAAACTTGGTTAGTCCTAATGCGAGCAATTGAGGTTAAGAGACCGTGTTAATCCTCTTGCGAATATTTAGCCCTTGGTAATTATTATAATGAGGAGCAAGTCATTATAATAAGCTGTAATCCCTAAAAATAAGTCTGATTAAGCAGAGTTAAAGAGGCGCAACTGAACTCAATATCAGACTTTAATAATATGTAATACTCAAAAGAAGCTTGCTAAAAACAGAAAAAGAATTGAACATTCTTCTTATGAACGGAGGTGGAACTGAACATTCCTCCTATGAACGGAGGTAGAACTGAAATTTCCCCCTATGAACGAAGATTGAACAGAACAATCTTCTTATAAACGGAGATGAAACTGAACATTCCTCCTATGAACGGACATGAAACTGAAACCTCCTGAGAATGGAGTGATGAACTACTAACCCTTTTCTTTATTTCTTTATTCCAGTCTTGCACTAGTCCAATTCCTTTTATTACTTTCAGTTTAATACTTTCTTTTCAGTACTCAGTCTTGTATTAGTCATGTTCCTTTTATTATTTTCAATTCAGTTCTTTCTTTTTAAGTACTATTCCAGTCTCGTACTGGTCTAATTCTTTTTAGTACTTTATTTACAGTTCTTTCTGTTCAGTATTACTCCAGATTCGTACTGGTCCAATTTATGTCAGCACTTTATTTCAATGTCTTTATAGTTCAACATTTCATTATTACAGTTCATACTGTACTTTAGTACTTATTTTTGCAGTTTATTTCAGCAACATATTTTACTTATCGCTCTTATATATGCAATTTACTGTTTCTGCATTTCTAGCTTGGGTCCTACTCTGACGATCGATTGGCTTTTGGTAGAGCCATAGTTGGGGATAACTGAGAGTTGAGATATTCCTCCAGGGTTAGCCCCAAATAATGTACTAACACGCTCGTTGCGCTCCTTGTCTAAAGTTGAGCAGCCCGATGATTTGAGAAAGCCGCTTGCCCGAATTATTTCATGTCCAGTAGGGCAGGCCGCTGTAGACCTTATATGTACCAGATATTTATTTATTGAAATGCTTGTGAGTTGTCTATGGAAAAAAGTGGTGGGTCAGTCATGCCCGTAAACTGTACGTACCGGTGCGAGAAGATTGATGACTCAAGGCGGCAGGGAGATGCGTAATACGGGTGATAAGTCGTTTTATGCCTCGTTGGATTCCTCCATTGGTCGGCTTAAATTTCAAAAATTGTTGGATGTCGCTCACATCCAAGAGTATATGGGGTTGTATGTTGGGGTCTGGATAGTGTGGTACGTCCACACCCAAAAGTGGAAGGATTGTCCACTGCCACCGATGACCATATCCGTGAGGCCCGTGTGGTTCGCTACCCTACTCGAAGAGAAGCAGTGCAAACTATTTCGACATAGGGTATGTGCGAGTGTTTTGAACACCTGCGGTGTGTTGGCAGGTCTTGAATACCTGCAGTGTGTTGGCGGGTTTTGAACACCTGCGATTTGATTATAGGTTGTGAATACCAGTTGATTGTCTGGCTGCTAGTTGAGCTCCTTTTAAATAACTAATGTTTATAATGATGTTTTCTATTTATTTATATGTTGTGCACTTTAGATTTCTGCTCCTAGCTTATGATATGAAAATGCATTATATAGAAATGTTGCTGCTAACTCTCTTTTACTTCGGCAATTATTGATAATGTTGATGCTCACTCTCGCCCCCAAGTTTAGTGATCTTAGGGAGGAGGTGTGAACCCACTTAGTCTTGTGACTAATAGTTATTTAAATAATCATTCACATGAAATGGAGTAGTGTGAGGCCCAGATACTGTGTGAGAGCATACCTGCCTTAGAGCTGACATGAGCAGACAGACCAGTCTTGCCTCCAGTCTTTAGAGATGTGAGACCTTAGCTTGGTAAAAACAGAGAGAGTGTTGTAGTTTTCTTTAGCCCAATGGGCCGCATGTATAAACTTATGGTTACGACCTTTGTTATCAATATATTTTGGTTTCTAAATTTCTTCCACTGTGATCTGATATGATGTGATGAATTTCCATAGCTTGACAAGGTGATCATTTTATCCTTGGAGAGTGGGTCATTGCCACATGGGAAGCGTAGGGTGACTATCTTAGGTGATAATGCTCGTTTCCAACCCGACCTAGTTTATGGTTGGGGGGAGGGTCTTACAAACCTTAGGCTACCTTGATCCTAATTTTGGAGTAGAGATTTTCCTAGTTTCAACACTTTGGTGCGCTGAGCGTGGATCGTAGCCGAGAAGGAAAGTTTCGCGAGTAGGCGAGATGGTGAATAGAGGCGAGAATGAGGAGATAGCCGGTAAATCGGCAAGAGGATGCGACTTTGTGACTGTGGTAGTGTTTGAGGAACTTGCAAAGAGGATCAAGAGAAGCATCCTAGCAGGGTTCCCTCCTCTTCTTGATGTCACGGCGACTTCGCCTCGTCGTATTACACTGTCATAGTAAGGAGCGCCGCTTAGGCCACAAGGGAAGGAGCGAGCAAGAGGGGAGAAGGAGCGACCAATGCATTCACAGTACTGTTCGACGAGCAACCAAGGAATCATATTCAAAGACATAGAGCAACCGACGAGGTTCCATGATACTCTGCTGGGTAGTGAGTATGAGGAAGATACTCGCGAGTACGAAGCTCATCATCGCCAAGGAGGGAGGAGCCCCTTCTGTGACGAAGTCCTAGTAACCACAGTATCCAAAGGTTTTAGAGAGCCCGCCCTGAACTAATACTCTGGAAGAGATGATCCGATCAGGCATCTCCAATGGTTCGAGGACGTAGTGTCAATCTACAATATGACCGATGCATTTAAGTACAGATTTTTATCCATCAACTTCAAGGGGGAAGGCAAGTGACTGGTTTTACCAGTTGCCCAAAGGCCCCATTTACTACTTTGAGTACCTGCATCGCGGACTGATGGCAAGGTTTGCGATGTCTAAGAAACGGAAGAAGGAGGCAATTGCTCTCTTTAAAATCGTGCGGGGGCAGCACGAGTGCCTTGACCACTACATCGACTATTTCTAGGAGGAGGTTTTGGAAGTCGAGGAATTTGATGGAATAACCCTGAAGTTTGGCCTGAAGCAGGTTCTCTTCAGCCTGTAGATCGACTCTAAGCCCTCAAGATCTTTTGAAGAGATGATTGAAAGGGCGAACGAATTCGGGCAAGGGGAGGAGAAGAATCCTGATTTATTGGTGAAAGACTTGATTTCAAGAGCCTAGACACCTATAGGGGGGTGGTGAATAGGTTCTAATTTTCTTTAAGAATTTTAGGCAATTAGCTAGTTCTAACTTAGCACAGAAAATTCAATACACAACACAATAATCACAACACAGCACACACCAGATTTATAGTGGTTCCCCAAGGTATGTGTACATCCACTTTCCCCCTTCGCCTATCTAGTAGAGAACTAGATTCAGCCCAACTTCCTTCCACTTACTCAGATCCACAGATCTTATAACTCAAAACCAGATTGGTTCCTACAGCTCAGACTTATACAAGTCTTACCTCAGATTCTTCCCAAGAACCCTACCTCAGGCCTTAGCCCTACCTCAACCTTTATCACTAGGCTTACAACTCAGACTTTCACAAGTCCTACACCTCAGGCACTCAGCCCTACCTCAGCCTTTATAATTACAGGCTTACAACTCAGATCTTACAAAAGATCCTACAAGAAAATGAGTGTTTTAAAAGGTACAGAAATTTCACCAGATAGAATTCTCTATTGGTGTGAGCTTCTTGATCAATTCTTGAATAAACTGAATCTTCAGATCCAACCTGACTTAGCTATTTCAAAGCTTCTTGATTGAACAAAATAAGGTTGATCTTCACTTGATGTAGAAGTTGATCTTCAGATAGTTCCCTCCTTAAATTCAGAAATAGATCTGAATCTTTCTTACAGACTGTTCTGGATCTGCCTTCTTAAGGGTTTCCCCTTTTCTTGTTGTCAAATTCTCTTTCCCGTAATTGCTTGATTACTTCCTTAGTTATCTCTCGTTGTCAAGGACCAGTCCATTATATAGAGTTTCCTCATGATTACCGGCTGATCCGGTTTGTAACAACCTTCTGACAGTTCTGACAAAGGTGTCAGACCTGTTGGTTATGACAGCTGTCGAGTCACCAGTCATGACAGTTGATTCCTAAAAGACTTTACAACTCAGCATGAACCACTCAGCAAACTGCTTCACATGTGTCGACACAAATAGACTAAGTGTCGACACAAGTCTTGATGATGTCGACACAACACTCCATGTGTTGATATAGTCATTCTTCTGCTACTTGACATAGCTTCTGTTTGTATGTGTCGACACAAGTCCTGTGTATCGACACAACTACTCCTGGTCTCAACATGACTAATGCTGACAGATGGCGTTGAGTATATGTCCAGCTATCGTTGAGTGTGTGTCGAGACGTCGTTGAGTGTGTGTCAAGACGTCATTGAGTGTGTGTCGACATAAGTCCTGTGTGTTGACACAAGCCTTCAGACTCAGTATAGCTGTTGCTTTTAAATGGCGTTGAGTGTCGTCTAGATGTCATTGAGTGTGTGTCGACACAAGTCCTGTGTGTCGACACAGCTTCTACTTTAGGTGTCGACACAATTCCTGTCTCAAATGTCGACACAATTCTGGGCGTCTACACAACTTCTTCTTCAAGTGTCGACACAATGCCTGGGTGGCGATACAGGCCTTGCTTCTAGTGTCGACACAACTTCTTGGTGTCGACATAATTCTTCACAAGTGTCGACACTTGTACTTAGAGAATTTTCTTGCAAACCTTACACCTGCACAATGAAACTCAAACATCCCATCATATACAAATTGATGTATATCAATGAGTAAGATGAGGCTTCTCCAAATCTGGTATATATTTTTCAGTGTACCCAACAATCTCCCTATATTTGGAGAAGTCATAACCCTTAGTCAAAGATATACATCACTCATAATAAAACACAAAAAAATAGATGTACATACATTTTACTGCAGGATAACAACTAAAATCAATACTGAAACTGATTTCATTCATTAATCATAAAATTCTAGGTTTACATGTTTTTCTTAAGAACAACAACAAATAAAAGATTACATTGTTCTAGACATTAGCCTATTTATCCTAAGATAGACTAGGTTCCTTAATTACAATTCCTTTTCCAGATCTGATCTTAGCCTGCACAGTAGGTTCAATATCATCAGCTGGTTTCTTTTCTTTCAGATCCTTCTTCTTCAGTTCTTCAGCCTTTATCGTTTATCTTTCAAAATAGTAAAAAGGCTTTGGGAAGTACCTGCTAGGCTCTAGAGCATTAGCAGGTAACTTCCCAGCTTATGCACTCCTCCTGTACTGAAGAATAGCTTCTTGCCTGGCTTGATACTTATTCCACTCTTACTCAGAGTACCATTTACCCCTATCATAGGTCTTGTCCTTCACAGCTTTTCAGGCAGTCAAAATAATATTACTGGAAGTAGGGCTCCACTGCTCAAAATCAAGCTTCAATTCAACATGCTTTCTAAACCTTTTCTTGGACAGCTTTGCTTCCTTCTGAGCTTCCTTGGCAGCCTCTGACATGTCTACTTCTTCAATGATAATATTTTGTGCCTCCTGTGGAGGGCTATACATTTTATGAACTTCTTGTTGGACCATGTCAAAATCAGCTGGAGGGTAAATGACCTGTGCAACCTCTAGCTGATCCCCTTCAATGTAGGCAGGTTGTACTCCAGACTCAGCAGTATTATCATCCTCACATATGGGTGGAAATCCTAGTGTAGCTCTGATCGTGTTAGATACCCATTTTGCATGGTCAGAGCTGGCTTTGACTAACATTCTCTCCCTCTTTATGACTTCTCTAGCTATATGATCCCTCAGATCATTCTTTTGAAACCTTATTTGATCAGCTAGATATTCTGTACCTTCTTGATAGTAGGCTTTGAATTTAGTCAGGTAATCAGAAATAGTCTTTTGAGAGGCTCCAATGGCTGTTTGGACAACAGCTAGATCTTCTTGTATTTGCTTTGATATTTTGGTTTTCAAATCAGTGGAAATACTTCCCAGTTTTTGAGAATTTCTTCATGGGAGTCTTTGAGATTTTTATTAGACCTGAATTGATTTTCTAAAACATATCCATGCTTGGTGGCAATGTCCTCAACCTCTGTCTTTAGCAGCTGTTGTTGCTCAGCCAAATATACTACAACATTGCCTCCCTTATAGAAGCAATCTGTCATCTCTTTCTTATGCAGATTGACTTCAAATCTAATGGATTTAATGTCTTAAGCCAGCTGAAACTGCAGTTCTTTATTTGACTCATCCATATATTTCTCTAAGGACTGCCTTTGTTCATCCAATTTGACTTATAGTTGGACCAGTAATGAACTGAAGTCCATGCTTGGAGCAGGTGGTTGAGTGACTGTTTGTAAGGTTTTTTTATAGCCTGTGCTCTTTTTCCTGATTGCAACCATCTTCCTTTTCTTAGCCACAGAGGCTTCCTCATCATCAGAGGGTTGTGATGAGCTTTCTATATCAACTGTTTCCTTATTAAAAGGGGCATTCAGTAGCTCCTCCCCCTCAGTTCCTGGAAGTTCATTTTATACCTGTGATTGCTCCCCTTCAGTCCTTGCAGCTGGTAAATCAGGAAACAACTCTTCTATAGTTACCTCTTACTGCATCTGTACAGGAGGAACAAGATTAGTTTGGAAAACAAAAGGTTCTCCCTGGACATCCAGATTTTTGTCCAGGGCATTCTCTATAAAGAAGATACTTACTTGCTCATCTTGAGCTGTATCTTTTATCTATACATCTTGTGCTTCCTTCTCAACAATTTCCAGTGCTTCTTTGTTTAAGCCTGATACAATGTCCATTACTGTATCAACAACATACTCACTCTCTAGAGTAGCTTCAGTAATGCCTCCCCCTTGGGCAGACAACTCAGATAGTTTAGTGTCTTGTTCTGCTGGTTCAGGGTGTTATCCCCCTAGATTGGAGGCTATCTGTTGCTTTGGGTGCTGATTGCTCTCTATTTAATCTCGAGCTTCTTTTTGTTGTTGGTCTTCATCTGAACTGAAGACTACCTCCTCTTCAGAATCACTGGAGGATTCTTCTTGCTGAACAATTTCTTTCTTTTTCTTATCTTTCTTGACTTGTTTCTGTGGAGTAGAAACCTCTTTGGTCAATACTCTATCCCACCTGGATAGAATCCTTACATCCATTCTCCTCATATGGTTGATCTTGGATCCTGGTAGTTGGTTCATAATATCTGGTATTGTAAAAGCTAGACATAAGCTTAGTATCCTTCCCAGATTTGGCTTCTTTACTCCTTCTTGTATCTTGGCAAATACTATTGATGCCTAGTCTGTTTTTACAGTGAATATGACCCTTGTCATTAGATTGAATATGTAGACTGAAACTCTGTCATTGTTGATGCGCGAAATGCGACAAGGATTCGAGCACCGCCAGTTAACTGTTCGAGCACTAGGGAGAGAAGGGAAGGCGAACTGCAAGCAGTAATCTACTTAGCGGATGAGATAAAGATCAAAGGGGCCGTGAACCATGGCAACACCAGACTTCGCCCGTCGCAACCTAAATGCCACTCTTGCGACGGGCTTGACTTTGATTGCAAATGATGTGTCGAAGTATGAGACCGGGCGGTCTGGCGGTTTGAGCCTGGCGGATTGAGGTTGGCGGGTTGATTTCCAGGCTGTCGCCGTATGGTATCCGGCGGTCTGACGGCTTATCTCTGGCGGCTTGGAAACCGGCCGGTCTAGCGGTCTCCTACCGCATCTCTCCCTCTTGGTTCTGGTGTTGCCGAGCGGTTAGAACATTGTCTAACCGCGCGGCCTGTTCCGGTCTCTTATTCTAGCCGCCCAGATCTGTTGTATAGCTTTAGTCCCACATTGTTAATTTGTATTCTTCTCTCTCTCCTCCATTCTATAAAAGGGAGGCCATACCTTTGTAAATGATATCTTTTTGGATAATAAAATTTCAATTATTCAAAGTTCCGGCTTGTTTTCTAGTCGTTTGTTCTCTGCTCTAGTCGTTTGTTCGCTACTTTTAACATGGTATCAGAGGAATCGATCTTCTCCTCCTGATTCTGTGCGCCCTATCCGCGCGGCCTGCCCTTCTGTCGCAGCGACCTGTCTCCTTGTTCGTCGCGACCTGCTTCTTTATTCGCTTTTTCTGTTCGCGCGGTCTATCTTCTAGCCGTTCGACCTCTTCCCCGTCTTGGACCTGCGGCTTGGTCGTGGCTTCTCTGGCCGCTGGTGTCGAACATCGTGACCGCCGCAGCTCGTCTTCTTTCTATCCGCGCGGCTTATATTCTAACCGCGCGGCCTCTCGCAGTTATCTCCTATGGCCCTTTCTGAGACCTCCACCACCACCACTCCTATCGCCACTCCGGCGCCGCTTCCTACACCCTCTGGCAACCTTGGCACGGTTTCTAAACTTGTTGGCTCCAACTATCCGGATTGGAGCGTCTCCTTCACTTTTCTTCTCCGCTCTCAGCGCAAACGTCATCACCTCACCGATGACCCTCCTCCCTCAGACTCTGCTGAATTTGATGACTGGGATGCCAGTGATGCGCTTGTCCGCACGTGGTTGGCTAACAGCCTCTCCGATGAATGTCTTCCTGTCATACGCCATGATGAGACGGTCAAGACCGCGTGGCTTCACCTTGCTGCTCTCTACTCAAAGGGGGCCCAGACATCCCGCATTTATACTCTCTACGCGGATCTCTTCGCTCGCCCTTCCATGTCTCCTGCTGCGGCTTATCAGCAAGTTCAGGCTCTTGGGGCCGAAATCCTCCAGAATCGCCCCTTCTCCGCGGACTTGGCCGAACAGCACAAACACTTCCAGGAACTCCTAGTTGTTTGTTATCTTCTCCGGCTTCCTGAGTCTTTTGATATGATCCGCCAGCAGATCTTGGGCGAAGCCGAGTCTCCCACATTGGATGCCACCGCAGCTCGCATCGCCGCGGTTACTTCACTGCTCCAACGTCCTCTATTGTCTTCCCCTCCTCCACCGGACTCCTATGCTCACCAAGTCCAGCGGGGTGGCAATAGTGGTCGCAGCCAATCTGGCACGCGCGGTCCGTCCAGGTTCCTCTGCTCTCACTGTGGTCGTACCGGCCACTCAGTTGACCGCTGCTGGCAAAAACATCCTCATCTTCGTCCCTCCGGTGATACTTCTTCCTCAACCTCCGCCTCCTCTCGGCAGTCTGCTTCTGTGGCCACCACCTCAGGTAGTGCACACGTCGTTACCCAAGGTAAATGGCTCATTGACTCTGGTGCTACAAATCACATGACCGGAAACCCTCACTGCTTCTCTCTCCTAGAGACGCATGCTCGGTTACCCCCGGTTCTCGTTGCGGATGGTTCGCCTTCCCCTGTTCATGGAACGGGCATGGTTCAAGTCACTCCCTCGCTTCGCTTAGCGGACACTCTCTATGTCCCGAAGTTCCCTTGCAATTTACTCTCCGTTACTACTTTATGCAAGCAACTTCAGTGCTCTGTCTTATTTACTCCTACTTCTTGTTGTTTTCAGGACCCGAGAACCCAACGGACGATTGCTACTGGGACTGAGAGCGGCGGCCTCTACTTCCTCGACAATGTTTCCGCTCTGTCCGCCTTCTCTTCCTCGTCTACTGATCTGCTTCAATGGCATCTTCGCCTTGGACATCCTCCTCCTCGGATTCTGCATCAGCTTCTTCCCCACTTACCTCAACCCAGTCCTCCGCTCAACTGCGATGCGTGTCAGCTTGGCAAGCATCACCGTTCCTCCTTCCCGCAGAAGCAAGGCCGTGGTTCCTCCCGCCCTTTTGATCTCATTCATTCTGATATCTGGGGTCCTGCTCCTACTCCCACCGTTGGTCGGGGTAGTTTTTACTTTGTAACGTTTATTGATGATTTCTCCAGATGTACCTGGGTGTATCTATTAAAAGATCGCTCTGAACTCTTATCTGTATGGCAATCTTTTTATAATATGATTAAAACTCAGTTTGCTATTTCTATTAAAGTATTGCGCTCTGATAATGCTAAGGAATATCTCAGTCATGAGTTTTCATCTTTTTGTATGCAACATGGTCTTATTCATCAGACCAGCTGTGTTTACACCTCCCAGCAAAATGGGGTGGCGGAACGTAAAAATCGCCATCTCCTCGATATCGCTCGCACTCTGATGACACAGATGCAGGTGCCTCGCTCCTATTGGGGCTATGCTGTTCTTCTTGCCTGCTATCTCATCAATCGCATTCCCTCTTCTGTTCTTCACGGCAAGACCCCCTTCTCCATTCTCTACCCAACCAAGGAACCCTTTCCTCTTCCTCTCCGTATCTTTGGGTGTACGGCCTTCGTGCATGCTCCGTCTGCTACTCGCGACAAGCTTTCCCCCCGCTCCACCAAATGTGTCTTTTTGGGTTACTCGACAACTCAAAAAGGCTAC
The DNA here is from genome assembly GCA_039513925.1 of Platanthera zijinensis. NCBI lineage: Eukaryota > Viridiplantae > Streptophyta > Magnoliopsida > Asparagales > Orchidaceae > Platanthera > Platanthera zijinensis. The sequence continues at coordinate 11,096,516 of CM077083.1, forward strand.
TGTTGCTTTGATCCTGTTCTGCGCAAACAGTTTGTTTCCGCAGACGTCACCTTCTTTGAAAATGCTTCCTACTTTTCTTTCCCATCTTCACCTCCTCCTGCTGTCTCTGACTCTCCACCATCTCTCTGTGAGCCTTCCACACAAGTCGACGTCTCCCCCCCTATGTCGTCTCCTCCTCCGTCTCCTCCTCTCCCTATTATCTCCCCTCCTTCGTCTCCGCAGCCGTCTCTCTCTAGTCCCGGGCCAGCTTTCTCTGCCACGGATGCTCCGGTCCCTGAGGCACAAGACGACCTGGATCGTCCCATTGCCCTTCGCAAAGGGGTGCGGGCGTGTACCCAACACCCGCTTGCGGCTGTTGTTTCCTATGATCGGCTTACTCCCTCTCGCAGGTGCTTTGCTTTGGCCATCTCGGCTACTACCACTCCCCGCACTTACCAGGAGGCTCTTGTTATTCCTCATTGGAAATCTGCCATGGATGAGGAAATTGCCACTCTTACTGAAAGAGGTACCTGGAACCTTGTTCCTCCACCGATCGGTACTGATGTGGTTGGCTGCCGCTGGGTGTTCGTTGTGAAGTTTCGCCCGGACGGCACTGTGGATCGTTACAAGGCCCGCCTGGTGGCCAAAGGCTTTACTCAGACTTATGGGGTTGACTATTTTGACACTTTCTCTCCGGTTGCTCGCCTCAGCACCATCCGGGTTCTTCTTTCTGTGGCCGTCAACAGGGAGTGGGACATTTCTCAACTTGACGTCAAGAATGCTTTTCTGTATGGGGATCTTCAGGAGGACGTCTATATGGAGCAACCTCCAGGGTATGTTGCTCAGGGGGAGACACGAGTATGCCAGTTGAAGAAGGCCATCTACGGCCTAAAGCAGAGCCCTCGGGCGTGGTTTGACAAGTTTAGTGGCATTGTGGCTGCAATTGGCTTTGCAAGAAGTTCCGCCGATCACTCATTGTTTATTCGCAAAACCGCATCAGGCCTTGTGGTTTTGGCGGTATATGTGGATGATATCCTTCTTACCGGCGATGACCAGGCTGGGGTGGACTTGACAAAGAAACACCTCCGTCAACACCTTGTCACGAAGGATATGGGCTCCCCGAAATATTTTTTGGGGATAGAAATCTCTCGGAAGCCCGACTCGTTGGTTCTCTCCCAACGGAAGTATGCGCTTGATCTTCTACAAGAGGCAGGATTGACCGGGACCAAACCGGCCCGGTATCCCATGGCCACTGGAGAAGACAAAACATGGACAGATGACTCACCGCTTATATCCGATGCCACGAGGTATAGACGTCTGGTGGGCAAACTCATTTATCTCACGGTGACCAGACCCGACATTGCCTATGCTGTAGGCAAGGTCAGTCAGTTCATGCAAGCTCCCAGGGAATGTCATCTTCAGTCTGCCTTGAAGATACTAGAGTATGTCAAAGCAGCACCAGGGAAAGGGCTACTCTTTCAGAAGCATGGTCATCTGAGAATTGAAGCCTACTCAGACTCAAGCTATGCGGATGATAAAGGTGACCGTAAATCTACATCGGGTTTCTGCACATTTGTTGGAGGTAATCTTGTGAGCTGGAAGAGCAAGAAGCAGTCTGTTGTCTCAAGGTCCAGTGCAGAAGCCGAATACCGGAGTATGGCGTCAACCACGTGTGAGTTAAAATGGTTGCGGGCTCTCATGCTTGACCTAGGAGAGGTCTACAACTATCCTCTACCTATGTTTTGTGACAACAAAGCCGCTATATACATATCCAAAAATCCGGTCTTCCATGAGAGAACGAAACATATAGAGGTCGACTGCCATTTCATCCGAGAAGAGGTCTTGAAGAAACAGATTTGCACTCCGTTCGTCACCTCCGACAAAGAGTTGGCTGATATCTTCACCAAGCCGGTTTCTACTTCCTTCTTCCATATTTGTGACAACCTGGGCATGATTGATATCTATGCTCCAGCTTGAGGGGGAGTGTCGAAGTATGAGACCGGGCGGTCTGGCGGTTTGAGCCTGGCGGATTGAGGTTGGCGGGTTGATTTCCAGGCTGTCGCCGTATGGTATCCGGCAGTCTGACGGCTTATCTCTGGCGGCTTGGAAACCGGCCGGTCTAGCGGTCTCCTACCGCATCTCTCCCTCTTGGTTCTGGTGTTGCCGAGCGGTTAGAACATTGTCTAACCGCGCGGCCTGTTCCGGTCTCTTATTCTAGCCGCCCAGATCTGTTGTATAGCTTTAGTCCCACATTGTTAATTTGTATTCTTCTCTCTCTCCTCCATTCTATAAAAGGGAGGCCATACCTTTGTAAATGATATCTTTTTGGATAATAAAATTTCAATTATTCAAAGTTCCGGCTTGTTTTCTAGTCGTTTGTTCTCTGCTCTAGTCGTTTGTTCGCTACTTTTAACATGATGGATTATAGAAGGCAGAAAGAAAACTGTGCAACAGGCAAGTTGGCGTCCGCAAAGCTCGGGATTCGAGTCCGCATCCTTTAACACGTAGGCTCTTAGGTTCGAGTCAGCTTGCTTTGGGTGCACCACTTCCCCCTATTTATAGGCTTGGGGGCCTGCCCAAACTGGCAAGGCTAAAATAACCGGCTGCCCGGGGTACAGGAGAAATGGGCAGCGGTGACGGGAAACAAGAAGAGGGACAAGCAGCCCACGCGAGATGGGCGGACTGTGTTTTTGAGCTGAGGCAAACTCGCGACCGTCTTGAGCACCATCCCTGCTGGAGTGCCGCGGCCTGGGCGAACTGGCTTTCGAGTCCGGCGAATAAACGACACGTTCCGGAGAATAAAGCGGAGCGATCTGAGCGGACTGAGAATCGGATTCTGCTTCTGGAGTATCTTGTCGGCCTGAGCGGACTGAAACTTCTGTTCGCCTAAGGAGGAGTATGCTATATTGCGGATTTCAGGGTTAACATAATCCCCGCACATTTTCAAATTTCGAGAAATTTCGAAAATGTTTCTCTAACCGCCGAGTCCGCAATAATTATCAGCGCCGCCTGGGCTATAAATACGGCTGTGAGCGCTGTATTCTGTCACAATCGCCTGCGCAATGGGACGGTACTCACCACTTGCGGTCTGCCTTCTTGAGTCTGGCATGGCGAGGTTGGGATCTTTCTTTGGCAATCTTCCCAAGGCTGATAAATCTAGGGAGCCCGCAACACAGGTGAAGAAGGTGGTTCAGCGAGGGGAAATGAATATTCGCAATGTCAGACCGAGTTCGCAGAAGGAAGGAACGTTCATTAAGAGCAAGGAACCAGATCCCTCGAAAGCACCTTCTCAGGGTGCGGCCAAGACTTCTCAGCCGCAGCAAGCTTCAGACCAGACCCCCACGGGCTCTGGCGGGATGGCGATAATTGCCACTGCTTCTGGAACATTCATGTTTCAACTAGATGCCGGGAAGGAAGTTTCCTCGCCAGAAGTTCGTCAGCAAGACACCGAGGTAATGTGTACTATCGATTTGGATGCTGAGAAACAGACAAAGGCGGCAGAAGACGAGCGGACGGAGAGGCTGTCTAAGAATCAGGTCTCAGCTCCCACGTCTGGCTTGGTTTCAGTCGGCACTGATCAGGACGTAGTCCGCGCGAATCCACCGGACTCTGACCAAATCGCGCCGACCTTAGAGAAGAAGACTCCTGAGAAGAAGAGGAAGAGAGACAAGTCTTCTGTTTCTGATCGGGTGGAGAAAAGATTGCAGGCTCAAAAAGAGAAGAACGTCTCCGTGCGGACAGGCGCGACGAGCTTGCAACACAGACCGTAGGAGAGAGAAGTCTCGGACGCGAGCTTGATCACGCCGGATGCTCCAGTCCCGGGCGGAGATTCCTTATCGGCGGTCAGTCTGTCTACCACCGAAATACTCGATTCCATCGATAATGAGCGGCTTGCTGACATTAATCGGTCTCTGCTTGAGGTGTTGCAGTCTGATGTCGAGATAGTGGGGGAGAAGGTCACCAAACCCACTCCCTCCACTGCGGATGATAGAAGGGAGAAGGCGAAGGAGTAGCTTGCGATCATGCAGGCTAAGGTCGAGGCGGTATCCGAGAGTCTAGAAACAGACAAACGAGCTGAGGATCTGCGGACAACGGCCGAGCTGATGCGGTCAGGTAAATTGCAACCGCAACCCCAGCGTTTCCAGCAGCGATGGCTATACAAGTCTCCAATGCGAAAGTCGCGGGCAATAAAAATTATCACAGAGACCGAGGACATAGTTGCTTCTAGCAGTTCAATGGCGGAAAAGAGAGCGAAGGTTCACCGAAGGTGGAAGCAACATTTAGTCGCCTTTTACCCAGAGCGAGTACGGCGGGCTACTGTGGATAGTCGCTAGATCGCAGCAATGATTACGAAAAGTGAACTTGCCTTCATCTCTTTTATTTTGAATTTGCCGCAACTTGTAAACCAAAGCGCATTTTGTTTCTTGTGCTGTAGTGCGAAAATCGCCGTAAGGCTCCGTTGAAACTGGCGAGATCGCGCCATCCCCCGCGGATGCTCCTGCGCCCGCATTGACGACTGCCCATGCCGAGCCTACACCGGGGGAGCAGTCCGTACTGGATAAGTATGCTTCGTTAGCGAAGAAATACGAAGAAAAGTTAAAAGAAGTGCGAGATGAGGCCCAAAGGGGAAAAGAGCGAGAAAAGATGCTGGAGAGCCAGGTGGAGGGTCTAAAGAAAGAAAAGAAGCATCTAAGCGAGGACACTCAACACTAGAGGAACATATACTTGGTCCTAGTGCGAGAAGGGAAGAAATAGGCTGCTGAGGTCGTCGAAGTTCGTCCGCCTTCGGCTCAGCCCGCTCCAGGCGGGGTGCCGACCCTGGCGGCGAGCGGGGGGCCCGTGGTAGACGCGGACTCAAGACCGACAGGCGAGCACATGATCCCGTTCAGCCGGGTTGTGAGGGATACTGCCTGCATGCACCGGACTTTCAACAATATGCACCACCTGGTTCAGCAAATGTACATGGAAATTCTGCGAGGTAGTGATCAAGCAGCCTATTTTGGGGTGGATGACGAAGAGCAACCTGCCCGCCGGATAGACGGGAAGGAGCGACCTGCACAACGTCGAAGCTGCTGAGCCCGCTAGAACCTGATTAATCTTCGAATGCTATTCATGATGCGGACACTATCAATCTCTATATAGCATGTGACATTGTATAATATTATGTACTCCCTATTATGCTGCGATCTACATTGAATGTTATTTCGCTGGATGCTTGAGTGTGTGTTATGTGAATTCGATGTGCAAACTGCTTTCCCCGCGTGTTGAAATGCTTTTCGATTGAGCGAACTATGCTTGCCATTTCCATGCGTTGAAACATGTTTTATCATACGCGGATTAAGGCTGAATCCGCACAAACTAACTATATCTGCAGGAAAACAGGGAAGAAGCGAGCTGCGCGGATTAAATATGAATCCGCACAAACTTAGCTGAGTGCAGGGAAACAGGGAAGAAGCGAGCTGCGCGGATTAAATATGAATCCACGACGGATTGGCTGTCACCTGTCTTGTCAGAGCCTTTTCTATATATATATAGGGTCTCGTTTCATTTTCCTTTGTATTAACAGTTGAATCTGAAATCCCTGCGACCTGGAGAAATGGTGTCCGCCCGCACAGATGCTGCAGCCGCGTTTCACTCCGCCGAACATAAGAGAAGACGGCTGACATCGACTTACTTGGAGATCATTCGGGAGAGGCACATGGCGGGCTCGCCGGTGCTCGCGCGACTTCCCGAAAGTCAAGAATGGCTGAATTTTTCCACCGCTACCCAAATCGCGGTGCCGATCGATCACTTTGACTGTGGGTTTAAATTCCCCTTGCTCTGGGAGATTGCCGAGATCTACGTGCACTACAGAGTGGTTCCTGGCCTACTCGCGTTGTTGGGTACATTGGAAAATGTGTACCTGATTTGAAGAAGCCTAACTTAGCTTAATGATATACATCAAGGTGTATTTGATGTTGTTTTAAGTTGACATGTGCAGGTGAAGAAGTATTAAAGAATACATGAAATTATTCTAAGTCCATATGTCGACACCTGAAGAAATTATGTCGACACTTCAGAATAATTGTGTCGACACTTGAAGGAAGCAGTGTCGACTCACAGAAAGATAGTCGACCACATTTGTGTCGACACTGGGAAGCAGTGTCGACTCACAGAAAGATAGTCGAACACACTTGTGTCGACACTGGGAAGTTGTGTTGACTCATAGAAAGATAGTCGACCTCAACTATGTCGACACCTGAAGGCAGAGTCGACACATACTGAGTTCTGAATCTACAACAACTGTATCGACACACAAGACTTGTGTCGACACACTGCAAAGTCAAGACCAAGTTATTTTCTGAAGAAAGATGAAGTGTTGAGTCGACACAGATTCTCTGTGTCGACTCATTCTCAAGATAAAGTTCTGAAGAAGCGGTGTCGACTTAAAGGCAAACTAGTCGACATCATTAAAGGCTGTGTCGACACCAAAGTCACTTGTGTCGACACATATAGACAGTTGGTCTCGACACTTTCTGACAGTCTGTCTCAACACTTTGCTGACCAAGACTAAGGCACAGGATCTGTTTGAAGACTTGACAGCTGTGGGTTATGACAGGTTAACTAAAGCTATCAGACTTGTCAGAAGTCAGTTAGAAACCGGATCAGCCGGTTACCATGAAGAAGATCTATAAATAGACAGATTCAAAAGAAGAAATATACAACACACAAGAGGAAATTAATTCTTAATCAACACATCAGTTAAGAGACAAGTCCTCTCTTCAAGAAAGTGCAAGGCATTAAAGAAGATCTTCATCAGAAGATCTAAGAAGACGTTCTCAGGATCAGTCTAAGAAGAGTTCTTTCAAGAATTCAGAAGTATCATCAAAGGTGTTGGATAGAGAGGGATCCAGCCACTTGAAGAAGAAGAAGGAAGCCATCATTGGTTTCTCAAGAAGCTGTTTGGAAATCAACTCAGCTAAGTTCAGATTCAAGAAGCTTTGAAGAAAGCTCAGATTCAGTTGATTTCATCAGCTGATCAAGATTTGTCTTGTTCTTTTCTCTCTCAACAAAGGCAAGACATTACAAACTTCTTTTCTAATTTCTGTAGGATCTGTCAATACAGATCTGAGTTGTAAGCCTGTGTTATAAAGGCTGAGTGTAGGAGAGTTGATCTCTGAGTGGTAGGGCTGTTTGCCTGAGTGTAGGAGGAGGTTCTTCTCTGAGTTGTAGGCTTTGTGATAAGGCTGAGGTAGGGCTATTGAGCCTGAGTTGTAGGAACCTTTTCAGGTTCTGAGCTGTAGGATCTGTGGATCTGAGTAAAGAGAAAGTTTGGCCGAATCTAGTATACTGCTAGATAGGTGAAGGGGGAAAGTGGATGTACCCAGACCTTGGGGAACCACTATAAAACAGTGTGCAATCTGTGATGGTTAAATTTCTGTGACTGCTGTGCTGTGTGTTTTAATTCTATAATTGAATTCTGCCAAAAAGTGTTAACAAGCATTAGAACCTATTCACCCCCCCCCTTCTAGGTGTTTAGGTTGTCTTGAAAGTAAAACTATCAAGTGGTATCAGAGGGAGGTTCCTCAAAAAGGACTTAATAGTCTGAGGTAGATCTGAAAGGCAGAATCAAGATTCAAGAAGATGAGTTCTGGAGAAAACCACAAGGAGTTAGGGTCAATGAAGTTACCCATCTGTAGGAAGGAAATCTTTGGAATTTAGAAAGAAAGAGTCAGATTGTTCATGGAAGCATCTGACCCAAGGATATACATCACAGTTTAGGAAGGACCCTTCATTCCAATGAAGGTATCAGTTCTTGATGCTAATATTCAAACTTCAAAGAGTTATTCTGAAATGACCAATGATGAAATCATTTTGGCAACCATGGACAAGAGAGCTCAGAATATTATTGTGAGTGCCATAGATGATTCTACATTTCAGAATCTGATTCACTGCAAGACCTCCAAAGAAATGTGGGACACCTTGATTGTCTACATGGAGGGATCTAAAGAAGTAAGACAGGATAGGAAGTTTATGCTCAACCAGGAATATGAAAGTTTTAGACAAGGAAAAACTGATAGCATAACTGAATGCTATAAGAAATTCTATAGAATTGTGAATGAGTTAAAGTCCTATGGAAGAGTCTTCAGTACCTATGAACTGAATGACAAATTCTTAAGATCCTTGACAAAGGATTGAGACACAAAGATCTGTGCCATAAGAGAAGTGGATAAACTGGCAGAGATTTCTCCTCCAACCTTGTTTGGAAAGTTGCTATCCTATGAAATGCAACTTATGGTGAGGAAGGAGGAGGAAAAGAATTCAAAAGGAGAGCATAGAGAGAAGACAGTGGCCTTCAAGGCAGAAGCCACTAGAAAGAATAGGAGGATATCATCATCTCCTCCTAAGGAAGTTGCAGAAGTTAGTTCTGAAAATTCAGATAATCAGGGTTCAGAAAGCTGTGAGTCAGATGCAGATTTTGCTGCATTTACAAGGCAATTCCAGAGATTCTTAAAGAAGAAGCAGTGGAAGTCTAGGCCCTCCTCAACACAGCAAGTTGATGACTATTATCAGAAGAAAAAGTCATCAAGGAAAGAGAAGAGCAGAACAAAGCCCAGCAAGGCCACTACTTCAAAGATTGTCTGCTATTGTTGCAATAGGCCTAGACATGTAGTGGCTAACTGTCCTGATAAGAGAAAGGAGTCATCAGACAAGAAGAAGACTTATCAAAAGGGCAAGAAGGAAAAATCATTTGTTGCAAAGAAGGAAAAGAGCCTAACAGATCAATCAACTTCAGAATCAGAATCTGAAGCTGAAGCATATATTGGACTGTATGCTGCTACTGAAGAAGTGGAGTTCATGCAATTGCTAGACTCCATCTATGAACAAGAAGATCATCAGTGCATGAGACTGATGGCAGGATTAGAAGAAGACATGTGCCAGAATCAGTCTGGTCCTAGTAAGGTACTATGTCCTTCAACAAAATCTGTTTGTAGTACAAGTGCAGAATCAGCTACATCTGCATCAAGTGATGTGGATGCATCTGAATCTGAAGGAGATGTCTATCAATTGATAGATAAGTATGGGGACTTGTTGCATGCCCTTAAGAAAAGCAAGAACCTGGTTAAATCTCAGGCTCAGGAAATTGCTGATCTAAAGGTAGCTGCAACTGAGTTTGAAAAAGTAATTGATCAGAAGTTAAATGAAATTGCCAAACTGAAGAATATAACTATTATTCAGATGGGCACAATCAATTATACCAATGATCAAGTGAAGAGTCTGGAGGCCAGACTAAGAATAGAAAAGGAGTTAGTGGCTAGTTACTCTAAGCCAAAGTCTGTCTTACCCTTGATAGATGAATTTGTGACTCAAAAGGGTAAGGCAGGACTAGGATTCAAAGGTAACCCCAGGGCAGCCCAATTCAAAAAGAGAGGCAAAGCTCTTATCAAGCCACTGAACCTTTCAGTCTCTATTAAGTTTAGAAAGGTGCAAGTGCCTTCTAACCAATATGATCATGAAGATATACATGGTCATTTTAAGACTAATGTTCTGATAAACAAGGGTGTAAATGCCAACAGGCCTATCTATGTTCATAAACCCAATGGTTATAAGAAATCAGTGGGTGAAGCTGCTGTAGCACCAGCAATGGACAAAAATTCTTCTGTCAAGGGTGTATCTAGATCTAGATACAATAAGTTTGAATGTTGGTGCTGTGGCAAGAGAGACCATTTTGCATTAGACTACTGACATAACACAAGTGTTAAAAAGAACAATAGTCTACCTGTTATAAGAGATAATGGTAGCTTTGTTAATGCTAACCTGAACCAAGGACCCAAGACTTACTTGGGTTCTAAGGGTAAGTAAATCTGTGTTGCAGGAAAGTCCAAGTGGCCATGCCCCTATATGGTACTTGGACAGTGGTTATTCCAGGCACATGACTGGAACAAAGGGGCTGCTGAAGGAGTATACATCTGTCAAATATGGACCTAAAGTGATCTTTGGTGGATCTGAAAAAGGAATCACCAAAGGGTTTGGTAACATTTCTACTAACCTAATTACTATCACCCAAGTGGCTTGTGTAAAAGGTTTGAAACACAATCTAATAAGCATAAGCCAGCTGAGTGATTTAGGATATGACATTTCATTTATTAAGGATGGATGTCATATCAAAAGGTCAAGTGATCAAAAGATCATATTGACTGGGTATAGGAAGAGAAATGTCTATTGTCTTAATTTTGTATGTGAGAACAAGGCTTCTTCCATCTGTCTTGTAGCTGATGATAATGTTTCTCATTGTGTCAAGTGGCACAAGAGATTGGCTCATCTTAACTACAAGACAATTGGCCAACTCTTTAGCAAAGAGTTAGTGAGGAATGGTCCTCAAGTTAAGTGTATAAAGGGAGAAATATGCTCAGCTTGTCAAAAGGGCAAGCAGACAAAATCCTCCTTTCAAAGCCTTGAAAACAAGGATTCTGTGAGGTGCCTATACCTCTTACATATGGATCTTTCTGGTCCTATGCCAGTTCATAGTCTAGGTAGGAAAGTCTATACTTTTGTGGTGGTAGATGACTATTCTAGATTTACATGGGTGTTCTTTCTGAGACAGAAATCAGAAACCCCAAGTGTATTACTTAGTTTTGTAAAGCAAATTCAGAATGAACTGACTAGTACAGTGGTCAAAATCAGAAGTGACCATGGTACTGAGTTTCAATCTGAAAGCATGACAAAATTATGTGAAGACTTTGGGATTTTCCAAGAGTTCTCCTCACCTAGAATACCACAGCAAAATGGCATTGCTGAAAGAAAGAATAGAACATTAATTGAAGCTGGCAGAACTCTATTGAGTGACACCTCTCTCCCAGAATATTTCTGGGTTGAGGCAGTTAACACTGCATGTCATGTAATCAATAGGGCTTCTATCACCAAGAACTACAAAAAGACTCCCTATGAGATTATGAAAGGTAGAAAATCAAATCTATCCTACTTCAGGATCTTTGGTTGTAAATGTTATATACTTAACAATGGCAAGTCATACCTAACTAAGTTTGCTGCCAAATCCCAAGATGGGATATTTTTTGGGTACAACATAAATAGTAAGGCCTATAGAATCTACAACTTGACTACTCAAGTTGTTGAAGAATCTGTACATGTTGTGTTTGATGAAACAAGATTAATCAACTGTGAGTTGTCTTGTAGATCAAATGATTCAACAGGTATAAGCAAAAGAATGGACAAGCTCTCCATTGCTGAAGCATCAAAGGAAGATGGAGCATTGGAAAATGAAGACTACTGTCCAGGGGGAGTACAAGACTCAATAGATGCTGATGAAAACCAAGAGGTTCAGCATGAAGAAGGAGCTGGAGATGTTCAACCAGAAAGAAATCTTCCTCCAGCTACAAGACATTTAAGAGATCATCCAGCTGATCAGATTATAGGTGATCCAAGACAGGGAGTGCAGACTAGAAGCAGAAATCAAAGCACAGATCTGCATTCAAGTTTCCTGTCTCAAGTGGAGCCTAAGAAGTTTGAAGAAGCCATCCAAGACCAGCACTGGATTGATGCTATGCAAGAGGAGCTGAATCAATTCAGAAAGTGCAATGTCTGGGAGCTTGTTCCTAAACCAAGAGGCCACAACATAATTAGAACAAAGTGGATTTATAGGAACAAATTGGATGAGAGTGGAATAATAGTGAAGAATAAAGCAAGATTGGTTGCAAAAGGATACAGGCAGGAAGAAGGGATTGACTTTGATCAAACCTTTGCCCCAGTAGCAAGGCTGGAGGCAATCAGAATGTTCCTTGCCTATGCAGCCTATCAAGACTTCAAAGTGTACCAGATGGATGTGAAATCTGCATTCCTGAATGGTGATTTAAAAGAGGAAGTCTATGTAGAGCAGCCATCAGGTTTTGTAGATCCTCTTAAACCTGATTATGTCTATAAGCTTAGGAAAGCTTTGTATGGGTTAAAGCAAACCCCAAGGGCTTGGTATGAAACCCTGTCTACTTTCCTTATTGAGAATAAATTCTCAAGAGAAAAAATAGACAAAACTCTATTCCTTAGGGAATCCAAAGGTAAGATCATCTTAGTTCAGATCTATGTTGATGACATAATCTTTGGATCTACTGAAAACAACCTTTGTAAAAAGTTTACCAAACTTATGCAAGGGAAGTTTGAGATGAGCAGTATGGGGGAACTTAAGTTCTTCTTGGGACTCCAAGTAAGACAGACTGATGATGGCCTGTCCATATCCCAGTCTAAGTTCACCAAAGAATTAATTAAGAAGTATGGTATGGAGTCATCCTCCACTATGAGAACTCCTATGGGAACAAGTATGCCTATATGCAAAGATGATGCAGGTAAACCTGTTGATGAATCTTTGTATAGAGGAATAGTTGGCTCTCTACTATATCTCACTGCTAGTAGACCAGATATTATGTATGCTACATGTGTCTGTGCTAGGTACCAAGCCTGCCCTAAAGAATCTCATTATACTGCAGTCAAAAGGATTCTGAGATATCTTAAGGGCACACCTAATCTAGGCCTTTGGTACCCTAGGAATAGAGATTTTCTACTAACAGGTTATTCAGATGCAGGCTTTGCAGGCTGTAAAGAGGATAGAAAGAGTACAACAGGTACTTGTCAATTCTTGGGAGGAAGATTGATATCATGGAGTAGTAAGAAGCAGACCAGTGTGGCAATATCCACAGCTGAGTCAGAATATGTTGCTGCAGGCAGCTGCTGTGCACAGCTATTGTGGATACAGCATCAGTTGAAAGACTATGGTATTCAAGTAAGTAGAACACCTTTATTGTGTGATTCAAAAAGTGTTATTTCTATTGCTAATAATCCTGTTTCTCACAGTAGAACTAAACATATAGAAATTAAATACCATTTTCTTAGAGAGCATGTAGAAAGAGAAGACATCTCATTGGAATTTGTTAAAACAGATTATCAAATAGCAGATGTATTTACTAAGCCACTGAATGAAACAAAATTCAATAAATTTAAAATTGAATTAGGCATGCTGACCATTGATTAGTTTATCAACAAACTTACAAGTGATATTAGATTATCAAGTGGTATTGACAAAAACAGAAATTGGCTAAGTAAAATAGTGTCGACACATTCAGTGATAATGTGTCGACTCAGTGAAGTCATGTCGACTAGTCAGAGAATGTGTGTCGACACAAAGAATTTGTGTCGACACTTAAGAATCAAATAGTCGACTCATCCAGGAATGTAGTGTCGACTTCACCAGAATAGTGGTGTCGACACTTACAGATTTTGTGTCGACACTTATCCTAAGAGTCGACATAGAATTTCTGATGCTCTACTATGTCTCTCAGGTGTCGACATATCCACAACTGCTGTCGACACATAGTAGACAGACTTGCTGTCAAGACAATAGAAGTTTGTGTCGACACACTCCATCTGTGTCGATACATATAGACTGTTTTTGCCTGACCTTTGATCTTCTTTCCCTAGAAGGTATAAATAGGTCAAGAACTTATTCTGTCGACACGCTTACAGGGTTTTGGAGACTGAAACCCCGTGTCGATAATCTCTCTCTCTTCTCTCTCAAGATTTCTCGTCTACTCAATGGCCCCAAAGGTTGAAGATAACATCAACGAAGGATGAGTTGGTACGCAATGCCTTTGCGAATGCCCCGACAGATGTTCAAATGGTTATTGTTGGGTACATTGGAAAATGTGTACCTGATTTGAAGAAGCCCAACTTAGCTCAATGATATACATCAAGGTGTATTTGATGTTGTTTTGAGTTGACATATGCAGGTGAAGAAGTATTAAAGAATGCAGAAAAATATTCTAAGTCCACGTGTCGACACCTGAAGAAATTGTGTCGACACTTCAGAATATTTGTGTCGACACTTCAGAATATCGGTGTAGACACAGAGAAAGATAGTTTACCACATTTATGGCGACACTGGGAAGCAGTGTCGACACATAAAGAAAATCGTCGACCTCAGCACTGCGAAGCAGTGTCGACACAGTGAAAGATAGTCGATTAGTAAAAGATAGTCGACCAGAGAAAGATAGTCGACTCACAGAGAAAGATAGTCGACTCACAGAAGAAAGATAGTCGACTCGCAGAAGAAGATAGTCGACCTCAACTGTGTCGACACAGGGAGGATGTGTCGACACCTTGAGATTGAGTCGACACATTTTGGCAGAATTGAAGATTGCTGTGTCGACACCTGAAGGCTGAGTCGACACATACTGAGCTCTGAATCTACAACAACTGTGTCGACACACAGGACTTTTGTCGACACACTGCAGAGTCAAGACCAAGTTATTTTCTGAAGAAGCTGTGTCGACTTAAAGGCAACTTAGTCGACATCATCAAAGACTGTGTCGACACCAAAGTCACTTGTGTCGACACAGATAGACAGATTGGTCTCGACACTTTCTGACAGACTGTCTCGACATTTTGCTGTCCAAGGCTAAGGTACAGGAACTGTTTGAAGACTTGACAGCTGTGGGTTGCCACCGTTTAACTGAAGCTGTCAGACCTGTCAGAAAACAGTTAGAAACCGGATCAGCCGGTTACCATGAAGAAAGTCTATAAATAGACATATTCAGAAGAAAATTAAATAGAGAAGAAGATCTAAGAAAAAAAAGGGGGATTACGATCCTATTGAAGTTTCAATTCAAGAAAGTGCTAAGCTCTAAAGAAGATCTTCATCAGAAGATCTAAGAAGAAGTCTGAAGTATCAGAAAAGGTGTTGGATAGAGAGGGATCCAGTCATCTTGAAGAAGAAGAAGGAAGCCATCAGTGGTTTCTCAAGAAGCTGTTTGGAAATCAACTCAGCTAAGTTCAGATTCAAGAAGCTTTGAAGAAAGCTCAGTTTCAGTTGATTTCATCAGCTGATCAAGAAGTGTCTTGTCCTCTACTCTCTCAACAAAGGCAAGACATTAAAATATCTTTTCTAAATTTCTGTAGGATCTGTTTACATAGATCTGAGTTGTAAGCCTGTGTTATATAGGCTGAGTGTAGGAGAGGTGATCTCTGAGTGGTAGGGCTATTTGCCTGAGTGTAGGAGAAGGTTCTTCTCTGAGTGGTAGGCCTTGAGGCAAGGCTGAGGTAGGGCTGTTGAGCCTGAGTTGTAGGAACCTATTCAGGTTCTGAGCTGTAGGATCTGCGGATCTGAGAATAGTGGAAGTTTGGCCGAATCTAGCATACTGCTAGATAGGTGGAGGGGGAAAGTGGATGTACCCAAACCTTGGGGAACCACTATAAACATTGTGCAATCTGTGATGTTTCAATTTCTGTGATTGCTGTGCTGGATATTTTATTTCTGCAATTGAATTCTGCCTAGAAGTATAAACAAGCAATAAGAACCTATTCACCCCCCCTCTAGGTGTTTAGGTTGTCTTGAAAGTAAAACTATCAAGTGGTATCAGAGGGAGGTTCCTCAAAAAAGGACTTAACAGTCTGAGGTAGATCTGAAAGGCAGAATCAAGATTCAAAAAGATGGGTTCTGGTGAGAATCATAAGGAGCTAGGATCTATGAAATTACCCATATGCAAGAAATTTTTTTTTGGAATTTGGAAAGAAAGAGTCAGATTGTTTATGGAGGCATCTGACCCAAGGATTTACATCACAGTACAGGAAGGCCCCTTCATTCCAATGAAGGTATCAGTTCTTGATG
This sequence comes from Platanthera zijinensis, assembly GCA_039513925.1. NCBI lineage: Eukaryota > Viridiplantae > Streptophyta > Magnoliopsida > Asparagales > Orchidaceae > Platanthera > Platanthera zijinensis. The sequence continues at coordinate 11,112,144 of CM077083.1, forward strand.
CAAATATCCAAACTCCAAAAAGTTATTCAGAAATGACCAAGGATGAAATCATCTTGGCAACCATGGATAAAAGAGCTCAGAACATTATTGTTAGTGCCATAGATGATTAAACATTTCAGAATCTGATTCACTGCAAGACCTCTAAAGAGATGTGGGACACATTGATTGTCTATATGGAGGGATCTGAAGAAGTAAGGCAGGACAGGAAATCTATGCTCAATCAGGAGTATGAAAGTTTTAGACAAGGAAAATCTGATAGCATAACTGAGTGCTACAAGAAATTCTATAGAATTGTGAATGAGCTTATGTCCTATGGAAGAGTCTTCAGTACTTATGAACTGAATGACAAATTCTTGAGATCCTTAACAAAGGATTGGGACACAAAGATCTGTGCCATAAGAGAAGTGGCTAAATTGGCAGAGATCTCTCCTCCCACCTTGTTTGGAAAGTTGCTATCCTATGAAATGCAACTTATGGTGAGGAAGGAGGAAGAAAAGAATTCAAGGGGAGAGCATAGAGAAAAGATTGTGGCATTCAATGCAGAAGCCACCAGAAAGAATAGGAGGAAATCACCATCTCCTTCTAAGGAAGTTGCAGAAGATAGTTCTGAAAATTCAGATAAGGGTTCAGAAAGCTGTGATTCAGATGTAGACTTTGCTGCATTCACAAGGCAATTCCAGAGGTTCTTGAAAAAGAAGCAATGGAAGTCTAGGCCTTCCACATCACAGCAAGTTGATGACTATTATCAGAAGAAAAGGTCATCAAGGAAAGAGAAGAGCAGATCAAAGCCCAGCAGATCCACTACTTCAAAGATTGTCTGCTATTATTGCAATAGGCCTGGACATGTAGTGGTTGACTGTCCTGATAAGAGAAAGGAGTCTTCAGACAAGAAGAAAACTCATCAGAAAGGCAAGAAGGAGAAATCCTTTGTTGCAAAGAAAGATAAGAGTCTAACAGACCAGTCAACTTCAGAGTCAGAATCTGAAGCTGAAGCATATATTGGACTATATGCTGCATCTGAAGAAGAGGAGTTTCTGCAGTTGCTAGAATCCATCAATGAACAAAAGGATCATCAGTGTATGGGGCTGATGGCAGGATCAGAAGAGGACATATGCCAGAATCAGTCTGGTCCTAATAAGGTAAAATGTCCTTCTATTACATCTGTTTGTAGTACAAGTGAAGAATCAGCTACATCTGCATCAAGAGATGTAGATGCATCTGAATCTGAAGGAGATGTCTATCAATTGATAGACAAGTATGGGGACTTGTTGCAGGCCCTTAAGAAAAGCAAGAACCTGGTTAAATCTCAGGCTCAGGAAATTGCTGAACTAAGGGTTGCTACAACTGAGTTAGAGAAAGTTATTGATCAAAAATTAAATGAAATTGCCAAGCTGAAGAATATAACTATTATTCAGATGGGCACAATTAATTATACTAATGATCAAGTGAAGAGTTTGGAGGCCAGACTTAAAATTGAAAGGGATTTAGTGGCTAGTTACTCTAAGCCAAAATCTGTCTTACCCTTGATAGATGAATTTGTCACTCAAAAGGGTAAGGCTGGATTAGGATTTAAAGGTAACTCCAGGGCTGGCAGATTCAAGAGGAAAGGCAAAGCTCCTGTTCAGCCACTAAACCTTTCAGTCCCCATAAAGTTTAGTAAGGTGGAAGTGCCTTCTAACAAATATGATCATGAAGATATTCAAGGTCATATTAAGACTAATGTTCTGAAGAATAAGGGTGTAAATGCAAGCAGGCCTACCCATGGTCATAAACCAAATGGTTTTAAGAAATCAGTAGGTGAAGTTGCTGCAGCACCAGCAATGAATAAAAATTCTTCTGACAAGGATGTATCTAGATCTAGATACAATAAGTTTGAATGTTGGTGCTGTGGCAAGAGAGGCCATTTTGCACTAAACTGCTGGTATAACACAAGTGTTATAAAGAACAATAGTCTACCTGTTAGAAGAGGTTATGGTAGCTTTATTAATACTAACCTGAACCAAGAACCCAAGACTTACTTGGGTTCTAAGGGTAAGTAATTCTGTGTTGCAGGATAGTCCAAGTAGCCATGCCCCTATATGGTACTTGGACAGTGGTTGTTCCAGGCACATGACTGGAACAAAGGGGCTGCTGAAGGAGTATTCATCTGTCAAAGATGGACCTAAAGTGATCTTTGGTGGATCTGAAAAAGGAGTCATCAAAGGGTTGGGTAACATTTCTTCTAACCTAATTACTATCACTCAAGTGGCTTATGTAAAAGGTTTGAAACATAATCTAATAAGCATAAGCCAGCTAAGTGATTTAGGATATGACATTTCATTTGTTAAAAATGGATGTCATATCAAAAGGTCAAGTGATCAAAAGATCATATTGACTGGGTATAGGAAGAGAAATGTATATTGTCTTAATTTTGAATGTGAGAATAAGGCTTCTTCCATCTGTCTTGTAGCTGATGACAATGCTTCTCATTGTGTTAAGTGACACAAGAGATTGGTTCATCTAAACTACAAGACAATTGGCCAACTCTTTAGCAAAGAGTTAGTGAGGAATGGACCTCAAGTTAAGTGTATAAAGGAAGGGATATGCTCAGCTTGTCAAAAGGGCAAGCAGACAAAATCCTCCTTTCAAAGCCTTGAAAACAAGGATTCTGTGAGGTGCTTATACCTCCTGCATATGGATCTTTTTGGTCCTATGCCAGTTCACAGTCTAGGTAGGAAAGTCTACACTTTTGTGGTTGTAGATGACTATTCTAGATTCACATGGGTGTTCTTTCTGAGACAGAAATCTGAAACCCCAAGTGTATTACTTAATTTTGTTAAGCAAATTCAGAATGAACTGAATAGTACAGTGGTCAAAATCAGAAGTGACCATGGTACTGAGTTTCAATCTGAAAGCATATCAAAATTGTGTAAAGATTTTGGGATTTTCCAAGAGTTCTCCTCACCTAGAACACCTCAGCAAAATGGAATTGCTGAAAGAAAGAATAGAACATTAATTGAAGCAGGTAGAACTCTGTTGAGTGACACCTCTCTCCCAGAATATTTTTGGGCTGAGGCAGTTAACACTGCTTGTCATGTAATCAATAGGGCTACCATCACCAAAAGCCACAAAATGACTCCCTATGAGATTGTGAAAGGCAGAAAACCAAATCTATCTTACTTTAGGATCTTTGGTTGCAAGTGTTATATACTTAACAATGGCAAGTCATATTTGACTAAGTTTGCTGCCAAATCCCAGGATGGGATATTTGTTGGGTACACCACAAATAGTAAGGCCTATAGAGTCTTCAACTTGACTACTCAAGTTGTTGAAGAATCTGTGCATGTTGTGTTTGATGAAACAAGATTAATCAACTGTGAGTTGTCTTGTAGATCAAATGACTCAACAGGTATAAGCAAAAGTATGGACAAGCTCTCCATTACTGAAGTATCAAAGGAAGATGGAGCATTGGAAAATGAAGGCTTCTGTCCAGGGGGAGAACAAGACACTATAGAAGCTGATGAAAACCAAGAGATTCAGCTAAATGAAGGAGCTGGAGATGTTCAACCAGAAGGGAATCTTCCTCCAGCTACAAGACATTTAAGAGATCATCCAGCTGATCAGATAATAGGTGATCCAAGTCAGGGGGTGCAAACTAGAAGCAGAAATCAAAACACAGGTCTACATTCAAGTTTCCTGTCACAAATAGAGCCCAAGAAGTTTGAAGAAGCTATCCAAGACCAGCATTGGATTGATGCTATGCAAGAGGAGCTGAATCAATTCAGAAGGTGCAATATCTGGGAGCTTGTTCCTAAACCAAGAGGCCACAACATAATTGGCACAAAATGGATCTATAGGAACAAGCTAGATGAAAGTGGAATAATAGTGAAGAATAAAGCAAGATTGGTTGCAAAAGGATACAGGCAGGAAGAAGGGATTGACTTTGATCAAACCTTTGCTCCAGTAGCAAGGCTGGAGGCAATCAGAATGTTCCTTGCCTATGCAGCCTATCAAGACTTCAAAGTATACCAGATGGATGTGAAGTCAGCATTTCTGAATGGAGATCTTAAAGAAGAAGTATATGTAGAGCAGCCTTCAGGTTTTGTAGATCCTCTTAAACCTGATTTTGTTTATAAGCTTAGGAAATCTCTGTATGGTTAAAGTAAGCTCCAAGGGCTTTGTATGAAACCCTGTCTACTTTTCTCATTGAGAATAAATTCTCAAGAGGAAAAATAGACAAAACTCTATTCCTTAGGGAATCCAAAGGTAAGATAATCTTAGTCCAGATATATGTTGATGACATAATCTTTGGATCTACTCAAAACAACCTTTGTAAAAAGTTTGCCAAACTTATGCAAGGGAAGTTTGAGATGAGCAGTATGGGGGAACTTAAGTTCTTCTTGGGACTCCAAGTAAGACAGACTGATGATGGCTTGTCCATATCCCAGTCTAAGTTCACCAAAGAATTAATTAAGAAGTATGGTATGGAGTCATCCTCCACCATGAGAACTCCTATGGGAACAAGTATGCCCATATGCAAAGATGATGTAGGTAAACCTGTTGATGAGACTTTGTATAGAGGAATAGTTGGCTCACTACTATATCTCACTGCTAGTAGACCAGATATTATGTATGCTACATGTGTCTGTGCTAGGTACCAAGCCTGCCCTAAAGAATCTCATTATACTGCAGTCAAAAGGATCCTGAGATATCTTAAGGGCACACCTAATCTAGGTCTTTGGTACCCTAGGAATAGAGATTTTCTACTAACAGGCTATTCAGATGCAGATTTTGCAGGATGTAGAGAGGATAGGAAGAGTACTACAGGTACTTGTCAATTCCTGGGAGGAAGACTAATATCATGGAGTAGTAAGAAGCAGACCAGTGTGGCAATTTCCACAGCTGAGTCTGAGTATGTTGCTGCTGGAAGCTGCTGTGCACAACTATTATGGATACAACATCAACTTAAGGATTATGGTATTCAAGTAAGTAGAACACCTCTTTTGTGTGATTCTAAGAGTGCAATTTCTATTGCTAATAATCCTGTTTCTCATAGTAGAACTAAGCATATAGAAATTAAATACCATTTTCTTAGAGAACATGTAGAAAAAGAAGACATCTCATTGGAATTTGTGAAAACAGATTATCAAATAGCAGATGTGTTTACTAAGCCCCTAGATGAGACCAAATTCAATAAATTTAAAATTGAATTAGGTATGTTAACCATTGATTAGTGTAATCACAAAATCAGCAACAATGAAGTTGAAGTGGTAACAAGACATTCAAGTGATATAAAGACACATTGAAGTAGTATCAAGTACCTTGTAGTACTTATAAGTTGTGTTGAACAAACAGAAATTGGCTAAGTAAGATGGTGTCGACACATTCAGTAATAATGTGTCGACTCAAGGTAGTAATGTCGACAAGTCAGAGATATTGTGTCGACACAGAAAATATGTGTCGATACTTAAGAATCTTATTGTCGACTTATCCAGGAATGTAGTGTCGACTTCACCAGGATAGTGGTGTCGACACTTACAGATTTTGTGTCGACACTTATACTAAGAGTCGACACAGAATTTCTGATGCTCTACTATATATCTCTGGTGTCGACATATCCGCAAATTGGTGTCGACATATAATAGACGGACTTGAAGTCGAGACAATAGAAGCTTGTGTCGACACATTCCATCTGTGTCGACACTTATAGTCTGTTTTTGGCGACTTTTGATCTTCTTTAAACAGAAGGTATAAATAGGTCAAAAACTCATTCTGTCGACACGCTTACAAGATTTTCGAGACTGAAACCCTGTGTCGACATTCTCCCTCTCTATCTCTTTCTCTCATCTTTCAAGCTTTCTCGACTGATCTATGACGCCAAAGATTGAAGATAATATAAATGAAGGATATGAGTTGGTGCGCCAGGCCTTTGCTGCTGCCCCACCAGATGTTCACGGGGTTATCTCTCTCCTCTCCGACTTAGGATTAGAATTTCTGGTCTCCGAACCATCTAAGATATGGAAGAAGGAGGTGCATGAGTTCTTTACTTCTGCATCTGTAGATTTTGAAAGTCACGAGATAAAATCCACAGTTCATGGGTCAATAGTGGAAATTACTCCAAGTAAGTTAAGAACAATTCTTCAATTACCTATAATTGAGAATGAAGAGGACGTCCCTGCTTCTAAATCAAGGGAGGCTCTTCAATGGTGTGGATTGGATTCCACCATGAAAATTGGAGCTGCTTTCAACAGGAAAGGAATGAATCAACAGGGCAAGTTTCTGTCTGAGGTGGTTGGCAAAGTAATTCTGTGCAAGCCAGGTGGACATGATAGGATTTCCGCCTATATATTCAGCCTCATGACCAGGATTGTGTTTACAATTCCAACAGATTGGTCCACTGTAATCTTTGAAAAGATTAAGGAAGGAATCAAGAAGCCAAATCTGGCTAGAATATTGAGTATATACCTAACTAAGGAGATTCCTGATGTTATGCAACAACTACCTGGAACAAAAATTAATCACATGAGAAGGATGGACATGAGATTGTTTTCCAGATGGGATAGGGTGCTGACCAAAGAGATGCCTGAAGTGGAAAGGCAGGATTCACCTGAGAAATCCCCAGGTCATGCTACCAGTACTGAGCACCCACAAGAAGAGCAAGTAAGACAAGAGGTTGAAGATTAGCCTGCTTCTACACAAGTTCAGGATGCCACTGTACCTGCAATTCAAAGAGAAGAAGTAAGAATACCAGCTCAGCAAGTTTATTCACCTACACAGGCTGTATCTACTCATGACCAGGTACAGGTGCAGGGGGAGCTGGTGTATTTTCCTACAAAAGACGTTTCTAATATTTCTATTTCTACACAGGTCCAGGGGAAGCAAGTGTCCTCACCTGCCCAGGACATCACCAATACTGAACAAGTACAGGGGGAGAAGCTGTCTGAGCAAGTGCAAGAAGAAACTCAAATTGATTTATCTCAAGATTTGAATACTGCAGATGTTCCAGCCCAGAAGGAATATACTCTAGATGAGTTATTTCCAAATGATGAAATAGTTACTAATAGAATGGAAGTGGAGCAAGCAATTGAGGGGGAGCCTGTGCATGTTGAGGCTGAACAACATGGCACTGAAGCAGATGTTCCTCCTCCTCCCAAAGAGAGAGTTCAAATTAATAGTACTTCTGATTCTGAGAATGAAGAAGCCAGGATGGCTAAGAAGAGAAAACTTATGGTCTTCAAGAGAAGGAGCAAGAGCTATAAGCAGGCTCTACAACCTACATCACATCACACTCCTTCTGAATTTGATTATAACAAGTTTATGATCGATTTACAAGTGAAATTGGATGAACACAGAGTGGCTATTGAAAAATATGTTGATGAGAACAACAAGTCCCTGCAATTTGACTTGGCTCAGGATATAAAGTCTATTTGATTTGAAGTCAATATGCATAAGAAGGAGATGACAGATTGCTTCCTTAAGGGAGGTAATGTTGTGGTATATTTGGCAAAACAACAGCAGTCCATCATCCCTAAAGTGGATGATATTGCTTTAAAGCAAAGCTATGTTTTGGAAAATCAGATAAGGATGAATGACAATTTAACTGAATCTCATCAAAAGATCATTGATGAATTGAAAAAGACTATTCCAGGCCTGCCTGCAGCTAGAGCAAAGGAAATGGAAGAATTTGATAAGAAATTTCTAGCTGCTATTGATTCTGTTAAAACTGCTATCACTACCTCTCAAAAGGACATATCTGACAAGCTTCTAAAGTTAAAACCATTTTTTAAAGAAGGTGTGAATTATCTGGATGGACAAATCAGATTTCAGAAGGAAGATCTAAGAGATCATATTACTAGAGAAGCCATAAAGGGGGAGAGGTTGTTAGTTCATGCAGGCTCAGAGCACACCAAATGGGTGACCAATAGTATTCGAGCCACATTGGGATATCCACCTTTGTGTGATGATGCTATGGTGGCTGAGTCAGGAATACAAACAGGTCTACTTGAAGGTAATCAACCTGAGGTTGCCCAAGTCATTTACCCTCCTCCAGATTTTGATATGATTGATCAGCAAGTTCAAGGAATGTATAGTCCTCCAAAGGAGGTTAACAGGATTGTTATTGGGAAAGTAGATAAGCCTGAGTCTACTTTGAAAGAACAGCAAGATGCTCTACTATCTAAGAAAAGATTTAGAGAGCAGGCTGAACTTAAGCCAGACTTTGAGCAGTGGAGTCCTACTTCCAGAAACATTATACTCACTGCATGGAAGGCTGTCAAAGACCAAGTACATGAAAGAGGCAAGTGGTTCAATGAGATGGAATGGCAGAAGTATGAAGCCAGGCAAGAGGCAATAGTACAGTTTAGAAGAAAAGCCAAGCTGGGTAGGCTACCACCAGATGCTCAGGAGCCGAGCAAGTACTTTCCAAAGCCCTTTCATTATTTTGAAAGGCAAAGGCTCAAGGAATAAGCTCTGAAGAAAGCTGAGCTAAAAGGCAAGAAACCAGCTGAAGATTCTGAAGCTCCTGTGAAGGCTCAAATCCAATCTAGCAAAGGGATTGTCATAAGAGAGCCTGATCAGTCTTAATTTTTAGTTCTGTCAAAGTGTTTTGTTATGTTTTGATCATTAAATGTAAAACTCTGTATTCAAAAATTATCAAGTTATAAACAAAATGTTGTTTGGTATCATATAATATTCATTCTGTGATGGATTGTTTTTATTTTGTTTATATTAAGTATTCCTGTTATGTCATATATCATCAGTTTATACTTTTTATAAATGGTGTATATCATTGGCTATAAGGGTTATGACTTCTCCAAATAGGGGGAGATTGTTGGGTACATTGGAAAATGTGTACCTGATTTGAAGAAGCCCAACTTAGCTCAATGATATACATCAAGGTGTATTTGATGTTGTTTTGAGTTGACATATGCAGGTGAAGAAGTATTAAAGAATGCAAAAAAATATTCTAAGTCCACGTGTCGACACCTGAAGAAATTGTGTCGACACTTCAGAATATTTGTGTCGACACTTCAGAATATCGGTGTAGACACAGAGAAAGATAGTCGACCACATTTATGTCGACACTGGGAAGCAGTGTCGACACATAAAGAAAATCGTCGACCTCAGCACTGGGAAGCAGTGTCGACACAGTGAAAGATAGTCGATTAGTAAAAGATAGTCGACCAGAGAAAGATAGTCGACTCACAGAGAAAGATAGTCGACTCACAGAAGAAAGATAGTCGACTCACAGAAGAAGATAGTCGACCTCAACTGTGTCGACACAGGGAGGATGTGTCGACACCTTGAGATTGAGTCGACACATTTTGGCAGAATTGAAGATTGCTGTATCGACACCTGAAGGCTGAGTCGACACATACTGAGCTCTGAATCTACAACAACTGTGTCGACACACAGGACTTTTGTCGACACACTGCAGAGTCAAGACCAAGTTATTTTCTGAAGAAGCTGTGTCGACTTAAAGGCAACTTAGTCGACATCATCAAAGACTGTGTCGACACCAAAGTCACTTGTGTCAACACAGATAGACAGATTGGTCTCGACACTTTCTGACAGACTGTCTCGACATTTTGCTGTCCAAGGCTAAGGTATAGGAACTGTTTGAAGACTTGACAGCTGTGGGTTGCCACCATTTAACTGAAGCTGTCAGACCTGTCAGAAAACAGTTAGAAACCGGATCAGCCGGTTACCATGAAGAAAGTCTATAAATAGACATATTCAGAAGAAAATTAAATAGAGAAGAAGATCTAAGAAAAAAAAAGGGGGATTACGATCCTATTGAAGTTTCAATTCAAGAAAGTGCTAAGCTCTAAAGAAGATCTTCATCAGAAGATCTAAGAAGAAGAAGTCTGAAGTATCAGAAAAGGTGTTGGATAGAGATGGATCCAGTCATCTTGAAGAAGAAGAAGGAAGCCATCAGTGGTTTCTCAAGAAGCTGTTTGGAAATCAACTCAGCTAAGTTCAGATTCAAGAAGCTTTGAAGAAAGCTCAGTTTCAGTTGATTTCATCAGCTGATCAAGAAGTGTCTTGTCCTCTACTCTCTCAACAAAGGCAAGACATTAAAATATCTTTTCTAAATTTCTGTAGGATCTGTTTACACAGATCTGAGTTGTAAGCCTGTATTATAAAGGCTGAGTGTAGGAGAGGTGATCTCTGAGTGGTAGGGCTATTTGCCTGAGTGTAGGAGAAGGTTCTTCTCTGAGTGGTAGGCCTTGAGGCAAGGCTGAGGTAGGGCTGTTGAGCCTGAGTTGTAGGAACCTATTCAGGTTCTGAGCTGTAGGATCTGCGGATCTGAGAATAGTGGAAGTTTGGCCGAATCTAGCATACTGCTAGATAGGTGGAGGGGGAAAGTGGATGTACCCAAACCTTGGGGAACCACTATAAACATTGTGCAATCTGTGATGTTTCAATTTCTGTGATTGCTGTGCTGGATGTTTTATTTCTGCAATTGAATTCTGCCTAGAAGTATAAACAAGCAATAAGAACCTATTCACCCCCTCTAGGTGTTTAGGTTGTCTTGAAAGTAAAACTATCAGTTATCACTCTAATCTCCGAATCTGGATTAGAGTTTCTAGTTTCTGAACCTTCAAAGATATGGAAAAAGGAGGTGCTTGAATTCTTTATCTCTGCATCAGTGGATTCAGCTGGTCTCAAGATAAAATCCACAGTTCATGGGATAAAGGTGAAAATCACACCAAGAAGTTTGAGAAAGATTCTACAATTGCCTATAGTTGAGAATGAAGAAGAGGTCCCAGTAACTAAGTCTAGGGAGGCTCTCCAATGGTGTGGATTGGATCCAACCTTAAAGATTGGAGCTGCTTTTAACAGAAAAGGGATGAACCAACAAGGCAAGTTTCTGTCAGAAGTAGTTGGGAAAGTAATTTTGTGCAAACCAGGTGGATATGATAGGATTTCAGCCTATATGTTCTGCCTAATGACCAGAATTGTGTTTATAATTCCAACTGACTGGTCAGCTGTAGTATTTGATAAGATCAAGGAAGGAATCAAGAAGCCAAATCTGGCTAGAATTGTTAGTTTATACCTGACTGGAGTGATTCCTGAGGTTATGCAACAACTGCCTGGGTCCAAGATTAATCACATGAGGAAGATGGATATGAGATTATTTTCAAGACGGGATAGGGTGCTGTCTAAAGATGTGCCTGATGAGAGCAGGCAGGACACCCCTGTAAGATCCCCTACACATGATCCAGGCACTGCCCAGCATCAAGAAGAGCAAGTGAGAGAGCAGGTTGAAGATCAGCCTGAGTCTACTCAAATTCAGAAAGAAACCATTCATGCACAGATGCAGGGGGAGCAAGCTCACTCTCCTGCCCAGAATGTATCTACTTCTGAACAGGTAAAGGGAGAGCAAGTGAGTTTTTCCTATCTAGGACATTACTAATATTTCTATTCCTGCACAGGTGCAGGGGGAACAAGTGTATTCACCTACCCAGGATATTCCAAATACTGATCAAGTGCAGGGGGAGAAGATGTCTGTACAAGTGCAAGAGGAAGAACAAATTGATTTATCAAAAGATTTGCATATTGCAGATCTGGATGATTCAACATCTGTTCAAGCTCAGAAGGAATACACTCTAGATGAGTTATTTCCTAATATTGAAATTGCTACTGATAGAGTAGAGGAGGAGCAAGACAATGAAAAGGCACTAGACATAGAGATAGAGCAAGAAGCTGAGAAGGAACAAGAAGTTGAGGGGGAGCCTGTGAATGTTGAGGCTGAGCAACATGTCACTGAAACTAATATTCCTCCTACTCCTCCTGAAAGAGTTCAAATAGAAAGTTCATCAGACTCTGAGACTGAAGCAGCCAGAATGGCTAAGAAGAGAAAGCTCATAGTCTTCAAGAGAAGGACCCAAAGTTATAAGCAGGCACTCCAAACTTCAACTCACCAATCTACATCTGAATTTAACTACAACAAGTTCATGGTAGATTTGCAAGTTAAGTTGGATGAGCAGAGATTAGCAATGAAGAAGTATGTTGATGAGAGCAATAAATCCCTTCAATTTGACTTGGCTCAAGATATCAAGTCTATTAGATTTGAAGTAAATATGAATAAGAAGGAGATGACAGATTGCTTCCATAAGGGAGGTTATGCTGTAGTGTTTTTGGCTAAACAACAGCAGTCTATCCTCACTAAAGTGGATGATATTGCTTTGAAGCAAGGTTATGTTTTGGAGAATCAGCTGAGGATGAATGATAATTTGACTGAATCTCACCATGAAATTCTTGTAGAGTTCCAAAAGGCTACTGCAGGGATGACTGCGGCAAGAGCAAAAGAGATGGAAGCTTTTGATCAGAAACTAAAGGAGGCTATAACTTCAGTTCAATCTGCCATCACTACATCTCAGAAGGAAATATCTGACAAACTTCAAAAATTGAAACCATATTTTAAAGAAGGTGTGAATTATCTAGATGGCCAGATCAGATTTCAGAAGGATGATCTAAGAGATCATATTACCAGAGAAGTCATAAAGGGGGAGAGGTTGCTAGTTCATGCTGGCTCAGAGCACACCAAATGGGTGACAAATAGTATTCGAGGCACATTGGGATATCCACCTTTGTGTGATGATGCTATGGTGGCTGAGTCAGGAATTCAAACAGGTCTACTTGAAGGCAATCAACCTGAGATTGCCCAAGTCATTTACCCTCCTCCTGATTTTGATATGATTGATCAACAAGTTCAGGATATGTATAGTCCTCCAAAGGAGGTTACCAAGGTTGTTATTGAAAAAGTTAATAAGCCTGATGCCAACTTGAAAGAACAGCAAGATGCTCTACTATCAAAGAAAAGATTTAGAGAGCAGGCTGAACTTAAGCCAGATTTTGAGCAGTGGAGCCCTACTTCAAGAAATATTATACTAACTGCATGGAAGGCTGTAAAGGACAAAGTACATGAAAGAGGAAAGTGGTATAATGAAATGGAATGGCAAAAGTATGAAGCTAGGCAGGAAGCCATAGTACAGTTCAGGAGAAAAGCCAAGATGGGAATGCTGCCACCAGATGCTCAGGAGCCGAGCAAGTACTTTCCAAAGCCCTTTCATTACTTTGAAAGGCAAAGACTCAAGGAAGAAGCACAGAAGAAAGCTGAGCTAAAAGGCAAGAAGCCAGCTGAAGTTGCTGAAGCTCCTGTGAAGGCTCAAATCCAATCTGGCAAAGGAATTGTCATAAAAGAGCCTGATCAGTCTTAGTTCTAAGTTCTTTCAAAAGTGTTTTGAAATGTTTTGTTTAATCATTCAATGTAAACATCTGTAATCAAACATTATCAAGTTATAAACAAAATTTTGTTTGGAATCATATATTCATGTTCACTCTGTGATGAATTGTTAATATTTTGTTTATATTAAGTATTCCTGTAATGTCATACATCATCATATTATATTTGTTATAAAAGGTGTATATCATTAACTAAAAGGGTTATGACTTCTCCAAATAGGAGGAGATTGTTGGGTACATTGGAAAATGTGTACCTGATTTGAAGAAGCCTAACTTAGCTTAATGATATACATCAAGGTGTATTTGATGTTGTTTTAAGTTGACACGTGCATGTGAAGAAGTATTAAAGAATACAGGAAATTATTCTAAGTCCATATGTCGACACCTAAAGAAATTGTGTCGACACTTCAGAATAATTGTGTCGACACTTGAAGGAAGCAGTGTCGACTCACAGAAAGATAGTCGACCACATTTGTATCGACACTGAAAAGCAGTGTCGACTCACAGAAAGATAGTCGACCACACTTGTGTCGACACTAGGAAGCAGTGTCGACTCACAGAAAGATAGTCGACCTCAACTATGTCTACACCTGAAGGCAGAGCCAACACATACTGAGTTCTGAATCTACAACAACTGTATCGACACACAGGACTTGTGTCGACACACTGCAAAGTCAAGACCAAGTTATTTTCTGAAGAAAGATGAAGTGTTGAGTCGACACAGATTCTCTGTGTCGACTCATTCTCAAGATGAAGTTCTGAAGAAGCAGTGTCGACTTAAAGGCAAACTAGTCGACATCATTAAAGGCTGTGTCGACACCAAAGTCACTTGTGTCGACACATATAGACAGTTGGTCTCGACACTTTCTGACAGTCTGTCTCAACACTTTGCTGACCAAGACTAAGGCACAGGATCTGTTTGAAGACTTGACAGCTGTGGGTTATGACAGGTTAACTGAAGCTGTCAGACTTGTTAGAAGTCAGTTAGAAACCGGATCAGCCGGTTACCATGAAGAAGATCTATAAATAGACAGATTCAGAAGAAGAAATATACAACACACAAGAGGAAATTAATTCTTAATCAACACATCAGTTAAGAGACAAGTCCTCTCTTCAAGAAAGTGCAAGGCATTAAAGAAGATCTTCATCAGAAGATCTAAGAAGACGTTCTCAGGATCAGTCTAAGAAGAGTTCTTTCAAGAATTCAGAAGTATCATCAAAGGTGTTGGATAGAGAGGGATCCAGCCACTTGAAGAAGAAGAAGGAAGCCATCATTGGTTTCTCAAGAAACTGTTTGAAAATTAACTCAGCTAAGTTCAGATTCAAGAAGCTTTGAAGAAAGCTCAGATTCAGTTGATTTCATCAGCTGATCAAGATTTGTCTTGTTCTTTTCTCTCTCAACAAAGGCAAGACATTAAAAACTTCTTTTCTAATTTCTGTAGGATCTGTCAATACAGATCTGAGTTGTAAGCCTGTATTATAAAGGCTGAGTGTAGGAGAGTTGATCTCTGAGTGGTAGGGCTGTTTGCCTAAGTGTAGGAGGAGGTTCTTCTCTGAGTTGTAGGCTTTGTGATAAGGCTGAGGTAGGGCTGTTGAGCCTGAGTTGTAGGAACCTTTTCAGGTTCTGAGCTGTAGGATCTGTGGATCTGAGTAAAGAGGAAGTTTGGCCGAATCTAGCATACTGCTAGATAGGTGAAGGGGGAAAGTGGATGTACCCAGACCTTGGGGAACCACTATAAAACAGTGTGCAATCTGTGATGATTAAATTTCTGTGACTGCTATGCTATGTGTTTTAATTCTGTAATTGAATTCTGCCAAAAAGTGTTAACAAGCATTAGAACCTATTCACCCCCCTCTAGGTGTTTAGGTTATCTTGAAAGTAAAACTATCAAGCGCCGAACACGGTAGCCGCGATTTATGGATACCTTACCTACCTGCGATCTGAAAAGATCCAGTTCTCCTTGAAGATCTTCAGAAAGATATTCTCTGTTCGCGCGATAACTCCTTCAAAAGATAACCAGTACAAGGGCGTGATCTATCTCTACTGCCGATGCATGAAAATTGCAGGTCTTCAAAACAAAATCCACAACTGGACCTCGAGATACCTTATCTTCGAGGGCGACCTGGGAATCCTCCATACCTTATCTTCGAGGGCCACTGGACGTGATGGAGTCTGCCATTGTTGAGTTTCTGGCTGGGGCTAGGCTCGATGTCGACTATTATATCCCGCTGTTGCCCAGCTTGGAAACTGTAAGCCGACAAGAGAGTAAGCGCAGCAATCCATCTTTGTATTCGAAAACTATTTTTGTTTCTAATCTCTTTTCCTTTTCGTTCAGCGACCTTGTTGGTACCCGCCAACCTCCCCCTGACTCCAGCCGGCGCGACCCCTACACAAGGAGAAAGAAAAAAAGGAAACTGCAAGGATGAGGAGAGAGGAGGGAGACCCCGTGGCAGACTACTCTTCATCCGGGAGCTTTGACATGGTAGGATTTGGAAAGAAACAGAAGGATCTGAGGGGCAATCCGCTGATCCACTGGCACGAGAAGAAGAAGTTCGTCCACCTTTCCACTGCTCTTCCTTCCTAGAAGAGCCCACGCGCTTCTCGCCATGCTAACGTTGTGATTTCCGCTTTGTATGGGAAACAAAACCTTTACGAGCTGCAAAATATTTCTCCTGCAGAGCTCCCTTTGGTCGCGGCTCAGGCTAGCGCGAACAATACTGTTACCAACCATTTCATGGGTCGGGTGACGCGCGAGTTGCTCAAGGAAAATGAACGCCTGCTGCGAGAAAACAAGTCTATGGGAGACAAGAACAAATGGTTAGGGACAAAAGTCACCAAGCTTAAGGAAGCTGGAGCGGTAAGAATGGATAATTTGAATTCTATCGCCCGTCCGCCGCGGATTGACTTGTTTACTCCTTGCAGGTCGTTTATGACATCACCAACCCTGGCTTCCAGAATGCCATGTTCCCCTTCGTCAAGGAGAGTGTGGAAGTCGCTATCGAGCGCTTCATCAATGACGGACTTGCCAAAGAAGGCGTGGACTCCGTCTCTTTTCTGCAATTATTTCCCAAACTCGAAGATCAGGTCACCGAGTTCGAGCGGGCTGCGAAAGGGAAAGCGGTTGCTGATGAAGGGGAGAAGCCCTCTGATGATAAGAGCCCTGAGATCGTGTCAAGCAAAGGAAGCCAGTCGATCCAGTCAGATGGGAGCAGCAAGCGGACGGAGTCTACGGCGGCCAGCAGACAGAGCTCGACTAGCTCCAGCTCCAGTGGCAGTAGCAGCAGCCACTCAGGCGACTACTCTCCACTAATCGATGTAGACGGGTCGAGTTCGGAAACTCCTGCCGAGAAAAGACAAAGGACCGAGGGGTAGATTACAATGATTTTTTCAACCTTATTGTAGAAAGAATGCGGACTCCGGGTGAGTCCGCAAATACTTGTAAAATATTTTTGAATGAAATGAAAAGGATATTTTTGTCATCCGTGGTATCCGTTTGTTGTATGCGTACTAGTCCGTGCTCATATAAATGTTATCCGCAAAACATAATTCCTTAATCCGCCAACAATTGAAATTGTTATCCGCTCCAACATGAATCCTCTTCCGCCTCATCAGATCACCTAAGCACTCTTGATGGGCTAGAATAATAGTCTGCCTTGTAGAAATCAAATCATCCTTTGGGGGTTTCAAGATAACTAATATATGCAAAAATAAGAGATGCAATTTGGGACTTACGAACTTGCCGAACTCCATCCATAGTCCGCTGATAATCGAAATTCAGTCGGTTAAATAGCTGAGATCCGCTGATAACTATAATGACGATAGAAATGACTTATAGCTCATGACCAGGTGGGCAGGTACAGCTAGTGCGGCATTGCTTTCCACACCGGGCTATGAACTACAGAATCAACCCATTCAGCGGACCGAGCGGATAGAGAACTGGAATCCGTCAAAGTGCTATTTTATCCAAAATGACGTTGCCATCTTGCTTGGAGTACAGCCTAAATTGATCCTTTGGGCAGGTGCGGCCGGAGCGACATTTCTTTTCCTAAGATCAATCAGGCTGTGGATCTCCTACAGGCACTGCTTGAGGGTACCAAGGAGTGTTCAAAAGTCACGAACTAAGATGATCTGCAGGCAGGTGCGGCCGGAGCGGCATTGCTTTCCATGCGTGATCATCAAAGTTGTGGCGATATCCCTTAAATGGCATGGTAGTGTTGACCGCCACTCTGTCCCTCCAATATACAGAAGTGGGGTTAGGTACTTGCCGGGATCCGAAGTTCAGTATCCTACCGCAGTAGAACCGGTAAGCTCCCACTACACGGTGCGAAATCTCCCCGGAACACGTGGTCTTTGTGGTGTTATGCTAATAACGGCGGTCCTAAGGGAGGTTTTTGCTGAACTTGGCGATATCTCCTAGTATTAGGTAACATTTTGAATCGCCCATGCTTAGTATGTAAACTGTCAACATTTGGGACACAAAGATACTTGAAAGAATGTTAGCAAGGAGCTTTCTTATTAATGACAAACCACTTTACAAATTTTCATAAAAAAGGGAAGAAAGAGAGTAAGAGATTCACGAGTAAAATTGCTTTAAGTCATCACCACTCCATGTATGCGGTATGTCTTCTTCTTGATATGTTTGCAGGCGATAAGCCCCCTTTTCGATGAATGGTCCAGCCCAATTTGGATTGAGCTTTCCAACTGAGCCAGTTCTTGCCGCAGTGTCTACCTTTTTAAGGACTAGATCTCCCACTTGGAAGTGTTTGATCCTTACGTTTCTATCAAAGTGGCGAGCCATTCTCCTCTTTATTTCTTCCTGTCTGATCGCAGCTTTATCTCTAATCTCTTCAATATGTTCCAGACTAAATATCATTTCTTCATCGTTTAGCTCCAGCCAATCTTCCTTACCTTGCCTTGCCAGCGGGACTCTAGGTAATGGGACTTCAAATTCAACGGGAATTAATGCTTCTGACCCATGAGAGAGTTTGAACGGAGTTTCTCTTGTTGATGATGAAGGTGTCGTTCTCAGGGTCCAGAGGACCGAAGGAAGCTGCTCCGCCCAGCTGCCTTTGAGGTTCTGCACTTTTTTCTTAAGCAAGTTGAGGATCTGCTTATTGGCTGCTTCCACCTGTCCATTGCTCCTAGGATGACGAACTGATGCAAAGCGTAGTTCTATTCCAATCTGCTTGCAGAAATATATCATCTTGGCGTTGTTGAATTGCGGTCCATTATCAGTGATTATTGCCATTGGGATACCATGCCGACAAACTATCTCCCCCCAAATGAAATTCTTCACAGTTTTAGTTGTTGTCTTTGCCAGCGCCTTAGCTTTGACCCACTTGCTGAAGTAGTCAATCATGACAATAATGAAGCGCCGCTGTCCGCTTGCCATGGGAAAAGGACCAACGAGGTCCATTCCCCAAATAGTAAAGGGCCAAGGGGTTGTGATTGATTTAAGGGATTGCGCAGCCTGATGTTGAAGTTGAGCAAACTTTTGGCACTGGACACATTTCCTTGCATAAGATTCAGAGTCTTTTTTCATCGTGGGCCAGAAGTAGCCCTGCCGCAAGATCCTTCTTTCCAAGGTCCTTGCTCCTGAATGGCCTTCACACTCACCGGAATGGACTTCTTGGAGAATGGTAGGGATTTCACTTTCTGACACACCTCGCCATGGTAGACAGGAAAGTCTTTCTGTAAAGAATACCGGATACCAAGTAATAATATGCTGCTTTTAACCTGAACCTTTTCTTATCCCTTACTGACTGGTTCAAGTTCCCAGTTGACAGATAAAGGACGAAGGGGTCCATCCAAGAGGGATGCTGATCAACTTGCATCAACTCTTCTTCCTCCACTGCCGGGTGAAAGAGTTCCGAAGTGGTTCCTCCTGACGGAAGTCCATATTCGGCAAGAGTATCTGCTTCCTCGTTATCCATCCTAGGAATGTGCTCAATGGCGAAGCTTTTGAACTTCCCGACCTCAATTTTCATGAGTGCAAGATATTTCCTTAACACCGGTTCCCTGGTCTCAAAATTACCCAAAACCTGTGATGCCATCACTAGGGAGTCAGTTTTTATGTGGACATGGTCGATTCCGAGCTCTCTTGCGAGCCTCAAACTGGCCAACAGAGCTTCATACTCTGCTTGGTTATTGGTTACTGGGAAATAAAACTTGATTGACTGTTCGAGCTTAATGCCATTTGGATTTATTAGAATCACCCCTGCCCCGGAAGCGTTTCTACCAAAAGCCCCATATACATAGATGGTCCAAGCCAGAGGAGACCTTTCTGCCTGCTCAGAACCAGACTCTGTGGTATCAATCAAAAAATCCGCCAGCACCTGTGCCTTGATGGCTGTCCTGGGCACATAAGAGATCTCAAACTCACTCAGTTCGGTTGCCCATTTAGCTAGCCTGCCCGAATGTTCTGGATTTTCTAGCACACTGTTCAAAGGTTGATCGGTGACTACTTGAACTGAATGTGCCTGAAAATAAGGACGGATCCTGCGAGCTGACATGACCAATGCCAAAGCCAGCTTCTCCAGAATCGGATACCTAGTCTCTGCATCTTTCAGAATGTGGCTGATGTAGTAAACTGGAAATTGCCTCCGGTTTTACTCTCGGACGAGAACGGAGCTGACTGCTTCAGGACCAACTTCTAGGTACAGGAGCAACATCTCCCCTATTCTGGGGCTTTGCAACAAAGGCGTAGAAGTTAACTATTTCTTTAACTGTTCAAAAGCTTATGTGCATTCTTCCGTCCACTGAAATTTGGACGCTCCCCGAAGAGTTTTGAAAAATGGGGCACTCTTATCCCCAACTCGAGAGATGAATCTCCCGAGTCCTGCCAGCCTCCCACTAACTGCTGAACTTCTCTTGGAGAGCGGGGGGGGGGGGATCCATATCAAGGATGGCTTTGACCTTATCTGGATTAGGGGCAAGGCCCTCTGGAGTGAGGAGGTGACCGAGAAATTTTCCTTTGCTTGCTCCAAAAGTGCATTTTAACGCGTTAAGTTTTATCTTATGTTTTCGCAAAGTGGAAAAAGTTTCCATCAGGTCGCACAGATGCTACGGGTGAGACTTGCTTTTCACTAGGAGATCGTCCACATATACTTCAAGGTTTCTGCCCTTTTGCCCTCTAAACACATGATCCATCATGCGTTGATATGTCGCGCCTGCATTCTTAAGCCCAAAGGGCATTACAAGATAACAATAACAACCATCGTTGGTGATAAATGATGTGTGAGGAACATCAGGTTTGTGCATTCTTATTTGATGAAAACCCGAGAACGCATCTAGAAAGCTCATAAAAGAATATCCTATCGCAAAATCAACTAGAGAATCTATCCGAGGCAGGGGGTAGCAATCTTTCGGGCATGCTTTATTCAATCGGGTGAAGTCTACACACATTCTCCACTTCCCCCCTGGTTTTTTAACCATTACAACGTTCGAAACCCACTCAGGATATTGAATTTCTTGAACAAAGCGCGCCTTGAAGAGTTTAGCAACCTCCTCTCTGATGGGTTCTGCCAGCTTGGTCGTAGCATCTCTCTTCTTTTGCTGCACCGGCTTGACGGCTGTATCAATGTTGAGGTGATGGCAAGACATGCCTGGATCGACTCCAGACATGTCCTCCACTGACCAAGCGAAGACGTCTAAGTTCCTCAGCAAACAGGAAATCAATTCTGCCTTTTGATCTTCTGGAAGTTCTGAATTGACGATGAGCTTTCTCTCTTCTCCTTCAGCGATGGGAACTTCCTGCGTCACCTGGGAAGGTTCCAGGTGGGCGCCTTATCTATCTGCAACAGCTTCTGGATGGGCAGAAACTTCTGCTACTGCTGGGAAGATCGGAGGGGCGAGCTCGGTCACGTTCACCGTTCGTAGGTAACACTCCCTGGAATGCCTCGGGTTGCTTCGAACTCTGCACATCCTGCCATCAGCATAGAACTTGACAGCAAGGTGATAGGTTGACACCACCGCCTGGTACTTGTTCAACAATGGCCTCCCGAAGATGGCGTGATAGCAGCTTTGAGCATCTACCACTATAAACTGGATTGGTCGGGTGGCTCCCCCGAGCTTCACTAAGAGGGTGACGCTCCCCTCTACTTCTTTTCTATCTCCAGAAAAACCATAGAGTGGCCCTTCAGTGGAAAGCAAAGGCTTTCCGGTTCTCAGGGCTTCAAAAGTTGTCTTGAACAGAAGATTAACTGAGCTGCATGTATCGATAAGAATCCGATCCAGAGTGTAATCTTCTATGGCCGCTTTGACCACTATAGCATCATCAAAAGGATTGGCCGTCTGGGGCAGATCTTCTTGACCAAAAACAATATCAACCCCGGAAGGGGCGGAGGAGGAAGAGGAGGCAACCTCTGCCCGTGAAACCCTCGCAATTGAAGATTTCCTAGTGGCTTCGGCCCCTGCCCCTCCATGAATGAAAAAGAGCCGCCTGAGGGAACCTTCATCATCTGCGTCGAAGCACTCGGGTCGAACGTTGACGGGCCCTAGCGGGCCGACATACTCCACCTCCACACATTCCATCTGAACCTCTGCTACTTCTTTGACTTTAGCGCTGGAAGGTTTCGAAGAGTTACCCCTCTTGTCCAAATCCTTGATCTTTCCTTCGGCGACTAGCCTCTCAACTAGTTGTCGAAGGGCTTTGCAATCTTCAGTCAAGTGGCCCCTCTCTTTATGAAACTCGCAGAATTGGGAATTATTTCTGGGCTTCCAGTCTCTCTGAGGCCCTTGCCTCTTTTCTTCTGCTTTCTTCTGGATGATCTGGACGACTTCTTCAAAGTCGAGTCCCAGATCCGAGAATTCTGCCACGGAGCTGCTCTCACGCGGCTTTGATACTGGTAAGGTATTCTGGTAGATTGGGAGAGCCTGAAGAGGAATGGCGGGAGTGGCGGCCAACGGCAGTCTCTGCTCTCAAAACTGTTGATGGCCGAGAAAAGGTTTCTTGTGACGGAGGTTTCGCCCCCTCTGAGAAGGGGGCTAGAAATCAGGTCGAGGGGGCTTGCTATGATGGTGGCTGCTGGAGGAGGCGTTGGAAGCATCCCTTCCTCCAGCCCTAACTGTCAAGGATGAAATGTAAGCAGGATTGGCATTTTCACCTTCAATAAAGCGATTGGCTATCACTATCAATTCCTGGTAGGTTGAAGGCGCCTTGGTTGTCACTTTAAACTTTAACGGGCCTTCCCGGAGGCCGTGAATCAAGGCGACCTTGTAGTAGTCGGGATTCACATTTCTCACCCCCTGGATCTCCTTCTTAAAATGATCAATGAATCGCGCCACCGATTCGTTGTCTCTCTGTTTAATATCAAAGAGGGTTGCCGGGCCATCTTTCCTCTTTTTTGAGGTAGCAAACCTCAGGAGAAGCTCGCTGTGGAGCTCAACAAAGGAAGAAATCGTGCCCGAAGGCAGCTCATAGAATCATTATCTCGCCTGCCCCTCGAGGGTGGTGACTAGAAGTTTGCACTTCAGGGCATCAGAAAGGCATCTTAAAGTGACTGCCCCCTCGAACGCCTGCAAATGGGAAACTGGATCAGTCTCCCCTAAGTAAAAGGGAAGACGGGGTTCTCTGAAATTGTTGGGTGTGGACTCCCATCGAATTCTATCAACAAAGGGGGAAGGAGTATCAAGCTTGGCGGATGAGCGGACTTGAGCTCGAGGGTCTGCGAGATCTGCGGACTGCCGATCAGCAAACTCAAGTCGGCAGGCTGGAGTTCCCCTGGCCGCTTCCCTGAAGAAATCCATTAGGGGGCGAATTGATCATTCTGAGGCTGTAGTGGGGCTGCAGGCTGAGCTTGGTGGCGGGACTGATCGGCTGCAGGTGACTGTCGAGGAGTTTGGCGGGCTAGAGCTTCAGCAATATCCTCTGCGACCTGGGGAGCAAGCCGCTGAGTTAGTGTGAGCAGGGCTTGGCTGATGGTATGAAGCCACTGGTCGGTTTCTCTACGGGCTAACTCGGCTTCCCAGCGAGACTGTTCCAGTGCATCCCACAATCAATTGTTTGGCGAGCTGGCGCGGTCGGAACGGCGAGCTCGGCAATCTGACATCTTTATCCGCAAATTTCAAAAACGGTTTGAATATCTGAAGGTCGCGTGTTAACTATTGATGCGCGAAATGCGACAAGGATTCGAGCACCGCCAGTTAACTGTTCGAGCACTGGGGAGAGAAGGGAAGGCAAACTACAAGCAGTAATCTACTTAGCGGATGAGATAAAAGATCGAAGGGGCCGTGAACCACGACAACACCAGACTTCGCCCGTCGCGGCCTAAATGCCACTCTTGCGACGGGCTTGACTTTGATTGCAATGATGGATTACAGAAGGCGTAAAGAAAACTGTGAAACAGGCAAGTTGGCGTCCGCAAAGCTCGGGATTCGAATCCGCAACCTTTAATGTGTAGCCTCTTGGGTTCGAGTCAGCTTGCTTTGGGTGCACCACTTCCCCCTATTTATAGGCTTGGGTGCCTGCCCAAACGAGCAGGGCTAAAATAACCAGCTGCCCGGGGTACAGGAGAAACGGGCAGCGGTGACGGGAAACAAGAAGAGGGACAGACAGCCCACGCGAGATAGGCGGACTGTGTTTTCGAGCTGAGGCCAACTCGCGACCGTCTGGAGGACTATCCTTGTTTGAGTGCCGCGGCCTGGGCGGATTGGCTTTCGAGTCCGGCGAATAAACGACACGTTCCGGAGAATAAAGCGGAGCGATCTGAGCGGACTGAGAATCAGATTCCACTTCTGGAGCATCTTGTCGGCCTAAGCGGACTGAAACTTCTGTCCGCCTAAGGAGGAGTATGCTATGTTGTGGATTTCGGAGTTAACAGTCATGTCCACCAGTCTTACACAGAATCACCTTGCCTACTATTTCAGACAAAAATTTTCCTTGGGAATTCATCCCTTTCCGGGTAATGGATGATCCAACTTTGGTATTAGGGTTCAACCCACACCAACTTAGTGCATCTTTAGTCATGGATGGAACTATTTCATCATCATCCTTAACCATGGGAAGTTGGAGTGATTTCCTGATTGTCTTTAGTGTTAGTTTCACTCGGGAATCCTGAACTGTCACTTTGATCTTCTTCCCTTCAGTGTCCACAGTTACTGATGAATAGAATTCCAGTACTTCCTTTTTCCAAATTCTTATTGGTTCTGAGAACAAGAACTCCAAACCATTTTCCGAAATTAGGGTGATTACACTCTGGATGTCTTGCGAGGCTGTCGTGAATCCCCCACGAACAAGCTCATAACCTTCATTCACCTTGTCGTCCTTGTGGGGCGCCATTGACGAGAGAGAGAGAGAGAGAGAGAGAGAGAGAGAGAAGAGAAGAGAAGTGAATATCTATGTCGACATAAGGTCTAGAGTCGAGAAATCTGAAGGCGTAGTCGACCAGATTTTGTCTCCCCCTATTTATAGTCTACTGGTAAAGGGTAGGTCAAAGGACACACCTTACTTAGTATTAATACTTGTCGACATAGTTGTACATTTGTCGACATAAAAGAATTAGGTCTCGACAAAACTTATTTTTATTCGACATGTATATGGGTCGACATATCTATGTGTTGACATACTTTTGTTAGTGTCGACACGGGTTGGTCATGTCTCGACATAGTTGTGTCGACACCTATTCTTCTGTCGATATAGATACTGTTTCTGTGTCGATACATTCTTTTTCTTTGTCGACACAACATACTGAGTGTGTCGACACAATTTGCTTGTGTCGACACAAACTTTGTACTTAGACAAATTTCATGAGAAATATTGTGCTTACATATTCTACTTAGGAATGCTTGTGCTGACCTATTCTAGGTTCAACATATCTAATTCAATTTTAAAATAATTGAATTTAGTTTCATCCAAAGGTTTTGTAAAAATATCAGCAATTTGATTATTTGTGTTTACAAATTCTAGACTAATATCTTCCTTCTCCACATATTCTCTTATGAAATGAAACTTAATTTCTATATGCTTGGTTCTACTGTGTGATACATAATTCTTAGCAATAGAAATAGTACTAGTAGAATCATAAAATAGTGGAATTCTACTTACCTTGATGTCATCTTTTTCAAGTTGATGCTTTATCCACATCAACTGTTCACTGCAGGTGCCTGCAACTATATATTTAGACTCAGCTGTTGATATAGCTACACTTGTTTGCTTCTTGCTGCACCATGACACCAGTCTTCCACCTAGGAATTGACAAGTTCCTGTAGTACTTTTCCTGTCTTCTTTGCATCCTGCAAAGTCTGCATCTGAGAAGCCTGTTAGTAAGAAATCTCTATTCTTAGGGTACCAAAGACCTAGATTAGGTGTGCCCTTAAGATATCTCAAAATTCTCTTAACTGTAGTATAATGAGATTCCTTTGGGCAAGCTTGGTACCTAGCACAAACACATGTAGCATACATGATGTCAAGTCTACTAACAGTCAAGTAGAGTAGGGAGTCAATTACCCCTCTATACAAAGACTCATCAACAGGTTTCCCTGTCTCATCTTTGCCTATAGGCATACTTATTCCCATTGGAGTTTTCATGGTGGAGGCTGAGTGCATTCCATATTTCTTAATCAACTCCTTTGTGAACTTAGACTGGGATATGGACAATCCATCATCAGTCTGTCTTACTTGAAGTCCCAAGAAGAACTTTAGCTCACTCATACTGCTCATCTCAAACTTCCCTTGTATAAGTTTGGTAAACTTTCTACAAAGGTTGTTTTCAGTAGATCCAAAGATAATGTCATCAACATATATCTGGACTAGGATTATCTTGCCTTTAGATTCCCTAAAGAATAGATTTTTTTTATCTTTCCTCTAGAGAATTTATTCTCAATAAGAAAAGCAGACAAGGTTTCATATTAGGCCCTAGGGGTTTGTTTCAAACCATATAGAGCTTTCCTAAGCCTATATATATAATCAGGATAATGAGAATTTACAAAACCTGAGGGTTGTTCAACATAGACTTCCTCTTTTAAGTCACTATTCAGAAATGCTGACTTTACATCCATCTGATATACCTTGAACCCTTGATAGGCAGCATAGGCCAAGAACAACCTTATAGCCTCTAGCCTTGCCACTGGGGCAAAGGTTTGATCAAAGTCAATCCCTTCCTCTTGCCTGTAGCCTTTTGCTACCAATCTGGCCTTATTCTTGATTATAGTGCCATTCTCATCAAGTTTGTTTCTGTAGATCCACTTGGTTCCTATAATGTTGTGATCCTTTGGTTTAGGAATCAGTTCCCAAACTCTACATCTTCTGAATTGATTCAGCTCTTCTTGCATTGCATCAATCCAGTTTGTGTCTAGCATGGCTTCTTCAAACTTCCTGGGTTCTATTTGTGGCAAGAAGCTAGAACATAGAACTGTGTTCATGCTCTTGCTCCTTGTTAGAATACCTTGACTTGCATCACCAATGATTTGGTGAACTGGATGATCCTTCAAGTGTCTTCTTGCTGTGGGAAATCTGTCAATCTCATGCCCTTCTTCATTTTCCTCAACCTGATGCTCCTCATTGTCTTCTTCATCCAGTGAGTCTTATTCTCCCTCTGGACATCATGCATCTTTTTCTTCATCCAGCCTAGCAGAAACTTCTTCATTGATGGTCAGCTTGTCCAGCCTGTCTGTTAGACCTGTAGAACCAACTGAAGAGCTAGACAATTCAATGTTAATCAACTTAGACTCATCAAATACAGCATACACAGATTCTTCTATAACTTGAGTAGTCAAGTTGTAGATCCTGTATGCCCTACTATTATTTTTGTACCCAACAAATATCCTTTATAGGGATTTGGCAACAAACTTGGTTTGGTAGTGCTTACCATTAACTAGGACATAACACTTGCTACCAAAGATTTTGAGGTAAGAAATGTTTGGTTTTCTGCCTTTCAAAATCTGATAGGGAGTCATCTTATGTTTCTTATTAATGGAGGCTCTATTGAGTACATAACATGCAGTATTTACTGCCTCTACCCAGAAGTACTCAGGGAGAGTAGTGTCACTAAGTAGTGTTCTACTTGCCTCAATTAGAGTCCTATTCTTTCGTTAGCAACTCCATTTTGTTGGGGTGTTCTAGGTGAGGGAAACTCCTGATGAATCCCAAGTTCTTCACAGAACTTTTTCATACACTCAGACTAAAATTCAGTTCCATGGTCACTTCTTATTTTGACCATTGAATTGTTAAATTCATTCTGAGTTTGTCTAACAAAAGTTTGGAAAACAGTAGGGGTTTTAGATTTCTGCCTGAAGAAGAAAACCCATGTTAATCTAAAATAGTCATCCACAATAACTAATGTGTATAATCCTACTAAGACTATGAACTAGCATAGGACCAAACAAATCCATATGCAAGAGATATAAACATCTCATTAAATCTTTGGTATCAAGTGCATGGAAAGATGACTTAGTCTGTTTGCCCTTTTGGCAAGCTGAACACACACCCTCTTTAATGCACTTGACTTGAGGATCATTCCTCACTAACCCCATGCTGAACAGCTGTCCTATTGAATTATAGTTCAGATGAGCTAGCCTCTTGTGCCATTTGACACAGTGAAGCTTTCTCTCCTGCAACTAGACAAATGGGTGAGATGTTAAACTCACAATCTAGGTTAAGACAATATACATTCTCTTTCCTAGTGCCAGTCAAAATGATCTCTTGATCACTTGACCTCCTTATTTGGCACTCCCCTTTGAGGAAAGAGATGTTATAACCTAGATCACTAAGTTGACTTATGCTAATCAGGTTATGTTTTAGACCCTTCACATAAGCCACTTTAGTGATAGTAATTGAATCACTAGAAATGTTACCAAATCCTTTGATGATTCCTTTTTCTGATCCACCAAAGTTTACTTTGGGTCCATTCTTTATGAGTACATAGTCCCTCAACATTCTTCTTGTTCCAGTCATGTGTCTGGAACATCCACTATCCAAGTACCATATAGGGGTATGGCCACTTGGATTCACCTGCATCAAATAAAGAATCACTTATCCTTAGAACCCAAATTATTATTGGGTCCTAGGTCCTTGTTAGTTTGAAATTTTGCAGCTGTTCTGAAAGGTAAACTATTCTTGGTTTTAACACTTGTGTTGAACCAGCAATCCATGGCAAAGTGGCCCAACTTGCCACAACACCAACACTCAAATCTATTGTACCTTCTTTTAGGTACAGACTTCACAACTTTATTGCCAGCAGTCCTGTTAAGTGTAAGTGCTGGAGCAGCAAACCCCAAGAATTCCTTTTGAACCTGATAGGATTGCCTATAGAGTGACCTATTGGTATTTGCACCCTTGCCCATGAGATCTCTATACTCACAGTGATCATGAGTAATATCATGATCATACCTGTTTGTAGGTTGTATCACTTTCCTAAAGAAAATAGGTGGCTTTTTAGCTAGTGGCTGAACTGAGGCTTTACCTTTTCTATGAGAATTGGTGGCCCTAGTTCTTCCCTTAAAACCTAGACCAGTCTTTCCGTTATGAGAAATGAAATTGTCTATTAAGGGCAAGACAGATTTTGGCTTAGATAATTTAGCCACTAACTCTCTTTCTTGCTGAAGTTTTGCCTCCAGTTTCTTGATATGATTTTCCTTGAAAGAGACTGTTCCCATCTGAATAACAGTAATGTTTTTTAGTTTAGCAACCTCCTTCAGTTTTAAATCTATCAACATGGCTAAATCTGATGTAGCCTGCTTAAGAGACTCAATTTCCTTGGCCTGCTCCTTGACAAGAAACTTGCTCCTCTTCAGAGCTTGCAACAGCCCACCATACTCATTAATGAGTTGATGTACATCCCCCTCAGAATCAGAACCATCCACTTCTCTTGAAGTTGATGCTACTGATTCTGATCCAGTAAAATAATCAGAAGCTAAGGGAGAATTGTATACCTTGCTTGGACCAGGCTGATCCTGACACTGATCATTTTCTGACAGAGCCATCAGCCCTCTACAACAATAGTCTTTCACTCCATTTATAGAGTCCAGCATTTATAGGAATTCTAGTTCCCTAGAATCCTCTTCTGTTGAGAACATCCCAACATATGCTTCTGCATCATCTTCTTCTCCAGATCCTGAAGATGAAAAGTCTATCCAACTCTTCTGCTTTTGAGCAACAAAGGATTTCTCCTTCTTGCCTTTCACTTGATGCTTCATCTTGTCCTTAGATTCAGTCCTCTTGTCTGGATAGTCAGCTGTGACATGTCTAGGCCTATTGCAACAATAACAAACAATCTTAGAATTAGTTTGTTTACTAGGTTTTGAGGCATACCTGTCCTCCTTGGAAGTCTTCTTTTTTCTTGTAATACTCATCCTTGGAGAAGGATGTAGATGGCCTGATTCTCCATTTCTTCTTTTTCATGAACCTTTGAAACTGCCTTGTAAAGGAAACAAAGTCCTAATCAGAGATGTGGCTATCTGATGTGTTGTTATCAGGATTTTCTTCTTCTACTTCAGCACTCCTTCTGGGTGGAGAAGGAGACTTTCTTCTACCTTTTCTTGTGCCTTCAGCCTTGAAGGCTACTGACTTCACTTTGTACTCAGACCTACTGCTTTTCTCCTCCTCTTTTCTAGCAGTGAGCTGCATTTCATAGGATAGCAGCTTTCCAAATAGTGTGGGTGGTGGTGTATCAGCAAGCCTGGCCACCTCTCTGATGGCACATATCTTTGTGTCCTAGTCCTTTGTTAGTGATCTGAGAAACTTGTCATTCAGTTCATATGTGATGAAGACTCTTCCATAGGTCATCAACTCATTTACTATCCTGCAGAACTTCTTGTAACATTCAGTTATATTGACAGTCTTGGCTTGTCTAAAGTTCTCATATTCTTGATTCAGCATAGATTTCCTGTCCTCTCTAACTTCTTCTGTTCCCTCCATGTAGACAATCAGGGTGTCCCACATTTCCTTAGAGGTTTTATAGTGCACCATATTCTGAAATGTGGCATCATCTATAGTACTTACAATAATGTTTTGTGCACTTTTGTCTAGTGTTGTCAGGATGATCTTATCCTTAGTCATTTCAGAATAACTCTTTGGGGTTTTAACATTTGCATCCAGAACTGATACCTTCATTGGAATGAAGGGACCTTCTTGTACTGTGACGTATATTCTTGGATCAGATGCTTCCATGAATAACCTGACCCTTTCCTTCCATATGCCAAAGCATTCTTTCCTGCAGATAGGCAGTTCATAGATCCAAATTTCTTCTGATTCTCATTTGAACCCATTCTTGAAATCTGTTAGGTAGCGTTTGGTTCGGCTGTTAGGCTGCGGTGCGGTTGGACCGCACCATGATTTTAGCAATAAGTATCGTTTGGATAGGATTTTTTCCTAAAATCTGTTTCCTAAATTCCACCGTTTTATCCTATTCTTCATCCGCAATAAAAAATAGCTTTTCATGTGCTTTTGGAGGAAGGCGGAAGCATCGCCTGTCACTATTCATCCTCCATCTTTCCCTTGAACCAGCAGCCAATCACTAGCTCCCTCTCTCTCCTCAGATCCAAGCGCCAAGCTCCTCCCTCCACCCTCCTCCAAAGCTCTGTCGGCGAAGTTCTCCTCCTCCATGGTCGCCCATCTCCTTGCGCCGAGCTCCTCGCCGTCATCCCCACCACTCTATGCTCAAGTACCCTCCTCTACTCGCACCACTCCACCACCATCCCCTGTTTCCAGCCGTCCTCCAAATTCACACCTTTCCACCTGCTATCCTTCCTCAATACCCAAAGATACCGCCTCTGGGTCTCCTTCATACGCACGTTATCACTTCAGGATTTGACGCCGACTGCTTTGTTCAGTCAGCCCTCGTCATTTTCTACTCAAAAATGGAAGCTTGGATATCGCCCGCAAAGTGTTCGAGTGAATGCCCGACAGAAGCGTGGTCTCTTGGAATTCCATGATCTCCGGCTACGAGCCGAATGGCCTTGTTGGTTCAGCCATTACCGTTTTTAATCTAATGACCAAAGAAGAAATGGAGCTGGACTCAGCCACTCTAGTCATTGTCGTCTCCGCTTGTTCCCAACTCAGCAAACTCCATTTCACCCAAACAGTTTTTAAACAAAACTCCATTTTCTAAAAACAACACTTTTTCTATCAACAGCTTACCATCAGCAACTTACCATCAACAACAACCCAACCAAACAGAGCCTTAATTGCCTTGGAGATTCACTCAGACTGTTAGGTCTATCTTTGAGTAACCTCCCTCTGATATCACTTGAAAGACTTAATTTCAAGAGCCTAGACACCTAGAGGGGGGGGGGGGGGTGAATAGGTCCTAATTTTCTTTAAGAATTTTAGGCAATTAGCTAGTTCTAACTAAGCACAAAAAATTCAATACACATCACAATAATCCCAGCACAACATACACCAGATTTATAGTGGTTCCCCAAGGTATGTGTACATCCACTTTCCCCCTTCGCCTATCCAGTAGAGAACTGGATTCAGCCCAACTTCCTTCCACTTATTCAGATCTATAGATCTTACAACTCAGAACTAGATTGGTTCTTACAGCTCAGACTTATACTAGTCTTACCTCAGATTCTTCCCAAGAACCCTACCTCAGGCCTTAGCCCTACCTCAGCCTTTATCATTAGGCTTATAACTCAGACTTTCACAAGTCCTACACCTCAGGCACTCAGCTCTACCTCAGCTTTTATAATTACAGGCTTACAACTCAGATCTTACATAAGATCCTACAAGAAAATGAGTGTTTTAAAAGGTACAGAAATTTCACCAGTTAGAACTCTTGATTGGTGTGAGCTTCTTGATCAGTTCTTGAATAAATTGAATCTTCAGATCCAACCTAACTTAGCTGTTTTAAAGCTTCTTGATTGAACAAAAAAAGGTTGTTCTTCACTTGATGTAGAAGTTGATCTTCAGATAGCTCCCTCCTTAAATTCAAAATTAGATTTGAATCTTTCTTACAGACTGTTCTGGATCTGCCTTCTTAAGGGTTTCCCCTTTTCTTATTGTCAAATTCTCTTTCCTGTAATTGTTTGATTACTTCCTTAGTTATCTCTAGTTGTCAAAGATCAGTCCCTTATATAGAGTTTCCTCATGATTATCGGCTGATCCGGTTTGTAACAAAGGTGTCAAACCTATTGGTTATGACAGCTGTGGAGTCACCAGTCATGACAGTTGATTACTCAAAGACTTTACAACTCAGCATGAACCACTCAACAAACTTCTTTACATGTGTCGACACAAATAGACTAAGTGTCGACACAAGTCTTGATGATGTCGACACAACACTCCATGTGTTGACATAGTCATTCTTCTGCTACTCGACACAACTTCTATTTGTATGTGTCGACACAAGTCTTGTGTGTCGACACAACTGCTCCTGGTCTCGACATAACTGATGCTGGCAGATGGCGTTGAGTGTATATCCAGCTGTCGTTGAGTGTGTGTTGAGACGTCGTTGAGTGTGTGTCGACACAAGTCCTGTGTGTCGACACAAGCCTTCAAACTCAGTATAGCTGTTTATGTTAGATGGAGTTGAGTGTCATCCAGATGTCATTGAGTGTGTGTCGACAAAAGTCCTGTGTGTCGATACAGCTTCTGCTTCAGGTGTCGACACAATTCCTGCCTCAGGTGTCGACACAATTCTGGGTGTCGACACAACTTCTTCTTCAGGTGTCGACATAATGCCTGGGTGCCTTGCTTTTAGTGTCGACACAACTTCTGAGTGTTGATACAATTCTTCACAAGTGTCGACACTTGTACTTAGAGAATTTTCTTGCAAACCTTACACCTGCACAATGAAACTCAAACATCCCATCAAATACAAATTGATGTATATCAATGAGTAAGATGAGACTTCTCCAAATCTGGTACATATTTTTCAGTGTACCCAACACTTGGCGAGGCTGGAAGGGGAGAACTTGAGAGGTAGGGAAAGAGGAGGACCATCAAAAGTAAGGGCCAGAGTAACGTCAAGGTGGTAGGAGCCGAGGAGAAGAGAAGAGCCCAGGAGGGTGGAGGAGCAGATGATACAGGAGAGGCCTTGCAGGCAAGAGGAGAGGAGGCCTGCAGCGGCTCCAAAAAAAAGGGAGGAGGCATGGCGATTTTAGTACCCCATGAACCGACCCTAGTGGAGGCCACCAGGAAGACCTCATTACCAAAACTAGGAGAGAAGGAACGGTAACCAGCCGGAGAGGAGGCAGGGAAGAGCTCAAAAGGAGGTGATGACCATTGCCCAGCATGGGAACAGGCGTCGTAAGAGGAACCAACCGGTGAGGAATCAAGCAGAGGAGATTCGCCTTTACTACAATCTGCATCTAGTAGAGGAGAATGGAACCTTGGCTTACCCCAAGTTTTGGGAAGCAATGAGGAGGCTAGAAGTAGGAGCGGTGGAGAGGGAGCAGCTAAGGCAAGAGGCCCCCATAGGATCGATAATGTTCCAAGCTCCAAGGAGGAGGAGGAACGAGGATCGGGTCAGCCAAGACAGTCGTTGGGAGGTGGTCCAAGGCCCGGGAGGAGGGCAAGTAGGAGTGATTAATGGAGGAGCCGGGCTTGGAGCTTCCCGCAAAAGAAGTCTCCATCAAATCTACCACAAGAGCATCACCTCGACCTCTCAAGCACCGCCACCATTGGAGGAAATCACTTTCTCTGAGGAGGACATGTTAGGTAATGAGAATCCCTTTCATGATGCCTCTCTGGAGAGAAGAAGGAGGTGGAGGGAGGAACGGATCTTCTAGAGACCCTTGGCAGCACCTCGATCGGGTATAGGTTCGTCACTATGGATGCATCAAGCTGCTATAGTGCGATCTTCGGAAGACCCTTCATCAACTACTTCATGGAGTTTCCATCATCATATCATCAGTGTCTGAAGTACTATAGATGAGACATCAAAGTAAGGGTCTGAGGAGATCCTTAAGCCGCCCGAGAGTGCTATCTTAGTGTCCTCAGTACCATTAGTTGGATGGAGGATGCGGAGAGGCTAGAGAAGATCCTGGAAAGGGAGGATAGGCTGAGAGCTGTGGAAGAGCTGGAGGAAGTAGAGATGATCTTCATGGGAGGATAGCCTGAACTGCTGAAGATTGGAGGATCCCTAACGCTAAAGGGGAAGGTAGAGATGACAGACTATCTGCAAGAAAATATAGACATCTTTGCCTGAAGTGTCGTAGATATGTAGGGAATTGATGTAGAGGTTGCCTGCCATTACCTTAACCTGGATCCAAAGGTTGCCCCCACCCGTCAAAAGTAGAGGAAGAGCGCTGATGCACTGGCTGGACTAATCTGGGAGGAGTTTAAGAAGCTGTCCAGGCTGAGTCTCTATTGTTTTAATGGTTTATAAAGTCGGAGGGGGCTATTGATTATGTATTTATTTTTTGATGTTTAATAAAGCTTGCCCGAAGGATTGCTACCCCTTGCCCCGAATCGATGCACTGGTTGATTCAGCAGTTGGTTTTCTTGTGATGAGATTCCTTGATGCTTTTCTAGAGTATCACCAGATCCGGATGCATCCCCCTGTCTACCGTGACTTCCCTTCATCACCAACAATGATTGCTACATGTACAAAATGATGCCCTTTGGGCTTACGAACACGGAGCCGACCTACCAAAGAATGATGAACCAAGTATTTAAGGAGCAAAAGGGTCGGAATCTAGAAGTTTACATGGATGACCTCCCGGTCAAGAGCAAGAACATCACGGAGCACACTAAGGATCTTGTTTAGACCTTCGCTACTCTGCGGAAGTACAAAATGCGGATCAACCCCGCAAAGTGTGTCTTTTTAGTAGGAAGGGGAAAGTTCTTATGCCATCTCCTCACTCTAAGGGGGTGGAGCCGAATCCTGACAAAGTGAAGGCCATTCTAGAGATGACATCCTTGAAGAATTCCAAGGAAGTTTAGCGGTTGACTGGAAGGTTGGCAAGTAATAGCTGTTTCCTGTCCAAAGCGGGAGAGAAGTGCCCTCTATTTTTCAAAACTCTTCAAAGTAACTGGAAGTTTGAGTGGACCACGGAGTGTGAGGAGGCTTTTAAAAAACTCAAGCAGTAGCTAACTCAAGCTCCTCTACTCCAAAGCCCACAAGAAGGCGATGATCTCCTCCTTTACCTAAGAGTGAGAGTGGAGGCAGTCAACTCTATGCTTGTCAAAGAAGAGGGGAAGAGGCAACTCCCCATCTACTATATGAGTAGTGTACTAATGTCATGCCCCAAATTTTCTGAAAATAAAAGGAAGTTGGTCACTAGAGATTACTGCTAGGCGGTAGAGCTAGCACTGGTGGTATCCAATTGATTTAAAAGACCAGCGTCTCTTGAAGGTACTGCTCGACGGTAGTGTGATACCGCGTGGAGGTAGCCAATGAATTAATTCGACCATTGTCTTTGGACTGTACTTCCCGACGGTAGAGGTAATGCTGGAGGTAGTGTACCGCTTGTCAGATAAGGTTGAGGCGGTCTTTGAGCGGCCAAATGGTGCTGATTGGTCCAAGAGGCCACCGCCTAAGCTACCGCGCCGCAGTAGCTAGTTATTGTGCTGCGGTAGCTTTATGATAAAAAAGCTTGAGATGAGAAATATTCCTCATTTTTTTCTCTCTCTCTCACTCTCTTGGATCAAGAGATAGAATAAGGAGAAGGATCCGTGGAGAGGAAGGTGTTGCGATTGTTTCCATCCGGATCAGCTGTGATTCTATGGCTCCTAAGTGATTGCCAAAGGTAATGATCTTCCTTCTTGGACATGTGAAGTCCTTAATTTGACATAATTGCATGAAGTCTTCAACTAATTGGTGGAGAACGAAGGGATTTTTGACGGGTCGATACAAAGTATCCCTGGTAGAAATTGCATATAGAATCTGAAATCGAAGTACGGAATAGGCATGCTGTTAGAAACTCATCTAGACAGGTTGGTCTGGATTGGTGATGCTTATCTTTTGTTAGCATGCCAGAGAAGACTCTATGGTTAAACGTGTAGTTTACAGAGTCATGGGGTGTGCAGGTTGCTGTAGTGAGAGTAATGGAGTGATCTCCAAGAAAATACCCAAAATTTTGGGGAAGAAACGATGTTTTGTCCCCTGTCGTGCGGCGGTAGTGCTACCACTAGCAATAGTTCCCAAAGAGCTATATTTGTGAGGCCCATCTCTTGGAGACTAGGGGCAAATATGTTGAGTTTTGAGCTTTGATTGCCCAGCTTTGGTGGCCATGAGTGTCAGCCTTGAATTATTGAGTTATGAGCTTAAAGTGCCCAGCTAATGTGGTCGTGAGTGCCAGCCTTAAAACATAATGTTGTTATATATATTATGAATGGTCAAGGGAAGGCTGACACACATCGTGGTTTGTTACACCCGGTGATTTGAGCAATGGCTGTGGCTGAACTGTACCCAACCTTACGCCGATCGACTTGGAGTGAGTTACTGAAGTGAATCTTGGAGAACGTCTTTGACTTTGTCGTAGCCATAGGTGAGAGTCTTAGGCTTCAGACTGGAAAGACTAATAATGCTCAAACAAATGTTGAACCGTCACTGAGTACGGTGGCGGGCCTAAGAAAGTCCATAACACCAAAAATGTGATATGAGTGCACGGGGCGTGTGGCTATACATGGTAATGTCTGTGGTGAATTGTGCTTAAATTACACGTTCTGATGTAATTATACATATACAAGTTATGTACCTGCAGGGAAGGAGCACCGCTGTCCCGAGTGAGGGGTGAGACCATTATAATTTGGTAAGCTAAAGCTGATCGTTGTCTTATTTACCACCTCTTGGTGGATTGTCACTATGCTGGTGTAGGAGAGCTATGCAAGAAGTAGCGTGC
Organism: Platanthera zijinensis; assembly: GCA_039513925.1. Taxonomy (NCBI): domain Eukaryota; kingdom Viridiplantae; phylum Streptophyta; class Magnoliopsida; order Asparagales; family Orchidaceae; genus Platanthera; species Platanthera zijinensis. The sequence continues at coordinate 11,149,099 of CM077083.1, forward strand.
TGAAGCCCCATTGAGCTATACCAGCCCTCGAAGGCCCAAAGGTGAATCTTTTACTGTTTTCATGTGTGGTCGGCGTGTGTGTCGATGTATGTAAAATACATGTGTAAAGGATATAGTTTGTTAGGACTTAAAGCCAAAACACTTTGTGTATTTTTTATCTCATTCCTATTATGTATTAGTGGACATTCCTGTGTTGGGTTCTAAGTAAATTTTAAATTCTTTCGCTAAAATACAACTTTGAGTTAAGATGCGTTAATGATTTGGTTTCAATGCATAACTCCACCGATTGTCCGTAGAATATGGTGTGGGGCCCCAACCAGACCTTCTGTTATATTTTACGTGACGGATAAAAGTGTTACAATTTGTTATCAGCTTCTAGTGTCGGTCTTCCTTAGTCGAATTCATGGTCGAATTGTTTTAAGGGGTGGTGAGTGCGTGTGTGGGTCACCGTTATAACATGAAAGAACCTATGAATGTCCACTTAGGAATAAAAATACACATGTTTGTGGAACCCACGTGTTCCTATAATTGCTTTTTATAATTTTATTTGTCGCTTAATTGTGTGTTTCACGATTATAGGTGACTAGAAGCTGTGCGGGACAGTCTTAGCTCCAACGCTCAGCAGAGAGTAGTGCACCAACTGAGCTGCCTACACCTACTCCGTCTGTGGAAATAATTCAGATGATAGCTGATGTGATCTTCACGATGATCAATGCCCAACCTGAAAGGCATGTGCAGCCCCTGTTTCTGTGGTGGCTTCACTGACGGTTGATGCACTCGAGCAAAATTCAATAAGAAGATCCTCGGATTAGAAGTTAAACATGTGTTTGGTGTAGGGAGCGCACACAATTGATGAATACTTCCATGTCTTTGTCATGCTACGACACTGTGTAGGGTTGATGTTGGAGGATGAGGAGACCAAAGTCAATAGATTTTATAATGGTCTGCGCGATGAGCTACGGTTTCTATTGGTGGGGCCAAAGTTATTTGGATTCCGGATATTGGTGGAGTTGGCTAGATCTTTGGAGATAGATTTGGCACAAGTATACCAGATGCCAGAGCTCTAAGTACCAAGCTCTTCAAATTCTAGGTATCAAAGTTGGAATAAGAAGTCCAAAACTTTTGGACGAGGCCCAATTATCTGCTATACTTGCGGTAAGCCGGGACATATAGCCCAAGAGTATCGTAGTGATGTTCCGAGGATGAAGAAGGCTAGGTCTGGAGCAGCTACAAGGTGAGTTCCACTTACTTGCTACACGTGTGGCAAAGGGGGACATTATGCTAGAAACTATCGCAGTAGCTCTCCGACGATGGAAAAATAAAATGATGTTACAAGTGTGAATAAAGGAGTAGCTGTAATATACTACTGTATTTTCTACTTTATGTAAGAATGCATGCTCTACATGTTACAAACTAGGATCAAACGTGTTGTTCACCAAGCCGACAAGAATTCTTTTTGACTGAGCGCATCGTATCCCTTTCTATTCATGAACTTGTGTTATTTATCAAAGTGTTTTTATTAATACTAAATATAAGATTGGGATGATGCTGCCTTATGATTAGAGGGTGAATGCATGTAGAGAGATTTGTGTTAGGTGCGGATAGAAAGTCATGACTTTGGATTGGAAGCATCTGTGTTGCCGATATCTAAGTTCGATGTGATCTTTGACATGGACAAGCTCTCGGAGCAGCATGCCTGAATTGATTGCAACTCAAAGGAAGTCACACTGGGATTAAACACCAAATGTGAGACTGAATTCGCTGTTATGTGAGAATCGAGTGAGATATTTATGTCTGCTCTCCAAGTGGTCAAGGCAGTTTGGAAAGGCGCGGAGTTGTCCTTCACACTATTGGAGGTTGTAGAACCTAAGTCCAGTTTGAGTGACGTTCCCATTGTGTCAGTGTTTGCGGATGTATTTCCTAAAAATCTCCATGAGATTCCACCTTAACGAGAGATCGACTTCACTATTGACTTGGTTCTAGGTGCGAAACCTATGTCACACTCACTATACTGTATAACACCAAAAAAAGATGGTGGAACTAAAGGTTCAGTTATAGGAATTGCTAGAGCAAGGCTATATACGTCCAAGTATTTTACATTGGAGTGCACCGGTCATCTTTGTGAAGAAGAAGGACGGAAGCTTGCATCTATGCATTGACTTTTGTGAACTAAACAAGCTTGCAGAAAATAACAAGTATCTGATTCCGAGAATCGATGATTTATTTGATCAGCTGGTTGGATCAACTATCTATTCGAAGCTAGATTTGAAGTCCGACTATTATCAGTTGAGGATCAGGAAAAGTGATATTCTCATGGCAGCGTTTGACACACGCTATGGACATTATGAATTCACTATGATGTCATTTGGGTTATCGAATGCACCATCAGTATTCATGGATTTGATGAACAAGACCTTTAGATAGTATTTAGACCGATTTTTGATCGTCTTTATAGATGACATATTGGTATACTCTCAGTCTGAGGAGGACCATGCGAATCATTTGAGGTTGGTTCTGCATACCCTGAGAAGGAATCGACTCTATACCAAGTTCTTGAAGTGTGAGTTTTTGCTAGTATCTGTGGCTTTTCTTGATCATGTGGTTAGTGGCGAGGGTATTATCGTGGATCTAGCAAAGATAGTTGCGATACGGGAGTGGCCCATGTTGACTATTGTGGAAGAAGTCGGGAGCTTTTTTGGACTTGCTGGCTACTATATGCGCTTCGTAGAGAACTTTTCGTAGATAGCTCTACCTCTCACTACGTCGACAAGGAAGGATCAAAAGTTCATTTTGATGTCAGAGTGCGCACGAGCTTTTGAAGAGTTGAAAAGTCATTTGACCACGATGCCTATTGTAAAATCCCGACTTTTATTGGGCCTCCAAAGCCCAAGTAGGCCCAAAAAAAGTGACCCGAATCCTACCCATGACCTGGTAAAAGGTAACCTTAAGCGGGAAATGGAGCTAGAGAACTCCGATTTGAGTTCTGTCAATTCTTGTGGCATCGTATAGTTAGTACGAACGCATCGGAACTCGTCCCGTTGGACCCCGAGGTCATATAGTAGATATGACCATCCCTCGTAAAATATCACGAAGATAAGATTTTGAATATCGGTCTAGAGAACTCTGATTTGAGTTTTGTCACTTCCTATGGCCTCGTATAGACAATACGAGCACGTCAGAACTCGTTGCATCACAATCTGAGGTCTAACGATGAATATAGACATTTTGACTAATTTAGTGCGCATCGGCGCACAGTTTTTGGACTTTTACCAAACGAACTCTGATTTAACCCTAGTTAGTGGCTTTAGACCCGTATAGTCAATGCGAGGTCAACAGAAGTCCCTCTAGACAATTTCGATGATGAATAGTCAACTATAGGTCAAATCGAGCATATTCGTGCACCGAAAAGCATGCACGCACAAATTATGACGCGACACCCCGAATTTCACTCGACTCCCGGTATCTTGGACCCACCTTGAATTTGACCAGCAAGAGGGTCCCATCCTAGGGTTGACTTTGGTCAAACCCCATAACAATTCCAAATTTTTGGAATTTTCCAAAAGAGGCACATACCTCCTCCACATTAATGGTCTAGGCCCTTCTCCCCCTCACCCTTGGGCCACCAATCATCAAGAAGGAAGGCCATGGGCCAAGATGGGCCCAATCTCTCCTTATCCCTCCTTATCCCTCCCCCTCTTTTTTTCCCTTAAGAAGCAAGGCCCAAGCCCAAGCCCACCTAAGGAAAACCCATAGAGGAGGCCCCACCTGCTACTGGCCAACCAGGAGGTGCTCTGTGTCCACCCAAGTGGAGGAGAAGAACTCATTCTATCTCTCCCTCTCAGGTTAATCCCATACCGGGGATGAGGGTGAGGCTGCCCCCCCCCCCTCAGGCTATAAAATCCCCTACCCCTGCCTTTCTCTCCACCAAGCCATACGAGCCCAAGGGAGCCCTCATCGGAACCCTAGCTCGCCGGAAAACTTCAACCCAAGCCAAGCTCCCCCGCCACCTTACATGGCCGACCAAGACGGCTCCTCCCAAGCCCCTCCTGTATAGGTAAAAACTTTCTTCTCCTCCTTCCCCATCTTCTGGACGACTTGCATGGGCCTCCCGGCGGTCGGAGCGCCGCCGACACCACCCGACCCATGCTCCAGGTCAGGTGGTGGCCGCAGGAAGTATAGCCCATCCCAGCGCCGATGGTGGCGCTGGAGAAGGGCTAAACCACCTAGACGACTTTTCTCGGTGGGTGAAAGGTCGGGGTGCCGCCAGAAAATGCCGCCCCGACGGCACCCGAGAAACAGGGTTTTGCTCTGTTTTACCTCCGGCGGCGGCCGACGGTGGTTGGTCGTCGGGCCACCACCGGAGAAGGGCCCTTCCCTCGACGTGCCGGCCGGGGGTGGTTTAGGGGGTGGGCTCAATGCCGGAGAGGCGAGGTGGTGCGGTGGCGCTGGGAGCAGAACCACCGCCACCCCGCTCACGGGTTGCTAAATTAGGCAGTGGCCGGCGGCGGTGGGCCGCCGGACCACCACCCAGGGACTCGCCAGCCCCCGCCGAACCTATCGGGGCAGCGCCGACACCCAGTAGTGACCGGCCGGCGGTGGTAGAGGGCCGCCACCTCTTTCTACTACAAAGAAGAAATCGCCGTCGTCCATCTCTGGTGATGAGATGGACGACAGGGATAGCCTCTTCCCCCCCCCCCCCTCACCTCCATTTCTGTGTCCCCCACAACGGATCCACAATAAATCCGCTGTGGGGAAGCAGCGACGCGTTAAGCTGTCCGGCTCAATCTCAGCCATAAAGATTGTGTTTGATCTGCTAATTGCAGACCAAATCCCTTAACAGAATATTATGAATTTGTTTAGGCCAAATTGGAGACCCAAGGGGAAAAGTGGAAATATTTTTGAGAATTTTTGAAAATATTTTAGTATTTTTAAAAGCATAAATTAAGTTTATTAAGCCAAATTAATGGCCCAAAAGTTGGGTAAAAATTATGAAATAATTTCTAGAACCTTAATAGACTCTCTCAAGGGTTATATCAAAATTTGGGGACATAGGGATAAGAAATGAATTTTATTTCAAAATCTAAGAGTTTATGGTCGTGCTTGGTATTCATTTCGCTCACTTTCTCCGAAAATAGAAATTGGAATGCATGACTATCTCACCTGATTTAAATATCAAGCTCATTTCAGTAATTTTAATTCCAGTCTCGTACTGGTAAAGTTCGTTTCAGTACTTTTAATTCCAGTCCCACACTGGTCAAGTTTATTTCAGTACTTTCAATTCCAGTCTTGTACTGGTCAAGCTCATTTCAGTACTTTCAATTCCAGTCTCGTACTGATCAAGCTCATTTCAGTACTTTCAATTCCAATCTCGTACTGGTCAAGTCATTTCAGTACTTTCAATTCCAGTCTCATACTGGTCAAGTTCATTTCAGTACTTTCAATTCCATTCTCGTACTGGTCAAGCTCATTTCAGTACTTTCAATTCCAGTCTCGTAATGGTCAAGTTCATTTCAGTACTTTTAATTCTAGTCTCGTACTGGTCAAGTTCATTTCAGTACTTTCAATTCCAGTCTCGTATTGGTCAAGCTCATTTAAGTACTTTCAATTTCAGTCTCATACTTATAACGCCTCCGTCCGTCACATGAAATATAACAGAGGGTCCAGTCGAGGCCCCACGCCATATTCCACTGATAGTCAGCGACATTACTTATGAATATCAAAACTAATACACGCATACTAACTCAGAGAATTCTAGCGGAAGCTTTAGGGGTTATTACTGAACTCAACAATCATGAATTCCCACTATATATTAACACCACATTTATATATATCACCGGAATGTAACCAGAAATACACAAAAGTGTTTGTCCTTAAGGCCTTACAGTTAAACTTCACCGGTGTGGATTACAAACATCGGCACGCAGGCCAGCCACACATGAAAACGGTAAAACTATTCCATTCGGCCTTTGAGGGCCAGCATAGCAGCACGGGCTTCAACCCGCTATTTCCCGCTCGACTCTCCAACACCTGCATAGAGATAATCCACCCCGAGGGTGGCAAACAAGGCAATAGTCAGCATTCAACTGACCAATTTATAACGACACTACCCCTTTCCCGGGGCAGTGGTATTCCTTCCCTGGAGGCATAGTATTTTCACAAGCAGATATATCATAAAACGTGCGCTCACACACAGTTCAATATATCACAAACATCGGTCGCACGGCCCGACGCTCCGTGCACTCAGGGCGCATTATCGGTGTACCGAAAAACCAGGGTACCACCATCGTTCAGAGATCCCAGACATAACGACAAGTTTGAGAATTTTAGTCTTAATGACACGCATGCCTAAGACTCTCATTATGCACACCAACGAGACCATTAACTTAGGTCTACCAGTCGGTCAGACATAACGTGGGTACAGTTCAGCCTTGCCCTTTGCTTAAATCTTAAAAATGACGCGGGTCAGCTTTCCCCTTACCTATTCAGTACACTAGCCTTTAAGAGCTCGCAGCTCACACAATAGCCACACTGTCCTCCAAAGACTGGCTTCACAATCAAAAAGGGAGTTAGTGTCAGTGTTTGTCACAATTGCTTGGCCATCGCGAAGCTTTTCTACGTGGATGGAAAGGAACACGTCGCTCTCCTCTTCGCGGATCTAACTTCGGCCCTTGATTCCAGCCACCAGATCTTCTCCAGTAACTTCAAGCTTCACCCAAAGCCTAACTGATGATGCATAATTTGACCTAAATTATTAATATAAAAATTTAAATAATCTAATATAAATATATTTATAATGTTAATTTTATTCGCTAAATCGTATCTTTTTATAATTCTATCCTAACCATGCCTATTTTACTATATTTTCTACGCGCAACAAACTTCGGGGCAACTTTTGGGCATATTGCGGCCAGAATCAGATCTTGGGCTGAACACGAAAGTTGTAGCTCTTGGAAATACCTTTCCAACGCATGGTTACACGACTTCATCGGATTTATGTAGCTTCGGGAATCCTCCATCGAAATTGCTATTTAGCAGGTTTCCTGCATGAATGATTCTCGTCTTTGAGCAAGAACTAAGGATCTTGGGACAAATTGCATTATTAATTATAAGAGAACACACCTTCAGTTTTGGCATTCCAAACTAAATGTCGAGTGCAGTCATGCCACGGTGTTGTTGAACTATATTCAAGAATGAAATGAAGCCACAATGGTCCGATGAGATTTTTTCTCCTAAGTTTGAAAGAGGCTAGCCACCTTTGACTAAATATTCAGCATGTGTTCTTAAAGGAAGCTTCTTGGAAAGAGAGAAAGTTAGCTAATTTTTATCATGCTTTTCATGATAAGTATGAAAGAGGCTAGCCACCTTTGACTATATTTCCAACATGTGCATTTTGACGAAGGGAAGCTTCATGGAAGCTTCATCCTCATGCCAAATTCCAACTCTACCCCCTTGGTTTTGGCCCTATAAATAAGCATGAAGGAAGGGGGGAAAAGATCATCATTCCTCCTTCATTTGAGCCTTCTAGAGAGCAATTGAGAGTTTATTTTTAGAGTATTTTAGATTAATGTTTTCATGCTTTAATTTTCTTGCAATCTCTTTTATCGCACTTGTAATCTTATTGTAAACTCTCCTTGTAATGTCTTTATGCCCTTTTTGTAATTTCCTTTCAATAAGAATAATATAGTTTGTTATTCCTTTTCTCTCTCTCTCTTTCTTATTTTGCATATTCTTAACATGATTTTCATTTCCTACACAATTATGAGTAACTAAATCCTCATAGTACTCGATCTTGATGATCTGAGGATGAGTTGATCAGTTATGATGCTCTAACTCTCTTTCTCTTTTTAGAATCTAGGCCTTCAATTTACTCTTGATTTATTTCGAATGAAACTATATTATCGATATATAGTCTCCATTCATGTTTTCATTCTTGCACGCACCTCTCGAGAGAGAATGACGTAAATCTCCCGGATTGGAGTCAAATCCAATAGCAAGGTTCACTACTTAAAGCGAGTGTTAGGTATTCGGATACGGGACGAGAGTTCGGTCGGATCTTCCTAACCTCAGTTGGGCACTTCTTCGAGAGAAGCGTGTTCATGTTTTGGGAACCCCCACGGTCAAGGTATCTTTATTTTATTAAGTTAAAGTTTGTGATTGCTTTCTTGATTAATTTTTCCAAAGAAATTCAAGATTGAGTACTTCCGCTTAAATCATCGTTTATCCTTTTTTTATTTGCAAGTAATTTTCTCTCTTCTCTAATTTAGTAAGCAAGCCCAAAAAGAACTTTTATTTGATAAGATAATAGTAACTCCTTGAAGTAGAAGTAATCAAACTGCCCCGGGTAATACGACCTTGATATTGAACTTAATATCCTATACTATATGTAATAAGGTACACTTGCCTTCCTCGAATATAGAATCGGAGAACATCTCACAACTACACTTTCACCTTTTCTCTCCATAACTTTTTCTTCTCCACGTATAATCCCTTTCTCCACGTAATTTTTATATCACTAACACAAGCCGAAAGTTTTCTGCCTTAGAACTGGGAAGCAAGGAAGAGAGAGAGAAAAGGAAATAATTACTTCCTCAATCCATCCCTCTACAGATATGGCCTCGGATTTTACCCCATCCTTACGATCTCTTCACATCAAACGAAAACAACAGCTCAGGTTTGAGCTAACAGAGTCAACCACCGCTCAATGGCTTCTCTCCAGCCATCTGATACGAGTCGCTGCTCAGCCATATCCTCGTTTGTCGACAAATTGTCGAACGGGCTGATAGCATCCAAAATCATTGAGCTCCGCTCGACGATCTTCGTCGAGCTGCGCTCGACTTTAAACCTTCTATCTCTCCAACTCTTTTTTGGGATATTACAATCCTCCCCTCCTTACAAAAATTCCGTCCCGAAATTTGCATACAACACCCAGAATACAATAACCAATATGTTATAACATACATTTTCTGTACAATAAAAATGTTATATCAGTTTATAACAAAAAATGTTATCATAGGTTATACAAACAACTCGGGAAATTCAGCACACATGGTTTGCTCCCGCTCCCAGGTTAGCTCCTCTCGACCACAGTTGTCCCACCGGACCTTGACCATCCCGATTGTCTTGTTTTGCAACTGCTTATCCGCTTTATCCTCAATCCGAATGGGCCTAAACTTCATCGTTAGCCTAGACTCGATCGGTACACGATCATTCGTAATTACCTGAGTTAGATCTTTCATGGCTTTTTGAAGCATGGATATGTGGAACACATCATGTAATCCACTCAATTCTACCGAAAGAGCTAGCCGATAGGCAACTTCTCCAACTTGCTCCACCACTTCAAACAGACTAAGTTACCTCAGACTTAAATTTTTCAAGCGCTGAATCCTGGACACACCCTTGAATGGTATGATTTTCAAGTATACCCACTCGCTAACCGCAAAATCTATGTTTTGGTACTTGGCGTTGCAATACTTTGCCTGCCTATCTTGGGCTATCAGTAGCCTCTCCCGAATAGAGTGTATCGTCGAAATTGACTCTTCGACTTCCTTATGCTTATATAATTTTTACTCGCTTGTTTCCGCCCAAGCTAATGGTGTACGACATTTCATACCATACAACGCTTCAAACGGTGCACTATTTATGCTAGCTTGATAACTATTATTGTAGGCGAACTCTACCATATAGAGACGTTCTTCCCACCTCTTCCCAAAATCCAAGGCGCACATTCGTAGCATGTCCTCCATCGTTCAGTTGGTCCTCTCAATCTGACCATCTGTTTGTGGATGAAAGGTCATACTACACGTTAATTTTGTCCCTAATAACTGACGGATTAGTCTCCAATCATTTGAAGTAAAATGACCATCTCGATCACTTACGATGCTACGGGGAACACCGTGCAATCGTACTATTTACTCAATATAAAGCTTAGCCAAGACTTCCACTGAATCGTCTCTCTTGATCGGAATGAAGTAAGCCACTTTAGTCAACTAGTCTGCAATCACCCAAACCGAATCATTACCGTGTTGAGATCTCGACAAACCGTGCACGAAATCCATCAAAATATCATCAAACTTCCATTCCGGAATAGGTAACGACTTCAGAAAACCTCCAGGCTTCTTGCATTCAGCTTTCACTAAGGCACGAGTCTGACATTTAGCCACGTAATGTGCTATGTCTTTCTTTAAACCCGGCCACCAGAACAGCTTTTTCATGTCTTTGTACATCTTTGTGCTCCCTGGGTGGATTGAGTATTTCGTAAAGTGAGCCTCATACATCAATTCTTCTCTTAGCTTACCCATAATCAGGATGCACAAACAACCATCTTTTCGCAAAAGGCCGTCATCCCAGAAGAATTGGGCATTTGACCCATCTATTGCATAGCGTTGTAGACTTTTATCCAGTTCCGTTGCTCGCCGAACCCTGTCCGCAAGGTCATACTATACCTCCGACAAGTTTAGACATGCACTTGTAGTGGAATTCTTTTCAACACAAGAAATGTATAGGTTCTCCAATTCCTGGATCAGATGCTCGTCATGCACCTACAACCAACTTTACCCTTGCCGGAGTCCTACGACTCAATGCATCTGCGACCACATTGCCCTTCCTGGGAGTACAGTGAATATAGAAGGTGTAGTCCTCAAATAACTTCATCCACCTTCGTTGTCGCATATTTAGACTTTTTTGATCCAGAAGACACTTAAGGCACTTATGGTCCGTGAAGATGTTAACTTTCACGCCATATAAGTAAGGACGCCACAGTTTAAGTGCAAATATCACCACCGCCAACTCCAACTTGTGGAAGGGGTAGTTCCTTTCATGCACTTTCAACTGGCATGAGCCATAAGCTATCACTTTTCCAAACTAAAAAGCACACAGCCTATGCCACTCCCTGGCACATCACTATAAATCTCAATGTCGTCCGTACCACAAGGCAACGTCATAATAGGCGCCGTAGTAAACGACTCTTTAGCTCTTCAAAAGCTCGGGCGCACTCCGGTGTCCAAACGAACTTTTGATATTTCCTCGTCATTGTGGGGAGAGGTAAGGCTATCCGCGAACAGTAACCAGCAAGTCCAAGGAATGCATAACTTAGCTACAATAGACAACACAGGTCACTGCTGTATCGTAACTATCTTCGCAGGATCTACTGCCATACCTACAACACTACCGGCATGGCCAAGAAAAACCCACCGACGATAGCCAAAACTCGCACTTTGAGAACGTGACATAGAGCTTGTTCTTTTTCAGGGTGTGCAACACCATTCATAAGTGATTTGGATGGTCTTCTTCAGACTGAGAGTACACTAAAATGTCGTCAATAAAGATGATGACAAATAAGTCCAAGTACTCTCGAAATGTTCAGTGCATTAGGTCTATGAATATCGATGACACATTTGTTAGACCAAACGACATTACCGTGAACTTGTAATGACCATAACGTGTACCAAACGCTATCTGGGGAATGTCGCATTCCCGAATCCTTAACTGATCATAACCAAATCTTAAGTCTAGCTTAGAGTAGACAGTTGATCCTACTAGCTGATCGAATACGTTATCACTCCGTGGAATCGGATACATGTTCTTCTCTGACAACTTATTCAGTTCTCTATAGTTAATGTATAGCTGCAGGCTACCGTCCTTCTTTTCTTTTCCCTAAAGGGGCCAGTGCACCTCAAGGTGACACCCTGTGACTCCAATAATATTATCTTAGCAATTCTTCTAGTTGAACTATTCATTTTGCCATCTAATCTAGCTATTCTCGATATGGGGAGCGGGCTACAGGTTTCACACCTGGCACCACCGCAATAGTGCCGTTGGTCTCTTCAGGGGACATCACCCATGGAGGTCATTAGGAAACACATCTGTATAAGAAAATACAATAGGAGTGTCACTCAATCGGGCTTTGACCTAAAGGCTGCTATAGGCATGAAGAATTACTTCATGCACATCCAAACAAGTTTGACGACTTGAAGATCAGACATCCATATCTTGCTCGATCCTCGCATACAAGCAAACTTAGTCCCTCGTTCGGTGATCTTTCCCAGTGTGACTTCTGTGAAGGTGTAATCTATACCGGTACGCTGCTCTAAGAGCAAGTACATACCTATGATCACATCAAATACAACTATTGTCAGCACAGACGCTCCTACGTCCTGGTATGACATCATAAAGACATCTTAACATATCACTTTCTACCAATATTCACTCTTTTCACTACAACTATATCATTCCACTCTTATTTGTGATACGCACATAAGCACACAGGGAATATATTAAGCCTTAATCAAACGACTTCTTGATCATTCATCACAACATGTTTATATACGCAAAACAAGTATTGTATACATCATTCCTTACGGTACATAATTACAGTTATTTATGTACATACATTCAACATTCCCTTTTTGTTTGGTGTCATCTAAGGGCCACTTCGGCAGTCTCAGGCTATATGTCCTTCTTTTCCACACGAGTAGCAAGTGTGTGGAGTTCGCCCTACAACTGCTCCAGCCTTAGCTTTCTTTGTCCTTAATGCATCACCATGGCATTCTTGGGAAAGATGTCCTACCTTATCACAAGAAAAACAAACATATGAACCACACCTTTTCTTTGTTCCCATGATTGTGGAAGAGGTTTATTCCAACAGATGTAACTTATTCTTCCACTTATAAGAGTTTGATGTTGAATTACTTGCACAGTTCGGCACGTTGAACTCTTGCGTCGCCCTGAAATTTGTCAAGTACATTTCCAAAGACCTACCAGTCATTACCAAATCACAAAATCCAAGTAACTTTGGACCCACCAATAAACGTCATAGTTCATCGTGCAGACCATCATAAAATTTGTTGGTCTTAGTATCCTCGGTCTCAAATACAAACTCTACATGTTGTCTCAGCACAAAAAATGCATGAAAGTACTCCTTGACCATGTACGGTCCTTGACTCAGACACATATTAAAAGGCGGAGCCGATGCTCTTCCCCTTGCCATCTGCTCAAGTACACCAACCGGCATGGGACTCACCACAGGAACAGAGGGTTGTACATATCCCTCATGTTGGGACTTGATCATTACGAAGAACACATCAACGATCAACCAGACCGTCTCTACCGAAGGAGGAGGTGTTGGAACCTTAGTTGGCGTATTAATCCCCATCGAATGCTGGGGATCTTGCTGCCCCTCACTACTTCTAGTCACCTACAATCGTGAAATACACAATTAAGCAACTAAAAAATTGCAAAAGGCAATACCAAGAATGCACAAGTTCCCCAAATATGTTTATTTTCATTCCTAAGTGGACATTCTTGAGTTCATTTATGTTAAAACGGTAAGCACTTACACGTGCTCGACACCCCTCAAAAGAATCCGTCCACGAATTCGCATGAGGAAGACCAAGACAAGCTGATACCAAATTATAACGCCTCCGTCTGTCACATGAAATATAACAGAGGGTCCAGTTGGGGCCCCATGCCATATTCCACCGACAGTCGGCGACATTGCTTATGAATATCAAAACCAGTACATGCATCCTAACTCAGAGCATTCTAGCGGAAGCTTTAAAGGTTATTACTGAACTCAACAATCATGAATGTCCACTATATATAAACAACCATATTTATATATATCACTGGAATGTAACCAGAAATACACAAAAGTATTTGGCCTTAAGACCTTACAGTTAAACTTCACAGGTGTGGATTACAAACATCGACATGTAGGTCGGGCACACATGAAAATGGTAAACTATTCCATTCGGCTTTAAAGGGCCAGCATAGCAGCATGAGATTCAACCCGCTATTTCTCGCCAGGCTCTCCAACACCTGCACATAGACAATCCACCCCGAGGGTGGCAAACAAGGCAACGGTCAGTATTCAACTGACCAATTTATAACGACCATACCCCTTTTCCGGGGCAGTGGTATTCATTCCCTACATGCATAATATTTTCACAAGAAGATATATCACAAAACGTGCTCTCACGCACAGTTCAATATATCACATACATCGGCCGCACAACCCGACGCTCCATGCACTCATGGCACATTATCGGTGTACCGAAAAACCAGGGTCCCACCACCGTTCAAAGGTCCCAGACATACCATTAAGTTTGAGCATTTTAGTCTTAATGGCACGCATGCCTAAGACTCTCATTATGCGCTCCAATGAGACCAATAACTTAGGCCTACCAGTCGGTCAGACATAACGCGGGTACAGTTCAGCCTTGCTCGTTGCTCAAATCGTCAAAATGACGCGAGTCAGCTTTCTCCTTACCCGTTCGACACACTGGCCTTTAAGAGCTCGCAGCTCACACAATAGCCACACTATCCTCCAAGGACTAGCTTCACAATCAAAAAGGGAGTTAGTGCCAACGTTAATCACAATCGCTTTGCGGGACCAATGGAAACTCTCTTTCTGCGCCCAAACTCAACCCAAACCCTGCAGCCTCCTGCAATGCCAGAAATCTGGTTTTTCACATCACAAATAGCTCCCAAAGAACTATCTCTGTTGGAGATATTCACTATCGCTCTATGACACCCAACTGGTCTTAAATTATGGATTTCTAGGGTATTTTTCTGGATTACAACTCCAGTACCCCGCAGACCCCGTATATTACTCGTTTATACTCGGAGTCTTCTCCGACACTCAAAAAGACCATCACCAATCCAGACCAACCTGTCTAGATGGGCTTCACACAACATGGTTATTCCGTACTACACATTTCCGGATCTATATGCAAGACTCGTTGGGGATTTCATGAATCAACCCAAAGGAATTCCTTTGACTCTCCACCTTTTGGTAGGGGATTCCATGTATATGCCAAAAGAAGGACTTCACTAGTCCAAGAAGAAAGATCGTTACTCTTGTAGCTCTCTTCGGGGCCATGTCAAAGCTTTTCTATGTGAATGGAAAGGAACACGTCGCACTCCTCTTCGCGGATCTAGCTTCGGCCTATGATTCCAGCCACTAGATCTTCTCCAGTAACTTCAAGCTTCACCCAAAGCCTAACACCAGCCGAAAGTTTTTTGCTCCATAACTGGGAAGTAAGGAAGAGAGAGAGAGAGAGAAAAGGAAATAATTACTTTCTCAATCCATCCCTCTATAGATATGGCCTCGGGTTTTACCCCAACCCTATGATCTCTTCACATCAAACGAAAACAACGGCTCAGGTTTGAGTTGACAGAGTTAACCACTGCTCAGTGGCTGCTCACCAGCCATCTGACACGAGTCACCGCTCAGCCATATCCTTGTTTGTCGACATCGAACGGGCTGATAGCAAGCCAAATTCATCGAGCTCCGCTCGACGATCTTCGTCGAGCTCCGCTCGACGATCTTTGTCGAGCTCCGCTCGACTTTAAACCTGCTTTCTCTCCAACTCCTTTTTGGGGTGTTACAGTACTGGTTAAGCTCATTTCAGTACTTTTAATTTCAATCTCGTACTGGTCAAGTTCATTTCAATACTTTCAATTCCAGTCTCGTACTTGTCAAGTTCATTTCATAACTTTCAATTCCAGTCTCGTACTGGTCAAGTTCATTTCAGTACTTTCAATTCCAGTCTCGTACTGGTCAAGTTTATTTCAGTACTTTCAGTTCAAGTCTCGTACTGGTCAAAATCATTTTTTTGCTTTCAATTCAACTCCAGTCTCGTATTGGTCAAGTCTAATTCAGTACTTTCAATTCAGTACTATTACAATTTTGTACTGGTCATTCCAGCGCTCCAATTATGCAATTTTCATAATCAGTAGCATTAATCACCACTTTTATTTATGCAATTTACTGCTTTAAGCCGGGTCCTGCTCTAACGAGCAGTTGTCTATTAAGGTCGAGCCTTAGATGAGGATAACCAGAGTTGAGGTATTACTCCAGGTTTAGCCTCAAATAAAGAGCTTCCACGCTCCTTATTGAAAGTTGAGTTGAGCGCTGCTGCTCGAAGTTCAAAAACATAATAGGGCAGGCCGCCGCAGACCCGATATGTGCTAATAAAATTATCTGTTCAATTGCTTGTAAATTGCTTGCGGTGAATTGTGGCGGGTCAGTCCCTTTCGCAGACCGTTCGTACCGGTGCGGGAAGGTTGATGACTCAAGGCAACAGAAGAGATGGGTACCACGGGTGATCGACCATTATCTTTCCTCATTGGGTTTTCCTCCACTAGTTAGCCAAAATATCATATCGCCGGATATCGCTCACATCCAATAGTACACGAGGTTGTACGTTGGGCCCTGGGGCTGTGCAGTACGACTACCCCAGAAGTGGCAGGACTAGCCACTATCTCCAACGGCCACATCGGTGAGGCCCACGGGGCTCGCTACCCTGCTTGAACAGAAGCGGTCTATACTATGTCGACATAGGATGTGTGTGCGCAGCTGTTAATGCCTGTGATAGGATACATAAGGTGTATATCAGGTGTGCTGGTATAATAATAGAGCCCTTAACATAACTAATGTTAATATTGCTTCCATTTCAGTTATGTTACCTTTCTTTTATTGCTTCTCCTAGATTAATTACTATGATAACCCTCTCATGCTTCAGATATCTTATACTATTGGGTGCGTGTGCGCTCGTCCCAAGGATATGGATCTGGGGAGGGGATTTGTTTATACTTAACCGTGTGACTAATGGTTATTTTAAATGACCAATCACAGGAAATGGTGCACCGTAGCGACCCCCTACCGCAGGAGAACACGTCGGTGGTTAGGACCACCCGAGTGGAAGCACCACTGATGTCTGAAGAGTTTCGAGATGTGAGTACCAGTGAGCAGGATAGAGAGTGAGAGGGAGATACTATGAGTAGAACTTGTACAGCCTACATGCTTATATAATAACATAGGTTATGGCCTTGTACTCATGTAAATATTTATGGAGTTGCATATATACTAGTGTTTTCCAGTTAATGCTTCCGCAAAAATCTCTAATGTGTTGTGAATATTGTGATTCTATCCCAGCAAGGCGGCCCCCTAGTGCTTAGTAGAGTGGGTCTCTACCCCAAAAAGGAGCACTGGGTGGACGCTTTGGGCACAAAAGATCCCCTTAGGCCCGACCCGACCTAAGGTTTGGGGGGGTCTTACACCTATTTTGTGTTTGTTATGTGGTGTAGAAGGCTATGAGATATACAACGTTGTCTCAGGGAGCGGCCTAGGATGTGTTCTTCTGCAGTTCAGGAAGGTTATAGCTTATGGCTCACGCGCTGGAGGTGCACAAGAGAAATTATCCAGTCCACGAATTGGAGTTGGCGGCTGTGATATTTGCCCTGAAGCTGTGGCACCATTACTTGTATGGCGTGAAGATTGACATATTTATGGAACATAAGAGCCTAAAGTATCTGCAAAATCAAAAGGATTTGAATATGCGACAAAGGAGGTGGATGGAGTTCCTTGGGGACTATACGTTTGAGATACACTATGTTCCCGAGAAGGGAAATATTGTCGTTGATGCGTTGAGTAACAGGGCTCAGGTGCAGACCAACTGGATACAGATGCATGATAAGAGTCTTATTCGAGATTTGGAAGCCTTGTAGATCGCTTGTGTTGATCAGAGCTCTAGTGCAAATGCATGATTAAATTGGACAAAGGTGCATATGACATCACAAACAGGATTCGACAAGTGTTGGAGCTGTATGACAACATGAAATGGTATTTGGAAGAGTCTAGGGATGGGTCAATTTTCCAGTTCTCTATTGACAATGGTCTTTTGTAGAAGGATAGTTAGTTGTGCGTACTAAACGTTGGCAAATTACGGGAGGAATTGATATAAGAGGCACACTTTATAAAGTACTCAATCCACCAGAGGAACACAAAGATGTTCAAGGATATGAAAAAATTGTTTTGGTGGTCATGGTTGAAGAAGAACATAGCTCTTTATATGGCAAAGTGTCATTCTTGCATCATAGTAAAGGATGGATGTCAAAAGCCTAGTGGTTTTCTGAAGTCATTACCAATATCAAAGTGGAAGTTTGACAACATAACTATGGATTTCATACATGGTTTGTCGGGATTGCAACGCGGAAATGATGCCATTTTGGTGATCGTGGACCGGTTAATAAATGTGTCACACTTCATTCCAAATCGGAGGAACGATTCAGTGGAAAAGTTGGCCAGACTTTATGTTGAACAGGTCGTACGATTGTGCAGTTTCCCCGTAGCATCGTTAGTGACCGAGATGGGTGTTTCACATCAAATGATTGGAGGCTTATTCATCAACTGTTGGGTACCAAGTTGAAGTTCAGCACGACCTTTCATCCTCAGACGGATGGTTAGACTGAGAGAGTAAACAGAACGATGCAAGATATGCTTCACATGTGTAGCTTGGATTTCAGGAAGAGGTGGGATGACCATCTCTATATGATAGAATTCGCCTACAATAATAGCTATCAAGTAAGTATTCAAATGACGCCTTTTGAGGCCTTATACGGTAGGAAGTGTCGTACTCCATTGTCTTGGATAGAAACGGGTGAATCAAAGTTGTATAAACGTAAAGACGTCGAAGATGCGACTTCGACGATACGTTTGATTTGAGAGCGATTGCTGATTGCTCAAGATAGGAAAGCAAAGTACCACGATGCCAAACACCAAAATGTAGAGTTTGCGATGGGTGATTGAGTGTATCTCAAGATAAATCCATTCAAGGGTGTATCTAGGATTTGATGCTTGAAAAAGCTGAGTCTGAGCTACCTAGCTTGGGCCATTTGAAATCGTTGAGCGGATTGGTGAAGCTGTCTATCGATTGAATATTTCAGCTGAACTCAGTGGTTTGCATGATGTGTTTCATATATCGGTGTTGCGGAAGGCTTTGAAAGAGCCTACACAAGTGGTTGTTGTTGAACAAGTGTTGGTCGATAGTGAGTTGATAATTAAAGTCAAGATCATTCGAATCGAGGATACAAAGATCAAACGATTGCGGAACAAAGAGATCAGAATGGTCAATGTCCATTGGGACAACTGTGTTCATGAGGAGCTCTCATGAGAGTGTGAGCAGACCATGCGAGAAGAGTTCCCTGAACTGTTCCGTTGAGGTACATTTTATATGTTTTGTACTTCCGTGTTATTTCCTGTTAAGAGTAAATTTCAGGACGAAATCTCTTAAAGGAGGGGAGAATTGTAATGCCCAAAATTTCCTGAAAATAATAGGAAATTGGTCATTGGAGGTTACCGCCAGGCGATAAAGCTAGCACTGGCAGTATCCAGCTGATTTAAAAGACCAGCATCTCTGGAAGGTAACACTCGATGATAGTATGATACCATGCGGCGGTAGCCAATGAATTAATTCAACCATTGTCTTTGGACGGTACAACCCTTTGGTAGAGGTAATGCTAGCGGTAGTGTGCCACATGTTGGATAAGGTTGAGGCGGTCTTTGAGCGGCAGAATGACGTTGAATGGGCCAAGCGGCCACTGCCTAAGCTACCGCGCCGCGATAGCTAGTTACTACGTGGCGGTAGTTTTATGATAAAAGCTTGAGATGAGAAATATTCCTCATTTCTCTCTTTCTCTCTCTCTCTTGGATCCTGAGATAGAAGAAGGAGAAGGATATGAGAGCAAGGGTAAGGATGATCCAGCCCTGAAGGAAAGCTGTGAAGGCATTCTTGTGGTCATATTTACGAGCCGAAGCTAGATCCGCGGAGAGGAAGGTGTTGTGACCGTTTCCATCTGAATCAGTTGTGATTTCATGTCTCCTAAGCGATCGATAAGGGTAACGATCTTTCTTTTTAGACATGTGAAGTCCTTAATTTGGCATAGTTGCATGAAGTCCTCCACTGTTTGGTGGAAAATGAAGGGATTTATGACGGGTTGATACAAAGTATCCCCGGTAGAAATTGCATACAGAATCCAGAATCAAAGTACGGAATAGGCATGCTGTGAGAAGCCCATCTGGATAGGTTAGTATGGATTGGTGATGATTATCTTTTGTTAGCATGTCAGAGAAGACTCTGTGGTTAAACGTGTAGTTTACGGAGTCATGGGGTATGCAGGTTGCTGCAGTGAGAGTACTAGAGTGGTATTTAGGAAAACACCCAAAATTTTGGTGAAGAAATGATGTGATGTCCCCTACTGCGCGACAGTAGTGCTACTGCCGACGGTAGTGCTATCGCCAACGATAGATTTCAGAGAGCTATATTTGTGAGGCTTGTCACTTAGAGACTAGGGGGCCAATATATTTAGTTGTGAGCTTTAATTTCCCATCTTTGGTGGCCATGAGTGCCGGCCTTGAATTATTGGATGTGAGCTTTGATTGCCTATCTTTGGTGGCCGTGAGTGCCAACCTTAAATTATTGAGTTGTGAGCTTAAAGTGTCCAGCTATATTGGTTGTGAGAGCCAGCCTTGAAACATAACGTGGTTATGTATTTTATGAATGGGCAAGGGGAGGCAGACCCATGTCATGGTTTGTTGCATCCGATGATTTGAGCAACGTGTTATGGCTGAACTGTATCCAACCCTATATAGATCGACTTGGAGCGAGTCACTAAAGTAAATCTTGGAGAACCTCTTTGACTTTGCCGTGTCCATAGGTGAGAGTCTTAGGCTTCTGGCCGGAAAGACTAGTAATGCTCAAATAAATATTGAAGCATCACATAGTGCGGTAATGGGCCTGGAAAAGTCCAGAACACCAAAAATGTGCCCTGAGTGCACGGGTCGTGTGGCCGTTTGTGCCAACATTTGTAATGAATTGTGCTTAAATTGCACGTTCTGATTCCATTATATATACATGTTGTGTACCTGCAGGGAAGGAGCGCCGCTGGCCCGAGTGAGGGGTGAGGTCGTTATAATTTAGTCAGCTAAAGCTGACCGTTGCCTTATTTACTACCTCTTCGTGGATTGTCCCTATGCAGGTGCTGGAGAGCCGAGCAGGAAGTAGCGGGATAAATCCCTATTGAGCTATGCTGGCCCTCTAAGGACCAAAGGCGAATCTTTTACTATTTTCATGTGTAGCCGGCATGTGTGCCGAAGTATGTAAAATACATTTGTAAATGAAACATTTTGTAAGGCCTTAAGGCCAAAAAACTTTGTGTATTTTATTTGTCATTCCTATTGTGTATTAGTTCCTGTGTTGAGTTCTAAGTAAATTTTAAATACTTTCGCTAGAATGCAACTCTGAGTTAGGATGCATTAATGATTTGGTTTCAATGCGTAACTCCACTGACTATTCGTAGAATATGATGTGGGGCCCCTGCCAGACCTTTTTTTATATTCTACGTGTCAGATGTGGGTGTTATAGTTGAGGCAGGCAGAGTCGTGGTACCCTATTCTAGAGAAGCTAGCTTTCGCCTTGGTGATTTCGGCACAGAGGCTCCACCCATACTTTCAAGCTCACTCCATCAAGTTCTCCTCCAACCATCCGCTACAAAGTATCTTGGATGACATGAAACATTTGGGAAGATTGGAAAAATAGGCAGTAGAGCTCAGTGAGTTTGATATCTCTTTCTCACCAAGAGTGGCGATTAAGGCCCAGGCGGTGGCAGACTTCCTAGCTGACTTCTCGGCTGAGGCATAAGGAGATGAAGACTCTTCCAGCCCGGTCTCTTGGAAGATGTTCATGGACAGAGCTTCAGGCAAGAATTTAGTGGGAACAGGTGTTGTGATGGTGATCCCTCGGGGAACTAAGATCGAGCAAGCAGTCGAAATCCTCTTCCTTATCACAAAAACAGGCGGAGTACGAAGCCATGGTAGTAGGCTTGCTTCTCGCTAAGGAGTTGGGGATTCAAGATCCTAAGGCCTTTATCGACTCAATGGTGGTGCTTTGCATATCAGTGGGGTTTTGAGTTGAGTGACCCTATCCTACAGAGATATTTGGAAAAGGATAAAGGCTTGGTGGGAGGTTTCCAATCTTTCTTCATCGAGCATGTGCCTAGAGAGGAGAACTCAGATGCGGACTACTTCGCCAAGTACAGCCCCAGGTCAAGAGGAACTGTGATATAGATGTTCTGACCGTCTATTGAGGAAGGGTAGATGATGGAGATCGAGCAGAGAGCTTCTTAGAAGGACCCATTCATTACGTTCTTAGCGACATGCCAACTTCCTGCCAGCGAAGAAGATCAAAGGAAATTTCGGTATAAGGCAGCCTACTATCTGCTGCACAAAGGAGAGCTATATTGCAAGACCATCTCGGCCCCCCTGGCCAGATGCCTGTCAAAAGAAGAAATTCCTCGAGTGCTCGGAGAAATTCATTCAGGAGAGTGTGTCAGCCACTCTGGGACTTGCACTCTAGAGTAGAGGATTCTGAGGCATGACTACTTCTAGCAGACCATTCGGAAGGATGCTGAAGCTTTCTCAAGGAAATGTCTAGAGTGTCAAATCATCGCTCCACTCCAGTTGCAGCCGACCCGACAACTTCGCTCAATTACAGCTCTTTGGCCTTTTGCCATCTGGGGGATGGATTTGATAGCTCTTTATCCCAAGCTAGCGGTCAGTGAAAGTTTGTTTTTGTCATAATAAACTACTTCTCTAAGTGGATTTAGGCGAAATATCTTGCCAAAAACACATCTCAGATCGTGAAGAGCTTCATTTGGGGAGAGATATCCTACAGGTTCAGGATCGCTCTCACCATCATCACCGACAATGACCCACAATTTGCTAGCTTGGAGCTGGAAGACTTCTACAAGTAGCTAGGGACGAATCTTCGATTTGCCTCTGTTCACCATCCTCAGAGGAACGTACAAGTGGAGGCCACCAACAAGCCGATCATCAACCTCTTGAAGAAGATGGTCACCAACCTGAAGGGGAATTGAGTGGAGCAACTCCCTTCGGTACTATGGGCCCTGAGAAAAACTCCTAACTCAGCTACGAGGTAAATGCCTTTCAAGTTGTCCCATAGGTCTGAGACTCTCATCCTAGTAGAGTTTGAAGTCTGAAGCCCGAGAGTCATCACGGCAGGAGAGGGCAGTAAAGAATGGCGCCTAAAAAACGAAGATGCTCAGAGGCTTTCTCTGGACTACATTGAAGAGCTTCGATACCTATCCACTTCCTTCCAAGAGGAATTCAAAAGGAGAATGACAAAGCACTTCGACAAAAACATTCGCCTCGAGCAGTTCCTCGTAGGTGATCTTGTCATGAAGAAGGTGGATGCAGCAGGAAGGGAAACTATCGTTGGCAAGCTGAATCCAAATTGGGAGAGACCCTTCATTGTTTAAGAGGATCTTGTCACTGGGGTATACCATTTACAAGATCAAAAAGGAGAGTTACTAGGAAGCACTTGAAGCGGGGATGACCTGGAAAGGTTCTATCCCTAGCGGTAACGTGTAATGATTGCTTGTATGTAAAGTTACTCCTACAATTTAATAAAAATCCTCACCCCCTTAAATATGGGTTGGTTTAAATTATCTTCTTTGTTTGAATCATCTCAAGTTAGCCTAGAAGCAGTGAAGTCAATCTCCACAACTGGTTTTGGGAAACTTGCATTCGACTTGATTCTCCTAAAAAGCCTAGGGCGGACGATGCGGTGATGTGTCGGGATTTAAAGCGTCTTTGTAAGACCAAGCCCTTGCATTGACGATCGAGATCAGCTCCCCCATAATATGTTGGCCTAGCTACCCCTGATTGCACCTCTCCTCCGACTAGAGGAACTATCAGGAATAAGTCTGGGCGCCAACCTCCCAAACTCGATAAAGGGTCGACCTCACAAAGTGATACCTTGTGTAAAGGCGTCATCGGTCTTTGAGAAGACTAAAAGACCAGCTCTTAGCTACTGTTTGTCCCGCGAAGCAGGACGCGTCTCTATTAATGCCAAGGTGGGATAATCGTCATGCTTTTGAAGCAGCCAAGCAAAGAAGTTTCGGGAGGTTCAAGTATGTGGTAGGATGGAGGCCTCGAGTGTGCGCGTCTCATTGGATCCCCCAACTTTTGTTCCCTATCTCTGGATCCCTTCAATTCTTTGCTGGTTGAAGTAGAGTGTTAGCCTTGAGAGTGTGCATTTTACAAGACCCCCTGAGTGCTACTCCCTTATCCTGAGGATCGTAGTCAACAAGCAAGAGTATCTTTTTGTTTTTGTTTCAGCAAGTATCTTCCCTTAGGAAATTATATTGATCTTACAAAAAATTATACAGATATAATGATGACGTTTCCATTTTGCAAGCATACAAGTGCGAGCTGTGAGGTGCGAGCATACAAGTGCGAGTTGTGAGGTGCGAGTAGGTGAAGTGCCCGATGAGCGTCGGCCTTCAAGAGCTCACGTTCCTAGTGAGCATCAATCTCAACGTCATGGCTAAGAGCCTCGCGAGAATTTAACACAGGTCATACCTAAGGGCCTACGAGCACATCAAAATAAGCGAGCATCCATAAAACACTAAGAAAGGAACAGGTCCATCACAAAAAATATATGGCTTCTTTACTTTTAATTATAGATGTTACAAAAAAATAAGGTGGCAAGTTCCCCGCTCTTTACCCACTCAAATCTCAAGCTACCGTCTTCAACAAGCCTCCTCGCTGGAGCCGTCATCTTTGTCATCTTCCTCTACATCTGAATCATCCACATCGCCGCTTGATGATCTTGAAGGCAATAGAGAGTTAGAGAGCTCGACAAGAAGTCCAGGGATGTTGTCGTATACGACAAGGTCCTCAGAGCCCGACATCAACCGATTCTTGAGCTTTAACTAGCTGAGGATTACATCACCAACCATCCGAGCGATCTCGAACCTCAGACGATGCACATCATCCTTTAAAATCTGGATCTTTTTCTAGATGCCTAAAGTACTCGCCTCCAGCGGTGGAATCTTTGCAGCCTCCCATGTCTTAAACTCGGTGACACAGACTTGACAGGACTCCAACGTCGCCTGACTCTCGGCAAGCTTCTGCTCCAACTCTGAAATGTGCTGGGTTGCGACTAGATCAGCCTCCTGCAGAAAGAAAGATCCCTATGTTAGATCATATCTCCAACCTATGCATGTAGTACATTTTGAGCTATTATTCTTCTAACCAAGATCACCTCGTAGGCCTTGCATTTGGCAACCTTAGCCTCAGATGCTCGCAGCTTATTTTTTAGCTCTTTGATCTTCGCCCGGGACTCTACCTGCTGGCGGGTGAGGGAATCAATTCAGTCACTTTTGACCTCGAACCTGTTGTTTGCCTCCTTCAAGTTCCTCACCAACTGGTGGGAGAGCTCCAGGGACCAAAACAACGATCTCGAGGTCTGGTTGGCGAGGAAAGAGGTGCTTCACTCCGGCAACACCGCAACATCCTCTCGCCCATACAAGGAAAAGGCGATATTATAGGCCTCGATGTCGTCATCTTACTCTTCTAACCAGGGAGGGAGGTTGGTGCTGAGGCAAACCTCGCTCTCCCCTCCTCCCAGGTAACCAAGGGGTGACCACAGCTGTCCACCCCCTTGCTCCCCTGCCCAAAATTAAGATGCGAGGTAGGGTCCCCATCCTTGTCTTCCGCAATGATTCCCATCTTCTTAGAGGCAAACTCTTTCATGGGAGATCACTTCCTCAATGGCTCGCCAGGCTCCGACCGCCTGGAAGGTGCAACATCAATGGAACGTGCAGGCGAAGTAGAAACCTGAGACTCTTCGAGAATTGGCGAAATCAGTAGAGGTCTCCTTGGTGATGATTCAGAAGTACTTGCGTGTGACTCTGGCATGGGAGTCGACAAAGATGGTTCCTTCAATGGGGGAAGCGGTTCCCATAGGACCGTGCGAACACCTGGCATTATGAGATCAAGGTTAGACAGACCTACTAAGAAGTCGTGATTATATATATTCAGAGAAAGCGAATAACATACCAGTGCCTGACCAGATGTAATGAAGTTAAGTGGCATCTCATTGCCAGTATGAAACGTCAAACTTCCTGTCAACGATGGCAGCTCACAAGTTTTAGGTAGACCCCTCCAAGACCGGGGTGTTGAAGATCTTGTCCGGAGGCTATTTTGGGGCGAATGGAATGTCACTGATTGGGAAACAGAGGATAACAAACTGCTCTGTCTAGTGGTGTACCTTGTTCACCATCCCGGCCACTATGCAGGTATGGCTGGAGAAGAATATGATCCCTTCCTTGGTCGCCCCAATGTTGAAAATTTTCCTGAAGGTCGCCAACTCGAAAAAGATCTCCATCCTCAAATAGGAGAGGTACCCCATGATGATCGCCACACCATTAGGATTGATCTGTGTTGGAATCAACCCAAAGTGTCAAAGGATCTCGCAGAACAACGTCCACAACTGTAATGCCCCTGATTTTTCGATGTTTATTTTAATTCTTTTAGCGGCGTATTTTTGACGTCAGGGCGTTACGTTGATGGGTACCGCTACTGGAGCATGTATTTTGCTCATTGGTATCCGAGGTTTTGACTTAAAATATTAGCTTGCCTAATATCTAGTGTGTTTTGAGATTTCCCTTGCGAGCCAGGTTTGTTTTGGAAACTCGGTGGAGCTTTTTTGGGATATTATGTGTTTTAGACATCAGGAAGTTTTTACTTGAGTTTTGTTTGTTGGATTTTGATTTTGACTTCGTCGTTGGATTCATAGCATCGATATTTAGCTTCAGTGTGAATTTCGTGGAAATCCGAGTTGATTGGATTTTTTTCGATAGTTTGGACATTTATTATAATAATAATAAAATATTATAAGTATAAATAAACTTACGATATGACGGAAACCCTATTCATCGTCTCTCCCAAAGCCGTCATACCGATTTGCAAAAGAGGTAAAGCGGTGGTCATTGCAGAGCTTTCAGTCGTCGATTGTAGGAGCTCCGGTGCACAAAATCATCGTCGGAGGGTAGATTCGGATAGCTCTCGTCGAGATCTACGTTCGTACGGTGAGTTTTTACCGTTTCTTGAATTTTTGGGCATAGGGAATTTGTTTTTGACCCTTGTTTGCCCCGAAAAGTTTCAGGAATCGTTGCCTAGGTGATCTTGCGGCCATATCCTGGAGGAGGAGCGCTTGTATGGCCGGATTTCAGACGATTTGAGGCAAGTGGTGATTACTTCCCCTTACTATGTCTTCCTTTGTGTATTTCCTATTACTTTTCTTCCCACCTTACATTTAGGAGTAGTGTAGGGTTCAAACAAGGTCGATCTGCTGCGGAGTAGTGTCGATTAGATGGCAATTAGCCTAAGTAAACTCGTGGATTAGATGGCAGTTTGCCTAAGTAAACCCATCGATTAGGTGGCAGTTAGCCTTAGTAAAATTCGCCATATATGAAAGTTAGCTTAAGTTTAAATTTGTAGAATATGGTGGGGCCAACCTGAGTGAAATTCGTCAAGTATGGGTTTTGGACTAAGTCAGAATCGTCGAATAGTCTAGCCGTTGAGTAAAGTTTGATTCATCGAGTAATCTCGATGAATTCGTCGAGTATCAGGCTTGGTGTTGAGTGATTTGGTTTTGGCGTCGAGAGCGTTGAGTGATCTGTGAGTCTAAGTAAAATGCGTCGTGTAATATCGAAAAATTCGTCGAGTATTGGCAGTTTGGCGTCGAGAGCGCCGCGTGAACCAGACGACGTTAAGTGCTTTGAGTGTTAATGCCTTTAGCGTCGTGTGCGCTGAGTGGACTCGGCTAGGCATAGAGTGAAGGCATTGAGTGAAGTAAAAAACCATGGAGTTAAGCCTAGGCGTCGAGTGAGACTACTTTGGCATTGAGTGCGCTGAATGAACTCGGCTAGGCGTCGAGTATACTCGACAAATTTCCCATGGACTTGGGTTATTTTCGCCGATTCGTCGTGTATCAAGTTAACCAATTTTTTTGTTAAGTATAATTCGTCGAGTGTCTACTATATTCGTCGAGTATACTCGACAAATCAGTTTGGACTTAAAATTTTCTTGCCGAATTGAGTCCAATTCGTCCAGTATGACCTTAGGGTGATTTTTTTGGGGTTTTTTCTTCCTTATTTTCCTTACAGTAAACCTGTGTTTTTTTGTTGAGGTTTTATAGGTTTTGTGGATGTTTGTACTATTTGGGGATGTGGGTGTTAGTGGAATGTATTACCGCCACAGTAACCTATTTTGTGAATCTTTGCCCTAGTGGGTTTACTCGAAGTGGGTTTGTGACTGTTGGTGTGTTGGGTAGGTTCCCACCACCTCAGGTGCCCGTTTTTCCCCGGTTATGGGTGTGTCAATAAATGAGGCCACCTTTCCTTAAGCCCTTGTGAAGTTTTTACTGTTGGTGTGTTGGATAGGTTCCCACCACCACAGGTGCCGGATTTTGCTGGTGTTTATGCTCATTCTATGATGAGCTTGCTACTTTTATATCTACACTTACTCGTGTATATGTTTATAAAGCTTAAATCTTTATCGCACTTAGTGCAACTTGGGATGTCTAACCCTTATGAGTTCTTCTCATTTTTTACCTTGTGGTTGAATGTTGATGCTTTCCTTCTAGTTTTCCTGTTTGGGTTGGTAAACCTTTGACTCATTTACTTTCATTTGAACTGATCTTTCTTTGCCACTTGTATATATTTCTTGCTGAGGTATTATTTTCTTTGGAATGCCTCTGGTTTGGAGCAGTAGCCGATTGAGCGGCTAGGGTTGGTGGTTGCTGGTATTCCGTAATTGTGGCAATCGTCTTTCCCTCACCATTGTGAGGTAGTATTCTTGTATAGTGTAGACATACATGCCTTTTTGGTGGGTTCGTGTCAGGTTTTTGACGCCCACTGGAGTTTTTATATTGTTAAGTTGCTTGTTAGCTGCTCAGTTTCTTCTAGATGACTTGCTAATTTTACTTGCTCTCTGGGAAGGATTTATGCTAGGATTACATGTTAGTTTTTTTTTAAAAGTATAAAAGTATTATTTTGGCTATTTCATTCATAACATTGTTTTAAACCAAAGTCACTATATTTTAACGAACGCAAAAGCTATTTTTATACTTATATTAAACCTAGAGGTATGCATATCATGAGTTATCCTATTTAGAAGTTTATGATCATGTAGGATGTTAATCTATATAAGCAAAGTATTTTCCGCAGCATATATTCATATTCACTTGTGGACTAGTTGATCCACTGAGTCGAGAGATATGACCATCAAAACATAACTTTGATTACAACTTTCTTCATAATAAACTTGAGGATTTCATATAAAGTGTTAGGTTTGAGTTCTTGCCTGAGCACCTACAGTTATCCCATGCACGGCGTGGCATCATGACACGTATTTTCTCTTACTCTGATATATTTTTTAAATGCGGAGAAAATGCAGGTTGTGACAACAGTGGTAGGCGGAGGCCGACCTTGAAATGTCGGATGGGCAGTACTATTCAGTCGTCGAAGAAGGAGTTTATTCATTCATTGCTGTGAGGTATCCTCGTGCGGAATCCCTCCTTGGTGGGTGGGAAGAAGTGGTCTTTAAATTCATCGAGGTTGACAAAATCAGTGATAGGTTTCTTGAAAGTGGCAGCTGTAACACCAGTCTTCAGACCTGGAGTCGCTAAAAGCTAACGCCCGACGGTAGATATACTGCTGGCGGTAGGTCGATAAGCTCGACATTGGATATAGCGCACGATCATTGGATCTAGTGCGCACGACCACTGGTCGTGCGCCACTGATCGTGCGCACTATTCTCCACTTTTCCAAGTTCTGCCTAGGGAAACCGCATGACCATTGGACTTAGTGCACATGACCACTGGTCGTGTGCCGCTGCTCGTATGCGTTTATCTCATTTTCTCTAGAGTTTTGCCATTGTTAAACGCACGATCATGGGATCTAGTGTGCATGATTACTAGTCGTGCTCCATTGATCGTGCGGGCGGGTGTAGTTCTGCCATTTTCTTTTGTGGCTGTCCGATGCTCCCTAAAATTCGATCCAAGGGCCCAGGATCTTCTGTCCAAAGGACTTTATTAAGGCTGAGAGTGTCTTCCCTGAAAGATAGGGTAAGCTCTGAACAACTCTAGAGGGGGGGGGGGGTAAATAGAGTTCTTAAAGTCTTTTTGATTTTTGCAGAAATAACAAGTCTTTAATCAAATATGTTACTATGATATGAGTGTATAAGTGTACTAGTGCGACAAATGAATTAGAGAAAAGGTAACTAAGCTACACAGCAAAATATATCACAGCACAGACAATTATATCACAGCACAAGTACACAGGAAAATCACAGCCACACAGACAACACAAGAATTTTATAGTGGTTCCCCAAACTTGGGTACATCCACTCTTCTACCACCCTAGGTAGGAATACACTACAGGTTTTGATCAAGTGACTGCCACCAATGAGCTTTTGATCAGGTGCTCAAAAACCAACTCAAGTCTTTTGGAAGGAGACTTGCAACCAGAATAATTTTGAAGGGAATTAAAACCCTGTACAGAGGTGGGGAAGAGAGGTTGATTGAAGTCTTCTTTTATCAAATCAAAATGAGAAGACTTTGTGGATTTTGTGATGTTATCAAAGCTCCCCCTGAGATATTGAATGGTTCAGGAGTGGAAGCTTTGCAAAGGGTGAGTAGGCCTTCTGCTGTAAGATCTACTTTCTGAAATCCTTTGACTGATTTGAATATTTTTGTCACTTGAGATCCCAAAAAACAAAGGAGCAGAAAGACTCTTGATAGTGATTGTTGTTCTTTCTTCTTCTTTTGAGAGCAGTTGATTTTTCTTCAGAGAGCTGTATGTACTGCACTTGTTATTTTTCTAAACAAAAAATTCTGTATTCTGAAAGGTTTCTGTGTATCTTCCTTCTTTCTGGCTGAGAGATTATATGCTTTATAACTGCCTCAAGGTCGAATTCAAAAACCTGCAATTAATGCTTAGCCGAACTCTCGAAAAATGAAAACGGCAAGTATGCTGTAATATATTCTATTCTATGTCTGTCCGGAGATATAAGCAACTAATTCCATAGAGGATATTTGCAATCAATGCTGCTAGTAACGACTCGATTTAAATGATATAAGAGTATTGATTATCCAAGGAATTAACAGCCTATAATAGATATAAAATAAGGAGACAGAAAAAGAAAGAATAAATAACAATATGTCTTACAGTTTTCGTCGACCAGAGATCAGCGAACAACTGCACTGCATAAACTGGCAGATTCTGTGCTCTGAGTTCATCGACCTGAGAGTGGCTTTTGTCGAGCTGAGAATAGCTGTTCGTCGAGCTGAGATCCAAGATCGTCGAACTCTGAATGTTGCTTGATAACTTTCTTCTTTTATGCATCAAGTTCGTCAAGGTGAAGTCTGAGATCGTCGAGCTGAGTCTGCAGTCTGAACTTAGAATATTTTCTGATGTTGAGTGATCTTTGGCTTTGAGAGTTGAAGTGTTAGTCGACCTGAGGAAAGAGTTCATCTAGCTTATGTTCTTAGTTCGTTGACTGAAGTTTGACTAGAGGAGTTATCACTTTGTCCAGAGTTCATCGAGCTGAGATCTAAGTTCGTCGAGCTCAGCTCAGAGAATTATCTCTGAGTTAGTCGAGCTGAGCACGACAATCATCGACCAGAGATCGACGAACGTAGATCTCCTTTTTCCAAAACTTGAATTCTCTAAGTCTTGAGTCTTTGGCAGTGTTGGAGGTTGTTCCTTTATACTGTTGACTCTAAGGACTTTACTTAGACTCTAAGACATAGTCATGACCCTGATCTATACATGTTGGGTCATATCCTAATTTAGTGAACCTAACCCAAATTCAACTTGGGATCCAACAATCTCCCCCTATTTGGGTGAGGTCACTAATTATAGACTCAATACCAGAAAATATACAAAGCTTTGTAACAAAAAACATAGTTTAACAAAGTATACCAAAGACAAGTAGCAA
The DNA here is from genome assembly GCA_039513925.1 of Platanthera zijinensis. Lineage (NCBI taxonomy): Eukaryota > Viridiplantae > Streptophyta > Magnoliopsida > Asparagales > Orchidaceae > Platanthera > Platanthera zijinensis. Next base: position 11,180,747 of record CM077083.1, read on the forward strand.
ATCTTCTTCAGGATTTTCTATTTTTACTTCTTGGATTTTTCTTCCTTCTTCTTTTCTCCAGGCTTGGTAAATATAATCTCCCTGTTAGGATTGACAACTTCTCTTTTTGATATATACAAATCTGCTGCTCTAATCACTGTTTGGGTTGAAGTTCTGGGAATAATTACCTCTGGATGTCTAGCCATATAATCAGCTGGGTCAAACAATTTCTTGCTCACCTGAAGTCTTTCAAGTTCTTTTTCTCTATAAGTAGACATTGTAGAGAATTTAGTTGGATCCTATCCTTCTTCACTGGCCTTTTTCATCTGTGACAGAGCAATCAATTCTTGAATCTTGGCCATCCTGAAGTTTGGATCATCATCCTGACTGACAGGTGACTGATCTTCTTGAGAGGGTAGTAGGGTGACATGCCTGAATTGTGTTGACTGTTCTTGGAAGTTTGTTGCAATCTGGCTTTCACTACTTTGAGTGTACAGTGATTTTGGAGGTGCAACTTCACTGTATTTTCCTTTGGGTTTATATGATACAGAGTGTCTTCTTTGTCCAACCTGTGGTTGAGGAGGAGAGAATTCTAGTTTCTGATATACTATTTCTTTTATCTGTTCTGTACAGCTAGTACTTCTTTGCTGACTGCTTCCATATAATTGCTGTCTAGATAGCATTTCCTGTCTCTGATAAGTTCGGGTGAATGAGGGCTTGGAGGGTGCATCTGACTTTTGAGAGCTGATTCCAGAAGCACCAGCAGCTGGTGGAGGAGGAGGAGGGCGATCCTTCCTGTATTTGTAAGCTGGGGGAGGAGAGTACCTTTTACTTTTCTTCCTGGCCTTTTCTTCATTCTTTGAGAGCCACATCCAGGCCGGCATTCCCTTATATGGGGTTATTTTTTGTAGGATATAGTAGGGAGCATCATTGGTGTTTCAAGGTTTGGGAGCAGGAGGAGGTGGAGCCTTCCTTTTCTTAGAGATTTTTCTTTTCTTAAATTCCTCCTCCTCCTCATCATCATCAGAGGATTGAGGATTGTCATACATGGCATCAATCTCTCTTAGTGCTTCATTAGAGATTGTTTTCTTTGTTGCATGAGATGGAACTGGGGAGGGAACTGGAGAACTGTATACTTCTGTGCTCTGAGCAGCTAACTTGTTTTCTTCCTCTATGTCAGCCATAATCAATGCATCCAGATCTAGTCTGGGAGAATCATCAATTACAAAGACTGGGGCCATAGGAGAAGATATAATTGGGGAGGCAATCTGTCTAGATGATGGAGTGGCGGGAATGTCAAAACTGGCCTTTAGTTGTTTGACAACATCAGAGCTTATTGGGGAAGAATATGGAATAATAGCTAATGATGGCTTGGTATACTCAGCTGGAGGAAGACTGTGATGAGCTGTATTAAAAGAACTTAACAAACTCATCAAGTCTACTGTGGGATTAATGAAAATATCACCAACAGTATTTATTTTTAGTATAACTGACTTATCAATGCCCATGTTAGTTTCAATAAAATGAATCAAATCTAATAAATCTTCTTCTGCTTTTATATCCATGTGTGCTGTATATAATATCTGTACAACTGGTCCTGCTGCTACTGGTCTTGTTATTACTACTGCTACTTCTTCATCAAGTATCTTCCCCTGCCTGGTTTCAGCATGTACTAAAGCCAGGCCCCCAACTGAATATGGAGCAGTGGTGAGGGCAGATATTTGGGTAGCAAGAGATGAGATGGAGGTAGCTAGAGGAGAAATGGCCTCTGCTATAAGGGTTTTGAGTAATTGGGTGAGAAGAGTGATGAGAGTGGTGGTAAGAGAGGGATCCAGGGTTGGAAAGGCAGATGGTGGGGCAGTAGCTGAAGGAGTAAATGTGGTTGATGGAGGTGGAGGTGGAAGTGGAGTTTCTAAGGGGAAGTCATTTTGTGGAGATGGAGAGTTCAGGGGAGAGGTGAGCAAGTTAAAGGAGGGGAGGGAGGAGAGGTTGATGTGGGGGGATATCAACCAGGTGAGATGGTAGAGGGGATGGAGGTGGTGTAGGGATGAAGGTGTCAGGTTGAGGTGAAGGAGGAGGAGATAGTAGATGTGTAGGGGAAGAGGGAAGTGGAGATGCTGGTGGTGTTGGAATATGAATGTGGATGGTAGTAGAGGGTGGGGTTGGTGGGACTTGTTGTTGGGATGGAACTGGAGGGGCAGGAGGTGGTGGAGGGGTAGAAGGGAGCCGTTCAGTGGGGTAGGGAGAGGCTGGTGCAGCCCTTGTACTCTTGGAAGTTTTAGTGGAGGAGGAGGTAGCCTTAGTTGGCTTGGTGATGGTCCTCTCCCACTTGCAAAAAAGAGCACAGGTGGGTCTCTTTGAGGCATTGATGGATATGGTCGAGGAAACCAGGGATCCTACAGCCTTTTCCTTTAGGAAGATCCCTAGGATCCTTCCAAAGCATACCTCTTTCTTGATGTTCTTCTTTGTGATCAAATCGAACAGAATATGTGCCCAGTTCACAGCTTTCTTATTTACAATGGCGCACATGACCAGGAACTGATGCCTGGTGATATAATCATGCGCAGTGTGCTTCCCGAGCAATACTTTCCCAACTATATCTGCGAGAAATTTATACTCGGTAGAGAGAAGTTTCTTGAGGAGCTTGTTTGGGGTGTCTCCAGAATACCCCATTGTATTCAGCATTAAATCAAACTCTTCAGAATCAATTTCTAAATTCTCCTCATCATTTTTCAATCCAAAAATTTTAGTAATAATATCGGGGGTAAGAGAAATTGCATTACCCGCGATGGTGCCGGTCATCTTGTTCTCATCGACAGTAGCTGTATACACCCATTCCCTGATTTTTGTGGCAGATATCTTGATTCGGGTTGAGAACAGAGTCTTCAGTTGTTGTTCTTATAGTAGTTGGATAATGTTCAGGAAAATTGGATCAGAATACTGGAATGATTCAAAGTCTATGTCGAAGCCAGCATCAAATTTCATGGGAGTGAGAGAACCAGCGGGAATCGCCATGAAAGCACCTGCAAAAGGAAAACGATGATCAAGTGCAAAGGGAACTGAAAGCGTGGGACGGAGGTCGAAGAAAACCTAAATATAAGGTTTTCCAGAATATGAACCGACAAACTCCGGTCCACGAAAAAGAAAAAAATCTTCGTTCTGAGGTCGACGAAATAATTTAAGGTTAAACAGTTCGTCGAACTCAGTCTGAAGGATATAAGACATTTCGTCGATCGCTGGTCGACGAAAGGTTTTTGAAGTAAGTTCTTCGATCTCGGGTCAACAAAAATCACTTCACTAAGAGATTTCGTCGAGCTCAGGTCGATGAAAAATCTCAAGAACAGTTATCAGTTCGTCGACCTTAGGTCGACAAACAGAGACAATTCTTTGACTATAGACAGAACATTAGATTAAATCCTGACCATTTATCATACCAAGCTGATTGATAAAGAATAGATGCTTGGATGAGTCCAATGGCTTAGTGAATATATCTTCTCTTTGCAAATCAGTAGAGATAAATTCAAGTTTAATCTTTTGTTTGTCAACACAATCTCTAATGAAGTGGTGTCTGATGTCTATATGCTTGGGTCTAGAATGCAATACTGGATTTTATGCAATTGAAATAGCACTTGTATTATCACATAGAATAGTTGAATTATTTAAGTTGACACCATAATCCAGTAGTTGGTTTTGTATCCACAAGATCTGTGAACAACAACTGCCTGCAGCCATATATTTAGCTTCAGTAGTGGATGTTGAAATAGATGTTTGTTTTCTATAGAATAAAGATACAAGTCTGTCACCAAGGAACTGACAAGTACCAGAGGTGCTTTTCCTGTCTACTCTGCATCCAGCATAATCAGCATCAGAGAATCCAGTTAACACAAATGCTGATTTTATTGAATACCAGAGGCCTAGATCTGGACAACCTTTTATATATCTTAAAATCCTTTTCAAGAAAATAAGGTGAGATTCTTTAGGGTTCACCTGGAACCTAGCACAAAGACATGTGGCAAACATAATATCTGGTCTGCTTGCTGTCAAATACAGTAGGGATCCAATAATGTCCCTATACATGGTCTGATCAACTGGTTTTCCAAATTCATCAGCATCTACAACATCATTGGCAGCCATGGGAGTTTTCATGGCAGAGACACCATTCATCCCAAACTTCTTAATAAGCTTTTTAACATATTTAGACTGAGAGATGAAGATCCCTTCAGGGGTTTGTTTCACTTGGAGACCAAGGAAATATGATAACTCACCTATGCTACTCATCTCAAACCTTAAGTGCATTAAATCAGAAAATCTTTTGCACAGTTTGGGATCAGTAGAACCAAAAATTATGTCATCTACATATATTTGCACTAAGAGAATTTTATCATGATGCAGTTTTATAAAAAGAGTTCTATCTACCATGCCTCTAGAAAAACCATGCTCTAAAAGAAAGATGGCTAAGGTCTCATACTAAGCTCTTGGAGCTTGCTTTAAACCATAGAGAGCCTTATGCAATTTAAAAACATAAGAGGGATGAGATGGAGAGATAAACCTAGTGGTTGTTCAACATACACCTCTTATTTGAGTTCTCTATTTAGGAATGCACTTTTCACATCCATCGGGTAGACTTTTAACTTTTTGAATGCTGCATAAGCTAAGAAAATCCTTATAGCTTCAAGTCTGGCAATTGGAGCAAAGATCTGATCATAATCAATTCCTTCCTCTTGCCTGTATCCTTGAGCAACAAGCATTGCCTTGTTCCTCACTATCACATCTTGGGCATCAAGTTTGTTTCTGAATACCCACTTAGTCCCAATTACTGGATAGCCCCTGGGCCTTGGAACTAAGTCTCAAACTCTACACCTCTCAAACTGGTTGAGTTCCTCTTGCATTGCAGTGATCCAGTTTAAATCTTGCTCTGCATCAGATATGGATTGAGGCTCAATTTGAGAGAGAAAGCAGGCAAGCATCACATCAGGGTTGAGTTGATGTCTTGTCTGCACTCCTAATGATATGTCTCCAATTACTTGAGATCTAGGGTGATCCCTAAGTGTGACAAGATCATTAGGTGGAGTTAGTTCAGCAATAGTTATTTGATTTAATTCCTCTTGTGGAATTGTATCAACTGTTGAAAGAAATTGAACTGCTTCCACAGTCTCTTCTTCACTTTTAACTTCTGATATAGCTTGTGGAGAGGGATGTGATTCATCCTTTGAAGTAAGATTTAGATCATCCAAGCTCTCACACAAATTTTGTACCTGCAGATTATTGTTGGTAGAGATGTCTCTCTTCTTGTAAAACATATTAGATTCATCAAATGTTACATGCATAGATTCTTTAATTTTTAATGTTGATTTATTAAACACCCTATATGCCTTTGCTGACTTGGGAATATCCTAGAAATATTTCCATTGCAGCCTTAGCTTCAAACTTTCTAAGATGTTTCTTGTCATTATTGTGAATATAGCATATACATCCAAATACTTTAAAATAGGTTATTATAGGTTTCTTCCCTTTGAGTAGTTCATAGGGAGCCTTAAGATTTAGTTTATGTATTAGGCTTCTATTCAGGACATAATTTGTTGTGCTTACTGCATCTGCCCAATAGAAAAGAGACATGTAAGCATCTGCAAGCAATGTACCTGCAGCTTCAATGAGTGTCCTATTCTTCCTTTCAACTACCCCATTTTTTTGAGGAGTTCTTGGAGCTACGAAACAATGTCTGATACCTTCCTTCTCACAGAACTCTAGCATAAGAAGAGATTCAAACTCAGTACCATGATCACTTCTGATCAATGCAACTTGAGTAGAATACTCAATCTGTATGTTCTTGAGAAAATCTATGAGAACCTTAAAAGTATCTGACTTAGTTCTCAAAAAACCCATGTGAATCTGGAGAAATCATCTACAATAACTAATGTATAAGACTTTTCTCCTAGACTTTGTACTGCAATAGGGCCAAAAAGGTCCATATGGAGCAAGTACAAGATTTTAGGTGAATCACTCTTATTAATGGATTTAAAACTAGATTTAGTTTGCTTTCCTAGCTAACAAGCCCTGTAGAGGCCTTCCTTCTTGTAGGGACCAGAAGGTAAATCTCTAACAAGATTGTCTTTAGATAACCTAGCTATATTTTTATGGTTTACATGTCCTAGTCTTTTGTGCCATAAGCTAGTTTGAATGCTAACCGAATTGAATAAGCAAAATTTAGATTTAGCTGATTCAAAATTTACTTAGTAGAAGTTGCCTTGTCTAATTCATGTTAAAACAGTTGTGTTGTTTAAATAAATAAGACACAAAGAGTTAGTGAAGCTTACTTGATAACCTGTATCACATAGTCTGCTTACTGATATCAGGTTATGCTTAAGACCATTTACACAGGTCACTTTCTTGAATGTGACAGCTCCACAGTTGAAGTCTCCATAGCCTTCTATCAGTCCAAAGTCTGAGTCCCCAAAGATTACTTTAGGTCCAATCTTGGCTTTATAGTTGATAAGGCATTCCTTGCAACCTGTCATATGTTTAGAGCAACCACTGTCCAAGTATCACTTGTTTTGAGTGACAGGGTTCTCTTCTACCTGCAAAAGGATTAGCAGTTTTTGACCCAGGTTACCTTGGGTTCTTGTTGTTTAACATAACTGAAACTTGAAATAAATGAACATTCAGGTTGATCCTTATAACCTAAAGGATGATACCTTCTAGGAGGTATGACCCACTGACTAAAGTGATTAAAGGGTTTATCAGTTTTTAGGTTACTCTGGTTATAAACTGAGTTTGACAAATTTGAGTATGTTCGTCGATCTGAGCTCGACGATCTGGGTTGAGTTCTTCGATCTCTGCTCGAATAATGGAGGTATCCATTCTCAGAGCCCCAGAAACGCCGATCTCTGGTCGACGAACCATACTGATTTCGTCGATCCCAGTTCGAAGAATAGTTTACATTATTATTTGCATTCAGGGTTCGTCATTCTGAGGTCTACGAACCATACCCATTTCGTCGTTCTGCGTTCGACGAAGTATGCTGAATATAGTTATGCTGTTTGTTTTCCCTTTTCTGATTGGTTTTATTAAGTTCTAACTGTTTAAGAACTTTGTTAACCTTCTCTACCTGTTCAGTATTTTTCTTACCATTTTCAGAGATGAAGTTAATAGGTTTTGACAATTGATTTTTCTGAATTAGGATTGGTTCACTAGATGAGGCTCCTAATCCTAGTTTGTTATTGTTAGATCTTTTATTAACTGTGCTAGTTATATCTAACAGTTGTAAGCTTCTACCATTTAGAGATTCTTCTAGTTCCTTAGCCTTACTTAATTCAGATTTTAGAAAAACTATTTGTTGATTGGCTAAGCTTAATTCTTAAGTTAATTTTTCACTTTCAGCAATGATTTTGTCTTGTTCTAAAAGTATTTCCCTGAGAAGTTTGATTTCCTTCTCAGATCCTATTAGGTCTAAACACAAGAGTTTAAATTTAGATTGAAATTCTTTAGATTGAAAGTCATAGGAAGCAATTACCCGATCCTCTTTAGAGAGGAATTCTTCATCATCTGATTCTTCTGAATCTGATCTGCTGCTTCCTACATCTATTGCCATAAGGCAAACTTCCCTTGCCTTCTTTTCTTCTTCTTCATCTTCACTGGAACTGGAGGAGGATGTTTCATCTTCAGTATCACTCCAGGTTTCAGCTACAAAGCCCTTCTCCTTCTTTTTGTACTTGCTGGAGGAGGCCTTGCTGTGCTGATGTCTTCTTGAGTCCTTTTCTTGCCTTCTGTATTTCTTTTGGACTTCTGGGCATTCTGAGATGAAGTGTCCAGGTTTCCTGCACCCAAAATAGATAACCTCTTTAGAAGGGGTTTTGTCATACCTGGGTTTATCTTCATTCCTTGAAGGCTTCCTTCTAAAGTCCTTCCTTGCCATTTTATAGAATCTCTTAGCAAAGAGACTCATGAGTTCTTCATTGACTGGAAAGCTAGGAGATTCTTCTACAGCTTTGAATGTTAAGCTCTATTCCTTCCTGGTGGGTGTTGGAGCCTTTGGTTCAACTGCAGCTTCTCTTGACTTGATCAATTGCTCATAGGATTTGAGCTTTCCAAGCAGAGATTCTGTTGAGATTTCAGCCAAGCTTCCGGCTTCTCTGATGAGTCAGATTCTAGAGTCCCATGTGCTAGGAAAGCACATGAGGATCTTGTCATTGACCTCAGTCAGAGTAATTTCTTTGTCCAGTGTTCTGAGCTCACTGATGATGGAGCTCAGCCTATTGTACATTACTTCCACAGATTCTGCTTCATCTTTCCTGAAATTCTCATATTGGGATATGAGGTTGGGTCTTCTATCCTTCCTCTCATCAGCAGATCCAGCTACCATTTGGTTGAGGGAATCCCAAATGGCTTTGGCAGATGTGCATTCAGCAACTTTCTAAAATATGTCATCTGACATAGTTTGAGCCAATATGTTCATAGCTCTGGCATCAGTAATCTTTGCTTTCTTATATGTATCAGTTTGATCTGGAGGAGGCACTATACTGAGATTGACTGGGGTTGAAGTAGAGGCCACTGGAGTTGGTGATCCTGTCAAGATGGAATTAAAAATGTCCTCATCAATAGAGGTCATATAAAGTTTGATTCTTGCCTTTCAGATTCCAAACTTTTGCAAGTTGCAAACTGGAGGTCTGGTGCTGGCATAATCCTTGTTTTGTGCCATGATATCAGAAAATAAAATTTAAACTGAGAAACTAGTAAGACTTATTCAGAGTTTATCCTGAGGATCTTGATTAATCTAGGTGTGAGCCTGTATGATGTGATTAACCACCCTCTGATACCAATTGAAAGATAGGGTAAGCTCTGAACAACTCTAGGGGGGGTGAATAGAGTTTTTAAAGTCTTTTTTATTTTTGCAGAAATAACAAGTCTTTAATCAAATATGTTACTATGATATAAGTGTACAAGTGCAGCAAGTGAATTAGAGAAAAGGTAACTAAGCTACATATCAAAATATATCACTGCACAGACAATTATATCACAGCACAAGCATGTAGGAAAATCACAGCCACACAGACAACACAAGAATTTTATAGTGGTTCCCCAAACTTGGGTACATCCACTCTTCTACCACCCTAGGTAGGAATCCACTACAGGTTTTGATCGGATGACTGCCACCAATGAGCTTTTGATCAGGTGCTCAAAAACCAACTCAAGTCTTTTGGAAGGAGACTTGCAACCAAAATAATTTTGAAGGGAATTAAAACCCTGTACAGAGGTGGGGAAGAGAGGTTGATTGAAGTCTTCTTTTCTCAAATCAAAATGAGAAGACTTTATGGATTCTGTGATGTTGTCAAAGCTCCCCCTGAGATCTTGAATGGTTCAGAAGTGGAAGCTTTGCAAAGGGTGAGTAGGTCTTCTACTATAAGATCTACTTTCTGAAATCCTTTGACTGATTTGAATATTTTTGTCACTTGAGATCCCAGAAAACAAAGAAGGAGAAGAAAGACTCTTGATAGTGATTATTGTTCTTTTTCTTCTTTTGAGAGCAGTTGATTTTTATTCAGAGAGCTGTATGAACTGCACTTGTTGTTTTTCTAAACAAAAAATTCTGTATTCTGAAAGGTTTCTGTGTATCTTCCTTCTTTCTGGCTGAGAGATTATATACTCTATAACTGTCTCAAGGTCGAATTCAAAAACCTGCAATTAATGCTTAGCCGAACTCTCGGAAAATGAAAACGGCAAGTATGCTGTCATATATTCTATTTTATGTCTGTCCCGAGATATAAGCAATTAATTCCATGGAGGATATTTGCAATCAATGCTGCCAGTAACGACTCGATTTAAAGGATATAAGAGCATTGATTATCCAAGGAATTAATAGCCTATAATAGATATAAAATAAGGAGACTGAAAAAAAAAGAATAAATAACAATATGTCTTACAGTTTTCGTCGACCAGAGATCAGCGAACACCTGCACTGCATAAACTGGAAGATTCTGTGCTCTGAGTTCGTCGACCTGAGAATGGCTTTCGTCGAGCTGAGAATAGCTGTTCATCGAGCTGAGATCCAAGATCGTCGAACTCTGAAAGCTGCTTGATAACTTTCTTCTTCTGTGCATCAAGTTCGTTGAGCTAAAGTCTGAGATCGTCGAGCTGAGTCTGCAGTCTGAACTTAGAATATTTTCTGATGTTGAGTGATCTTTGGCTCTGAGAGTTGAAGTGTTAGTCGACCTGAGGACAGAGTTCGTCTAGCTGATGTTCTTAGTTCGTTGACTGAAGTTTGACTAGAGGAGTTATCACTTTGTCCAGAGTTCGTCGAGCTGAGATCTAAGTTCGTCGAGCTCAGCTCAGAGAATTGTCTCTGAGTTAGTCGAGCTGAGCACGACAATCGTCGACCGGAGATCGACGAACGTAGATCTCCTTTTTCTAAAACTTGAATTCTCTAAGTCTTGAGTCTTTGGCAGTGTTGGAGGTTGGTCCTTTGTACTGTTGACTCTAAGGACTTGACCTAGACTCTAAGACATAGTCATGGCCCTGATCTATACATGTTGGGTCATATCCTAATTTAGTGAACCTAGCCCAAATCCAACTAGGGATCCAACATTCCCCCTCATTTCTTATCTTTTAGAGTGAGAGTTAGGGTTGGAGAGGTAGATAAGGGAGGAGGAAGGAGAGAGCTTCCTTCTACCATTGCCTGAGCTTTAGAGCTCTGATCATCGTTCCTAGACCAGATCTGTGTAGAGGGTGTGGAGGCGCTCGTGTCAATCCGTTCAAAGCAAGGATTCTATGGCTAGGAAGAGGGGTCATAAGGTAACGACATTTCTCCTCTCGGTTTCTAGGATGCGGCATATCATTTCTTTCTTGCTTGCTTTTTAAGCTTTTGGGCACCAAATCTCTCAAATGAGAGGGGTTTGGGTCGCCATAGTTCAATAGGAACCACCAGGTCAATTGTGTCCATCCCCGACATGATATTGTATTAGAGATCCGCTTCGTTGGTGGATTAGGCATTGTGGGTGAAGCCATAGTTGTGACCGTTAGTCCGACTCGGTGATGTTGTATAGCGATCCTTAAAAATTTTGTAGAAATCCGTTGCGGCAAAATGTCGTTTATGATGTATGTGTTTCCCCCTATTTTTGAGTGAGTACGTATAGCCGGAACCGGACAAGGTTAGCTCCGCGTTGACGGTAGATGGTTTCCTTGGGGCGTGGAAACGTTGCAGTACGAATGATGGATTAGGGTGGGAAAGGGTATGGATTGTGATGTGCTAAGGTGTGGCTTTTTCTCCGTGGTCGGCTGGCTATCCCGTGACGAGCAAGTCATGTGAGGAGAGTGTCCCGACGAGACTAGTCCCCTTCTATGAGACTGACAAGAATGCCAAGCATAGGACAAGCCCGATCAATGAAGCCCACAAGTGGGTGGGGTCCAGCAAGGATTCTTAGGATCAGTTTGTGTGTGAGACAGAATCCTGACGTTAGAAGTCAGAGTTTGCAGGCAAGCCAGGGTCTAAGACCCACGAGCGGGTGGGGCCTTGGCAAGATTTCCGTGTGGCGGTTTGTATGCCATTAGGGGAATTGTAGTACCCTTTTTGTTTGCGGCTTGACGCCGATGGGGAAATTGGAAGTACCCAGTTGTTATGTTATGATGATATGCTAGATACATACACGATAGGGTGCCTTGGGTGAAACCCAGGATTGCATATATGTTGTATTGTAGGCCCCCTTTTTCGTGTGCTCAATGTAGAAACATGTTTGTTGTATGAGACATCCAAACTTGTTTTACTACTTTACATATTTATGTATATTTCATACGAAGTACTGACCTGCAGGGTGATGGAGTTCCTCGGGGTCCGCTAGGGACAGCCGGGAGGAGATGTGTTGGTTACATAGTTGAGGTCAGCCTTTGCTGACCCACATTACCACCAATTTTTACAGGGCAAGGAACGCAAGAAGGAGCTAGCTCGCCGGCCAAAAAGGCCTAAGCCTCATAAAGTGTTTCAAGTTGTGTAATAGCTCTAATTTGTGGAACTGTATGTTTGATGCACTATGTTTCCGGCTTGCATGCCGAGGTAGTCTAGGAGTGCTTATGCACGTTGACGTTTGTTGTTATTATTTGAGTTTTGGACTCTCTATTATTATAAGGCCTTGATGTTGTGTTGATACTCTTATGTATGTGGATAACTTCTGGTCTTGTTTTCTGTTTGCACTGCTGGTTTATTCTGAGTTTTGAGCTGGGTAGTAAATATCATCTTTTAACGCTAAAGCTGTGGCATCTGTATGTTGTGGGGGCCCGGCCGGACCCATATTATACGGCCATTACAGGGGAGGTGTTACAATTTGGTATCAGATGGAGGTTAGTGTCCAAGGAAAGGATTCGTGGTCGAATGTCATAATCAGATCGCATAAGAGAAGTTATCCATATAGGAGTATTGTGGGACCTTGAGTGTCTTTGTGTTTGATTCTTGTGATTAGAGACTGATTTGTGTTTACCTTGCTTTTGCTAAGGGTGCAAGCAGTGAGGCAGGGACATTAAGGACATGAGAAAAGCCTTCGGCGAGCAGTGCTACTGCTCCAGGTCCGTTGGGCATGGGGGTAACCCCGACCGATATCTGTCGCATGCTTGTAGAAGCAATGGTAGCGGCCCAAGCTGCAGCGATAGCGCAAGTTGTGACCCCGGTTGCACAGGTAGCAACTCCTACTACCCCGGATGTGGCAACAGCCATGCCGGGTGGAGGGGCCAGGAAAGAAGAGCCTTTGGCTGAAAGGATGGTTGTCGGGAACGGAGAATGAAAAATGAAGTATTTCTTAGGCTTCCATCCTCCAACGTTTAAGGGAGTCAGCACGCCGACCGATGCGGAGGATTGGTGGGCAAGGATTCAAGAACTTCTGAGGGCAGCAGAGATGCCAGTGGATAAGAAATCTGAGTTTGTGGCCTTCATGTTGGAAGGAGACGTTAAGTTATGGTGGGTGAGCTATAGAGGTCGGCAGTTTCCTGGACGCACCCCGTCCATTGAAGAGTTCGGGAATGCTTTCTTGAAGAAGTGCATTCCTGCGTCGATGAGGTTAGCCGTTTAGAGGCAATTTCTGCACTTGGTGTAGTAAGACAAGACAGTGGACGAGTATGTTAGGGAGTTCACTCGGTTGGATAGTTATGCTAGAACGACCATGACGGACGATGAGGAGAGGTACAACCTTTTCTACCATGGACTGAGGGAGAATCTGAGGCAAGCCTTCATATCTATGAAGAGCGTTGGTTTCAATGAGTTGGTTGAGGCTGCCAGAACATTGGAGAGTGATATGGTGCGAACCCAACATCGGAAGGGTTTTCCAGCCAAGCAAGGGGAAGGGAAGCCTTCTCAAACTCAAGGGAAGTCTGAAGGGAACAGGTGGAAGAAGAAAAAGACTCATCCTTTCAAGTCCGATGAGAAAAGCAACTTGACTTCTAGAGGGTCTCGCTTTAAGGAACCACCGACGTGCTTTAATTGTGGCAAGGTGGGCCACATAGCTCGTCTCTGTACTCAAGGTGGTGCTGAGCAGGAGCCGAGACAGGAGAAGTCTGTGCGCTCCAGCCCCAGTACCGCAGAGAAATGAAAGATGTCGGAGTCGAGCGCTTCGCGGTTTCAACCAGTGCAGCCAAGATCCTATAACCTTGGGCAGCAGGAAGCGATACGCCAGCCTGATGTGGTGACAGGTATGAAGAAATTTAAGTTGATCTTTTACTTTAGACCTTCAGAATTTTTTATGTTTGTTGCCTATATTTTAGGCTTTGTGTTAGTTTTTGGATACCCCGCTAGGATATTGTTTGATACGGGAGCGACACATTCCTTTCTTGCGGAAAGCTTTATCCGAAGGATTAGAGTTGAGTCATTCCCGGCGGACGTAGAGCTGAAGGTGCGCATGCCCAATGGGTCATCCATGACTACTAGGGTGAAGGGGCACATTTGTTGGAATCTAGACGGAGTTGACTTCATGTTGATAGCAGCGGTCCTACCATTAGTTGAGTTTGATGTGATATTGGGAATGGACTGGCTAGCAGAGCAGCGTGCAAGTATTGACTGCTTATCCAAGATGGTGAACCTGAGAAGCGAAGGGCAGGCAGAAGTTAAGTTTGATGGTCTTAATGGAGTGACATGTTCCCTGATTTCGGCCATGCAGTTGGTGCGGGCAGTTAACCATGGAGGAGTAGCTCTTATAGCGTTATTGGAGGTTCCTCTTTCCAGGTTATCCCTTGGAGAAGTACCCGTAGTGGCAGAGTTCGAGGATGTGTTTCCTGATGAGCTTCCTGGAGCACCTCCTCGACGGGAGATTGATTTATCGATTGAATTAGTGTTAGAGGCTATGTCGGTGTCATGTCCTCCTTTTAGGATGACACCAAAAGAGTTGGCCGAACTCAAAGTACAGTTGCAGGAATTGTTGGAGCAGGGGTACATCAGACCCAGTTCTTCACCGTGGAGCGCACCGGTGTTGTTCGTGAAGAAGAAAGACGATATTATGCGGTTGTGCATAGACAACTGAGAGTTGAATAAACTGACTATCAAGAATAAGTATCTGATTCCTCGGATAGATGACCTGTTCGACCAGTTGGTGGGGTCAGTGGTGTATTCAAAGTTGGACTTGAAGTCGGGATACTATCAGCTGCAAATTCGAGACGAGGACATACCCAAGACAGCATTTGGTACGAGGTATGGTAACTTTGAGTTCTCGGTGATGCCGATCGGGTTGACGAACGCACCATCCGTATTTATGGATTTGATGAATCGAATATTTCGGGAATACTTGGACTCTTTTGTAGTTGTCTTTATTAATGACATTCTGGTTTACTCCAAATCGGAGGTGAAGCATAAGACTCACTTGAGAATAGTCTTGCAAGTGTTGAGAGAGAACCATCTTTATGCAAAGTTCTCGAAGTGCGAGTTCTGGTTAGAGAATGTGGCATTTTTGGGCCATGTGATTAGTGGCGATGGGGTGACGGTAGATCCAACAAAAGTGAAAGCCATCAGAGATTGGCCGATTTTGAGAACCATGGCGGAACTCCAGAGTTTCCTTGGACTTGCCGTGTACTATAGAAGGTTCGTGGAAAACTTTTCGCGGATAGCTCTATCTCTCACTTCACTAACTCGTAAGGACAAAAAGTTTGTGTGGACTCAGGAGTGCAATCAGGCGTTTGACACCCTGAAGGAAAGGCTGATGACATCTCCAATCCTAAGTCTGCCGAAAGGGACTGAAGGATTTCAAACTTTCAGTGACACATCAGGATGTGGTTTGGGTTGTGTATTGGTGCAACATGACAGTGTGATAGCCTTTGGGTCTAGGCAGTTGAAGCCTCATGAGAGGAATTACCCCGTCCATGACTAGGAATTGGCGGCGGTAATTTTTGCATTGAAATTATGGCGGCACTACGTTTATGTTGCAAAGGTGGAGATTTTCACGGACCATAAAATCCTGAAGTATCTACAAGATCAGAAGGACTTGAATATGCGACAGCGCAGGTGGGTCGAGTTCCTTAGAGACTACGAGGTGGTGATTCAGTATATGCCAGACAAAGCCAATATGGTGGCAAATGCCTTAAGTAGAAAATACTCTGGGCAAGGGAATTGAACCGAAGCTCATGATGAGCGGTTGGTGCGGGATTGGAAGTCCCTTGGAATCGAGTGTGTAGCAAGAGGCGAGTCTAGCATGGCTCGTTTGAACTGGATTGAGTTGTAAAATTACTTGTCCGATCGTATTCCGGAAGCGACCCGTTTGGATGTGGAGTTCTAGCCATACATGGTGGAAGCTCAAAAGGGCGAAGGTAGCGTCTGGGAAATGATTGGCGGGATCCTGAGGAAGGATGGAAGGGTATGTGTACCGCAATTCAGCAAGCTCCGTGAGGAGTTGATGTTTGAGGTTCATTTTACGAAGTACTCCAGTCACCCGGGCAGTACAAAGATGTACTTGGATATGAAGAAATCATTTTGTTGGCCTGGTCTGAAGCGGGACGTAGCTTTGTACGTGAGTCGGTGCCAAATTTATGCCTCTGTGAAGGCCGAGTATTAGAAGCCGGGCAAGTTGTTGAAGCCTCTTCCTATTCCCGAGTGGCAATTTGATGACATCTTCATGGACTTTGTGCATGGCTTACCTTGATCGCAGTAAGGTAATGACACGATTTGGGTGATCGTGGATCGCTTGACCAAAGTGGCTCATTTCATCCCAAATCGGAGAGAGGACAGCGTGAAAAAGCTGGTAGAGTTGTATGTTCGCAACATTGTGCGACTACACGGGATTCCTAAGAGTATAGTTAGTGATCGCAATGGACGATTCACGTCCAAAGACTGGAGGCTGGTTCGGAAGAGTCTGGGCACGAAGCTCAAGTTCAGTACGGCGTTCCATCCCCAAACTGATGGACAGACCGAAAGGACGAATCGTATAATGGAGGATATGCTGAGGATGTGTACCCTCGACTTTGAGAAAAGTGGGAAGACCACCTCTTCATGGTGGAGTTTGCCTATAACAATAGTTACCAAACAGGTATAAAGATGGTGCCATACAAAGCTTTGTATGGAAGGCGGTGTCGAACGCCAATGTCTTGGATCGAGGCGGGAGACACCAAGCTTTTGGGAAAAGAAGTGGTGGATGATGCATGTGAGTTGGTGCGAACCATTCAAGAGCGCATGAAGGTTGCCCAGGACTGGCAAGCAAAGTATTTTATGCTCGCCATAGGAATGTGGAGTTTGTAGTTGGCGACTTGGTCTATCGAAAGATCAAGCCGTTCAAGGGCGTTTCACGGATTCGCCGACTCAAGGAGTTGAGTCCGAGGTTTTGGGACCTTTCGAGGTTATATAACGGGTGGGATAAGCAGCGTATCGGTTGGCGTTGTCTACAGAGCTGAGTGGATTACACAATGTTTTCCATGTCTCAGTCTTGAGGAAAGCCTTAGTGGAGGCTAGTGTGGTGATCGAATCGGCATCGGTGCCGATAGAATAGGACTTGAGGACGCGAAGTCGTCCAGTTAGTATAGAGGATACAGAAGTTTGGCCGTTGCGGAACAAAGAAGTTAAGCTCGTGAAGGTACGTTGGGATAACTGCGGGCGTGATGAGTTCACTTGGGAGTGTGAGCAAGCAATGCGCAAGGACTATCCTGAGTTTTTTGTGTAATGCTGGTTTGAAACAGTAACTGATTTGTAGCAACAATATTTTTATTTGATTGCAATAATTTTTCTGGTTATCTTCCTGTATGAAGATTAATTTCGGAGACGGATTCTTGTAAGAGGGGAGGAGTTGTAACATCCCTAGTTTTCAGACCTGGAGTCGCTGGAAGCTAACGCCTGACGGTAGAGATACCGCTGGCGGTAGGTCGATGAGCTCGACATTGGATATAGCGCACCATCATTGGATCTAGTGCGCACGACCACTAGTCGTGCGCCACTGATAGTGCACACTATTCTCCAATTTTCCAGGTTCTTCCTAGGGCAACAACACAACCATTGGACTTAGTGCGCACGACCACTGGTCGTGCGTCGCTGCTCGTGCACGTTTATCCCATTTTCTCTAGAGTTCTGCCATTGTTAATCGCACGATCATGGGATCCAGCGCGCACGACCACTGGTCATGCGCCACTGATCGTGCGGGCGGGTGCAGTTCCGTCATTTTATTTTGAGGTCGTCCGATGCTTCCTAAAATTTGATCCAAGGGCCCGGGATCTTCCGCCCAAAGGACTTTATTAGGGCTGAGAGTGTCTTCCCCCTCATTTCTCATCTTTTAGAGTGAGAGTTAGGGTTAGAGAGGGAGATAAGGGAGGAGGAAGGAGAGAGCTTCCTTCCACCATTATCGGAGCTTCAGAGCTCTGATTATCATTCCGAGACCAGATCCGTGGAGAGGGCATGGAGGCGCTCATGTCAATCCGTTCAAAGCAAAGATTACATGGCTAGGAAGAGGGGTCTTAAGGTAACGACATTTCTCCTCTCAATTTCTAGGATGCGTATATAACATCTCTTTCTTTCTTGCTTTTCAAGCTTTTAGGCACAAAATCTCTCAAATGAGAGGGGTTTGGGTCGCCATGGTTCAAGAGGAACCACCGGGTTGATTGTGTCCATCCCTAACATGATATTGCATTAGAGATCTGCTCTGTTGGCGGATTAGGTATTGTGGGTGAAGCCGTAGTCGCGATCGTTAGTCCGACTCGGTGATGTTGCATAACGAGGCTTAAGATTTTTGTAGAAATCCGTTGCGGCAAGATGTCGTTTGTGATGTATGTGTTTCCCCCTATTTTTGAGTGAGTACGTGTAGCTGGAACCGGACAAGGTTAGCTCCGCGTTGGCGGTAGATAGTTTCCTTGGGGCGCGGGAACGTTGCAGTACGAATGATGGATTAGGGTGGGAAAGGTTATGGATTGTGATGTGCTAAGGCGCGGCTTTGTCTTCGTGGTCGGCTGGCTATCCCGTGATGAGAAAGTCATGTGGGGAGAGTGTACCGGCGAGACTAGTCCCCTTCTGTGTGACTGATGAGAACGCCAAGCATAGGACAAGCCCGTGCAATGTAGCCCACGAGTGGGTGGGATCCAATAAGGGTTCTTAGGATCAGTTTGTATGTGAGACAGAATCCTGATGTGAGAAGTCAGAGTTTGTAGGCAAGCCCGGGTCTAATACCCACGAGAGGGTGGGGTCTTGGCCAGATTTTCGTGTGGCGGCTTGTATGACGTTAGGGGAATTGCAGTACCCTTTTTGTTTGTGGCTTGACGCCGATGGAGAAATTGGAAGTACCCAGTTGTTATGTTATGATGATGTGCTAGATGTATATGCGATAGGGTGCCTTGGATGAAACCCAGGATTGCATACATGCTGCATTGTAGGCCCCCTTTTTCTTGTGCTCAACGTAGAAACATGTTTGTTGTATGAGACATCCAAACTTGTTTTACTGCTTTACATATTTATGTACATTGCATACGAAGTGCTGACCTACAGGGTGATGGAGTGCCCTGGGGTCCGCTAGGGACGGCTGGGAGGAGATGTGTTGGTTATACAGTTGAGGTCAGCCTTTGCTGACCCACGTTACCACCAATTTTTACAGGACAAGGAACTCAAGCAGGAGCTATCTCGCCAGCCAAAAGGCCTAATCTTCATGAAGTGTTTCAAGTTGTGTAATAGCTCTGTTTTGTGGAACTGTATGTTTGATGCACTATGTTTCTGGCTTGCATGCCGAAGTTGTCTAGGAGTGCTTATGCACGTTGACGTTTGTTGTTATTATTTAAGTTTTGGACTCTCTATTGTTGTAAGGCCTTAAGGCCGTGTTGATACTCTTATGTATATAGATAACTTCTGGTCTTGTTTTATGTTTCCGCTGTTGGTTTATTCTGAGTTTTGAGCTGGGTAGTAAATATCATCTTTTAACGCTAAAGTTGTAGCGTCTGTATATTGTGGGGCCCCGACCGGACCCATATTATACGGTCATTACAGGGGAGGTGTTACAGCAGCAATGAAATTCACGGCATAATTGACTTTGCGAGCATGGCATCCTCGGCTGAAATCATCCTGAAAGCTAAGAGCGAGAAGTGGGTTCGTAAGGTAGGCAACAACAGGCGAGCAAAGGCAATGGTTCCAAAAAAGCAGCGCCATCTAACCCCCCTGCCCTCCTATTCATAGAGTTTGGCTAATAGCAAGAGCGACAAAGTTTGGCATCAAACACTCCGCCTACATCAGGAGCGACCTGCATACTCGCAAAAGTGCATTAAAATATATACAACGACAATGAGCTTAGCGACCTATCTATCGATACTCTCCAAAACAGACGGAGGATCGTCGCCTATGCGTAAGATAAAAAGCAAAAGATAACCGTCAATCAAATACTCGGTAAAATAGTGTTTCTCAAATAAATATCCATATAATCCAAACAAAAATAAATGGAAACATTATTAAAAAGCCGACGACAAATTCACATAATCAAGAAAAAGAAGAAAAGGAAGAAAAGGAAGCTAAGGGGCATGTAAGTTCCCAAGACGATCAGTCGGTTGAGCATGTCGCCCAACCCAGGCTCGATCTCATAGTCGCTGCATGTGCTCGTTTTCCTAATTCAGAACCTCCTCACATCGCAAGACATCATCGTCCATCCTTGTTAATCGCCCGACTGACCCAATGCTCATCCGAATTGCGAGGAGTTCGTTGTGAAGCAATTCTTGCCAATGTTCCACCATCATGAGGTGCTACTCCTTGAAGTTGATCGCACCATAGTACGATTCAACAAGGTTCATGCGTTCCTCGGCTTCCTTCAGCTTAGATACACGAGTTTACAGCGAGCCCAATTGTCGGCGAGGTTTGCAGATCGCGTATTGATCAAATTTTTCTCCGAATCGAGGTAGGCAGTGAGCGCCTTCTCTTTGTACTCGCACATGGGGAGCCCAATGACGTCTATCAATGCTCTCCCAGGAGAAGGGTGACCTGCATAAAGAACTCGCCATTTATAATACAAGTGTTGAGGAAAGACAAGTAGAGCAGGCAACTATCGTTACCAGCACTCGGAGCCGGTGGTTGATATTTGTGATGAGGTGGAGTCCGTCGAGGAGAGCCCCGTACCCACCGAGGAGACGGACTTCGATAGAATGAGTCCCAATGCCCAGCAAGACGGCCACTGCACTGACCCTTGGAACTCCGAAAGTTGCGAGGCGGCAAGGTGGCGGGATCAGGTGTTCTATCTAGACCCTTCCCCCGAAGGCCTGGATGGAGACGATTAATAGGAGGGGGCGGCCAAGAAGGCTGTCCTATCTCATTCAAACTAGGGCGAGAAGACGATTAAGGCGACACATTCCCAATAGTCCTCTGGGAAGGTAGAGTGCTCGAGTGAGGAGGCATCTACGTGGGGAGGTCCTTAGTGAGGTTACTAGTAGGCCGATCATGAGTCAGCCAACCGAAACCAAGGTGAAGTCCCATAGTGTGAGGATGCGAGGAGCTGAGTTGAAGGTCTTGAGATACTAGCCCACTTCACGGGTGGGCGAGTTCCACCAACATTGTGTTATCTACGGTGTTACTAAAACTCATCGGGAGAAACACCAGGAGGCAATATCACGAGATCAAACATCTGCGAGTAGTTACTATACCAGTTTGAGTAGTCACCGCTCTGGAAGGGCAACCAACCTCAGAGGGTGCAGATGAAGATGCGGGCATCTCGGGAGTAGGGGCATCAAAAACTTTGGGTGGAGTGACCAGCACCTGACTAGATTGCGTCACCTCATTTTGCACCAGAGGTATATCAATAGGGGTAGTCGCTCGGTCTTCAGGGTGAGCCAAGTCATCCATCTGGGTATCAGTGTCCTCATCCAATCCTATCTTATTCAACATATCCTTAGTTAGATCCGGCGCAGGAGTATAGTCCACGGGGTCTGCGAGCTCTGCGTTTGGTGCAGCGGTCTCCTGTTCAGCAGGAGGATCTTTCCTCGGCTTCTTCTTCTTCTTCCTTCGGGTGCCACCTTACTCGTCGTTACCTTCCTATTTGCGCTTGTTAGTAGGCTGCTGAAGCCGAGTACCTAGAAAGACACCCAACGCGCCAAACCTCTTAGCGACTTCTTCAATGGTGTAGACAATCTCGCAGCAGTCAGAAAACGGCGCCCGAGGGTTGTCCCTCCCCCTCTATATATTTATAGAGATCGGAGGGGGGTGTTCGTCCTGCATCGTAGGGTTGAGAGCTCGCCAAAATCCTTGCTGAATACATGTTTGGATGTTTTTTTCAAGCTTTTAGGTCGCTCGAAAAGAGCGGAGATTGTGTATAACCCATATTCGTCAAGGGTCAGTGGTCAACGATCAGCAGCCAACAAGTCAACAGTCAACGAACAATACTAGTACATGAAGACCCGATCGGTGTTTAATGGCCAGCAGGGAAGGCATTGGGACCTTTAGATGAGAGCGAGGATCATACTCACCATGGTGCATGACCACCCAACAGCGCGGGCGAGCTTCAAAGACATTTTTAGTACATACGAGCTTTGAATAGTATCGATGGCGAGCAACAGCAATACTCACCTAGCAGATAACTTCAGACCAACACCTCAGATGATCGCTAACAAAAACTTGCCAGTAATCGAGCCAGGTCGCCCAAAGATAGTAGTTGGTTATCACAGGATTGGGTCTTCTGGCCTGGAGCCTCTCAGGCTTTTGCCTATAAATAGGACCCCGGAGGTACAAGAATAGGGACTTCAAAATCTTGAAAAAGTTTTCATGATGATAGACACTCATCTAAAAGTTTTCATGATGATAGAAGCAATGTTATTATAGGAGATCCCGTCTAAGCTCTAAAAAACTTTAACTGCTTTTGTGTGACTTTGCAAACTTTACTGATCACAAATGTTGAGGAGAACTTGCGAGAAATGTAAAGATCCGTAAATGCTAGCTTAATATTTTGATAGCCAAATTCTCTTAAAAAGAATATACATCACGGACCTGTGAGTAGACAAGGACAGAGGAAATGAGAGCTCATGCTTCGTTTGGTTTGGCGTTTTGCTCAGGCGGCGGGAGGAGAAGGGCTTTTGGAATCGGAGGGGGGAAACAGAGGTTGGAATCCCTCTGTTTTCCTCCATTTCTCTTACTACGGCGGGAGCAAATAGAGCAAAAGCTGTCGCCGGCCATTTGGTTACCGCCGTGCGGCGGCGTTTGCCCCAAACGGGGAACTCCAAATGCTGTGCCAAACGAAGCTTGAAGTTCTAGGTCACAGGCTCCTTATGGCAGAAAAATAATAGAAATCAAAACACATGCTTTTTTTAATGAAATGTGGAAAAACAAATGGTTAGTACATACCGATGGAAACATTAAGGCTTCGTTTGGGGGGACTTATTTTCACCGGTCAAGCGGTTACGGCCGCATGAACCGGACCTTAATTAAGGGTCGGTTCATGCGGCCGTAACCGCTTGACCGATGAAAATTTAAGGTCCGGTTCATGCGGCCGTAAC
This sequence comes from Platanthera zijinensis, assembly GCA_039513925.1. Taxonomy (NCBI): domain Eukaryota; kingdom Viridiplantae; phylum Streptophyta; class Magnoliopsida; order Asparagales; family Orchidaceae; genus Platanthera; species Platanthera zijinensis. The sequence goes on from CM077083.1 coordinate 11,203,604, forward strand.
CGCTTGACCGGTGAAAATAAGTCCCCCCAAACAGAGCCTAAATCAAAATGGCGAGTAAGGGTATGTTTGGTGTGTCGTTGGGGCTCCAACACGACAGTAGGCGGAGGCGGGACGGTGGTGACCCAAACGCGCGGGCGGAGCGACAACGTTTGGGTCTGCCACCTTGAGAAAAGGCCTCCATCTGGACTGGAGTCAGAGACTCCAGCTCGACATTGTTGCCCGCCTCAATCCTGCCTTCGTGGGAGACGCAATATCAAACTGGGAAATTTTTTTTGGTAATGATAGCGCACAAAGAGGTGGGGTGAAATTCTAAAAATGCATTTTAAGATCCTATTAATTATAATTATAAAATATTATTTATAATTTTTTTACAAATTTTTTAAAATCCTATTTATTCGTGCAAAAAAGCATTTTAAAAATAAGATCCGTCAGAAGAACATGTTTTATTAAAATCCAATCAGAAAGCAAAACGACATAGGATTTCGCCCTCATCTATTTGGAAAATTGTTACCTCCGGAATCCGGAGGATAGTGTCGGTCCGGGACCAATGAGGAGCCTGCAAAAATGTGGGGCTCATGTAGTTTAGATTTGTTCGGGCTTCTTATTGGTTTACCCGGACCAGTCTTCTCCTCTGGATTCCGGAGTACAAAATTTTCCCACCTATTTTATATACACCACCCCTACATAGGGCTGTTATCGAGTCGAGTTCGAGCGATTTTTGCTTGGCTCGAAATCGAAATTTTCGACTCGAACTCGGCTCGAAATCGACTCGAAATTGATTTCGATTTCGAGTCGAGTTGGCTCGACTCGAAATGACTCGATTCCGAGTCGGCTCGAAATCGAATCGAGACGACTCAAAATTGAACATTTTATCTCTTTATTACTATTTGGCTCAAAATTAAATTGGACAACCTATTAATTTAGCAAACGAAACACTGAAAAAACTTCATTCTTTTAATTTTGATTTAAATTTTATGATTTTAAATTAAAAAATAAGTATATATCAATAAATACATAATATATTTAATTAATTCGAATTGATTCGAATCATATTTCGAGCGATTCAGTGCTGACTCGAAATCAGATTCGAGTCAAATTGAATCGAATCAAATTGAGTCGAAACAATTTTAATCGATTCCGATTCGACTCAATTCTCGAGCGAATTTCGAACGACTTTCGAGTTTCGAATAATATGCTCAGCCCTACCCCTACACAAAAACTGCTCCCCAAATTGAGCCTAAGATTGAGTGCATTGCATAGTAGCATTTAATTCCTTTTATATAGAGATTCTGTGACAATACATTACTGCTAAGGCCCATGGGCTTTATCCATTTTGTTATCAATCAAATAACTTAGGCTCCATTTGGAGGACTTATTTTCACCGGTCAAGCGGTTACGATCGCAAGAACCGGACCTTAAAACACTTGACTGGTGAAAATAAGTCTCCCAAACGGAGCCTTAGACTGCGTTTGACGCGGCTTATCGTAGCATATTTGCTCCGGTGAGATTGGACAAAAACGTAATTGTATGTTTGGTATGATAAATGTTACTACCGTTATGAAAAAAAGAAACTAGTTTGGAGCATAATATTTTTGCATGACAATAACATTTTTGTCCAACCTCACCGGAGCAAATAAGATGCGATAAGCCGCGCCAAACGGAGCCTTAATATTTTATACATCTTTGTCCGCCGGCCTTTTACTGTTGCATTTTCTCTGAGCTCAGAGTCATTTCTCTTATCCAATTGATCCTAAATTTGTTTAAAATATTTATTTAGAATGAAATGCTATTAACATTTAATACTGATATTATAGCTAGGTCCCTTTATAGCTATTGCGTTCGTGACCGTCACCACCGCCCACGGGCACTAATTTCAGCGACTTTAGTGACAAATCTAGAAATTTTAACAAGGAGTGGCCGGAGGATCCGAGCAGAGTAAAGTGCAGCCGCTGCACTTTACCGTGCAGTGCGGCATCCAACGGATGTTGATATCCGCACACATCTCAAAGCGGACTCGCACGCATCTCAAAGCGAGCTCGCACGCATCTCAAAGCGAGCTGAGATCTGCGGGCATCCGTTGGATGCCGCACTGCACGGTAAAGTGCAGCGGCTGCACTTTACTCTCCCCGGACCTAAGTTTTGTTTGAGATGCTGCACGAAAATTAGTTTTGAACATAACAAGGAATGAAGTTACTTAGGTCGGTTCATAATTATCACGTGTGTTCATGACTGTCACTGCCACTCAAAACAAAGTCTAAGACTTCGTTTGACACAGCGATGACGGTCATAAACGCATGAGTTAAAGTGTTAAACCATCATTTGTTAACGATTACCTAAAAAAAACTTTATCCTTTGAACATAAAAGTGAACGAAGTTCCTTAAATGAGCATTAACGAATAATTTTTAACGCCCATATTTACGACCGCCACCATCGTGCCGAACGGAGCACCTAAGTCTCAACTTTGCATTCGGGTTGACCCAGTAGCGGTACCTGACCCGATGTCCCCTTCTTGACTCCAACAAGGGCATCGCACTTGGCATACAACCCAACCCACCCGCTCTTGAACGGGCCGGGTCGGTACTTGACCCGACCCGTGATCACCAACCGCAGCTGCACCACTCCGTATGCCTCGTCGTTCATCAGCCCCGCCTCCACCTCCGCCGAGACCGGCACCATGTCTGCTCCCAGAACCGGCGACACGATCACGGTGCCATCCGCCTCCTGGTAAACTGACGGAAGCGATGCCGGCGGCGTGATGGGCTGGTCCCGGTAGGAAACGTAGGAGCAGAGGCGGTCGAGCTGGACGGCGGCACGGCCGTTGGGGTTGTGGATGGCGACGGTGAACTGCATGCTGGTCGCGATAGCGGTGGTCGGCGCGGCGGAGACGGCGTGGCTGAGGTGGTAGATGGCGGCGCCGAGGATGGTGAGATGGGGGCGGGCGGGGCGGTAGATGAGGTAGAGAACGAGGGCGGTGATGCCGGCGAAGATGAGGAGGATGGCGATGGCGGAACAGAGGAGGCGGCAATGGTTGAAGGGATGGTAAAGGGAAGCGTTGGAGGCGTCTTTTGCCATTGAAGAATTGGAAAAGAGATGTTTTTTAGTGGCAAAAGAACAGGGGAGAAGATGGATATAAATTAAGAGGGGGACATAGAGCTTCTTCTTGACGAAGGAATGGAATTTCATGGCGGTGAGGGGATAAAGGGCTAGAAATGGGCTGCTGATGTGATAAAGAAGTAAACTTTTTGTGCCACTGAGTTCGCCTTTTTATATTCTTTTGTTCTCTGTAAAGATTTTATTTTTGGTAGTTCTCTGTTGAGCTACCTGTAGAAGTTAAAAAAAAAAAAACCAGTTCTTGGTGATTTCTCTATTGTTTTCTCTTCATTTCTTCTCCCTATTGTTACTGCATTGATTTTGAAACCAAAGTCAGTTTGGCTGGACAGTAACCCTCCGGTGTGGCATCAATGAACGCCGAACTGTGATGCCTCAAAACAGTGAAATATGTAGTCTTTATGTGCCCCCATTCTGGTCTAGTTGTCTAGCTGCGCTAGCTCCCATAAGAGAGGGACATCCTCCACTAGGGCTACATTGTCTATCATCACAGCAAACTTAGACTCTGTTTGGTAGGATGGCGGCAGATGGAAACCTAGCAAATGCTGTCGGAATTAGGAACCGGAGGGGGTGGGCGGTGGCTCAGAATAGAGGATTTAAGGCGTTTGCATAGAGTGCATGTGGTGTTGGATAGTTAGGTAATATGTTCGCGTGTGTCGAGGCCGACTCGGAATTACCTATTGAGTTTCGTGTCATTCTAGAGCAAAGCTTTACGTTGGAGATTGTTATATTTGGTTTGGGATCATAGATAGATTTCCTATTTTGAGAATTTTCTATTTTTGAGGATTTCCAACTTTGAGGATTTCCTATTTTTAGGTTTCAGAAACCACTATAAATAGGAGCCGTCCAAGAAGAAAGAGAGTAAGCCACCATTGCATTTAGGAAGGAGAGTCGTCATGTGAGAGAGCCGCCGCCTTTGCTCACGTTGAAGGGGGGTGTCGGCACCGTCTCGCTCGGGATGCCGCAAGGGGTGAGAGACCACTATAGAGGTTTCCGTCGGTGGTGCAACACCGTGCGGCAGAGCCGAAGCGGTTGGTTCCTTTTCCCTCTCTCTTCTCTCATGTAGAACTCTCGACGTATCCGCCCGCCTTGTAGAAAATAGTCGTCGGTCTTGGAGGAGAGGATTTTTATCGGTCTTGGAGGAGATGATTGGTGTGGTTTATGTCAGATTCATGGTTACGACCTCCAATTGCGGAGTTTGTTGAAAATCATGAAGTGAAAGTGGTGGACTGGGCATCCTAGGCGACTTGTCCGCACGGCCTGTGCGGACAGGACTGGCGGCTAGCCAGGTCGGCAATGGTGCTGCAGTCGGCTTGTGCTCTGGCGGCCTGGGCGGTCTGTTCGTGCGGTCTGTGCAGACAGAGGAGGTGGCTTGCCAGGCCGGGTTGTGTTCAGCCGACAGTTGGTTCCCAGAAGGTAACCATGCAGATAGGATTGCTATCCGCAGAGCTCGCCAAGACTGGCGAGGTGCGGACTCGATGGAAGTTCGCGGAGTCCGGTTTGCGGACTGGACCAGAGCTCGGGAGATCGGCATGGCGTGTACCTTGGTCTAGCTCTGGTGACGCAGTTGGTGGTAACCGCGGAGTTCGCCAGTTAGAGCACACTGGTGTCAAGGTTCGCCGGGTTGTGCGGGATGGCTCAGTACGGGAGGTTGCGCGGTCTGCGCGGACTAATATCTCTGTCTGCCGTACTAGGCAGTTAGCCTTGTGTGCCTTGGCTGTGAGCTCAGGATATGCGGATTGGAGTGATGTCTACAGGCGCGAGCGGACTGGAGCTGAGTTCGCAGGTGGACGGACTGGAGCGGAACTCGCAGAGTTCTCCTGTATGGCAATCAAGTCTGGCTGGGCCTTGGCGACAAGGCGGGATTGCTTGGTATCTGGCCTCGGTGGTACAACCTTGGCGAACTGGCTATCTTGCTTAGTTGCGGCGGTCTGGTTGTATATCAATGGCTTGGCGGATACACTTAGTGCTCGCCGAGATAGGGCGGTTACCATATCAGCTAGGGCGGTGATCACACTCATTTCCACGCCTATAAATAGGACCCCCTGTCACATCAATTTATATCCAACTGAATAGTAAGTGAAATCGCGGAAGGTTGCGGCGGTTAGGGTTTTCTATCCGTGCGGTTTGTAGAGTTTGACCGGTTTGTGCTGTGTAGGTTGTGCGGATAGCGCTGGAAAGCCAGGGACTTGGTTCTGACGGTCAGGTACAGTGCAGACTCTGCGAATAGTAACCAGCGGTTAACAGCAGGTCGCGATTTGCGACTAGGCGGTCTCTCTCTTCTGCAACTAGTTTGCCAGTTCAATAAGCTGTCCGCATTTAGCGGCTTGGTTCAGTTCGGCAGCAATTCGCACGATCTGGCGGCTATTAACCGTGCGGTTAGACAGCTTGCAGATCGGCGGTTAAGTTCAGCATTGGAATAACGGGCAGTCCGCGCGGCATGGTTGCAGTCTGGCGATCTGCAAGTTTGAGCAGACTCCGTAGCAGTTAGCAGCAGGGCTGGCGGTTACTCTTTGAGTCTGCGCGGCTTGTTTTCTCTGCCTTGTAATTTGCCTCCATCGGGTACATCGACGAATCATGTCTCGCCATGTTGCTCTTCTATTTGCATCTGGTTATTTGGACCCGGATAGGTTGAGTGTTCCTGCGCCTGGTTTTCCCGTTTTTCGCTATCACAAACTTTTTACATGGTATCAGAGAGAACAGAGGCCTGAGTAGTGGATCATCCGGCAGTTTGCTTCATTGCTTTTGGGAGTCTAAGTAACCAGGGTTAGTGCAATGGAAGGTGGTATTGCAAGAGGTCTTGGAATTGAGCTTTTTACATCGACTAACTTTAGAAAGTGGAAGTCATGTATGGAAAGCTGTCTTCTAGGCGAGGATCTTTAGGAGATCGTCTGCGGAGATGAAAGGCAAGAGGTGGTTGTTACTGCTAGTGCTGATGCGGTGAGAGCTTGGAGGAAGACAAACGCGAAAGCAGAGTTTACTCTCAAGCGGGCTATCTTATCGGAACTCTTCGACCATATCGTCGGATGTCAGTCAACTGCAGAGATTTGTACTTCCCTTGATGGGTTGTTCAATAGGAAGAATGTAGCTCGGCTACAGTTCCTGGAGAATGAGTTGGTGGGCGCCACTTAGGGATATTCATCCATCTCAACGTTCTTCCTGAAGATGAAGAATTTGTGCGCTGAGATTTCAACATTGGACCCTAATGAGCCTATTTCAGAGGCGAAGTTGAAGAGGCCCATAATCCGCGGTTTGCGAAAGGAATATGTGGCCTTTGTCATTTCCATTCAAGGCTGGGCCAAACAATTGTATTTGCTGGAGCGGGAGAACCTGTTAGGTTCGTAGGAGAGCTTAGTAAGCCAGATGGCTGGAGTCACTGTCTCTGGAGGAGATGGTGAGGCGCTCTTCTTATGGAAGAAAAAGAGATGGGGCAAGAAGAAGAAGTCAGCTCCCGGTGATAGACCTTCTACTTCATTTCAGCAAGAGGAGAGGTATGCTCCTAGGCATGATGGGAAGAGGAAGGTAGGGCCAAAGTGCTATAGATGCAACCAGCCTGGTCACTTCAAGGACTGCAAGGTTATCTTTCAGTAGGCGAATGTTACTCATATAGGGAGAAAGGATGAGAACTTGGTTGTGGCTTTAACAAGTTCTAATGCTAATCGGATGAGGGCCAATGATAGTGAAGTTATCTGGCATGAAAGACTGAGACATGTCGGGATGGACAAGTTGAAAGCGATGACGTTGAGGAGCCTTGTGAAAAGCTTGCCTAGGTTGTCATCCTTCGGCGATGGTCATGTTTACGTGGGATGTCAATACAGTGAGGCTTATCGCTTCACGTTTGATAAGTCGCGGACCGGATGTTCATAACCATTAGAGTGTTTCCATGATGAGTTGTTGGGACCGACCGTCATCGCCAGTCTTGGAGGCAGCGGGTATATACTGGTGTTGATTGATGACTATTTGAGGTACACTTATGTGTACTTCATGAAGGAAAAGTAGGACGCGTTCTGTTTGTTCGTGGAGTTCAAGAAGCTTGTAGAGGGCCGGTTTGGTCTGCAGATCAAGAAGTTGAGAATGAGAAACATAGGTGAATTTGATTCAACCGTATTCTCTAACTTTTGCAGGAAGCACGGAATCCAGAGAGAGCTTTCTTGTGGGCATACTCCACAACAAAGTGGAGTAGCAGATCGGAAGATCCGTCATTTGACGGAGACCTGCAAGTGTTGTATTTATGACAAAGGCATTCCTAAGGCCTTTTGGGCGATAGGGATGGCCTGCGCGACGTATGTCATCAATCATGATAGTTTTACATTCAAGACAATCTAAACACCTAGAGGGGGGGGGGTGAATAGGTTCTTATGCTTGTTTACACTTTTAGGTAGAATTCAATCACAGAATTAATACACTCAGTACAGGAATCACATAAAATCATACAACACAGATTGCACACAGTTTTATAGTGGTTCCCCAAGGTTTGGGTACATCCACTTTCCCCCCTTCACCTATCTAGCAGTATGCTAGATTCGGCCAAACTTCCTCTTTACTCAGATCCATAGATCCTACAGCTCAGAACCTGAAAAGGTTCCTACAACTCAGGCTCAACAGCCCTACCTCAGCCTTATCACAAGGCCTACAACTCCGAGAAGAACCTTCTCCTACACTCAGGCAAACAGCCCTACCACTCAGAGATCAACTCTCCTACACTCATCCTTTATAACACAGGCTTACAGCTCAGATCTGTATTGACAGATCCTACAGAAATTAGAAAAGAAGTTTGTATTAACTTGCCCTTGATGAGAGAGAGAAGGACAAGGCAGTTCTTGATCAGCTGAAGAATGAAATCAACTGAATCTGAGCCTTCTTCAAAGCTTCTTGAATCTGAACTTAGCTGAGTTGATTTCTCAAACAGCTTCTTGAGAAACCAGTGATGGCTTCCTTCTTCTTCTTCAAATGGCTGAAACTCTCTCTATCCAACACCTTTGATGATACTTCTGAATTCTTGATAGAACTCTTCTTAGATCGATCCTGAGATCATCTTCTTAGATCTTCTTTTGTGTATTACTCCTTCTTGATTTGATTTCTCAAATTAATTGCCAAAATTCAATGTCTCTTTACTTCTCTCTGAATCTGTCTATTTATAGACCTTCTTAATGGTAACCGGCTGATCCAGTTTATAACTGTCTTCTGACGAGTCTGACAACATCAGTTAACTGGCTGCAACCCACAGCTGTCAAGTCTTCAAACAGATCCTGTGCCTTAGTCTTGGTCAGCAAAGTGTTGAGACAGACTCAGGAAGTGTCGAGACCAACTGTCTATATGTGTCGACACAAGTAACTTTGGTGTCGACACAGCCTTTGATGTTGTCGACAAGTGCCTTTAAGTCGACACAGCTTCTTCAGAACTTCATCTTGAGAATGAGTCGACACAGAGAATTTGTGTCGACTCAACACTTCATCTTTCATCAGAAAATAACTTGGTCTTGACTTTGCAGTGTGTCGACACAAGTCCTGTGTGTCGACACAGTTGTTGTAGATTCAGAACTCAATATGTGTCGACTCTGCCTTCAGGTGTCGACTCAGCAAATGTCAATCCTGCCAATATGTGTCGACTCAGTCTTCTGGTGTCGACACAAGTAGTGTTGACTTCTGCTAATGTGTGTCGACTCTGTCTCAATGTGTCGACACATCCTCCCAGTGTCGACAAAGTTGAGATCGACTATATTTCAGTTAGTCGACACTGCTTCCCAGTATCGACACAAATGTGGTCGACTATCTTTCTGTGAGTCGACACAGCTTCCCAGTATCGAAAAAAATGTGATCGACTATCTTTCTCTGTGTCGACACAGCTTCCTTCAAGTGTCGACACAATTATTCTGAAGTGTCGACACAATTTCTTCAGGTGTCGACACATGGACTTAGAATAATTTCCTGTATTCTTTAATACTTCTTCACCTGCATATGTCAACTTAAAACAACATCAAATACACCTTGATGTATATCATTAAGCTAAGTTAGGCTTCTTCAAATCAGGTATACATTTTCCAATGTACCCAACAATCTCCCCCTATTTGGAGAAGTCATAACCCTTTTAGTTAATGATATACACCATTTATAAAAAAAAATATGATGATGTTTGACATTACATGAATACTTAATATAAACAAAATATTAACAATTCATCACAGAGTGAACATGAATATGTGATTCCAAACAAAATTTTGTTTATAACTTGGTAATGTTTGATTACAGATGTTTACATTGAATGATTAAACAAAACATTACAAAACACATTTGAAAGAACTTAGAGCTAAGACTGATCAGGCTCTTTTATGACAATTCCTTTGCCAGATTGGATTTGAGCCTTCACAGGAGCTTCAACAACTTCAGCTGGCTTCTTGCCTTTTAGCTCAGCTTTCTTCTGTGTTTCTTCCTTGAGCCTTTGCCTTTCAAAGTAATGATAGGGCTTTGGAAAGTACTTGCTCAGCTCCTGAGCATCTGGTGGCAGCCTTCCCATCTTGGCTTTTCTCCTGAACTGTACTATGGCTTCCTGCCTAGCTTCAAACTTTTTCCATTCCATTTCATTATACCACTTTCCTCTTTCATGTTCTTGGTCCTTTACAGCCTTCAATGCAGTTAGTATAATATTTCTTGAAGTAGGGCTCCACTGCTCAAAATCTGGCTTCAGTTCAGCCTGCTCTCTAAATCTTTTCTTGGATAGTAGAGCATCTTGCTGTTCTTTCAAGTTGGCATCAGTCTTATCAACTTTTTCAATAATAACCTTGGTAACCTCCTTTGGAGGACTATACATATCCTGAACTTGCTGATCAATCATATCAAAATCTGGAGGAGGGTAAATGACTTGGGCAATCTCAGGTTGATTGCCTTCAAGTAGACCTGTTTGAATTCCTGACTCAGCCACCATAGCATCATCACACAAAGGTGGATATCCCAATGTGGCTCGAATACTATTTGTCACCCATTTGGTGTGCTCTGAGCCAGCATGAACTAACAACCTCTCCCCCTTTATGACTTCTCTGGTAATATGATCTCTTAGATCTTCCTTCTGAAATCTGATCTGGCCATCCAGATAATTCACACCCTCTTTAAAATAGGGTTTCAACCTTTGAAGCTTGTCAGATATGTCCTTTTGAGATTTGGTGATAGCAATTTTAACTGATTCAATGGCATCTTGAAGTTTCTTATCAAACTCTTCCATCTCCTTTGCTCTTGCTTCAATCAGCCCTGTAGTAGTCTTTGTCAACTCATCAATAATTTCTTGGTGAGATTCAGCCAAATTATCATTCATCCTCAGCTGATTCTCCAAAACATAACCTTGCTTTAAAATAATATCATCCACTTTAGGGATGATAGACTGCTATTGTTTAACCAAAAACACCACAGCATTACCTCCCTTATGGAAGCAATCTGTCATCTCCTTCTTATTCATATTTACTTCAAATCTAATAGATTTAATATCTTGAGCCAAGTCAAATTGAAGGGATTTATTGCTCTCATCAATATACTTCTCAACAGCCAACCTATGGTCATCTAACTTAACTTGCAAATCTACCATAAACTTGTTATAATTGAATTCAGAAGGAGATTGGAGAGTTGTAGTCTGTAGAGTCTGCTTATAGCTTTTGCTCCTTCTCTTAAAGACCATGAGCTTTTTCTTCTTAGCCAGTCTGGCTTTTTCATTCTCAAAATCAGATGAACTGTCAATTTGAACTCTGTCAGGAGAAAGAAGAGGAATATCTGTCTCAGTGCCTTGTTGTTCAGCCTCAACATGCACAGGCTCCCCCTCAACTTCTTGCTCCTCCTCAATTTCTTGCTCTTTCTCTATTTCTTGCTCTATCTCCATGTCTAGTACCTTCTCAATATCTTGCTCCTCCTCTACTATATCAGTAGCAATTTCAACATTTGGAAATAACTCATCTAGAGTGCATTCCTTCTGAGCTGGAATAGATGTTGAATCATCCAGATCTGCAATATTCAAATCTTTTGATAGATCAATTTGGTCTTCCTCTTGCACATGGTCAGACATTTGCACCTCCTGCACTTGTTCAGTATGTCGAATTTCCTGGGTAGGAGAATGCACTTGCTCCCCCTGTACCTGTGCAGGAGTAAAAATATTAGGAATGACCTTGGCAGAAAAAACTCACTTGCTCTCCCTTTACCTGTTCAGAAGTAGATACATTCTGGGCAGGAGTGTGAGCTTGAACAGACTCAGGCTGATCTTCAACCTGCTTTCTTACTTGCTCTTCTTGATGCTGGGCAGTGCTTAGATCATGTGCAGGGGATCTCACAGGGGTGTCCTGCCTACTCTCATCAGGCACATCTTTAGACAACACCCTATCCCATCTTGAAAATAATCTTGTATCCATTTTCCTCGTGTGATTAATCTTTGTCCCAGGCAGTTGTTGCATAACCTCGGGGATCACTCCAATCAGGTATAAACTCATAATTCTAGCCAGATTTGGCTTCTTGATTCCTTCCTTGATTTTATCAAATATTACAGCTGACCAGTTAGTTGGAATTGTAAACACAATTCTGGTCATTAGGCTGAACATATAGGCTGAAATCCTATCATGTCCACCTGGTTTGCACAGAATCACCTTGCCAACCACTTCAGACAAAAATTTTCCTTGTTGATTCATCCCTTTTCTGTTGAAAGCAGCTCCAATCTTCAGGGTTGGATCCAATCCACACCATTGGAGAGCCTCTCTTGACTTAGAAGCAGGGACTTCTTCTTCATTCTCAATGATAGGTAATTGGAGAATCTTTCTTAAACTTCTTGGGGTAATTTTCACCTTTGACCCATGAACTGTGGCTTTGATCTTGAGACCATCTGAATCCACTGATGCAGAGGTAAAGAATTCAATCACCTCCTTCTTCCAGATCTTTGTCGGTTCAGAAACTAGAAACTCTAATCCAGACTCAGAAATTAGATTGACAATCCTTTGAACATCTGTCGGGGCATCCGCAAAGCCATTGCGCACCAACTCATATCCTTCATTGACGTTATCTGCAACCTTTGGCGCCATTGATCAGACGAGAAAGCTTGAGAGAAGAGAGAGAGAGAATGTTGACACAGGGTTTCAGTCTCGAAAACCTTGTAAGCGTGTCGACAGAATAAGTTCTTGACCTATTTATACCTTCTATTGAAAGAAGATCAAAAGGCGGGCAAAAACAGTCTATATGTGTCGACACAGATGGAATGTGTCGACACAAACTTCTATTGTCTCGACAACAAATCTGTCTACTATGTGTCGACACCAATTGTGGATATGTCGACACCTGAGAGACATAGTAGAGCATCAGAAATTCTGTGTCGACTCTTAGGATAAGTGTCGACACAAAATCTGTAAGTGTCGACACCACTATTCTGGTGAAGTCGACACTACATTCCTGGATGAGTCGACTATTTGATTCTTATGTGTCGACACAAATTCTCTGTGTCGACACATATTTTCTGACTAGTCGTCATGACTTCACTGAGTCGACACATTATCACTGAATGTGTCGACACTATTTTACTTAGCCAAATTCTGTTTTTGTCAATACCACTTGAGACCACTTGATAATCTAATATGTTACTTGTAAGTTTGTTGATAAACTAATCAATGGTCAGCATGCCTAATTCAATTTTAAATTTATTGAATTTTGTTTCATCCAGTGGCTTAGTAAATACATCTGCTATTTGATAATCTGTTTTAACAAATTCCAATGTGATGTCTTCTCTTTCTACATGTTCTCTAAGAAAATGGTATTTAATTTCTATATGCTTAGTTCTACTATGAGAAACAGGATTATTAGTAATAGAAATTGCACTCTTAGAATCACACAAAAGAGGTGTTCTACTTACTTGAATACCATAATCTTTAAGCTGATGCTGTATCCACAATAGTTGTGCACAGCAGCTGCCAGCAGTAACATATTCTGACTCAGCTGTGGATATAGCCACACTGGTCTGCTTCTTACTACTCCAAGATATCAATCTTCCTCCCAAGAATTGACAAGTACCTGTTGTACTCTTTCTATCCTCTCTACAGCCTGCAAAGTCTGCATCTGAATAACCTGTTAGTAGAAAATCTCTATTCCTAGGGTACCAAAGGCCTAGATTAGGTGTGCCCTTAAGATATCTCAGAATCCTTTTGACTGCAATATAATGAGATTCTTTAGGGCAGGCTTGGTACCTAGCACAGACACATGTAACATACATAATATCTGGTCTACTAGCAGTGAGATATAGTAGTGAGCCAACTATTCCTCTATACAAAGATTCATCAACAGGTTTACCTTCATCATCTTTGCATATAGGCATACTTGTTCCTATATGAGTTCTCATAGTGGAGGATGACTCCATACCATACTTCTTAATTAATTCTTTGGTAAACTTAGACTGGGATATGGATAGGCCATCATCAGTCTGTCTTACTTGGAGTCCCAAGAAGAACTTAAGTTCCCCCATACTGCTCATCTCAAACTTCCCTTGCATAAGTTTGGCAAACTTTTTACAAAGGTTGTTTTCAGTAGATCCAAAGATTATGTCATCAACATAGATCTGAACTAAGATGATCTTACCTTTGGATTCCCTAAGGAATAGAGTTTTGTCTATTTTTCCTCTTGAGAATTTATTCTCAATAAGAAAAGTAGACAGAGTTTCATACCAAGCCCTTGGGGCTTGCTTTAACCCATACAAAGCTTTTCTAAGCTTATAGACATAATCAGGTTTAAGAGGATCTATAAAACCTGATGGCTGCTCTACATAGACTTCCTCTTTTAAATCACCATTCAGGAATGCTGATTTCACATCCATCTGGTACACTTTGAAGTCTTGATATGCTGCATAGGCAAGGAACATTCTGATTGCCTCCAGCCTTGCTACTGGGGCAAAGGTTTGATCAAAGTCAATCCCTTCTTCCTGCCTGTATCCTTTTGCAACCAATCTTGCTTTATTCTTCACTATTATTCCACTCTCATCCAATTTGTTCCTATAAATCCACTTTGTGCCAATTATGTTGTGGCCTCTTGGTTTAGGAACAAGCTCCCAGACATTGCACCTTCTGAATTGATTCAGCTCCTCTTGCATAGCATCAGTCCAGTGCTGGTCTTGGATGGCTTCTTCAAACTTCTTAGGCTCTATTTGAGACAGGAAACTTGAATGCAGGTCTGTGCTTTGATTTCTGCTTCTAGTCTGCACTCCCTGTCTTGGATCACCTATAATCTGATCAGCTGGATGATCTCTTAAATGTCTTGTAGCTGGAGGTAGATTCCTTTCTTGTTGAACATCTCCAGCTCCTTCTTCATGCTGAACCTCTTGGTTTTCATCAGCTCCTATTGAGTCTTGTACTCCCCTGGACAATAGCCTTCATTTTCCAATGCTTCATCTTCCTTTGTTGCTTCAGCAATGGAGAGTTTGTCTATACTTTTGCTTATACCTGTTGAATCATTTGATCTACAAGACAACTCACAGTTGATTAATCTTGTTTCATCAAATACAACATGAACAGACTCCTCTACAACTTGAGTAGTCAAGTTGAAGACTCTATAGGCCTTACTATTTGTGTTGTACCCAACAAATATCCCATCCTGGGATTTGGCAGCAAACTTAGTCAAATATGACTTGCCATTGTTAAGTATATAACACTTGCAACCAAAGATCCTAAAGTAGGATAGATTTGGTTTTCTGCCTTTCATAATCTCATAGGGAGTCATTTTGTGGCTTTTGGTGATAGAAGCCCTATTGATTACATGACAAGCAGTGTTTACTGCCTCAGCCCAGAAATATTCTGGAAGAGAGTGTCACTCAATAGTGTTCTACCAGCTTCAATTAATGTTCTATTCTTTCTTTCAGCAATGCCATTTTGCTGTGGTGTTCTAGGTGAGGAGAACTCTTGGAAAATCCCAAAGTCTTCACATAACTTTGTCATGCTTTCAGATTGAAACTCGGTACCATGGTCACTTCTAAGTTTGACCACTGTACTATTCAGTTCATTCTGAATTTGCTTCACAAAATTGAGTAAGACACTTTGGGTTTCTGATTTCTGTCTCAGAAAGAACACCCATGTAAATCTAAAATAGTCATCTACAACCACAAAAGTATAGACTTTCCTACCTAGACTATGAACTGGCATAGGACCAAAAAGATCCATATGCAAGAGGTATAAGCACCTCACAGAATCCTTGTTTTCAAGGCTATGAAAGGAGGATTTTGTCTGCTTGCCCTTTTGACAAGCTGAGCATATTCCTTCCTTTATACACTTAACTTGAGGACCATTACTCACTAACTCTTTGCTAAAGAGTTGGCCAATTATCTTGTAGTTAAGATGAGCCAATCTCTTGTGCCACTTAATACAATGAGAAGCATTGTCATTAGCTACAAGACAGATGGGAGAAGCCTTATTCTCACATACAAAATTAAGACAATATACATTTCTCTTCCTATACCCAGTCAATATGATCTCTTGATCACTTGACCTTTTGATATGACATCCATCCTTAACAAATAAAATGTCATATCCTAAATCACTCAGCTGGCTTATGCTTATTAGATTGTGTTTCAAACCTTTTACATAAGCCACTTGGGTGATAGTAATTAGGTTAGAAGAAATGTTACCAAACCCTTTGATGATTCCTTTTTCAGATCCACCAAAGATCACTTTAGGTCTATCCTTGACAGATGTATACTCCTTCAGCAGCCCCTTTGTCCCAGTCATGTGCCTGGAACAACCACTATCCAAGTACCAAATAGGGGCATGGCCACTTGGACTTTCCTGCAACACAGATTTACTTACCCTTAGAACCCAAGAAAGTCTTGGGTCCTTGGTTCAGGTTAGCATTAACAAAGCTACCATTATCTCTTCTAACAGGTAGACTATTGTTCTTTCTAACACTTGTGTTATGCCAGCAGTCTAATGCAAAATGGCCTCTCTTGCCACAGCACCAACATTCAAACTTATTGTATCTAGATCTAGATACACCCTTGATAGAAGAATTTCTGTCCATTGCTGGTGCTGCAGCAGCTTCACCCACTGATTTCTTGTAACCATTGGGTTTATGAACATGGATAGGCCTGTTGGCATTTACACCCTTGTTAATCAGAACATTAGTCTTAAAATGACCATGAATATTTTCATGATCATATTGGTTAGAAGGCACTTGAACCCTTCTAAACTTAATAGGGACTGAAAGGTTTAGTGGCTTGACAGGAGCTTTGCCTTTCCTCTTGAATTGGGCTGCCCTGGGGTTACCTTTGAATCCTAATCCTGCCTTACCCTTTTGAGTCACAAATTCATCTATCAAGGGTAAGACAGACTTTGGCTTAGAGTAACTAGCCACTAAATCTTTTTCTATTCTTAGTCTGGCCTCCAGACTCTTCACTTGATCATTGGTATAATTAATTGTGCCCATCTGAATAATAGTTATATTCTTCAGCTTGGCAATTTCATTTAACTTCTGATCAATTACTTTATCTAACTCAGTTGCAGCTACCCTTAGATCAGCAATTTCCTGAGCCTGAGATTTAATCAGGTTCTTACTTTTCTTAAGGGCCTGCAACAAGTCCCCATACTTATCTATCAATTGATAGACATCTCCTTCAGATTCAAATGCATCTACATCACTTGATGCAGATGTAGCTGATTCTGCACTTGTACTACAAACAGATTTTATTGAAGGACATAATACCTTACTAGGACCAGACTGATACTGGCACATGTCTTCTTCTACTCCTACCATCAGTCCCATGCACTGATGATCCTCTTGTTCATAGATGGAGTCTAGCAATTGCATGAACTCCTCTTCTTCAGTAGCAGCATACAGTCCAATATATGCTTCAGCTTCAGATTTTGATTCTGAAGTTGATTGATCTGTTAGGCTCTTTTCCTTCTTTGCAACAAAGGATTTTTCCTTCTTGCCCTTTTGATAAGTCTTCTTCTTGTCTGATGACTCCTTTCTCTTATCAGGACAGTCAGCCACTACATGTCCAGGCCTATTGCAACAATAGCAGATAATCTTTGAAGTAGTGGCCTTGCTGGGCTTTGTTCTGCTCTTCTCTTTCCTTGATGACTTTTTCTTCTGATAATAGTCATCAACTTGCTGTGATGAGGAGGGCCTAGACCTCCACTGCTTCTTCTTTAAGAATCTTTGGAATTGCCTTGTAAATGCAGCAAAATCTGCATCTGACTCACAGCTTTCTGAACCCTGATTCTCTGAATTTTCAGAACTAACTTCTTCAACTTCCTTAGGAGGAGATGATGATATCCTCCTATTCTTTCTAGTGGCTTCTGCCTTGAAGGCCACTGTCTTCTCTCTATGCTCTCCTTTTGAATTCTTTTCCTCCTCCTTCCTCACCATAAGTTGCATTTCATAGGATAGCAACTTTCCAAACAAGGTTGGAGGAGAAACCTCTGCCAGTTTAGCCACTTCTCTTATGGCACAGATCTTTGTGTCCCAATCCTTTGTCAAGGATCTTAAGAATTTGTCATTAGTTCATAGGTACTGAAGACTCTTCCATAGGACATTAACTCATTCACAATTCTATAGAATTTCTTATAACATTCAGTTATGCTATCAGTTTTTCCTTGTCTAAAACTTTCATATTCTTGGTTGAGCATAGACTTCCTATCCTGTCTTACTTCTTCAGATCCCTCCATGTAGACAATTAAGGTGTCCCACATTTCTTTGGAGGTCTAGCAGTGAATCAGATTCTGAAATGTAGAATCATCTATGACACTCACAATAATATTCGGAGCTCTCTTGTCCATGGTTGCCAAGATGATTTCATCCTTGGTCATTTCAGAATAACTCTTTGGAGTTTGAATATTAGCATCAAGAACTGATACCTTCATTGGAATGAAGGGTCCTTCCTGAACTGTGATGTATATTCTTGGGTCAGATGCTTCCATGAACAATCTGACTTTTTCTTTCCAAATTCCAAAGATTTCCTTCCTGCAGATGGGTAACTTCATTAACCCTAACTCCTTGTGATTTTCTCCAGAACCCATCTTCTTGAATCTTGATTCTGCCTTTCAGATCTACCTCAGACTGTTAAGTCCTTTTTGAGTAACCTCCCGCTGATACCACTTGATAGTTTTACTTTCAAGACAACCTAAACACCTAGAGGGGGGGGTGAATAGGTTCTTATGCTTGTTTACACTTTTAGGCAGAATTCAATCACAGAATTAATACACTCAGCACAGGAATCACAGAAAATCATACAACACAGATTGCATACAATTTTATAGTGGTTCCCCAAGGTTTGGGTACATCCACTTTCCCCCCTTCACCTATCTAGCAGTATACTAGATTCGGCCAAACTTCCTCTTTACTCAGATCCACAGATCCTACAGCTCAGAACCTGAAAAGGTTCCTACAACTCAGGCTCAACAGCCCTACCTCAGCCTTATCACAAGGCCTACAACTCAGAGAAGAACCTTCTCCTACACTCAGGCAAACAGCCCTACCACTCAGAGATCAACTCTCCTACACTCAGCCTTTCTAACACAGGCTTACAGCTCAGATCTGTATTGACAGATCCTACAGAAATTAGAAAAGAAGTTTGTATTAACTTGCCCTTGATGAGAGAGAGAAGGACAAGGCAATTCTTGATCAGCTGAAGAATGAAATCAACTGAATCTGAGCCTTCTTCAAAGCTTCTTGAATCTGAACTTAGCTGAGTTGATTTCCCAAACAGCTTCTTGAGAAACTAGTGATGGCTTCCTTCTTCTTCTTCAAATGGCTGAAACTCTCTCTATCCAACACCTTTGATGACACTTCTGAATTCTTGATAGAACTCTTCTTAGATCGATCCTGAGATCGTCTTCTTAGATCTTCTGATGAAGATCTTCTTTTGTGTATTGCTCCTTCTTGATTTGATTTCTCAAATTGATTGCCAAAATTCAATGTCTCTTTACTTCTCTCTGAATCTGTCTATTTATAGACCTTCTTAATGGTAACCGGCTGATCCGGTTTATAACTGTTTTCTGACGAGTCTGACAACATTAGTTAACTGGCTGCAACCCACAGCTGTCAAGTCTTCAAACAGATCCTGTGCCTTAGTCTTGGTCAACAAAGTGTTGAGACAGACTCAGGAAGTGTCGAGACCAACTGTCTATATGTGTCGACACAAGTAATTTTGGTGTCGACACAGCCTTTGATGTTGTCGATAAGTTTGCCTTTAAGTCGACACAGCTTCTTCAGAACTTCATCTTGAGAATGAGTCGACACAGAGAATTTGTGTCGACTCAACACTTCATCTTACATCAGAAAATAATTTGGTCTTGACTTTGTAGTGTGTCGACACAAGTCCTGTGTGTCGACACAGTTGTTGTAGATTCAGAACTCAATATGTGTCGACTCTGCCTTCAGGTGTCGACTCAGCAAATGTCAATCCTGCCAATATATGTCGACTCAGTCTTCTGGTGTCGACACAAGTAGTGTTGACTTCTGCCAATGTGTGTCGACTCTGTCTCAATGTGTCGACACATCCTCCCAGTGTTGACAAAGTTGAGATCGACTATCTTTTAGTTAGTCGACACTGCTTCCCAGTGTCGACACAAATGTGGTCGACTATCTTTCTGTGAGTCGACACTGCTTCCCAGTGTCGACACAAATGTGATCGACTATCTTTCTCTGTGTCGACACAGCTTCCTTCAAGTGTCGACACAATTATTCTGAAGTGTCGACACAATTATTCTGAAGTGTC
Organism: Platanthera zijinensis; assembly: GCA_039513925.1. Lineage (NCBI taxonomy): Eukaryota > Viridiplantae > Streptophyta > Magnoliopsida > Asparagales > Orchidaceae > Platanthera > Platanthera zijinensis. The sequence goes on from CM077083.1 coordinate 11,223,420, forward strand.
GACACAATTTTTTCAGGTGTCGACACATGGACTTAGAATAATTTCCTGTATTCTTTAATACTTCTTCACCTGCATATGTCAACTTAAAACAACATCAAATACACCTTGATTTATATCATTAAGCTAAGTTAGGTTTCTTCAAATCAGGTACACATTTTCCAATGTACCCAACAAATTAGATGCCTCTGAGTCCGATCAACATGAAGTCTCCGGTTGAACTGATGTTCAAGGAGAATCCTAGCGTGGAACACCTTCGGGTGTTCAGATCGACCTGTTATGTACACGTCCCGGATTTTCTCAGGACAGAGCTGGATGCGAAGACGAGGAAGCTTGTCTTCGTTGATTATGATGAGCAGAAGAAGGGATGAAGGTGTATGTATCCTGCGACGAAGAATTTCATCGTGTCCAGAGACATTGTCTTTGATGAATGGACATCATATGGAGGTAGCTCATCTGTGGAGCTAAAGGAGAGCAGTTCAGGCGGTGGGCAGAAGAAGGCTGCTGAAGATCTTCGATTGGAGCTGTCTGTGTCACCAGGAGCTCTAGGTTGTTCTAGCTTCAGGGTAGAGGCGTCGGGTTTAGGAAGCAGGGGGAGCAATGCTTCAGGTGCTTCTAGTTCCAGGGCGGTGGATTTTTGTTCAGGAAGCAAGGGGAGCGATACTCCAGGTTTGCTTGGGATCGAAGCTGGTTTAGGAGATACAGTGGAGGTAGTTAGCCGTGATCAGGCTCTTCAGATGTCGAAGAGGATCACTAACCCACCATCTCGATATTGCGAAGGAAATGTGGTGAGCTCGGTCTCTTGTTTCTTCGCATGCCCTCAGATCGAGCGAGAGCCTTCTAGCTTTGAAGGCACCACTGGAGTTAAGGAGGGGGAAAGCGCCAAGGATGAGGAGATGACTGCCCTCATGGGTGACGAGGCTTCTAACCTTTGTCCCAAGGTTGGTGTTACTCCAGTGACGTACAAGTGGGTGTTGAAGCTAGAGAAGAAGGCGAAGAGAAGCATGACTCCTTTTAGGAGGTGCTAGAGGGATCCCTTATGGTCTGGGATATACGGTGCAAGGACTATGTTGTGGACATCTTCTCGATGACGCTATCAGAGAGGCCATGTTTACGGTTATGGGGACTTCTTGGGTTGCTCACCACTTCTCACTTCAAGGGAGAGTGTTGAAAATCATGAAGTGAAAGTGATGGACTGGGCGACCTGTCCGCGCAGCCTTTGTGGACAAGACTGGCGGCTAGTCGGGTCGGCAATGGTGCTGCAGTCGGCTTATGCTCTAGCGGCCTGAGCGATCTGTTCGTGCGGTCTGTGCAGACATAGGAGGCGACTTGCCATGCTGGGTTGTGTTTAGCCGGCAGTTGGTTCCCAGAAGGTAATCAGGTGGATAGGATTACTATCCGCGGAGCTCGCCAGGACTGGCGAGGTGCGGACTTGGTGGAAGTTCGTGAAGTCTGGGTTGCGTACTATACCAGAGCTCGGGAGATCGGTATGGCGTGTACCTTGGTCTAGCTCTGGTGGCGCGGTTGGTGGTAACCGCGGAGTTCGTCGGTTAGAGCAAACTGGTGTCGGGGTTCTCCGGGTTGTTCGGGATGACTCAGTTTGGGAGGCCACGCAGTTTGTGGGGACTGATATCTCTGTCTGCCGTGTTTGGTAGTTAGCCTTGTGTGCCTTGGCTGCGAGCTCGGGATATGCGGACTAGAGTGGTGTCTGCAGGCGCGAGCGGACTGGAGCTGTCTCCGCAGGTGGGCCGACTGGGGTGGAACTCGTAAAGTTCACCTATATGGAAATCAAGTCTGGATGGGCCTTGGCAATAAGGAGGATTGGCTTGGTATCCGGCCTTGGTGATGTAACCTTGGCGGACTGGCTGTCTTGCCTAGTTGCGGTGGTCTGGTTGTATATTCGTGGCTTGACGGATACACTTTGTGCTCGCCGCGAGATAGGGCGGTTATCCTATCAGCTAGTGCGGTGATCACACTCCTCTCCCCTCCTATAAATAGGACCCCTTGTCACATCAATTTATATCCAACTGAACAGTAAGTGAACTCGCAGAAGGTTGCGGCGGTTAGGGTTTTCTATCCGCGCGGTTTGTAAAGTTTGATCGGTTTATGCTGTGTAGGTTTTGCGGATAGTATTGGAAAGCAAGAGACTTGGTTCTGACTTTGGTCAGAGACAGTGCGGACTCTGCAGATAGCATCCAACGGTTAACAACATGTCGTGGTTTGCAACTAGGTGGTCTCTCTCTTCTGCAACTAGTTTGTCAGTTCAATAAGTTGTCCGTATCTGGCGGCTTGGTTCAGTTCGGCAGTAGCTCACACGATCTGGCAGCTATTAATCGTGCAGTTAGGCAGCTTGCAGATCGGTTGTTAGAGTTCAGTATTGGAATAACGGGCAGTCTGTGCGGCTAGGTTGCAGTCTGGCGATCTGTCGGTTTGAGCGGACTCTGTAGCGGTTAGCAGCAGGGCTGGCGGTTAATCTTTGAGTCCGCGTGGCTTGTTTTCTCTGCCTTGTAATTTTCTTCCATCTGGTACATCGACGAATCATATCTCGCCATGTATACGTCGTCTTGTATAAATTTTTTGATAGTACAAGTTTCTTGTTCTTCTATTTGCATCTGGTTATTTGGACCCGGATAGGTTGAGTGTTCCTGCGCCTGGTTTCCCATTTTCTGCTATCACAAATTTTTTACGGAGTTCAAAAATCCGGATCCCGACTTGGCTTTGTTTGGCTTAGTCGGGGTTGGAGTTGATGTGGTGCGGGCATGGTAGCGAAGGCTTGCGAGAATGCAGTATCCTTGATGATGTTTCTCTCTGGTGGTGTGGTTTGGTCTCGAAGGCATGCATGGGTGCAGTTGGCTTCAACAATGCTTCTCCGATGGTGGTAGGTGGTTTGGTAGTCATCCGACGACGAAGGTTCCCGACGAACCATGTGTGTCTGTTGTGCTAGCGGATTGCAGTCCAGATAATTCTCTCTCCAGCGTATCGAGCGAGTCCAGCTCCTCGCGGTGCATTCTGTAATAAACGTCGGTACATTTATTCTTGGTTTTTATTATTGTAGCTGTAGTATTTACATATGCATAGTTTTTCTCATATTTCAGTTTATGTATTCTTGTATAGCCTACATTTAATTGGTTGCATCTTGGGGATAGTTCTGCATTATATCCCATCAGAGATATTATAAATAGTCAATCCAAACTTGATGATGAATTGTGGACTACCTTGAGTGAAACATCTAACATTCTCAAGATACGTTTTGCACTCAAGGGTTTCGCTCTCGTTTTTTCACTCTGCCTCTCGTTACCAATGCTGCAAAAGATCAGAAAGATTTGTCGCCTCCGCCGATCGGAAATGGAGGATTTCATCACGTTGGCACTCGATCGTGGAGGAGAAAAGGCCCATCGATTTCTTCTGTCGCAGTACGCAGATTTTTTGTGTGATTCCGTCATAAATCTATGGCTTTGCTGATCGAAAATAGTAGAAAACCTGTCGATGTTATTGCCGCCCTTAACGTCGTTATTGTCGGGGTTGTTGGAAGCCTGCACCGAGAGATATATCTTCGTGTGCACCTGGTTTTGGGAGTCCTCACAGTCATAGATCTCCTGTGCGCCGCTTCTTTGTTGTTCTCAAGTTCGCGATTTTGGCTCTCTTCCGTCGTAGTCTGTTTTTGTTCTTTCTTATTTGCATTCAGACCTGCAAGGAGGATGTACTAGTGTTCTTAGTTCATGATCCAAAGTCGCCCGATCTCTCGTTTTTGTTACTATCGTGCGAAATAGTCTCTGCCTCTCTTTTCCTTTTCTCATAGTTTCTCACAGGGAGAAAGAGCTGTTGCCCCCATCTCGCCGGATCTCGTCGGATTTAGCCAGATTGAATCCGAAGACATCATCTCGTCCCATATGGATCAGGTGATTTTGTTCCTATTTTTTACTATTCAAATCAAAGAAGAATGTCAAAGAAGAGCGTGTTCGACATCGTCGAGTTGCAGTCCTTCGACGTCACTAACTTCCTCAGTTGGAAACTACAAGTCCAATTTGGAATGAAAGAACGTGAGATATTCTACACTGTTCTTAGCTATTTCTCCACGACCTGTACGGATGTTGACGAATATCAATAGAGCAAAGTTGAGAATTTTTGTAGAGATTACCTTTTGAATTTCCTGAATCCTCACCTTGTAATGACCTACAGTGTGTATACGATCGCAAAAGAGATTTGGGACCGCTTGAATGTGAATTTCCAGTAGGAGAGACTGTCAAAAATTCTATTTGGGGAGAAGTTTTTCAATTTCAATCTCAATGCTAATTTGTCAGTCACCTCTCAAATCTTTGAACCAGAAAATACGCATCTCAAGCTAGAAGATGATCAGTATGAATTGTCCGATAATCCTTTTGTGAGTCTAATTTTAAGAAAGTTGCCTCCTGAGTGGATCACGTTCAAGTCTGAATTACACAGACTGAAGGAGGAAACCCTACAAAATGAAGCAAATATGTTGGTCAATAACTCTGAACCCAAGTCCTACGTGACTAAGATCGGGTGTAGTCACTATAATGCGTCTTATGAGTGGTAGCTAGACAGTGGTGCTACTTATCAAGTGACTAATGATAATGATCTTTTGACTTGGCTCACAACAATTAGAGAAAAGGCGGAGAATTGCAATGGAGGAGAGACCAATATGACTCATGCTGGGACAGCGAAGCTGGTCCTATCTTCAGGGAAAGATTTCATATTAAAACATGTTAAAGTAGTATCAAATTTAACTAAAAATTTAATTTCTGTGAGCTTGTTAGATAAGGTTGTAATGTACTTCACAACCCTAAATAGTAGAATAACTTTAACAGTTAATTCAAATTTTGGTTGTGCATATATGATCACTGAAATGTATAGACTTAGCCGAGATAATGATAACATTAACTAAATAAGTCCAACCCTGATTGATCATAAGTTATTACATAATAAACTTGAACATGTAAGCTATAATAAAATATGAGATCTAGCTAAAAGTCACAACATCTTGTTAGATCTATCTATTCGATTTTATAAGTGTGAGGTGTGTGCGCAGACTAAATTCACTAGAAACCCTTACAAATCGGTTTCTAGAAGCACACAAATTCTAGAATTGATACATTCTAGTCTCTATGATTTCTGAAGTCATGTCGATAGAAGGAGAAGGAAGTATCGCATTACTTTCATAGATGATTTTTCTTGATATTATCATATCTACTTATTGAAATTGAAAGAGGAGGCCTTCAAGACCTTTAAGATCTTCAAATCTCGTGTGGAAAACTAGTTAAATTTAAAAATTAAGAGATTTAAAAGTGATTGAGGAGGAGAATACACTATAACTGGGTTCAAGAAATTTTGTGCATCTGAGGGTATAGTCTTTGAAACCACTGCTCCTTACTCACCCCATTCAAATGATGTTGTTGAGTGTAAGAATATGACTTTAACATAAATATTAAATTTCATGCTCCTAGCAGTCGGCATGCCTAATTCATTTTTGGGAGATGCAATCCTAACTGCAAATTACATTCTAAATAGAGTGCTCTTTAAAAGCTCAACTCTATTCCGTATGAGTTGTGGCACAGTCATCCTTGTAATTTTGACACTTTAAAGACTTGTGGATGTATTGCTTATGTGAGAATACAAGACCTTAATATTGGAAACGATGTTTCACATTCCCTGTGTTTGAGAATATTAACTCCCAGGTTGTATTTGACCATATCGTGTATTGATAGAGTGTGCAGGTTGACAGATGCAAGCAAAGGAACAAGGATCCTATGGATGCTACCGCCAAGCGCTATAACTTACCGCGCCGCGTTAGCCACTCAACGACCGTCGAAACAGATTTCTCGAGACGCTGGCCTACCGCCTAGCGATAGTCCTACCGCAGGCGCTACCGCAATGAATTATTTAGACTTAGCGCTCTGGAAGAAATCGGCGTTAGCCTTACCGCTAGCCCTTCGACAAACGTCGAGAAAAATTAGTCGAGGCACTGGCCTACCTCCTGGCGCTAGTACTACCGCAGGCGCTACAGAAATGAATTATTTGGACATAATGCTCTGGAAGAAATCGGCGCTAGCCCTACCGGTCCGCGCTTGCCGATCAGTGAATATCGACGCGCTGTTCTCGAATCGTTGCGTCTAACATTACCGCGCAGCGGAAGATGTAATCGTGCGGGGCTAGCAAAATTGAAACGACAAATATTTGTTTTGAATATCTCTTTCCAGATTTAGAGGACAGCTGGCACAACAAGCGTGCAAACCTACCACCGGGCACTAGTCTTACCGCCGGCAGTAGCCTATTTTCATTAAGACATATAAAAGGTCGCCTTGGTTTTTGTGCCTTCGCAAGGATTCTGATTGAAGGACTAAAGAAAGACTGGAGTACGTGAATTCTAGGGTTCGGCCGCCTTCTTGTGCACCATTGCAAAAAGTCTCAGTCGTAGAAGAAGAAAGTTGTCTCCCTCCCGTTAGTGAACGAAGAACTCCAGCAATCCAAGATCTACATCGACTATGAAGAATCGATCGGTGGAGAGCAAACGAAGATCTCAAGCACCGGCCGTAGATCGCTAAACGGAGGAGTCGTCAAGAGGGAAAACTTCATCCTTTAGATTATTTACACTTTTATTCTTGTTATCTTCCCTTTTCTTTAAACCGTGTGGAGAGGAAAATCAACCGGTAAGGTTCGTTGGAATCCAGGTAGGATTCCGCGGTAAATCGTCCTAAGGATAGGGACGTCTAGATCGGAGGATCTAGCGGGGTTCTAAGACCTCCCTTGTGAGGAGGTGAAGAGCCAACTCGAAGACTTTTCTTGGAGAGAAAAGGAGAGAGCCAATCGGTCCGTGGAGCGGGTCGATATAGAAAACAAAAGAATTTTCATTTTCACCGCCTTCGATCCCCGGTGTCACAGGGATCACAATTTTGTATTTTTAAAACTATCTACTGTTAATTCTTGCAATGAAATATATTTTTTGTACTATTTCCTCTACGATTTTGTTGTGAATGTTAGGTTAATTTATGGTGTGTGGTGTACGAGCAAATTTGCACAGGAAATCAAGTTCATAGACTTACCACCGCGTGCTAGCTACCTAACGCTCCGCGGTAGCTTCCAGAACTCGATTTACTGGGACGAAATTTTTTAAATTCCGTTTAACGCATGCAACCTTATTCACCCCACCCCCCTCTAAGGTTGGCCACTAGATCCAACACTTAAGAGACCAAAGGTGGGACCTAGAATGATAACCTTTGTTTATCTAGGTAGTGTAAAAGATAGTGCAGCTAACAGTTTCTGGATCTATATATTAATACAATAATAGAGTCTATAGATGTTATTTTCTTTGAAAACAAAGTTATCAAAGATCATGGTTTAATCATCTCCGAGTCTACTAACATGATTGCAGAATGTACTATAAAACCTGAAGCTGGCCTCTTTGGCACTGCTTCCCAACCTTTAGAGGTGGAATCTATTTCTCTTAGATTATCTATAAGAGAATGAATCCCTAAGGATTTTGGTGAGAATTTTCTAACCTACCACTTAAAGGATGATTTATTCTCCTACTAGGAAGCAATGAGATCTAGAGATTCGTTAATGTGGTCAAAATTCATCGATGATGAGATGAACTCACTACTATAAAATAACACTTGACATTTTGTTGACCTGCCAAAAGGAGTTAATATCCTATGATGCAAGTGGGTCTTGAAGAAGAAATTACATATTGATGGGTATATAGTTAGATACAAAACACATCTAGTAGCTAAGGATTATAAATAACAGGAGGGAGTTGACTACTTTGACGTTTACTCACATGTCTATCCCAGGTTGTATTTGATCATGTTGTGTGTTGATAGAGTGTGCAGGTTGACAGTTGCAAGCAAAAGGAACAAGGCTCCTATGGATGCTACCGCCAAGCGCTATAACTTACCACATCGTGTTAGCCTCTCGATGACCGTCGAGACAGATTTCTCGAGACACTGGCCTACCGCCTAGTGATAGTCCTACCGCAGGAGCTACCGCAATGAATTATTTGGACTTAGTGCTCTGGAAGAAATCGGCGTTAGCCTTACCGCACCGCGCTAGCCCTTCGACGAACGTCGAGCCAAATTCGTTGAGGCGTTGGCCTGCTGCCTGGCGCTAGTACTACCACAGGAGCCACTGAAATGAATTATTTGGACTTAGTGCTCTGGAAGAAATCGGCGCTAGCCCTACCGCGTCGCGCTTGCCGATCGGTGAATATCGATGCACTTTTCTCAAATCATTGCGTCCAACATTACCGCGCGACGGAAGATGTAACCGCGCGGCGCTAGAAAAATTGAAACGGCAAATATTCGTTTTGAATTTCTCTTTCCATATTTAGAGGACAACTGGCACAACAAGCACTCGAACCTACCGTCAGGTGCTAGTCTTACTGCCGGCGGTAGCCTATTTTCATGAAGACGTATAAAAGTCTGCCTTGGTTTATTATGTGCCTTCGCAAGGATTCTGATTGAAGGACTGAAGAACGACTGGAGTACGTGAATTCTAGGGTTCGGTCGTCTTCTTGTGCACCGTTCCAAAAAGTCTCAGTCGTAGAAGAAGAAAGTTGTCTCCCTCCCGTTAGTGAACGAAGAACTCCGGTGATCCAAGATCTACATCGACTACGAAAAATCGACTGGTGGCGAGCAAACGAAGATCTCAAGCACCAGTCGTAGATCGCTCAACGGAGGAGTCGTCAAGAGGGAGAACTTCATCCTTTAGATTATTTACACTTTTATTCTTGTTATTTTCCCTTGTCTTTAAACCGTGTGGAGAGGAAAATCGACCAGTAAGGGTCGTCAGAATCCGGGTAGGTTTCCGCTGTAAATCGTCCTGGGGATAGGGACGTCTAGATCGGAGGATCTAGCGGGGTTCTAAGACCCTCCCTTGTGAGGAGGTGAAGATCCGGCTCAAAGACTTTTCTTGGAGGGAAAAGGAGAGAGCCATCCGGTCCGTGGAGCGGGTCGGTATAGAAAACAAAAGTGTTTTCATTTTCACCGCCTTCGATCCCCGACGTCACAGGGATCACAATTTTGTATTTGTAAAACCATCTACTGTTAATTCTTGCAATGAAATATATTTTCTATACTATTGCCTCTACGATTCTGATGTGAACGTTAGGTTAATTTCTGGTGTGTGGTGTACGAGCAAATTCACATAGGAAATCAAGTTCATAGACTTATCGTCGTGCATTAGATACCTAACGCTCCACGGTAGCTTCCAGAACTGGATTTCCTGGGACGAAATTTTTTAAATTCCGTTTAATGCATCCAACCTTATTTACCCCCCCCCCCCTCTAAGGTTGGCCACTATATCCAACAAGTGGTATCAGAGCGAGGTTACTTCACAAAGGCTTACAAAACCTGAAGTAAGATGGCCAACTCTGTACACGCATTCAATGAGGGTCAAGGTGTGAGTAGACCTCCACTATTCATGGGGAGTGACTATAGTCACTGGAAGACTCTAATGAAAATATTTCTGATGACTCAAAGCATGGACGTATGGGCCATGATTGAGACAAAGTACACTACAGCCACAGTCACGGTTGGGGATACTGCCATAGAAAAACCGCGTGATAAGTGGGATGACGCAGATAAGCTTAGGTGTATGAATAATGCCAAGGCTATGAACTCATTATTTTTTTCCTTGGACAAGACTGAATTTAACATGATATATAACTGCGAGACTGCTTATGATATATGGCGTCTTCTTGAGCTCACTCATGAAGGTACTTCGCAGGTAAAGGAGTCGAAGCTGTTCTGACTCGAATCAGAATATGAACAGTTCCAGATGGAGATCGACGGGGATGTGGATAGCATGTACATGCGCTTTACCAAGATCGTCAACACGTCAAGATCTCTCGGAAAGAACTTTCCAAATGATGACTTAATGAGGAAGATCCTGCGATCTTTGCCTCCTCGCTTCAACCCGAAGGTGACAGCTATTGCTGAGTCTCATGAGATCAGCACCCTAGAGATAGAGAGCCTCATCGGAAATCTGAAGACACATGAACTTGAATTGAAGATTCAAGCAGAGGAGTATCCCAGGGAAGTAAAGAAGAAGGGACTGGCGCTGAAGGCCACAAAGGAGAGAAAATCTACTGAGGATTCTTAGGAGGAGAGCCTCTATGTCTGGGAGTTCAAGAAATTCATGAGGAATCTTAAGAAGCAGGGACAATTCAAGAAATTCCTGAGGAAAGGAGCTGGAGAAGGTAGAAGGTGGAACAAGCCATCGAAGGAGATAGGAAGCGATGATGAGAAGTCTCAGCTGGAATGTTATCACTGCCACAAGCCAGGGCACCTAAAGAGAGAATGCCCAAGACTCCAGAAGGAGGAAAAAGAAAAGGAAAGCTGGTACAAAGAGAAGAAGAAGGTGCTGAAGGCACTCACATGGGATGATGATGGATCTGAAGAATCAAGCACTACAGACTCTGGCAGTGAAGATGAGGCTAATCTATGCCTAATGGGAAAGAATCAAGAAGATTCGAATGATGTGTCCAGTGTCCAAAGCGATACTGAGGTAACTCCACCTACTTATACTGAACTTCTCGAGATTTATGAAAATTTAGTTGATAAATTAGAAAGCGTTATTTCTGAGAAAAAGTCTCTGAGAGCTGAGAATAAGAAAATCAAAAAGGACTTATAAAAATTGAAAAGTGAGGTAATTAGAACTGGCAAAGAGAAGATCGAATGTCTTGAGTGCTCTCACTTGATGACAACGATCGAAGAACAAAAGGTAAGTCTCTCCAAGTCATCAGTGAGAACGAATAGTCTCACAAATGAAAAGAATGTCTTGGAGAAGAGACTTCACTTGTCACTTGCCAAGGTAGAGGAAGGCAAGAAACAATTAATTTATAAAATTTTGGCATAGGTCAAAAGTCCTTAAATATGTTTTTGGGTGCTCAATGTCATGGATCAGCGAAGTTTGGTCTAGGATATTTGAGTCCAACATCACCACCGAGTGGAAATCACCATCACTCTGAGTCCAAGTCAATTTTTAAGAAATCTAAAGATAAGGTTAAGAGATCTGGAGGGCTATCCCCAACCTCAAGCAAGAGCTCAAGCAACCCAATAAAGACAGCATCCACTGCTTACATTATGTGTGTGAACTGTCATAAGTTTGGTCACACATCTGGCTCGTGTTTGAGGAAAGGTGCCACAAAAAATTTGCAAGTCTGGCTACCAAAGTCTTCTACCTATCTTATGGGTGGGACAACTTGAGTAACTAGAACTTTACCCTCATCTTCTTTTTAGGTCTGTTGGTAGGCTAAGGACACGAATAATGTGTGGTACTTGGACTCTGGTTTCTCCAAGCACATGACGGGAGATAAAGACAAGTTCCTTTGCCTAGAGAAGAAGAAGGGCGGCATGGTGACCTTTGGGGACAACAGCAAAGGAAGGATTTTGGGAATCAGCACTATAGGTGAGCTCGGCGGCCTGGTGAGCTCGACGGACTGGGGAGCTCGGCGGACTGGTGAGCTCGGCGGCCTGGTGAGCTCGGCGGACTGGGGAGCTCGGCGGCCTGGGGAGCTCGGCGGCCTGGTGAGCTCGGCGGCCTGGTGAGCTCGGCGGACTAGTGAGCTCGGCGGCCTGGTGAGCTCGGCGGACTGGGGAGCTCGGCGGTCTGGTGAGCTCGGCGGCCTAGGGAGCTCGGCGGCCTGGTGAGCTCGGCGGACTGGTGAGCTCGGCGGCCTGGTGAGCTCGACGGCCTGGTGACCCCCCGAGGGGGCCGGGGGGAGAAAAATATTTCATCCCCCTACTAGTATATTTCCAAGTCCAAGCCAAAATTGGCCACCAAGAGTCCAAAATCTCTAAAAAGCTTAAAAACTTAAAACTGGCTCTGCGCCTGCCGAAAGGACCCTACTCTGCGAATACGGGGTTGTACATAATCCCCGCTCTTTTCGAGGTTGGCACAAGCTCGGAAAGAAACATCCAACCCAACGTATTCGCTGAGTCAGCCTGTCATGCCAGCTAATGGGAGCCTGGGTGACGAGGCAGCCTCGGGGTGAAAACACTTAGCCTCCCGAGGGGTCAACCTGTCATGCCAGCTAATGGAAGCCTGGGTGACGAGACAGCCTCGGGGTGAAAACACTTAGCCTCCCGAGGGGTCAACCTGTCATGCCAGCTAATGGGAGCCTGGGTGACGAGACAGCCTCGGGGTGAAAACACTTAGCCTCCCGAGGGGTCAACCTGTCATGCCAGCTAATGGGAGCCTGGGTGACGAGACAGCCTCGGGGTGAAAACACTTAGCCTCCCGAGGGGTCAACCTGTCCCGCCAACTAGTGAGAGCCTGGTCAGCGGAATCATCCCGGAGCTAAAAGACTTAGCCTCCACGAGAGATCAACCTGCCCTGCCAGCTAGTGAGAGCCTGGTCAGCGGAATCACCCCGGAGCTAAAATACTTAGCCTCCACGAGAGATCAACCTGCCCTGCCAGCTAGTGAGAGCCTGGCAGCGGAATCATCCCGGAGCAAAAGGACTTAGCCTCCATGAGAGATCAACCTGCCCTGCCAGCTAGTGAGAGCCTGGTCAGCGGAATCACCCCGGAGCTAAAATACTTAGCCTCCACGAGAGATCAACCTGCCCTGCCAGCTAGTGAGAGCCTGGCAGCGGAATCATCCCGGAGCAAAAGGACTTAGCCTCCACGAGAGATCAACCTGCCCTGCCAGCTAGTGAGAGCCTGGTCAGCGGAATCACCCCGGAGCTAAAATACTTAGCCTCCACGAGAGATCAACCTGCCCTGCCAGCTAGTGAGAGCCTGACAACGGAATCATCCCGGAGCAAAAGGACTTAGCTCCCACGAGAGATCAACGTGAACCCACCAGCTAGTGAGAGCCTAGCAGCGGAATCATCTCGGAGCTAAGGGTCTTGGCTCTCACGAGAGATCAACCTGAACCCACCAGCTAGTGAGAGCCTGGCAGCGGAATCATCTCGGAGCAAAATGACTTAGCTCCCACGAGAGATCAACCTGAACCCACCAGCTAGTGAGAGCCTGGCAGCGGAATCATCTCGGAGCAAAAATACTTAGCCTCCACGAGAGATCAACCTGCCCTGCCAGCTAGTGAGAGCCTGGCAGCGGAATCATCTCGGAGCTAAGGGTCTTAGCTCCCACGAGAGATCAACCTGAACCCACCAGCTAGTGAGAGCCTGGCAGCGGAATCATCTCGGAGCAAAAGGACTTAGCTCCCACGAGAGATCAACCTGAACCCACCAGCTAGTGAGAGCCTGACAGCGGAATCATCTCGGAGCAAAAGGTCTTAGCTCCCACGAGAGATCAACCTGAACCCACCAGCTAGTGAGAGCCTGGCAGCGGAATCATCTCGGAGCTAAGGGTCTTGGCTCCCACGAGAGATCAACCTGAACCCACCAGCTAGTGAGAGCCTGACAGCGGAATCATCTCGGAGCAAAAGGACTTAGCTCCCACGAGAGATCAACCTGAACCCACCAGCTAGTGAGAGCCTGGCAGCGAAATCATCTCGGAGCAAAAATACTTAGCCTCCACGAGAGATCAACCTGCCCTGCCAGCTAGTGAGAGCCTGACAGCAGAATCATCTCGGAGCAAAAGGACTTAGCTCCCACGAGAGATCAACCTGAACCCACCAGCTAGTGAGAGCCTGGCAGCGGAATCATCTCGGAGCAAAAATACTTAGCCTCCACGAGAGATCAACCTGCCCTGCCAGCTAGTGAGAGCCTGGCAGCGGAATCATCTCGGAGCTAAGGGTCTTAGCTCCCACGAGAGATCAACCTGAACCCACCAGCTAGTGAGAGCCTGACAGCGGAATCATCTCGGAGCAAAAGGACTTAGCTCCCACGAGAGATCAACGTGAACCCACCAGCTAGTGAGAGCCTGGCAGCGGAATCATCTCGGAGCAAAAGGACTTAGCTCCCACGAGAGATCAACCTGAACCCACCAGCTAGTGAGAGCCTGGCAGCGGAATCATCTCGGAGCTAAGGGTCTTGGCTCCCACGAGAGATCAACATGAACCCACCAGCTAGTGAGAGCCTGGCAACCAAATCATCTCAGAGCAAAAGGACTTAGCTCCCACGAGAGATCAACCTGAACCCACCAGCTAGTGAGAGCCTGGCAGCGGAATCATCTCGGAGCAAAAATACTTAGCATCCACGAGAGATCAACCTGCCCTGCCAGCTAGTGAGAGCCTGACAGCGGAATCATCTCGGAGCAAAAGGACTTAGCTCCCACGAGAGATCAACCTGAACCCACCAGCTAGTGAGAGCCTGGCAGCGGAATCATCTCGGAGCAAAAAATACTTAGCCTCCACGAGAGATCAACCTGCCCTACCAGCTAGTGAGAGCCTGACAGCGGAATCATCTCGGAGTTAAGGGTCTTAGCTCCCACGAGAGATCAACCTGAACCCACCAGCTAGTGAGAGCCTGGCAGTGGAATCATCTCAGAGCAAAAGGACTTAGCTCCCACGAGAGATCAACCTGAACCCACCAGCTAGTGAGAGCCTGGAAGCGGAATCATCTCGGAGCTAAGGGTCTTGGGGACGGGGCATGCTACCTGAACTCTGCCAAAATTCAACATCCTCAAAAGGGGAAAAAAGTGATGGGTTACATGACCCCCCCGACTCTACCGGTCGGGGGATGGACTCATTACATCATAAGAAAAGTACATGACTCTACTGGGGCGAGGCTTCTTCAGAGGACCCGGGCACGATCTCCACTTCACCGTGAGTCGCTCATATCTTCCCTCGTGTTCCCACGTCGACCTGATCCTCACACCTCTCCCTTGCTGTCTCGGGCTGGACTTCTTCAATCCGTACCGGATCTTGCGGTTGTTGAGGTTGTGGTGCCGGAGCTCTTGCCCTCCTCAATTCCTGGAACTCGGGGCAAGTAGTTGTTGCATGGCCCTCCTCCTGGTGAAACTCATAGTAGGGTAACTCTACTCTTACTCTTCCTCTTCCCGTGCGGTTCCTCCTCTCCCTTCGACCGATCGCCATCGCTTGCTGTGGTGGGGGGTAGGAGCTGTCTAGGGGCTTGCCTTTGGAAGTTGTATCTTCCTTGGCCTCCTTGAAAGTCCCCCCTACCCTGGATGAGAGCTCTTCCTGGACCCTGGGCAGGTCCTCCCTGGTGCCTCCAACCTAGCTCCGGACCCTCCCGTCCTTGGAACCCCTGAGTTCTCGGCTCCTCTCTCCTTCTTCCTTCTTGATGCCTTGAGCCACCTTGCTCTTTTGACTCCACCTCTGTCAACTTTGCCAACTTCTTCACGAAGGCCGGGTTGGCTGCCTCCATGGCTATCTCCTCTGCCGCCCTTTCCATCAGCTCCTCGAAGGAAAGGGGGGTCTTCCGGGTCAAGCTCATCTTGAAGAACCCTTCGCGCAACCCCACCGTAAATGCCATCTGGAGGGCATACCCTAGAACCTCTTGGATGTCAAGGACCTCTTCCTGGAACCTGTCAACGTAGTGGGCCAGCGACTCCTCAGCCCTTTGCTTTAACAGGAAGAGGGACTCAGAACCCTTCTTCCTCTTCTTGGAGGTGGAGAAGCGAAGCTGAAAGCTCCGGCTCAAGTCTTCGAACCCGAAGATGGACCTCGGAGGGAGTTGATGGAACCAGTCCCTCGCCTTCTCTTTCAAGGTGATCGCAAATAGACGGCACTTGAAGGCGTCCGTCATTGGCCTGATGGAGACGGCATCCTCGAACCACTGCAGGTGTTGGACGGGGTCATCCTTCCCGGTATAGTAAGCCATGTCTGGCTCTCTGAACCCCTCGGGAACGGAAGCTGAGATGATCAACTCACTAAAGGGTGACCCCCTAAGGGGCGCTCTCGTGACCTCTACTCTCGCGACCTGCTCGCCTGGGGGGCTAGCTCTCGCCGGGCTGGGGAACAGCTCCCGGCCTGGGAGGTCTCGCTCGACCCCCTCTACCATCCTTTCCTTCCCAGGTCTCCTATCTGGCACACTTGCTTCTCCCCCCGCTGGGGTGATCTCGCCTTGCCCCCTGGGAGCCAGCTCGCCGAGACCACTCTGGGTTAGCTCACCGAGACCCCTGGGAGCTAGTCCCTGGGGGGTGGGGGTTGAGCTGTCAGCCCGAGGGGCAATGCTTCTCAGCATCTCCATGATGCCTGAGATGGAAGCCATGAACTCCTCCCTTCCTACGAAGGGTCCGGGGTTGGGGAGCTCGCCGAAGTCATCACTACCTCCCCGATCTCCGGCCATGACACTCACCCAAGATCTTCTGTGCTGGTCACTCTCCACGCTCACCACACCAAAATGTTGAAACCAAAAACTTGGTCTCTGTGGAGTTCGACCCTTGGGGAAGGGGTGACCTCACACCTACTACACTTGGAAGAATGTCACGGGCCAAAGACTTGAGAACTAGGAACAGACCCTCGGCTCTAGCGCGGAGGTCCCACCACACACCTGGAAGGTCACAAGAACACTTTCCCTCCCTTACCAATAAGAGCTGGGTACCTTGGAGAGTTCTCTCAACTCTACCAAGAGGAAAGCTAGGGAGGAGGAAGCCAAAAGCCAATGCCTCTCCAAAGGTACCCATGGGGGTCTATTTATAGTTTTTCCAAGTCCTGAGGATAAAATGACCGAAATGCCCCTACGACCAATTGGCCTTGAGCTCGGCAGACTGGTGAGCTCGGCGGCCTGGTGAGCTCGGCGGCCTGGTGAGCTCGGCGGACTGGGGAGCTCGGCGGACTGGTGAGCTCGGCGGCCTGGTGAGCTCGGCGGACTGGGGAGCTCGGCGGCCTGGGGAGCTCGGCGGCCTGGTGAGCTCGGCGGCCTGGTGAGCTCGGCGGACTGGTGAGCTCGGCGGCCTGGTGAGCTCGGCGGACTGGGGAGCTCGGCGGCCTGGGGAGCTCGGCGGCCTGGGGAGCTCGGCGGCCTGGGGAGCTCGGCGACCTGGTGAGCTCGGCGGACTGGTGAGCTCGGCGGCCTGGGGAGCTCGGCGGACTGGGGAGCTCGGCGGCCTGGGGAGCTCGGCGGCCTGGTGAGCTCGGCGGACTGGTGAGCTCGGCGGCCTGGTGAGCTCGGCGGCCTGGTGAGCTCGGCGGACTGGGGAGCTCGGCGGCCAGAGCTCGGCGGCCTGGTGAGCTCGGTGGACTGGTGAGCTCGGCGGCCTGGTGAGCTCGGCGGACTGGGGAGCTCGGCGGCCTGGTGAGCTCGGCGGCCTGGTGAGCTCGGCGGACTGGGGAGCTCGGCGGCCTGGGGAGCTCGGCGGCCTGGTGAGCTCGGCGGCCTGGTGAGCTCGGCGGTCTGGTGAGCTCGGCGGCCTAGAGAGCTCGGCGGCCTGGTGAGCTCGGCGGACTGGTGAGCTCGGCGGCCTGGTGAGCTCGACGGCCTGGTGACCCCCCGAGGGGGCCGGGGGGGGAGAAAAATATTTCATCCCCCTACTAGTATATTTCCAAGTCCAAGCCAAAATTGGCCACCAAGAGTCCAAAATCTCTAAAAAGCTTAAAAACTTAAAACTGGCTCTGCGCCTGCCGAAAGGACCCTACTCTGCGAATACGGGGTTGTACAATAGGTAACAAGACATTTTCTATCTCTAATGTTCTGTTTGTAGATGGACTTAAGAATAATCTTATTTCCATTAGTCAATTGTGTGATAAAGGTCTAGATGTCATATTTGAGTCATCTACAAACACATGTAAAATTATTGATGTCAAAACTTCTAGTGTATTGCTTTTAGCTCATAGAAATCATAACGTATACACTGTTAGTTTTGATGACATTTCTTCATCTAATTTGAAGTGCCTTGTTACTAAGAATGAGGAATTAGATCTTTGGCATAGGAGACTAGGACATACTGGTAGCAAGATTATTGTAAACTATCGAGAAAGAAACTTGTGCGGGGTCTTCCCACCTTAAGCGGTAGTTTAAATGTATTATGTTCTCCTTGTCAAAAAGGCAAATTTGTTAAAACTTCCTTCAAGAGCAAATCTGTAGTTTCCACATCTAGATCACTCGAACTCATTCACATGGATCTGTTTGGACCCCTTAGTACGTGTAGTCTATGTGGAAAATGATACACCTTTGTTATCATAAATGACTTTTTGCGTTATTGCTGGACGATCTTTCTAGCAAGCTAATCTGACACCTTTAGAGAATTCTCAACTCTATGCACACGTCTTCAAAATGAGAAAGAGCTAAAGATAAAGTGTATCAGATCAGATCATGGAGGAGAGTTTGAGAATAAGGTCTTCTCAAATCTGTGTGATTCCTTAGGAATTAAGCATGAATTTTCTGCCCCACGCACTCCTCAACAGAACGGAGTTGTAGAAAGAAAGAATCGCACTCTTCAAGAATTAGCCCGCACAATGCTTGCCGAGTTCGGCTTACCACGATCTTTTTGGGCGGAAGCGGTTAACACAGTGAGCTACGTGATGAACTGAGTCATGCTTCACCCACTTTTAAATCGAACTCCATACGAGCTGTATTTCGAAAGGAAACCCTCGGTATCGTACTTTAGGGTCTTTGGATGTCCGTGCTACATTCTTAACACTAAGGATCATCTAGGAAAGTTTGATAAAAAATCTGATCTAGGTACCTTCTAAGGATACTCAAGCAAGAGTCGGGCCTATAGGATATATAATAAGAGGACCTTAGTGGTTGAAGAGTCGGCTCATGTGCATTTCGATAAGAATTCCCCAACTAACGAGCCGAAGGCGAATGAAGAGGAGGTTGAAGAAAGTGTGTTGATTGGGGATGAGGATGATGAGAGAATCGTGGAGAGTAAAACTCAGAGTTTTGAACAAGGTTATAGGGCTCCTAGTAACTTGATTTTTTTCAAAGCAACATCCTCATGATCTAGTCATAGGAGAGCCATCTCAAGGAGTTATAACTCGGTCCGCACTTTATGAATCTTTCTCGAACTTGTGCGTTCTATTTGATATTGAACCCAAGAACATTTCTGAAGCCTTAAAAGATGAATCATGGTTCTTGGCGATGAGTGAGGAGTTGAACCAATTTGAGCAAAGTAAGGTATGGGTGTTAGTGGAACATCCAGATAACCATCCAGTCATAGGCTTGAAATGGGTGTTCAAAAATAAACTTGATGGTGAGTCTAGGATAACTAGGAACAAAGCGAGGTTTGTGGCTCAAGGGTATTCTCAGATAGAGGGTGTGGATTTTGACGAATCATTTGCCCCGGTTGCTCGTCTTGAGTCTATCCGTATGTTTTTAGCATTTGCTAGTTATAAGAAAATTAGATTGTACCAAATGGAAGTTAAGAGTGCCTTCCTAAATGGATATATTAAGGAAGAGGTATATGTCGAGCAACCACCCGATTTCATGAATGCCGCTTACCCAAACCATGTATATAAGTTGGTGAAGGCCCTGTACAGATTGAAGTAAGCACCTCGTGCTTGGTACGATAGGCTTACTACTTTTCTCTTAAATCATGGCTTTAGGATGGGTAGTGCGGACACAACTCTATTTGTAAAGACCAAGAGTCCTGATCTAATTATCCTACAAATCTATGTGGATGATATCATTTTTGGGGCAACGAATGAAAAGATGTGTGAAGAAATCGTCACCCTTATGAAATCTGAATTCGAAATGAGCCTAGTAGGAGAACTTACCTCTTTTCTAGGATTCTTGATTTCTCAGCGCCAAGACGGAATTTTCATAAGTCAATCAAAATATGTTAAAGATATGCTTGTGCGTTTTGGATATGAGAATCTAAAGCAAGTCAAAACTCCTATGAGTGCTTCTCTTAAATTAGGAAGAGATGAAAGTGGCATTTCTGTCAATCAGACTATGTTTAGAGGTATGATAGGATCATTATAATATTTGAGTGCCTCTAGGCCAGATATCACGTTTGCGGTAGGAATGTGTGATAGGTACCAAGCCAACCTGAAAAAGTCTTACTTGAAAGCAGTGAAGCATATTTTTAGGTACCTTATAGGCTCACAGAACCTTGGAATCTGGTACCCACATACCACCAATCTCACACTTCATGGGTACTCAGACTCAGACTATGATGGATGTTCACTTGATCGCAAGAGCACAAGCGGTACATGCCATTTCCTAGGACTGGAATTAGTCTCCTGGTCAAGCCGCAAACAGAACTCGGTTGCTCTCTCCACTGTTGAGGCCGAGTATGTTGCCTTAGGAAGTTGTTGCGCTTAAGCGGTATGGATGTCTCAAATGTTAGAAGACTTTTGCCTCAAGTGTAGGAACATTACGCTTAGGTGCGACAACAAGAGTGTCATAGACTTGGCATATAATCCAGTGCACCATTCTAGATCAAAACATATTGACGTGCGTCACCACTTCATTCGTGATCATATCAAAAAGGAGAATGTGAGTGTAAGCTTCATTGGCACCGATGACCAACTAGCGGACATCTTCACTAAACCACTCCCAGATGCACAATTTTCTCCACTTCGACTCGAGCTAGGAGTTCTGGATCTCTCACCCTAGATTTTTTTTCTTTACTATTCTGTTCGTTGTGTTTGCATTTTTATGTTTTATTTTTTTTGTGTTTGCATTCTGTTTTGAGTTGTGTGTGTGAGTTTTTTTTAACAAAAAAACAAAAAAAAACTTGCAATTGCTTTCTCTGTCTCGTGTGTTTTTTAACTTTTGTTTTACAAAACAAAAAAAACAACAAATAAAAACAACAAATCTACAAAAAAAAACTTCTTCTGATGTAAATCTATAATGTTATAGGCTCACATGACTGCAACCTAGACCATAATGAGTTCGTACAATGTTTGTCTTCAGTATCTTAATTTTTGTACAACATTGTCCTCCAGTCATAGTGGACTAAATCTCTAAGTGCTTAGCTATTGAGTGCGACAATACATATTAGTGTATGTTGACTATGCCTTTAGGTATGTGTGAGGATTTAGATAGGGAAATGACTTCACACTATGCACTCATACCTAAATGGAGCACTCATGTACAAATACTCAGCTTACATGCTATAACTCGTGACATTGTATTTTAACACGTTAGAAATACTTTGAATAATCAATGTCACAATCTATATGTGCTTGTATAACGATTAAAAACTTTGGGCCAACTCTTTAGTGCTAAGGTCCTATGTGTACAAGTTAAAGTATATCTATCAAGGTGGATAGATTTCGAATGACTTGGGGCTCCTTGAACTCTAATATATATATAAGTGATAGCGCAAAGCAAACTAAAAAGGAAATTATACAAGCTATCAAATGTCGTGTTAAGGACCCCCCAAGCACTACTCATTCCTCCTGATAAGTCTTTATGAGCATTGTGAGGTTTAGCACCTTGGTTCAAAGAGTCATTTCGATCTTGTGCATAGACCCAAACTTAAGCTTAGTGCCCCTAGTTCAAATCTTGGTATGACATAGATTGTCATGTGAGGTTATTATTCACTCTATTTCTCTTGTGTTAGCATTCTCAAGAATCGAGATAAACATGTAAAATAAGATATTTCTACTGAGTTTTCTCTTTCGATGTTACACATACACATATCATTACTCTATCTAACGCTTCTACACATAAGAATTGGACCGAAACTCCACTATCTATTTTTCGCACAATACATACTAGCACACGATTTACACTCATGACATTTTTACAATGTTGTCAATTTGATTAAATGTATACCTCTCATAGCATTGTATTTCTACTCATTGTGTGTTTAGTTCAGTCTGTGCGGTCTAATTCACATAAACTCTGAAAAATGATTTATCCATGCTCGTGTATTTCCGCTCTTATGTATAACTCATGTACTTCATAGTCTCTAAATTGTGTTTTTTGGGTCAACCCTATGTCTCTTAATGTTTGTTTTACCGTGTGTGTGCACTATTTGAATTTTGTCTAAACATTCATCATATCTCATATTTTTTTCATCCTACATGTCTGGTAGCCCTTGCCCACCCTTTTAATATTATCAAAGGAGGAGAATGAGTTGTGTTATCGTGTTCATGAGTATTTCATGAGTATGAGTCACGGGTTAGGAGAGGTCACATGTCGGGGGAGCACGTTTACAATGTGTGCACATAGATAGGGGGAGCAAGTCGAACATGTAGATAGGGGGAGCGTGCGTATAGGGGAGCCATAAAGAACCTACAACCTGATTGTTTACTTATCACTCTTGTTTTCTATCTGCACTCTATCTCATGTATTACTTATCATGAATGGGATTTGATATTATCAAAAGGGGGAGTTTGTTGGAACCGATGTTTCACATTCCCTGTGTTTGAGAATATCAACTCCCAGGTTGTATTTGATCATGTTGTGTGTTGATAGAGTGTGCAGGTTGACAGATGCAAGCAAAGGAACAAGGCTCCTATGGATGATACCGCCAAGCGCTATAACTTACCGCGCCGTGTTAGCCTCTCGAAGACCGTCGAGACAGATTTCTCGAGATGTTGGCCTACCGTCTAATGATAGTCCTACCGCAGGAGCTACCACAATGAATTATTTGGACCTAAAGCTTTGGAAGAAATCGGCGTTAGCCTTACCGCGCTGCGCTAGCCCTTTGACGAACGTTGAGCCAAATTCATCGAGGCATTGGCCTACTGCCTGGCGCTAGTACTAGCGCAGGCGCCACTGAAATGAATTATTTGGACTTAGTGCTCTGGAAGAAATCGGCGCTAGCCCTACCGCATCGCGCTTGCCGATCGGTGAATATCGACGCGCTGTTCTCGAATCGTTGCGTCCAACATTACCGTGCGGCGAAAGATATAACCGCACGGCGCTAGCAAAATTGAAACGGCAAATATTCGTTTTGAATATCTCTTTCCAGATTTAGAGGACAACTGGCACAACAAGCGCGCTAACCTACCGTCAGGTGCTAGTCTTACTGCCGGCGGTAGCCTATTTTCTTGAAGACGTATAAAAGGCCGCCTTGGTTTATGTGCCTTCATAAGGATTCTGATTGAAGGATTGAAGAACGACTGGAGTACGTGAATTCTAGGGTTCGACCGCCTTCTTGTGAGCCGTTCCAAAAAGTATCAGTCGTAGAAGAAGAAAGTTGTCTCCCTCCCGTTAGTGAACGAAGAACTCCGGCGATCCAAGATCTACATCGACTACGAAGAATCGACTGGTGGCGAGCAAAAGAAAATCTCAAGCACCGGTCGTAGATCGCTCAACGGAGGAGTCGTCAAGAGGGAGAACTTCATCCTTTAGATTATTTACACTTTTATTCTTGTTATTTTCCCTTATCTTTAAACCGTGTGGAGAGGAAAATCGACCGGTAAGGGTCGTCGGAATCCGGGTAGGATTCCGCGATAAATCATCCTGGGGATAGGGACGTCTTGATCGGAGGATCTAGCGGGGTTCTAAGACCCTCCCTTGTGAGTAGGTGAAGAGACGGCTCGAAGATTTTTCTTGGAGGGAAAAGGAGAGAGCCATCCAGTCCGTGGAGCAGGTCGATATAGAAAATAAAAGAGTTTTCATTTTCACCGCCTTCGATCTCCGGCATCACAGGGATCACAATTTTGTATTTTTAAAACTATCTACTGTTACTTCTTGCAATAAAATATATTTTTTTTACTATTGCCTCTACGATTTTGCTGTGAATGTTAGGTTAATTTATGGTGTGTTGTGTACGAGCAAATTTGCACAGGAAATTAAGTTCATAGACTTACCATCGCGTGTTAGCTAATTAACGCTCCGTGGTAGCTTCCAGAACTCGATTTCCTGGGACGAAATTTTTTAAATTCCGTTTAATGCATCCAACTTTATTCACCCCCCCCCCCTCTAAGGTTGGCCACTAGATCCAACACTTAAGAGACCAAAGGTAGGACCTAGAATGATAACCTTTGCTTATCTAGGTAGTGTAAAAGATAGTACAACTAACAGTTTCTAGATCTATATATTAATACAATGATAGAGTCTAGAGATATTATTTTCTTTGAAAACAAAGTTATCAAAGATTATGATTTAACCGTCTCCGAGTCTACTAACATGATTGCAGAATGTACTATAAAACCTGAAGCTGGCCCCTTTGCCACTGCTTCCAAACCTTTAGAGGTGGAATCTATTTCTCTTAAGGTATCTATAAGAGAATGAATCCCTAAGGATTTTGGTGAGAATTTTGTAACCTAAAACTTAAAGGATGATTTATTCTCCTACTAGGAAGCAATGAGATTTAGAGATTCATTAATGTGGGCAAAAGTCATCGATGATGAGATGAACTCACTACTACAAAATAACACTTGACATTTAGTTGACCTGCCGAAAGGAGTTAAAATCCTAAGATGCAAGTGGGTCTTGAAGAAGAAATTATATATTGATGGGTATATAGCTAGATACAAAACACATCTAGTAGCTAAGGGTTATAAATAATAGGAGGGAGTTGACTACTTTAACTTTTACTCACATGTCTATCACATATCCACTATTAGAATTCTTCTATCCCTAGCCTATATCGAGAACTTTATAACATAAGATGAATATAAAGATAGCCTTCTTAAATTGAGAGCTAGATGAAGAGATTTACATGACATAACCTGAGAGTTATATATATAAAGATCTAAAAGATAAATTTTGCAAATTCGATAATTCACTTTATGGACTTAAACAAGTGCCTAAGATATGACACATGTAATTTGAACAAGTGGTAAAGAGATTTGGATTTCAGTCCAGCCTCTCTGAGAAATGTCATTATCTCAACTTAATGTCTTTATCTCAGCTTAATGTCAAATAAGACAGTCATCATATGCATATATGTGGATGACTTGTTGATTTTGGGGTCGCATTTTGCTGCAATGAGGGATATCAAATTCACTATCACAAAAATATTTAACATGAAGGACTTTGGTCTTGTTGATACCCTAATAGGTATAAAAGTAAGAATGGATAAGGGTCACATCACTCTTAGCCAAACTCATTACATGAAGTAAATTTTTTCTACATGGGGTTATAAAGATTGTAGGCTAGTGGAGATACCATTTGATCACAACATTAAGTTGAGTTCTAATGTAGAGATCAACATTAATTAGGTAAACTACTCGAGGATAATTGGTGGTATCATGTATGTTATAAGTTGTACAAGATCAAAAATTACCTTCTCTGTTGGCATGTTAGGTAGTTTTACCAATAGTCTACGCAAAGAGCATTGAGATACCTTTGACAAGCTAATAAGATACCTGAGAGGTACTAAAGATTATGCTCTATGCTACACTGGTTACCCTCCTATTATGGATAGATACTTTGATACCTCATGATATTCAGAAGTTAGGAACAACAAGTCTACCAGTAGATTTATATTTACTTTGGGTAAAACTACCATCACTTGAAAATCCAAAGATAGACTTGTATAACTTTTTCGTCTATAGAAGCTGAGTTGTTTGTCCTAGCTTTGACTAGTGAAGAGGCAGACTAGATCAAAAATCTAATTCTAGACATTTCCTTGTCTAGATTACAAGTCAATTCTTTGAGCTTGTATTGTGATAATCAAGCAACAGTTCAAGTTGTTAAGAATGCTCTCATTAATTTAAAGAGGATACATATACGACTGAGACATACTTTGTTGAATTATCTGAAAGAACAATGTATTATTATTTTGATTGATGTGTTATTAAAGGATAACCTAGCTGATTCATTGATGAAAAGGAATGCCTAAAGAAAGATTAATCAAAATAGGGGAGGAAATGAGACTTAAGGAGATTTTGTTCAGTTTTAGTTCAAGGTTAAGCAATTCACTTCAGCCTTAGTCCAAATATTTTGATTTTTTTTCAATTTTCTTTGTTAAAACAAGCGTGTTGTGCTCCACTAATGTTCTTGGTTGCTGGGAATGAATTTGGTGTGTTGTTTCATTCTAAATCTAATGTTGATAACTTCACCGGGATTGGTGTTACTTACCTTAGAGGAGAGTGTTATTCCAAATTTGATAACATAATCTAACTCGGTTTGGCCACTCTTTTATTACTTGGTTCCATTCCAAACTTGATGAGTTCTAGTTAACTTTAGAAGAATGGTAATCGTGACATTCTAAATTAGAACACATATACAACTGTTGTTTTTAGAAGTCCATAAGATTGTTTTTTTGGAAACAAATAATGGATTTTGAGGTAGAATCTATAATACTCCAAGTATGTGTCCTAGCTTATTATAAGTACTATAATTTTATAGTAGAACTAGATACTTATATGGTTTCAAAGTATGTATTCATCTTAAAATGAAATTCTCTGTTGAAAATTATAAGAAATGTTGATGATGAAGGAGCACATATTATTTGAGATCCTGATGAGGATGCCCTACTGTACATCTGAGGATGATAACAAATAGAGTGTTACTTGGTTTTTGTTTTATCTCTGCTTAGAGCATCATTTAGCTCTCCTTTGTTTCACTTGTTATGTTTAAACTATTTTTGCTCTAGTTGATCATGAGACACTAGGTATGCTATTATTTGTGTTGTGATTGTACTTTTGACTATGATGTGATACAACTAAGTTTATATTTATTCTTATGCATGCATACTGTGGTTTCCTTTAACACTAATACGTTTTGACATATGTTTGGACATGGTTATGAATGATTCACATTTGGATGAACATTGTACAAACCACTCTTTTTTTTGACGTTGGGTTTACGACGGATATAGAGGGTAATTATTAGATAATTCGGTAATAAGTTCGCACGTATCGAGACTGACTCAAAATGAACTATTGGGTTTCATGTCATTCTAGGGCAAAGATCTATGTCGTAGATACTATAAATAGTCGTTCCAAACTTGATGAGATATTATGGACTATCTTGAGTGGAATCTCTAACATGCAAAAAGCAACCACAGAGGACTTGCACGTTTGCCCGTTTATTTTTCCACCAGCGCGCCAAAAAGAGCCTTGGCCAATTTGTTTTGGTTGTATTTTATTTCTTGTTTAAGGTAGTTTAGTTAGTTGAGATGACTATAAAACTTCTACGATCATTAAGTTCATTCTCCATTATTTATAGGGGATCTTAAATCCAATGATTTCATTACCACACACTCAATACTTATTTGGGAGAGCGGACGTAACACTCATTTCTCTCTCTTGGGTTTATAGGTATTGTTGATGCGCGTGTCGACACATCAACATGTGGCAGCCCCGACAATCTTTTTGGAGAGTTTAAAATGTCATATGTCGTGTGCTTGCCAAAAACCTTTCCTAATGCATACATCTCGAGTACACAATGTGTGCCTAGGAGTGTGCTAAACATATGATGCATGTAACCTGAATCATGCGTGATCACACTTATAACATTTTCAAAGAACTTCCAAAAAAGTCACACCTTAGGCACCACTGGGTGTGGTTCCCATTCGATTCAGAAAAATCCATTGGGCTTGTGCTTAGTTGGTTTATTACTTCAGTTTCAAAATCGCGTTCACTTCATAGCATTGAATCCCAGTTGTATGAATTAGATTTAATTGTTTTCTACTTAGGTGAGGTTAGAAAAAAAGGCTGCAAGAAGTCTTCAATAATATATACTTATGCTATCATGGATCATGTTGCAACTTCTCACGTGGTGCATGCCTCACATTTCTCATTCTTATTATTATTATTAATTTAGATCTCTCTACATATGCAGAGAAATCAAAAGAGTGAGATAAGCTAGATACAACAGATCCTCTACCATTGAGAGTGCAGTTCCGCCGTTATTGTCATTGTCGGGAGGCCATCACCACTGCCATTTGGAGGCCGACACTGCCATCAATATTTGGAGTACACCACCATCACCGTTGTTTTGACGCCACCACGTGTAACACCTTAAAAATCATAGAAAAAGAAGAACTGGGTGGTTAACGCTCGGCAATAGGGTTAACGCCGATGTTATCTTTTGAATTAAATCGTCTGAGGGCTCGGGAATCTACCACGCGATGTTAATAGTCTAGCGCGTGGCACTACCACTCAACTCTTTAAAGTGTTGAGTGACTACCGTGGAGCATTAGTATGCTATCGCGTGGCGATAGAACTCAACGCTCTCAATACAATCGACGAAGCGTTGAGTGACTACCGTGCGGAGGTAGGGAGCTATCGCGCGGTGATAGCTCGAGTTAAAGTACCGCTTGGCAGTAACTCGACGCGCAGCGGTAGCTGACACGTTGCAGTAAGGTGGAGGCTATTTTGGAGCAATTGCGCAATGCAGATTGGCCCAAGCGGCAACCGCCTATGATACCGCATGGCGGTAGCCTCCAGATATAAGCTGTTTAAGAGAATGAATTCTCATTGTTCTTTCTCTTAGTTCTTGAAGTTTTGGAGAGCAAGAAGGCTGAGGCTGAGCTTTGCTAGCTAAAGGAAGGAGATATTGTGGTCTGATTCAAGAGCCGAAGTAAGATCCGTGAAGAGGAAAGTGAGATGCTCCTTTCCAACCAGACAGAAAAACTCGTTCATGGCTCCGAAACGGATTACTGGAGTAACGAATTTCTCCTTGGACAAGTGAAGTCCTAAATTTACATACGTACATGGAACCCCTCACCAAAAGGTGAAGAAAAGGGTGGTTTCCAGTGGGTAGATCGTTGTGATCCCCGATGTAACTTGCATATAGATCCGAAATTGAAGTACAGAATATGCATGTTGTGTGAAGCACATCTAGACAGGTTGGTCTGGATTGGTTATTAATTGATTTGCATGATGGAGAAGAATCTATGGATTAAACGTGTGGTTCAATGTGTAGAATCTGGGATCTGGGGGTGTGTAGGATACTGCAGGGATAGTACTGGAGGTGATCTCCAGGAAAACACCCAAAATAGGGAAGAAGCGACTTTTATCCCTAGCGCACACCGATAGTGCTACTGCCGGTGCTAGCTCCCAGTGAGCTATGTCTCGTGGATATATGTGGGCCATTGGTTGTGAAGCGTGTCTCTGGGAGACCTGTGGGCTATATTAGTGAGAACTTAAATAGTTCTGCTTGGGTGCAAGGGGGATGCTGAACCCGCGTCATGTCACGGTCATGAAGGTTTCAGCTTTCAACGCATGACGATTTGAGCAATGGGCTTTGGCTAACCTGTACCCACCTTATGATGATTGGTTTTGAATGAGTCACTGGATTGAATCTATGAGAGCTCCTTTGACTTTGTCGACTCAAAGGATGAAAAGAGAGAAATGCTCAAGTTTCGTCCATTAAGTTTGGGATTGTGGATGGTGGTGGTACCCGGGAGATCCGGTACATCGATAATATGCCCTGAGTGCATGGGGCGTGTGGCTGATCGAGCCTGTGTTTGTGGTGAATGGTTCTTAAGTTTCATATTTCTATTGCCAAATATATATATGCCAATGCTGACCGTTGCTTTGTTTGCCACATTTTTGTGGGTCGTGTTATGCAGGTGCTGGAGAGCCAAGTGGAAAGTAGCGGGCTGAAGTCCCTTATGTTGCTATTGATTGGCCCTTGTAGACCCAAAGGCGAACTTTTACTGTTTAATATGTGGCCGGTCTGCGTGTCGATGTATGAAACCACTTTTGTAAAGGAAACAGTTGTAAGGCCTTAAGGCCGTAAATTTTTGTGTATTTTGTAAAACTTCCTGAGATATATTTATACATATATAGTGGACATTCGCGTGTATTGAGTTCAGATTAACCATTGAAGCTTCCGCTAGAATGCTCTGAGTTAGGATTCATTTAGTAGTTCTGATAATCACATGTAACTTCACTGACTGTCTGTGGAATATGACGTGGGGCTCCAGCCGGACCTTCTGTTATATTCTATTTGACGGATGGAGGTGCTACACCACGGTCATTTTTGTGAAAGGAGAAGAGCCTCACCATCTTGAGAGGAGAAGAATCTCGATACTGTGAGTTGCTCTCTCACTGCCATTAGAGTTATCATCCAGCGCTCATCCCAAATCGAGGGGATGGTCTGATTTGTCCAAGAGTGGCTCCATTTTTTTATCTTATAAAGTAAGGAAGAAGGTTATTGAGGGTCACATAATTTTTCACCATTTCGAAGAATCAGACGGCCTTAGCTCGAAATTGGACCAGGCGCGCAAACAGTTAATGAAAAATAGCAACAAATGACAAAAGGTTTTTTTGACGTATAAAACCCTTAAAGGGTGAAAAACCACGTGGCCGGATCTGGGTTGGGCCAAACTCCACTAGTTCTTTTGAGTTTATAAGAGTTGAAAGATTTCCTCAAAGGGTGGCATGCCACTTCTCCATTACAAGTTCAATATATAATAACAACAGAATATAAACTAAGTCCTTGGAGCCTATGTGGGAGCGCTCTAGTAGAAAAATTGTTAAGTCTTCAGAGCCTCGATGGAAGCACTTCTATTGAGTCGGAGCCTTGAATAGAGAACTCCTGTAGAGAAGGATGTTACGTCTTTGAAGCCTTGAGATGCTTTCACACTAGAGAGGGAGCAGAGCGATTTCCGAGCGGAGGAACCATCTAAGTCTCATGACCTCGTTTGAAAACAACAGAGCACTTCTAGCCTCTAAAGTTGCTTATCTTCAAATGAATTCCTAAGGTCCATTTTATAGTTTTCTGGAGGGATATGCTAGTAATTGTGTTGGGGCAGAATTTGTGCTGGCGAATGACATTACTCCGTTTTGGTCACCTGAATCACCAACTTTAGCAAAACAATGAAATTGCTCCCTGTGTGGTCTGAGTAGCCCTAGCAGGGTGCCCTAGATTTGTAGTGGACGATGAAGGCTGGAGGAGGTAGTGGTGGCCGGAGGCGACGACGACCTGCTCCGGTGTGCTGTGCTTATGCTCGGGACTGCTATGCGTACATGCGCTCATCCTCGCACGGTTGCTTAGTCCCCCTGGTCTGACTTAGAAATTCTTAAGGGGAATCTCATCAAAAATGATTCGGTCTATGTTAATATTAGTAGAGAGAAGCATGAGTTGCTTTATTATTGGCCTAAAAGACATATTGATATTTATCTTCTCTGTCCACCAAAAAGAACAATTTTTGGCACGACAACGGTGATTGTTTGACTGTCGTTTGATAACATTGATAGGAAACAACTTTGTTAGAATATAAATTTGAAGAAACATATGTTATGTATAGACATACATCCAAGAGGATTGTATCAATCTGTCTCTATAATAACCCGTGTATTGGAAGCAAAATATATAAGAATAATCATTGTAATAATAGTAAGGGTATTTGGGTAATTAGGCCAATTATGTCTTCTCTTAACCTAACTGAGCATCGTCCCCCTCTTTTTAATTTTACCGCAAACCCTTCAGCCCTGGATATCCCGCAAGCCGCAACCCATCTCTGCCGATCCCGTGCCTCCCGTCTCGCGCCATTTTCTGGCTCCCACTGGACTCCAACGCATCCTCCTCCCGCCTCCTCTAGGGTTGACGCTGCCTACTCTTGCTTCCCCATAGCCTCCTCCTCTTTCTTTGGCCGACAAACCAAGAAGCCGACAACTTTTCCTTCCTCTTTTGCCGACAACAATCTCTCCTTCTCAGCAATCCACAATCATCACTGTTTCTCCTCCTCCAAAGGGCTATCATCAGCAATCTCTTCACCTTCACTTCCTCTGGCATCCGCTTCCTCTTCTTTTGGTCGAGATTTATGAGAGGGTCAACTAGGGTTTCCTTCCCTCTCCTCCTTGGGCCGATTTGTCTTCCTTTGGGCTAGATTCCTCCTCTATCACCTATATTCAATTTTTTTTCTTAATCCTCCATGAATTACTTGTCTGCAAAATTTGCGTATATTTGCGATCCAAGATTTTTTGCCCTCTTATAACTGCCTGACCATTTTGTATTCATGTTTTCCGGCACCGCTCATCGAAGATTCCAGTGGAATCTCTCCAAAATGCTCTCCAAATTAGGGTTTCCCCAAGCTTAAGCGTCATCAACTCTTGAATTCTTCGTTATTCCTCCTTTTTGCTTACTTTTATTGGAGGTAATTCGCTTAACCCCCATGTGCTTTAGTTATTCGATGAAATTTCCTGCGTTAGCGTTGTGCTTCTTGCTTTGTCAAATATAGTTTTCGTCGTTCTTGAACATGTTCGAAATAGGATTTCTGTTTTTGCTTGTGCCGCTTAGCCGTCGCTATCATTTTCATCCTCACCTTAAGACAAATAGAAATCTCCCTCTCTTATAAACATTTAGTTTAATTTATTGCATCTATTCTTTTGATTACATGATTTCATTCTTGCATATTTTGATCTGTCAAATGAACTGGAATCTTGAATGTGTAATCTAACAAGTCAATATTTCAATGTTTGATATGTTTGGAATGTCATGAATTTGTGACTGTGAATGATTTTGGATATTTTCTTAGATGAATGAATTTCTCATTTGATACATATTCAGAAGAACGATAGATTTTTTTGGACATGATCAACAAATATTATAATGATAATTATTAAAATTTCTTTTAGAAATTAGATGACTTTGTGATTTTATATGATGTCCAGATCGTATAAATGTTTACTTGGAAAATAATCGTGTCTTGGAATGAATTAATCTAATTGAATACTTGTTATCCTAAAAAATGGTGCATAATAATCTTATCACTTGTGCATACTTGAACTCGCAAAAATATAGAACTCTCTATCTAATTTCACGTGTGCATACTTGAACCCGGATAATAATCTTATCCTTTAATGCAAATTCGTTTATGTTAGAATCACAATTCCTGAATCATTTGAATTATTTAATTCCATACACCTCATTTCATGTTTGTTAATTCTACTATTGTATATCTGAATCAATAAATTAGTAGCATGTCTTGATATGCTATGAATCACTAAATCATGAATCCTCAAATTCTTTAATGTCATGAGCAATCATTGAATAATAGTGTTGAATTGATGTAACACTTTGACTTGAGTTTTCTCTTGACTTATAACGAGAACCAATAAATGGTCATAGCAAGCACAAATATTTTGATAAGCCTTACATATAAACTTATATTAGAATCATGTGCATCAAATTGAAACACGTATACCTTTTACTGATTACAGCATATGTCATTTCGTGATCGAATCTATACTTTACATCGGAGCAGTCTAATAATTTTAATTTTTCATCTTATATATCTCTTTCTTGCCTGTCATGTTAACTTTGCTTTATGAAAGCTGTTACTCAAATATTTCTATTTCCTCTGCTCATACTTTATTTTACTATGTTCATGTTTATTTTAATATTTTGAGGGGGTTTTTTTCTTGTTTTGGAATTTGTCTTAGTGTTCATGTTTGTACCGCCTGCTTCTCGAGGCTGATCTGTGTCAAGATCCAACTTATAAATATTTATCTTCTCACTATATCAAGTTCAATACATTTTACTTTCTTTACTGTAAGATATTATTTTTATGTAATAATTATGATCAGTCATTTTTCTTGTTATCATGGATAACTTCTAGCCTAAATAATAAATGTACCCGAATTTAACATTATTTGCATATTCATTCATCTGAAATTGTTATTGCATAAAATATTTATCAGAACTTATATCATGGGTTTTTATTAAAATACGTATGCATTTATTTCTCTCTACCATATTTTTAAAACTTCAGTATAAAAAAGAATTTATTTTCTCTCCAAAGTAATTATTTTAAAACTATTTATCAGTATCTCTACTTTCGCCTAACAGACATGGATTTTTTTCTGCCTATGTCCATGACATCACAACCCACCCAAAGTGCACTCTGACTTTTATTGACACTGGTCGTGATAGTTGGTATTAGAGACAATTAGCTTCTAAAGATAAAGTATTTTATAATTTCCACATATTTTGAATCTTATCATATAAATATATGTGCATGCATTTTACTTCACTCACCTTGTCATTATCTATTGTTCACGGTTGAAACACACACACACACTACACTCATAAATATAAGTAGTATGCACATGAATATTAAGGAGTTATGAGCAAACTTAATATTTTTGTGCATATGAATTTACACTAGGATATACATCGGTTGCAAATTTTTAATGGATATGGATAGTTTAATATTTTTAACTACGATGACATTAAATCATAATATGCATGACATGTTAAGTGAAATGAGCACTTAACATAATATATGTATCCATTCATTTGCATTCATATCATAAATCATTGCACAAGAGTCCAGCTAAGAACAATAATAATGATTGTATACGTAAGAATTTACTATTTGATTGACATCACACATGATCTCATTATTACATTTGCACAATAATTATCTAGAGTTGTCCAATAAAAATATTGTAATTATTATATGATTTATATACCTGACAATATAAAATGTGTTAGAATCTTTAGTTTCAAGTCCTCGGTATCTATAGTCAGTGCTTTCTATTCTACTTGTCTATAAATCCTTATTCAGTCCTTTAGTATATCCTTCTAATTAGCTCTTTAGTGTCAGCGATAAATGAGAGTCTTCTTATAAATTGCTATGATGTATCACTTAAGTGCTATTTTGTGCTTTTTGAACTCTAGATTGACTTACTTTTGTCGCCATTCAAATGTCATTCAGCTCCTTTTCCTCTTTGATGTTTTATCTATTGGAATAAGCGTTCCACATTTCTTAGTTTGAGAATAATAAATCCTAGTTTGTATTTGATCACGTTTGTTGTGTGTTTATAAGGTGCATGAACTACATGATAGTACCCCATAGAAGAATAAATTAGACAAGAAAAGATTTCAAAAATATTTTGACCATTGGGCTTGTGAAAGTAGATAAAATGGATGAAATTGGCCAAATATAAAAATCGAGTAGTTAGAAACAGGGTGCTTAGAAGAAATGAAAAAGACCGAATTATCTCATGAAGATTTGATTCAAATTAAGATATTTTTGCTAGACTAGAAAATCAAACAGAAAAGTTTGATGAGTTGTTAGTGTATAATAGTGCTCAAAACGTTAGTGGCAAAGTGATCTACTAATGCTAGGGATTACCTCAAGTCTATCTTAGTCAACGAAGAAGATGTGAAATTGATTTTAGTGTTTGGAGTTTATACAATTGAGGCATGAATTCTTCTTGTATTGATACCGACAGCGGTATCACTACCGTAGGTTCTATCGCTATCATCAGCAAAAGCCTCGGCCATGGAAGAAAATTGCTTGGGAAGGAAAGACCTACCACCGGGTGGTACTGCTACCACCAGACGATAGCCCTATAGAAGGTCCACTTTTGGAAAAATTAGGAACCAAAAATGCTTGTTTTCAAAGATCAAAAGTTTCTTAATTTAGATGAAGAAAGTTTCCTAAAATAGAGATTGTCAAAGATAGAGATTGCCAAGGAAATAAAAGACTACTTAAAGTAGCTATTGCAAGGCAGTACCTGTTGGGTTTTCTAAAATGAGGTGAACAACATATCACTATGTGCGCAGTGGAATAAAACTCTAGACAAACCCAAACTAGAGTAGGAACTTACGAAATCCATAAATCAATAAATGAAGGAATGACAAAGGTTTCCGAGTACCTGTATGGGATGATGCAGAAATCGACCAAGATGCTCCGACCAATGCGAAATCCATAAATCAATAAATGAAGTTTGACTGCATCGGCTTGAGCGGCTTGTTGAAAATCGACTACATCCACTCAACACCGGACTTAGTCATTTTCAACCAACCCCTTTTGTTGACAAACTATCAAACAGTTTCTAATCAACAATATCTCCATTTTTATCCATAACCTTTATGAGTTGAGCCTTACATCTCCCACTTGAGCTAGAATATATCAAATCCACTAACTCGTTGAATATTTCTAGATCACAAAGACACCAATAATCTCCCACTTGAGCTAGAATGTATCAACTATAGCCTCACAAACAATGAGCGACATCTAACAATGCATCATTGGTACCCAAATAATATAAGAGTTTGTAACTCAATGAACTTAATGTGATCAATGTTTTAGTGTTGTCGTGTCCCTTTGTCCCTTACATCTAGATAGAACTAGAGGCATGGACCGGGTTACCCTCATAATTGTTAAATCTTGATTTCTTGATCTAGAATGGACTTCCAGAGAATGGTGAGCCCAATATCATATATTGACTCAACTATGTATGACCATGCATTTCTCAGTCTCATTCCATCAAGAGGTTCATGGATGCAACTCCTATCATTTAGGAGGACAAATCTTTTTTCTGTCTACACATAAATATCCAAATAATTTGTAACGCATTAAATAACCACCCTTATCATCAACCTTTCTCAAGAAAGACTTTAGATGACACCAAAGTACGTTCTTCATCACTTGATAAATATTATGAATTCAGGTTAAAGGACCACAAAGACTATTGTCACTTGAGACTTACTTGTGACACGTTCATATAATAATACACAAAGTTTTTTTAGGGTGGGTCTGTCCAGTGCAACATATTCACTAACAAGTACCCATATGATGACTTGATATCACAATATCATGTCTTGTAAGAATGGGTCATCAGTCAACACACATGCTAGTCTTAATATACCACTATTGCCCTTAGCTTTTAAGGTGATCGACCAGGGACCATTTAAGAATGAAGCCTTATATAAAACATAAGCCCTCACATTCAAGTCATGCACTTGAATTCCTATGGAAGTGACCATTCAAAGAGCATTTATCACGTTATTTAATCTATCATATAGAAATAAATTAACATAATAAAAGAACTTGCCCCTAAATGTAAAATGAAATACATAGTACTTTATTTATCATATGAATTACCTCCGACAAACATACAATCTACAAGACTCCCACTAGAGACAATCATTCATGTATGTAATACTCATTGATCTAGCATGATCATCATGCTTTCTCTATGAAAGAAGCTTTGTCAATAGATCCACAATATTCTCTTTAGTCGGCACTCTATAAATGCTCACATCTCCTCGATCGAAAATCACTCGATTAAGATGGAATTATTAAAGTATGTACTTGGAGTGCTAATGAGGTCTAGGTTCCTTAGATTATACATTTGCACCGTGATTATCACATTAAAGAGCTACGAGATCAATAATGCTAGGAACTACATTGAGCTTGCTGATGAATTTCCTAATCCACACAGCCTTCTTCACCGCATTTGTAGCGATGATATACCCGGTCTCTGTTATAGAATCATCAACTATCTCTTGCTTGGAACTCTTCCAACTTACAGCTCCTCTTTGATTCATCCATATCAGTTTGGAAGCGAGCATAATAATGAGCTCTTCCTTTCCACCAAAAATTAAGAATACATCCTTTGTCATTCTCAAGTACTTTAGGATATTTTTGATTGTAGTCTAGTGACTATCGTCGGGATCAGACTGATACCTTCTAATCATGCTCAAAGTATAGGAGACATCAGGTCGAGTACATAATATTGCATACATGATTGATCCAATTACCGAAGCATTTGAAATCAACTTCATACGGTCCTTATCTTCCAAAGATTTAAGACATTAGTCCTTAGAGAGACTCACACCATGAGACATGGGTAAGAACCCTTTCTTGGACACAAGCATGTTGAATCTTTTTAACATATTTTCAATGTATGTACCTTGAGTCAAACCCATCAACTTATTTGATATATTTCTATAGATCATAATATCAAGTATATAAGTCGCTTCACCCAAGTTTTTCATAGAAAACTAGTCCCCTAGACTATTCTTAACAACTTGTAGGGTCGAAATATCATTCCCAATTAATAGTGTGTCATCTACATACAAAATTAGGAAGATAACAATGCTACCACTAATCATATTGTAAATACAAGGCTCATCTTCATTCATGATGAAACCAAACTCTTTGATTTTCTCAATAAAATATAGATTCTAACTTCGAGAAGCTTGTTTCAATCCATAAATAGATCTATATAACTTGCATATTTTCGTGACTTCATTTAGATATACAAAACCCTTGGGTTGTGTCATGTACACTTCCTCAAGGAGATTTCCATTAAGGATAGCCATTTTGACGTCCATTTGCCAGATCTCATAGTCATAATACGCAATAATAGTAAATAGAATTCTGATGGACTTAATATTGACAATAAGTGAAAAGGTCTCATCATAGTCAAGACCGTGAATTTGCTTAAATCCTTTACCAATTAATCGCTCTTTGAATGTCTGTACATTCTCATCCATGTCTATCTTCTTCTTGAAGACTCACTTGCACTCTATGGGTCATATCCCTTCAAGTAGTTCCACCAAAGTCCAAACTTAGTTTGCATACATAAAGTCCATTTTAGATTTCATGGCCTCAAGCCACTTCTTGGAGTTCGGTCGACACAGAGCCTCTTGGTAGGTTGCATGCTTATCATCATGATCCATAAGCAACACATTACCTATTTGAGACACAAGAATTACATATCTCTAAGGCTCAAATCTTGATCTACCAGATCTATGTAGGAC
This sequence comes from Platanthera zijinensis, assembly GCA_039513925.1. NCBI lineage: Eukaryota > Viridiplantae > Streptophyta > Magnoliopsida > Asparagales > Orchidaceae > Platanthera > Platanthera zijinensis. Next base: position 11,261,562 of record CM077083.1, read on the forward strand.
TTGTGTTTCCTAAGCAGGCTCTCTAGCTACAATAACTTGTAGTTCTTTCTCAGGCTCCAATTTAGGTTCATTCACAGCTTGTGGTTCTTAAACTTCTTTTAGCTCTACATTGGTTATATTTCTTGATAGGAACTCTTTCTTCAAGAAGAAATCAGTCTTTATGACAAACACTTTGCCCTCAGATGGTAGGTAAAAGTAGTTCCCTTTAGTTTCCTTAGGATATCCCACGTGATAATATTTATCTAACTTGGGTTCAATCTTGTCAGAAATTTGACATTGCATGTATGCCTCATAACCCCAAATATTCATGAAAACATACAAAGATACTTCCCAATCCATATCTCATATGGTGTCTTTAGAACAAATTTCGTTGGAGCACGATTTAAAGTAAAAGCAATAGTCTCTAAAGCAAACCCCCAAAAAGAAACATACAAATCTACATGACTCATCATCGACCGTACCATGTCTAAAAAAGTACAATTCGACCGTATCATCATCTACCGTACCATGTTGTTGTGTTCTGGGTGGAGTGAGTTGTGATACCATATCACACTCTTTCAGATGATCACGAAACTCATGACTTAGATATTCGCCACCTCGATCGGATCAGAGTGTTTTTATCCCTTTTCCCAGTTGGTTCTCTACTTCAATCTTAAACTCTTTAAACTTTTCAAAGGTTTCTGATTTGTTCTTCATAAGAAACACATATATGTATCTATTGAAATTGTCCGTAAATGTAACAAAGTAGTAGAACTCACCTCTAACCATAGAAATCATGGGTCTGCACATATTACTATATACAATACCCAAAATATCATTAGCGGTCTTAATATGACCAATGAAATGGGCTTTAGTCATCTTGCCGAAAAAAAGACTCGCACTGCTCAAATGATACATTATCAAATGAGTCCAATAGTTCATCTTTATGGAGCTTGGATATGTGTTTCTCATTTATGTGGCCCAAACGACAATACTAGAGGAACATAGGATTAGACTCATTCATTCTCAATCTTTTAGTATTCTTTATGTTATAGATCAGATGATTTATGTTCAAAACATATAAGCCATTAAATAGTTGGGCTACACCATAACAAACATCATTCATAAATAAAGAACAACAGTTGCTCTTAATAATGAAAGAAAATCCTCTCATGTCCAAATATGAAATAGAAATAATATTTCGAGTTATAGCAGGAATATAATAACAATTATCAAGTTCCAATACAAGCCTAGTGGGCAAAGAAAAACAGTAAACTCCTACGGCAACGACAACAACTCTTGATCCATTTTCAACGCGTAGGTCTACTTCTCCTTTACCCAGTAGTCTTCTCCTTCCCAATTACTACACATTTGTACAAATGTGAGAACCACATCTGGCATCCAATAACTAAGATGAAGGAGCAAAAAAATTTATTTTTATAATGAAACTACCTGAAGTGGAAGTCACACTTCCCTTCTTTTTCTCAAGATCTTCAATGTAAAGAGGACAGTTCCTTCTCCAGTGTCTAACCTTGCCATAATGGTGGCATTTTCCTTCCTTAGCCATGCCTTTCTTCTTCAGTGCTGAAGAATTGGCATCAAGATATGACTTAGGTCCCACCTTAGTCTTCTTTGATCCCTTGGCTTTGCCCTTACCTTTATGTACCATTAGTATGGGGCTAGCATGCCTTGCAACACCCCTATCCGTCACATAGCATATAGCAGTAGGGCCGGCCGGGGCCCGATGCCATATACCACAGACAAACCGAAGGGTTACTCATTGAAACCATTCTTCCAATTGTAACGTCCTACACAGAGTATCTAGCGGAAGCAATTTATTAAGTTGCAAAATAAGAACCCAGCCACAAGCATGAATGTCCACTATCGAACCTAAACAGGAATGAATTACAAAGTACACAAAGTACCGACCTTATGGCCTTACAAGAGTTCACTAAATTTAAAATAGTGTCTTCCATACTTCGGCTCGAAGGTCAGTCACACATGAATTAAACTAGTAAACAAAACAAGACCTTCAAGGGCCGGCTCAGCAACAAGGACTTTGGCCCGCTATTTGCCACTCGGCTCCGCAGCACCTGCAAGCACAATTCACAACAACGGTGGAAAACAAAAGTAACGGTCAGCTAAAGCTGACCAAATTATAACGATCCCGCCTCCAAACTCGGGGCGGTTATGCTTCTTCCCTGCACTTATTAGCATAATAAGCATTATAGTGAATAATCACAACATCACAGGTGCAGGCACACACGGCCGCACACCCCGTGCTCTCAGGGCACTTAAATGGTGAACCCGGTCAAAACTGCGGTCTCACCACTGCCCCTTGGACGGCAATACTCATGTGCATTTTAGTCTTTTTGGCCTAAGCCTAAGACCCTCCATCTATGCCAACGGTAAGTACCACGTACCTTAGGTCGCTTTAACCGAACGACACAGAGCGAGTACGGTTCCACCTAACCCGTTGCTCACACCGCAACGTTAATTTAAGCCATATGTGCGGGTCAAGCTTCCCCGAGTCCCAAAACGATCAAACATGCACATAACCCAGTTATGTTCAAGGCTGGCTCCCAGGCCACCAAGTTGGCAGAAATGCGTTTCCGCTCAGTTTTCCGGGTGCACCTTGGAGTTAATCCCCAAGACTCCCTGTTGCAATTTACCGCATAGAAAACCCGAAAACAACCAAAGGCACAGAGTCTTCTCCGGCTAATCATGCACAATGAAACATCACCGATCCAGACAAACTTGTCCGGGTAGGCTTCACACACCATGCCTATGTCTGTATCTCGATTTCGAACTCTAAATACAAACAAGGGGGACTATTCACATCTACCCCAAGGAACACCGCACACTCACTGCACACTCGCGGGAGCGGGTTTCCTTATGCAAAAGAAGGAGAGCTTCACATGCTCAAGAAGAGAATCGTTACCCTAACATTCCTCTTTGGCGCCATGGAAATCTATACGGTTGGAAAGCACCGCGATGATCTCTCCTTAGTAGATCTGGACTCGGCTTGCGATTTGGAGCTCCGAATCTCCTCCGGCGACCGGATCTCTCTTCCTTCTTCCTCCTTGCTCTCCCCTCCCTCTAGAACTTAGAAAGAGAAAGAATCCAAAAGAAATGAGGGTTTTCAACCCTATTCCCAGCCTTAACCCTAGGATGGGTAAGCCCGAGCCATTGGATCCCAAAATAAGGAAACGGGCAGCCACAATTCGCCCTGAAAATGAACTTCCTGGGCCAAACATGACTTGCGACACGCCCGTATCCAAGGCCGTGTTCCTCATCCGCCGTCAATCAGGAAAATCCCGACCATGACACGGCTTGGAACACGCCCGTCTTACGGGCCGTGTGCCTCAAATGACACGAGACCAAACACATTCCGAGCACGACATGACCATGTGACACGCCTATGTCACATGTTGTGTGCTATACACGCCCTGGGACATGCCCGTGTCCCAGGTCGTGTAACTCCCTCAGCACAAACCAACAAACTGCTCGAGCAGGACACAGCCTTTGACACGCCCGTGTCTCAGGTCGTGCTCCCTATCTTGACACTCGACGCCTGCATTCTCGTCGACCACTCGGTGAGTCGTCGATCCCGAGATCGACACGACCTTGGGACACACCCGTGTCCTAGACCGTGTGACCCTTACCAAGGTTCAAACTCGCCTCAAAGCGCTGCCTATTGCTCTTTTGAGTTTTTGGGCGTTACAGCTCTCTCCCTCTTAAAAGAATTTCATCCACGAAATTACTGAAAGGAAAAGATACACAAAACCAAAAGCGGTACCTGAGTGGAATAACTCTGGGTACTCCTCAAGCATGGTCTGCTCCCGCTCCTAAGAGAGCTCCTCTTGACCGAAATTGTCCCAATAGACCTTGACCATCCTGATCTCCTTGTTACGAAGTCGCTTGACTTCAGAGTCCTCAATACGAACGGGCTTGACCCTTGTCGCCAACCCTTCATCCACCGATACTTGATCAACCGCGATCACCTGCGAAGGCTCTTGCACCACCTTCCACAACACTGATATGTGGAATACATTGTGTAAACCACTCAACTTCGCCGATAGCTCTAGACGATAAACCGCTTCACCAATCCGCTCCAGGATCTCAAATGGCCCAAGGTACCTCGGGCTCAGCTTCTTCAAGCGTCGTACCCATGAAACACCCTTGAACGGCTTTATCTTCAAATACACCCAGTCGCCAACAGCGAACTCCATGTTCTGATGCTTGGCATTATAGTATTTAGCTTGCCTATCCTGAGCGATCAGCAAACACTCTCGAATGGTTCGTACCAATAAAGTGGCGCTTTCCACCTCTTGCTTTTTGTACAACCTCGCCTCACCCGTTTCTAACCATGACAACGACATGTGACATTTTCTACCATATAGGGCCTCGAAGGGCGCCATTTGTATGCTCGCTTGGTAGCTATTGTTGTACGCAAACTCCACCAAATACAGATGATCTTCCCACTATTTCCCGAAATCCAGGACGCACATGCGAAGCATGTTTTCCATCGTCCTATTTACCCTCTCGGTCTGACCATCCGTCTGCGGATGAAAGGCTGTGCTGAACTTCAACTCAGTTCCCAGCATTTGTTGCACCAACCTTTAGTCATTGGACGTAAACTACCCATCTCTATCACTCACGATGCTACAGGGCACACCGTGCAGTCTAACAATGTTGTCCACAAAAAGCTTTGCCAGTTTCTCCACCGAATCATTCTTCCTATTCAGAATAAAGTGCGACACTTTTGTCAACCGATCTACGATCACCCAGATGGTGTCGTTTCCCTTCTACGACCTTGGCAATTCATGCACAAAGTCCATTGAGATATCGTCGAACTTCCACTCTGGAATAGGCAAAGACTTCAAGAAACCCCCTGGCTTTTGGCACTCTGCCTTCACTAAGGCGCAAGTCTGACACTTCGTCACATATAGTGTCATATCCTTCTTCAGTCTTGTCCACTAGAACAACTTCTTCATATCTCGATATATCTTCGTGCTTCCTGGGTGGATCGAGTACTTGGTATGATGAGCCTCGTACATCAACTCCACCCACAAATTACCCACATTTGGGACGCACAAACGATTGTCCTTCCTTAGCAGTCCATCTCTAACCGTAAATTGGGAATTTGACCCATCCGAAACTGCCTCCATGATTTTCTTCATGTCGCTATCGAGCTCCAAAGCCTGCCGAATCCGATCAGCCAGGTCATACTGAACTTCCGTCTAGTTCAATAGCGCTTCGGCGCTAGTCTGCTTGTCAACACAAGAGATATCTAACGCCTCCAACTCCCGAATCAATCGCTCAACATGAACCGACAACCAGTTGGCTTGTGCGGGAGCTCTGCGACTCAACGCATCCACAACTGCATTGCCTTTCCCGGGCACATAATGAATTTTGAATGAATAGTCCTCCGGGAACTTCATCAATCTTCGCTGCCTCATATTCAGATCCTTCTGATCCAACAGGTATTTCAGGCTCTTGTGGTCGGTATAGATATCGACCTTCACGCCGTATAAATAATGCCTCCACAGATTCAGGGCAAAAATCATTGCCGCAAACTCCAAGTCGTGGACCTGATAATTTCTCTCATGAACTTTAAACTGCCGCGAGCCATAGGCTATAACACTTCCATGCTGCAGCAGCACGCAGCCCAAACCACTGCCTGAAGCATCACTGTAGATCTCAAAGCCTTCGGTACTACTCGACGAACTTAGCACTGGCGCTGTGGTCAACCGACCCTTTAAATCTTCACAATCTTGTGCGCACTCCTGCGTCCAAACAAACTTCTGATCTTTCCTTGTCAATGTCATGAGAGATAATGCTATCCGCGAGAAGTTCTCAACGAAGCGCCTGTAATAGCTGGCAAGCCCCAGAAAACTCCGGACTTCCGCTACCGTACACAACATATGCCACTCTCGTATTGCAACTATCATCGTCGGATCCACCGCAACCCCTTCACCACCTACTATGTGACCAAGGAACGCTACTGAGGGTAACCAAAACTCACATTTGGAGAACTTTGCGTATAGTTCGTTCCTCCTCAACGTCTCCAAAACCAAATGCAGATGCTTGAAGTGATCCTCTTCGCACTGCGAGTACACCAATATGTCATCGATGAAGACGATCACAAAGTGGTCTAAGTACTCCCTGAACGTTCTTTTCATCAGATCCATGAACACTGATGGCGCATTAGTCAGCCCGAACGGCATGACCGTAAACTCAAAATGCTCATATCTCGTGCTGAACGTTGTCTTTGGGATATCACTTTCCCTTATTCTCAGCTGATAGTAACCAGACTTAAGATCCAAGTTTGAGTACACCGATGACCCGACTAACTGATCAAACATATCATCAATCCTTGGGATCAGGTACTTGTTCTTTTCTGTTAACTTGTTCAGTTCTCTATATTCGATAAAGAGCCGCAAACTTCCATCCTTCTTCTTGACAAAGAGAACCGGTGCTCTCCAAGGCGACGAACTTGGACGCACATAACCCTGCTCCAACAACTCTTCAAGTTGAACCTTTAGCTCTGCCATTTCCTTAGGAGCCAACCTATAAGGAGAGCATGACACAGGTTTGGCACCTGACACTAGCTCAATCGTCAAGTCGATCTCCCGCTAGGGTGGGGCTCCGGGAAGATTGTCCGGGAACACGTCAGGGAACTCGCACACTACTGGGATGCTACCCAAATTGGGCTTAGGCTTCGCAGCCTCCACTAGCGTGAAGAACAGCTCTGCACCAGCACGAAGTGCCTTGACCACCTGAAAAGCAGACATTAAGGTCTTGCTCTACCCCTTCAAACCTGCAAACGTTGTCTCTCGGTCAACTCCCAACTTGACTTCCTTACGATTACAATCTATGTATGCCTTCTACTCCGAAAGACAGTCATACCAAAAATGACGTCGAACTCTACTAGCGGCAGTAATGACGCTGGTTAGTCGAACTCCAGACTCCCAATACGAATCTTTATGGCACAAACTCTGTCCGCGCGCATAAAACACCCATTCGGCAACAACACATCCAATTTGTCCTTCGTCATCGAAAAGGGGACTCCGATGCGCGATATGAAACCTTCGGACAAAAAGGAGTGTGAAGCTCCCGTATCAAAGAGTGCTCTCGCCGGATTATCACAAATCAGAACAAAGCCTATACAAATAGTAATAAGCTAACAAGAACAAGGTAACAGTATTTAAAGCTAAATTGCTATAACTTTAAACCGTACCTGTCACCACATCTGCTTGTTTGATGGCCTCCTGCTGGCCAAGATTGTACACTCTTGGTTGAGTGAGATCATAATGGGATGCGGTTGACTCCACCGCCTTGCCCTTTTCCTCGTAAGTTGCTCCCTACTTCCTCTCGGACTTTGGACGTCCGCTCCAATAGTTACGGGCAAAATGCCCCGGCTTCCCACAAGTAAAGCAAGCGCCCGGGGTTCGGCCCGTGGTCACTCCTGAAGCACCAGAAGAAGGAGATGGACCCGAAGTCCTAGCCTTCTTAAAGACTTATGATACCCAGACTTTGAGGTAGTCGGCACCTTGAACTTTGTCTTCTTAACACTGGAGTCTTTCTTTGCCTGCACATTCTTCAAAACTTTCTCCAAAGGCCGGGCCGTGTTGACCAGGGTCAAGAAGCCCTATGTCATCGGCCCTGAGAGCAGTCGTCTTAAGTCATCCCTCAGACCTTCATAAAATTGGTTTGTCTTTCACTCCTCATCAGCGAAAGTAGCACTTGCATATCGACCCAAACGTGTAAATTTGTGGAGGTACTCATCTACGCTACTCTCTCCCTACACCAACTTCTGAAACTCATTCTCTAATGCAATCCTCTGAGCCGAGGGGAGGTATCAAGCCAAGAATAGTCTCAAGAATTCTTCTATCGAGACGTTAGTAAGTTGTCTACCCCTCAAATGGTGTAACTCCAAACCTTCCCACCACAGTTTTGCATCGCCATCCAACAAGAAAGTGGCAATAGTGGTCTTCTGCCACTCTTCCGTCTCTGTAGCTATCAAGACTCTCTTAACTCTGGAGAGCCAATCCTCCGCTTGGGTTGGGGTTCCCGTCCCCGAAAACACTGGAGGATTAAAGCCCATAATGTGTTTGAGCTGTTTCTCCGTTGCTCTCCTAGGCATCATTGGCTCTACCACAACCTGCTCCACTCTCCTTGGCTCCGCCGCTTGGAGCGGTACTTGCTCCACAGCAGGTGTAGGTTGCGGCATCTACCTCGCAGGCTGTGCATTAATCATTGCAAACACTGCTTCAGCTACCAATCGTATGGTCTCAGCCAAAGGAGGTGTTGTCGGTGCATCATTTGGTGCGCTACTTGCCTCAGAAACTGGACATTCTGACGGCCACGCACCACTCCTGGTCACAAATAGTCGTACAAAACACCCTTAAGCGACCAAACAAAATTGCAAAAAGCAATTATAGAAACACGCAGGTTCCTCAAACATGTGTATTTTCATTCCGAAGTGGACATTCACTGGTTCTTTTCATGTTATAACGATGGCGCACACACATGTTCTCACAACCTCTTAAAGTGAATTCATCCACGAATTCATTTAAGACTAACCGAAATCGGTAGTCTGATACTAAATTGTAACACCCATATCTGTCACATAGCATATAGCAGTAGGTCCGGTCGGGGCCCGACGCCATATACCACAGACAGACCGAAGGGTAAATCTTTGAAACCATTCTTCCAATCGTAACGTCCTACACAGAGCATCTAACGGAAGCAATTTATTAAGTTACAAAATAAGAACCCAGCAACAAGCATGAATGTCCACTATCGAACCCAAACAGGAATGAATTACAAAGTACACAAAGTACCGGCCTTATGGCCTTACAAGAGTTCACTAAATTTAAAACAGTGTCTTCCATACTTCGGCTCGCAGGCCAGTCACACATGAATTAAACAAGTAAACAAAACAAGGCCTTCAAGGGTCGGCTCAGCAACAAGGGCTTTGGCCCGCTATTTGCCACTCGGCTCCGCAGCACCTGCAAGCATAATTCACCGCAATGATGGCAAACAAAAGTAACGGTCAGCTAAAGCTGACCAAATTATAACGATCCCGCCCCCAAACTCGGGGCGGCGATGCTCCTTCCATGCACTTATTAGCATAATAAGCATTATAGTGAATTATCACAACATCACAGGTGCAGGCACACACGTCCACACACCCCGTGCTCTCAGGGCACTTACACGGTGAACTCGGTCAAAACCGCGGTCTCACCATCGCCCCTTGGACGGCAATACTCGTGAGCATTTTAGTCTTTCTGGCCTAAGACTAAGACCCTCCATCTATGCCAACGGTAAGTACCACGTACCTTAGGTCTCTTTAACCGAATGACATAGAGTGGGTACCGTTCCACCTAACCCATTGCTCACACCGCAACGTCAATTTAAGTCATATGCGCGGGTCAAGCTTCCCTGAGTCCCAAAACGATCAAACATGCACATAACCCAGTTATGTTCAAGGCTGGCTCTCAGGCCACCAAGTTAGCAGAAATGCGTTTCCGCCCAGTTTTCCGGGTGCACCTTGGAGTTAATCCCCAAGACTCCCTGTTGCAATCTACCGCGTAGAAAACCCGAAAACAACCAAAGACACAGAGTCTTATCCGGCTAATTATGCACAATGAAACATCACTGATCCAGATCAACTTATCCGGGTAGGCTTCACACACCATGTCTATGTCCGTATCTCGATTTTGAAATCTACATGCAAATAAGGGGGACTATTCACATCTACCCCAAGGAACACCGCACACTCGCGGGAGTGAGTTTCCTTATGCAAAAGAAGGAGAGCTTCACATGCTCAAGAAGAGAATCGTTACCCTAGAATTACTCTTTGGCGCCATGGAAATCTATACGGTTGGAAAGCACCGCGATGATCTCGCCTCTGTAGATCTTGACTCGGCTTGCAATTTGGCGCTCCGAATCTCCTCCAGCGACCGGATCTCTCTTCCTTCTTCCTCCTTGCTCTCCCCTCCCTCTAGAACCTAGAAAGAGAAAGAATCCTAAAGAAATGAGGGTTTTCAACCCTATTCCCGGCCTTAACCCTAGGATGGGTAAGTCTGAGCCATTGGATCCCAAAATAAGGAAACGGACGGCCATAATTCGCCCTGAGAATGAACTTCCTTGGCCGAACACAGCTTGTGACACGCCCGTGTCCAAGTCCGTGTTCCACATTCGCTGTCAATCAGGAAAATCCCGACCATGACATGGCCTGTGACATGGCTTGGAACACGCCCGTGTCCCAAGTGACACGCCTGTGTCATGGGCCGTGTGCCTCAAATGACACTTGACCAAACACGTCCCGAGCACGATACGGCCATGTGACATGCCCATGTCACATGCCGTGTGCTAGATATGCCCTAGGACACACCCGTGTCCGAGGCCGTGTAACTCCCTTAGCACAAACTAGCAAACTGCCCGAACAGGACACAGCCTCTGACACGCCCGTGCCTCCGGCCGTGTTCCCTATCTCGACACTCGACGCCTGCTTTCTCGTCGACCATACAGTGAGTCATCGATCCCGAGCACGACACGGCCCTGGGAAACGCACGTGTCCCAGGCCGTGTGACCCTTACCAAGGTCCAAACTCGCCTCAAAGCGCTGCCCGTTGCACTTTTGAGTTTCAGGGCGTTACTTGCCTGACCTTCTTCATGTTGATTTTGACAGTTCTCAACAAGTCTAGGAGCTCGGGCAGTGCTTTGTCTATCTCTTTCGTGTTGTTGTTCAAGACAAACTGCACATAACAGGCTGACAACAATTATAGGATCAGATCAGTATCCAACTCTTGACCCAAATAAAACCCCAGTATCTACACTAACGAGAGAAATGCCTCATCATCGTTACACGAGGGTGGAATGGAAGGAAAGGATCGAAACCTTCATCTCCACAAACTGTTAGGTTTGTTTATTGGAGAGAACCGTCGATGCTTAGGCTCGATTCGCAAAGGAGGCCGCCGTCGGGGTTTCGTCGCATGGAACAGTTCTGCGGCTAGGGCTCGAGAGAAAGAAAAAGAACCAGAAAAATTCATACCCTAACCCGGAAATTATATATATATAATGTTCAGTGAACTGAGTTTGGTCTAAATAGTAATTACACTATAAAAAGGTCGAACAGGGTTCTAGATTAAAAATCTGGTACTAAAAGGCGTGTGTTATCGTATTTATACTTAGTCACAAAACCGAATCAACAAGCTATCAAGTAACATGAAAACCGACTGCAAGAATTTGACTTCATAAAAATCTACTGCATCGTCTTGACAAGATTCAACTTCATGAAAATTTGACCGTAAGGAATTCGACTCCATCAACTTGATGAAGTTCGACTACATTGACTTGAAGTTTGACTATATTGACTGCATCAGCTTCATGAAGTTCAACTGCATCTGCTTGATGAAAATTGATTGCATACAGTCAATATTGAACTTAAATATTTTCAGCCAACCTTTTTTGTTGGCAAACTGTCAAACAATTTCTAATCAACAATATCTCCCTTTTACCCATAACCTTTATGAGTTGAGCAACTTTGATCTATTATCAAATTTCTCGTAGGTTATTATGTGCGATTTCATAAGCTCATACTATGTTGGCAGTGAGACTAATCATTGAATATTTCTAGATCACAAAGATACAATAGTACTGCTACCACTGGCGGTAACTCCTGAGCCGATAAAAAGAGATGTCTTTTACCAGATGCAATATGCAACTTAGAGACACCCATTGGAGGCCACGACCAGAACCAGAACTCTTGCAAATTCGTGAGTGCTTCCACTTTGCGTCAATAACTCTGTTAATGTATTTGAAGGATACAGATCTGCACAACGGACTGATCACACATCTTTATCAATGGGTCCAACATATTGAGGGAGTTCTTCAGTATATTTGTATATTATTTTTATTAGTATTGTCAAGTTGTGAATTCATCGCAGGTAGGGGAGACTAGGTCTTGCGAGACTTAGAAGGCAAAATCATCTGGTGTAGACGTCAGTTTCCTATGAGGATTGGGTGAATTCATCGCGTGTGTTGGCGACTAGATCATGGGTTGGTCTAGGGTGCGGTTCGAGGACGTGTCTTGTATAGATAGGCTAGAACCAACCAATCCTTGGGGATAAGGATTAGTATAGAAAAGGGAAAAATATTAGTAGCATCGCCTCGATCCCAATCATGATTGGGATCAAAGTTTTTGTACTCATTACTCTCCTTGAAATAAAATTATTGTTTCTCATTTATCAAGAGGCAATTGTTTTTAATCTGAGTTTTAATTGTTAAATCAAAGTTTCTATTGATAGCGCTAGACAGTATCACTATCGTCGGTGGTAGCAACAGAAACCAGAAATAATTAATTTCTCTTCTTATTAATTTAAAGTTTTAAGTACCCTTATTCACGCTCCCCCTCTAAGGGCGCTACACGATCCAAGAAGTGGTATCAAAGCTAGGTTATTCTATATCAGCTTAACATTCAGGAATAATGGCAATCCATGATCTTGCTTTTTATGAGGGGCAAGGAATTTGTGGACCACCACTATTTACAAGAAACAATTTCAATTACTGGAGAACACGTATGTGATGTTTCTTGACAACATTAATTATTGAGGTATGGAACATGGTAGAAACTTGCTATACAACTCCTACTTTTATTGTAGAAGTTAACATAGACAAACCTAAGGATAAGTAGGACGAGAAAGATAAAACTAGATGTAAAAATAATGTTAAAACAATGAATGTCTTATTTTGCGCTCTTGACAGAAGTGTAATTAATAGAGTTTGTGAATGCAAAATGACAACTAACTCATGAAGGTATCTCGTAGGTTAAAGACTCAAAGTTATTCTAACTTGAGTCAGAATACAAAAAATTCTGTATAAAGGTAGATGAGGACGTGGAATCATTGTACACATGATTCACAAAGATAATCAACGCCTCAAGAATTTCTGGGAAAATCTTCTCTAATGGTGACCTTGTGCGAAAGATCCTTCAGTCACTCCCACCAAAGTTCAACCCAAAAGTGACTGCAATTTCTGAGTTGCACGATCTTAGAAAACTCCAAATTGAGAGCCTTATTGGGAATCTGAAAACCCATGAGGTGGAACTCAAAATTCAGAATGAAGAATAGAATAAGGAGCTAAAGATTAAAGCCTTGGCACTCAAGTTGAGAAAGAAAGTTGAAGACGACAATGAGGAAGATGCGAAAAGCCTCTTTGTGAAGAATTTCAAAAGATTCATGAAGAATCCTAAAAGAAGAAGATCGTTCCAAAAAACAAGGACATAAAAAGAAAAGGAGCATCTGCAAGTAAGGAAAAAGGAAGCAATAATGAAGAAGAACGTTCCCCGCTGGAATGCTTCAATTGCAGGAAGATTGACCATATTAGAAGCCAGTGCACTAAGTACTTGAAAGAGCAAAATGAGAAGCGGCATAAAGGAAAGGAAAAGAAAAAGGTTCTAAAAGCATCAACGTGGGATGACTCTTCATCCGAGACATCAAGTGATACTAACTCAAGCAATGAAAAAGAGACAAATATGTGCCTTATGGGAGATCAGCATGAAACATATGTTGATGAATGCAATGTCCAAAGTGACACTGAGGTACTTCTCTCTTCTTACGATGACTTGTGTATTAAATATATGGAAATTTGCACATTTTTTGATAAAAGCTTAAAATAAATTGATTTACTAAAATCAAAAAATAAAATTCTTTCTAAACAAAATCAGAAATTAATTAAGGAAGTAAAAAGTCTTGGGAAAGAAAAGATATCTTGACAAGAATGCGATCATTTGTTGGAAAGACTCAGATAACTTGAAGATGCCCTCTCTAAGGCTCACACCGATGTAAAAGCTCTTAAACATTAAAAGGGGGACTTAGAGAAAGTTTAAACATCAAAAGGGGAACTTAGAGAAAGGCCTAAAACTTCTCTCTCTCAAATTGATCTCGGGAAAAAAAACTTTGCAAATAGGTGTGAACCCTAGTTGGAGAAAACACCGCCTTACAAAACTGAGTCAATGAGTTAACCATGGCCATAAAAAATCTGGAATTGGTCAAAAAAACACTGGACATGATCCTAGCAAAACAACTTCATGGAAATACAAAATTCAGGCTTGGTTATGGTTTCTGTCACTATCGCTTGATGGTAGCACCTACCGTTGGCAATTGCAAAAGAAACAATAACCAAGCATCTAAACAAGTCTCTTATATATCTGATTATTCCCGATCATCATACACAACTCCAAGTCTAAAAGGGTCTCGACCCCCTTTATTTTGTGCACCAAATTCCCACAGTTTGGACACACTTCTGGATCGTGCAGGAGAACAGGACATTGCACTATAAAGCAGATCTAGGTGCCTAAATTTTCCACCTATACTATGAGAGAAACTACTTGGGTATCCAGATCTTTACACTCAACTTCTTGTTAGGAGTGTTGCCAGGCTAAGGACAATAGAGACATATGGTACTTGGATTTAGGTTGCTCTAAACACATGACAGGTGGTAAAACAAAATTCTTTAACCTAGCAAAAAAGGAAAGGTGGGATGATGACATTTGATGATAATAAAAAGGGAAGGATCATGGTGTAAGTCCCCCTCCTTCAACCTTAGCCCGGGTCGGGTCGGAGATGGGCCTTACTACCCAAAACGTCCACCTAGTGCTTCCCAAAAGGAAACAACCCACTCTACTAAGCACTAGTTGGTCGCCTTGTCCGGCTTGAATCACAACATTCACATCACATCACAAAATTGCAGAAATAATAACAGAAAGACACAATATATATATAATATCAAAGCAAGCAAAGACCGTAGCCACTTTATATATATATTTTTTATACTATCTCAGGGTGTTTTTCTCAGACGAGTGCTTATGGTTCCCATGTATACTCAAATCGTTTGTAATTCGACCACATTATCTTGACCATAAGAATGACCTTATTGCGCAGATTCTTTACTTTAAAATACATTATTCTCACTGGTTCCAATTGGATGGATAGGTCTGACTACAGTGGTACTGACAGTGTAGGAAGGTGTTGATCTTGTTGCTGAAGGACTCGTCTCAAGGAAGAGACATGAAAGACATTGTGAAGGTTTCCCAACTCTGGGGGTAGGGCTAATCGATATGATAGAGGCCCAAAAATCGGGGATCTAACTTCTTTTGCTTCCTCAACTGGGAGATACCATGCATGAGCTTGATCTTCAGAAATATCATTTTCCCCCACGCTAAACTCCATTGGTTGGTGTCGCACAACATAATACTTAGCATGTCGGCTCCGCGCTTCCCGCATCTGCTCCTGGATTTGTTGTATCGTTGTCATAGTATCATCAATATAAGCCACTCGTAGGGCTTCCAGGTCCTCATCCTGAGCTCAAGTCAACGGGGTTCAACAATGCGTTCCATACAATGTCTCGTATGGTGTCATCATGATGTTGTCCTGGTAGCTATTATTATAATAAAACTCTATTAGTGGCAGCAACTGCTCTCACAGTTCGTTGTGCTCCACTATGTATAGTCGAAGAAGATCCTTCTTTGTCCGGTTTGATCTTTCTATCTATCCTTCTGTCCATCTGTCTTAGGGTGGAAGACGGTGCTAAAGGCAAATTTGATCCCCAAATACGTCTGCACCCGCCTCCATTCCTTGAACGTGAAGCACCCATCGCAGTCCAATACAATGGACTTCAACACTCCATGGAACTGGACTACCTGCTTTATAAATAATCTGGTCAGAACGTCAACTCTATCACTCTATCGGTTTAAAATGAACCACACTACCTTGGTAACTCGAAGAATCTTATCTCAAATCCCCCCGGTAGAGGGGATGAACACACGATTCCTGAACTGCAATATTCCATCATGCAGATTGTACTCCTCATGTATTATAACTTGCAAAGACTGGATAATTGGGGCCACTTCCGGGTCGATCTTTTGGGCCTCATGTATTTTATCCCAGATGTCACACTGTATCTCTATCTAGTACAGTTGGTACTGATATTCTTCTGGGGCCCTAAAAGAAACAGGGGTAATCTCTAGATCTATCAAATACTGAAGCAGTTCCTTTGGTATTAGCTCCAATCAGTTTCCAGCTATTGAGGGATGGCAGCTCAACGAGTCAGCAACTTTGTTGGCTTTCTCGGGGTAATGTTGGAGAGCAAAGTCATAATCACATAAAAAACTCCAACCATCGGTGATATCAGAGGTTTAGCTCCATCTGAGTGAAGATATATTCGAGGCTCTAATGATCGGAGAAAATTTCTCATCTTACTCTTTATAGGTAATGCCTCCAGATCTTAAGGGCGAAGACAACGACGCCCAACTCTAGATCATGAGTCGCGTAATTCAGCTCATGCGGCTTCAACTATCAAGACGCGTATGCGCCTACCTTGTCATGCTGCATCTAGACAGATCCCATTCCTTTTAGGGATGCATTGAAATAAATCTGGAACCCTTCGGATCCTGGGGGAATTGTAAAGATTGGGGCAGAAGTTAGCCGCTTCTTCAGTTCAACGAACGCGACCTCACATTCCGGTGTCCACCAAAACATAACATCCTTTCTCATAAGAGAGTTGAGGGGTAAATCAATCCTGGAAAATCCTTCCACAAACTTCCTGTAATAACCAGCAAGACTGAGGAACCTTTGAATATCAGTTGCCATTTTGAGTGGTGGCAAGTTTTGAACTGCTTGGATTTTGGCATGGTCCACCGCTACCCCATTCTTTTTGATGGTGTGGCCCAAGAGTCCAACTTAATCTAACTAAAACTCACACTTAATGAACTTGGCGAAGAGAGAGTGCTCTTGAAGCTTAAGCAACTCTGCAGGAGTCTGGAATGGTCTGCACTGGTCTTCGAGTAGAACAAAATGTCATATATGAAGATGATTATAAAGTGATCCAGGAAAGATTCAAATACCTTATTCATCAAAATCATAAAGGCATAGGGTGCATTAGTGAGCCCAAAAGGAATCACCAAGAACTCATTGAGACCATAGAAGGAGCTAAAGGTGGTCTTGGGAATATACTTTTTCCATATCCAAAGCTGGTAGTAACCATATCTCAAGTCCATCTTAGAGAAGACGGACGCGCCCTACAGTTGATCAAACAACTCATCAATTCTCAGTAGGTGGTACGTGTTCCATATGGTAAGCTTGTTAAGTTCTCTGTAGTTGATGCACCAGCACAATGTCCCGTCCTTCTTCACGAAAATCATAGGGGCTCCCCAAGGTGAGGAACTCAGACAAGCGAATTCTACATTGATGAATTCCTGAAGTTGAATCTTCAGCTTTGCCAATTCCTTAGGAGACATCCGGTAGGGTGCTCGAGATACTGACTGGGCTCCAGGCACAAGCTCAATCTGAAAGTCTACCTCCCACTGTAGTGGCAATCCTGGTAGGGACTCAAGGAAAATATCCGGAAAATCTCGTACCACCGAGAATTTGGCGAGCACTTGAGTTTTGTTTTCAATTTTAAAATAAATAAGATATACCTCGTCCTTTTGTCAGACTGACTTCACCATTTGAGCAGAGGTCAAAATGATGCGAGTGACGGATGATATACCTATCAAAATAATAACCTGCCCGTCTGGGTTCTAAAGCTTGACCTCTCAGGTCGAACATTTTATCTGGGCCATATGCTCGGTCATCCAATCCATCCCTAAGATGATGTCGAATCCGGTTATTGCTAGGATCATTGCATAAATTTCAAATCTCACATTCCCTAGTATGGCCTAGAATGAGCAATTTTTTTGTATAATTCATGTCTGATACATCTGGTATACGAATCTTTGTAGAAATTCTAAACAAGCAGACAACATTCTCCTTATTTGTAATGAATTCATAGGACATGAAGGAATGTGTCGCTCTAGTATCAAAGAGAGTTTTCACGAGATGTCCTTCTACCAAGAGTAATCCTGATAACATATATGTGTATATACCTATTATATAACGAGTACATACATCAGATATATGTATATATAGAGAGAGAGAGTATAGATCTAGTCACATGATACATATCACATCATCTACCATATCACTAACATATGTGATAAATACCTATCACTACATCTGGTATCGATCTATGTTAAAGATCTACTGCATATGCCTCTAAGGGCGCTGCTCGACCCAGCTGACCTCTCCTGTCAGGTCTGCCTCTTCGGCCTCTCCGGCCCTATCCTCTCATGGCTAGTCCTCCCTACACTGCTCCTAGTCCCAGCCTTCCTGCCGCCTGCGGGCAAAAGTGTAACACCCCAGTTTTTGTACTTGAGGCTAAGGGAGTTACCGCGCGGTGCTAAGTCGCTATCGTCTGGCGATAGCCTGGCGTTGAGTGCGTTGAGTAGCAGGCTCTGAGTGGAAGTATTGAGTGGAAGGCATTGAGTGTGTCGAGTGCTAGCGCGCGGCGTTAGCTAGTTACTGCTCAACGGTAGCCTTCGGGTGTTGAGTGGAGGCGTCGAGTGGCAATCATTGAGTGATCTACCGCGTAACGATATTTCTGCCGCCGACAGTAGCACGCCATTATTTTTTTTGACCGACGGCTCGGGAAACTACCACGGCGTGGTAGGTAGTTGCCGCCCAGCGGTAGTAGGCGGGAGCATAGATTTGTGTTCTGACCATCCGATTTCGCTTCGGTTTTGATCCTATGGCCCAGGACACTTCGTCCAAGGGGCATAAGTAGGGATGAAACACTCTTTCCCCTCATTTCTTCTCATTTTGAGAGTGTAAGTTAGGGTTTTAAGGAGAGAGGGTTTGGAGGAAGAGGAAGAGCATCTTCCGACATTGACGAAGCTTCGGGGCTCTGATCGTCGATCCGAGGCCAGATCCATGGAGAGTACTTGCAGACGCACACTTTCATCCGTGCAAATCGAGTTTTCCATGGCAGGGAAGAAGATTCGTAAGGTAACGACACTTCTCCTCTCGGTCTTAGGATGCGTGCATGGCATCCATTTTATTCTTGCTTTCTTTCAAGCATTTAGGCACCGGATCTCTCAAATGAGAGGGGTTCGGGTTGCCATTGTTCAAAAGAAACCACTGGGTCGATTGTGTCCGTTCCCGACATGATGTTGCACAAGAAATCCGCTCCGTTAGTGGATTAGGCATTGTGGGTGAAGCCGTAGTCGCGACCGTTAGTCTGACTCGGTGATGTAGAAAAACAAGCCTTAAGGATTTTGCTAGAAATTCATTTGCGGGAAGATATCGTTTGTGATGTTTGCCCCCCCCCCCTTATTTTTGTGTGACTATGAATGGTAGATTAGGGCAGGAAAGGCTTTTGATTGTGATGTGCTAAGGCGCAGCTTTGTCTCTGTGGTGAGCTGGCTAGCCTGTGACATTGCAAAGTCATGTGTGGAGAGTGTCCCGGCGAGATAAGTCCCCTTCTGTGAAACTGACGAGAATGCCAAGCTTTGGACAAGCTCGGGCAATGAAGACCATGAGAGGGTGGGGTCAAGCAAGGGTTATTAGCATCAATTTGTTGTTTGTGAGACGAAATCCTGACGTGAGAAGTCAGAGCTTGCAGGCAAGCCCAGGTTTTGAGACCCACGAACGGGTGGGGCCTTGGCAAGAGTTCTGCGTGGTAGCTTATATGTCATTAGGGGAAATTGGAAGTATCCGTGTGTTTGCGGCTTGAATGCCGATGGGGAAATTGGAAGTACCTGTTTGATGATGCGTGATGATGTGTTAGATTCTTACGCTATAAGGTGCCTTGAGTGAAACCCAGGATTGCATACATGCTGCATTTTAGACCCCTTTATTTTACCTGCTCAACATAGAAACGTGTTTGTTGTTTGAGACATCCAAACCTATTTATTTACTTTCTAAGTTCACGTATATTTGCATACAAAGTGCTGACATGCAAGGTGATAGAGTGCCCCGAGGTCCGCTAGGGACGGTCGGGAGGAGATGTGTTTGTTATACAGTTGAGGTCAGCCTTTGCTGACCCATGTTACAACAAATTTTTACAAGGCAAGGATCGCAAGTGGGACCAAGCTCGCTGACCAAAAATTCCTAAGCCACATGAAGTGAACTCTTTGTTTAGTAGCTCTGTGTTGTTGAATATTATGCTTAGTTCACTATGATTCCGGCTTGCATGCCGAGGTAGCCTAGGAGTGTTAATACATATTGACATGTTGATGTTATTTTTTCAGTTTTTAGACTCACGAATGTTGTAAGGCCTAAAGGCCATTTTGATACTCTTGTGATAATGGACAACTTTTAGTGTAGCTATTTTTTCCACTATTTATAATCTGAGTTTTGAATTGTGTAGTTTTATATCATCTTATAATGCTTAAGCTGTAGAGGTTGTATGTTGTGGGGCCCCGGCCGAACCCATATTATACGGTCATTACAGGGGAGGCGTTACAATTTGGTATCAGAGGGAGGTTAGTGTCCAAGGTAAGGTTTAGTGGTCGATTTGGCATAATTGGATCGCGTAAATAAGTTATCATATAGGAGTATTGCGGGACCGTGAGTGTCCTCGTGTCTCAGTTCACGACCTTTATGTTAGAAATTGGCGCTAAGTTGTGGTGGGTGAGCTTTAGAGGCCGCCAGTTTCTTGGACGCACCCTATCCATAGGAGAGTTCGGGAATGCCTTCTTAAAGAAGTATATCCCTTCGTCAATAGGTTAGCCCTTCAGAGGCAATTTCTGCACTTTGTACAGTGGGATAAGACTGTAGATGAGTGCGTTCAGAAGTTTACTCGATTGAGTCATTATGACGGAATGACCATGGCTGACAGTGAGGAGAGGGACAACGTCTTCTACCAAGGGTGAGAGAGAATCTAAGACAACCCCTTATAGCTGAAGAATGCGGGCTTCAACGAGTTGATTGAGGTTTCCAGGACGTTGGAAAGTGATATGGAACAAACCCAACATCACAAGGGACTTGCGGTGAAGTAGTGAGAGGGAAAGACTTCTCAATCTCAAGGGAAGTTGGAAGGTAGTAAGTGGAAGAAGATGCCACATCCCTTCAGGTCTTGGTAAAAGAGCAGTACAACGTAGGGGGGATCTCTCTTCAAGGGACCACCATCGTGCTATAAGTATAGCAAGCCAGACCACATAGCTCATTTTTTTACTGAGGGTGGCGTTGAGCAGGAGACAAGATAGGAGCAGTCAGTGTGTTCCGGTCCCAGCACCGCAAAGAAAGGGAAAATGGCAGAGTCGAGGGCTTCATGTTTCCAACCCGTGCAGCCAAGAGCCTACAACCTTGGGCAGTAGGAAGCGATTCGACAACCCGATGTGGTGACAGGTATGGGAAAGTTTAAGTTCATTTATTGGCTTTAGACTTTCGAGACTTTTATGTGTGTTTCCTGTGTATTAGGCTTCATGTTAGTTTTTGGGTACCCCACTAGGGTATTGTTTGATATGGGAGCGTCACACTCCTTTCTTGTGGAAAACTTTATTCAGAGAATTGGGGTCGGGCCTTTTTCGTCGAACGCAGATCTTAGGGTGTGCATGCCTCATTGGTCTTTCACGACAACCAGGACGAAAGGGTCCATTGGTTGGAGTTTAGACGGAATTGACTTCATGTTAGAAGCAGTGGTTCTACTGTTAGCCGAGTTCGATGTGATCTTGGGGAGAGACTGGCTTGCAGAGCAGCGCGTAAGAATTGACTGCCTATCTAAGGTAGTTACCCTGAGAAGCGGAGGAAAGACAGAAGTCTAATTTGAGGGCCTTAGTGGAGTGGCATGTTCCCTGATTTTGGACATGCAGTTGGAGCAGGTAGTTGGGTAGGGAGGAGTAGCTTTCGTAGCATTGTTGGAAGTTCACCTTTCCAAATTATCACTTGGAGAAGTGGCGGTAGTGGCAGAATTTGAGGATGTGTTTCTTGAGGAGCTTCCTGGAACACCTCCTCGATGGGAGATTGATTTATCGATTGAGTTAGTGACAGGAGCTAGACCAGTATCATGTCCTCCTTTTAGGATGGAACCGAAGGAGTTGGCCGAACACAAGGTACAGTTGCTGGAACTGTTAGAGCAGGGGTACATTAGACCCAGCTCTTCGTCATGGAGCGCGCCAGTGCTATTTGTGAAGAAGAAAGATGGTAGTATGTGGTTGTGCATAGACTACCGGGAGTTGAATAAACTGGCCGTTAAGAATAAGTATCTGATACCATGGATAGATGACCTGTTCGACCAGTTGGTAGGGTCGGTGGTGTACTCTAAGTTGGACCTGATGTCAGGGTATTATCAGTTACGGATTCGAGATGAGGACATACCCAAAATAGCTTTTGGTATGAGATACGACCACTTCGAGTTCTTGGTGATGCCGTCCGGGTTGACGAACGCGCCATCGGTATTCATGAATTTGATGAACCGGGTGTTTTGGTAGTATTTAGAATCATTTTTGGTGGTCTTCATAGACGATATTTTGGTATACTTCAAATCGGAGGCGGAGCATGAGGCTCATCTGAGAGTAGTCTTGCAGACTTTGAGAGAGAACTAGTTGTATGCAAAGTTCTCAAAGTGCGAGTTCTGGTTAGAGAAAGTGGCATTTTTGGGTCATGTGATTAGTGGTGATGGGATGGCTATGGATCCAGCGAAAGTTGAGGCCATCGGGAATTGTCAAATTCTAAGGACCGTGGAGGAAGTCAGGAGTTTCCTTGGACTAGCCGGGTACTATAGAAGATTTATGGAAAAAAATTTGCGGATAGCTCTGCCCCTCACTACTCTGACTCGTAAGGAATAGAATTTTATGTGGACTTAGGAGTGTAATCAAGCGTTTGATACCTTGAAGGAAAGGTTGATGTCGGCTTCAATCCTAAGTGTTCTTAAAGGGATTGAAGGATTTCAGATTTTCAGTGACGCGTTAGGATGCAGTTTGGGTTGCGTGCTAGTGTAATATGGCAGTGTGATAGCCTTTGGATCTAGAATAGTTGAAACCTCATGAGAGGAATTACCCCGTCCATGACTTGGAGTTGGCGGTGGTATTTTTTGCGTTAAAGTTGTGGCGACACTATATGTACGGTGCGAAGGTAGAGATCTTCACGGACCATAAAAGCCTGAAGTATCTTTTAGATCAAAAAGACTTAAACATACGACAACGCAGGTGGGTCGTGTTCCTTGGAGACTGTGATTTGGCGATTTAGTATACGTCGGGCAAGGCTAATGTGGTGGCCGATGCCTTGAGTAGAAAGTATTCAGGACAAGGGAATTGAATTGAAGTTTATGATGAGCGATTGGCGCGGGACTTTAAGTCCCTTGGCATTGAGTGTGTAGCAAGAGGCAAGTCTAGCATGGCTCGATTGAACTGGATAGAGTTGCAGAACGACTTGTCCGATCGTATACGGGAAGTGACCAATGTGGATGTGGAGTTCTAGCCATTTGTGGTGGACGCTCAAAAAGGAGAGAGTAATATCTGGGAGATGATTGATGGAATCTTAAGGAAGGAGGAAGGGTATGCGTACCGTAGTTTGTCAAGTTCCGCGATGAGTTTATGTTTGAGGCTCATTTCACAAAGTACTTCATTCACCCGGGTAGTACAAAGATGTACTTGGATATGAAGAAATCCTTTTGGTGGCCTAATTTTAAGCGGGATATAGCTTTGTATGTGAGTTGGTGCCAAACTTGTTCCTTAGTGAAGGCTGAGTGTCAAAAGCCGGGAGGGTTCCTGAAGCCTCTTCTTATCCCTGAGTGAAAATTTGACGACATCTCCATGGATTTTGTGCATGGTTTACCTCGGTCGCAGCAGGGAAATGATGCGATTTGGATGATCGTGGATCGCTTGACCAAAGTGGCTCACTTCATCCCAAATCGGAAAGAGGACAGCATGGAGAAGCTGATAGAATTGTACGTTCGCAATATTGTGTGGTTGCACAGAGTTCCAAAGAGTATCGTTAGTGATCGCGATGGATGGTTCACGTCAAAAGACTGGAGGTTAGTACAGAAGAGTCTGGGCACAAGGCTCAAGTTTAGTACGATGTTCCATCCTCAAACCGATGGTCAAAATGAATGGACGAACTGTATCATGGAGGATATGGTGAGAATGTGTACCCTTAATTTTGGCAAGAGGTGGGAAGATCACCTTTTCATGGTGGAGTTTGCCTACAATAACAGTTTCCAGGTGAGTATCAAGATGGCGCCATACGAGGCTTTGTATAGAAGGCAGTGTCGAACACCGATGTCCTGGATAGAGGCGGGAGACACCAAACTTTTAGGAAAAGAGGTGGTGGTTGATGCTTGTGAGTTGTTGCGAACCATTTAGGAGCGCATGAAGGTTGCTCAGGATCGACATACGAAGTATTTCAATGGGCGCCATAAGAACGTGGAGTTTGCGGTAAGCGATTGGGTATATTTAAAGATTAAGCCATTCAAAGGTGTTTCGTGGATTCGCCGACTCAAGAAGTTGAGTCCGAGGTTTTTAGGGCCGTTCAAAGTTACAGAACGTATTGCGGAAGTAGCCTACTGGTTGGCGTTATCCCCAGATCTAAGTGGATTACACGATGTCTTCCATGTTTCAGTTTTAAGGAAAGCCTTGGTGGAGGCAAGTGTTGTGGTTGAGTCAACGGCGGTACCAGTAGAAGAGGACTTGAAGATGAAATTCCGTCCAGTTGGCTTAGAGGATTTAGAAGTTCTGCAGTTGCTGAATAAAGATGTTAAGCTCGTGAAAGTGCGCTGGGATAACTGCGGGCGAGATGAGTTCTCTTGGGAGTATGAACAAGCAATGCGGGAGGACTTCCCAGAACCTTTTGCTTTAGGTATGCTTTTTTTAAGTGCATGCTAAATTTCGAGGACGAAATTCTTCTAAGGGGGAGGAGTTGTAACACCCTAGTTTCTGTACTTGAGGCTCAGGGAGTTACCGCGCGGCGGTAAGTCGCTACAGCCCGGCGATAGCCTGGCGTTGAGTGCATTGAGTAGCAGGCATTGAGTGGAATGCGTTGAGTGCGTCGAGTTCTAGCGCACATCGTTAGCTAGTTACCGCTCAGCGGTAGCCTTCAGGCATTGAGTGGAGGTGTCGAGTGGCAAGCGTTGAGTGATCAACCGCGCAACGCTATTTTTACCGTCGGCGGTAGCACGATATTTTTTTTTTGACCGACAGCTCGGGAAGCTACCGCGGCGCGGTAGGTAGTTGTCGTCTGGCGGTAGCGGGCGGGAGCAGTTCCGTAGATCTGTGTTCTGGCCGTTCGATTTCGCTTCAGTTTTGATCCTATGGACCAGGACACTTCGTCCAAGGGACATAAGTAGGGATGAAACACTCTTTCCCCTCATTTCTTCTCATTTTGAGATTGGAAGTTAGGGTTTTGGGGAGAAATGGTTTGGAGGAAGATGAAGAGTATCTTCCGCAATTGACGAAGCTTTGGGGCTCCGATCGTCGATCTGAGGCCAGATCCGTGGAGAGGACTTGAAGGCGCACACTTTCATCCGTGCAAATCGAGTTTTCCATGGCTAGGAAGAGGAGTCGTAAGGTAATGACACTTCTCCTCTCAGTCTTTAGGATGCGTGCATGGCATCCGTTTTATTCTTTCTATCTTTCAAGCATTTAGGCACCAGATCTCTCAAATAAGAGGGGTTCGGGTTGTCATGGTTCAAAAGGAACCACCGGGTTGATTGTATTCATCCCTGGCATGATGTTGCACTAGAAATCTGCTTCGTTAGTAGATTAGGCATTGTGGCTGAAGCCGTAGTCGCGACCGTTAGTCCGACTCGGTGATGTTGCATAGCAAGTCTTAAGGATTTTGCTAGAAATCCTTTTGTGGCAAGATGCTGTTTGTGATGTTTGTCCTCCCCCCCCTTATTTTCGTGTGAGTACGAATGGTGGATTAGGTCGGTAAAGGCTTTTGATTGTGATGTTCTAAGGCGCGGCTTTGTCTCTGTGGTCGGCTGGCTAGCCCGTAACGTTGCAAAGTCATGTGTGGAGAGTGTCCTGGCGAGACAAGTCCCCTTCTGTGAAACTGACGAGAACGCCAAGCTTTGGACAAGCTCGGGCGATGAAGCCCACGAGCGGGTGGGGTCAAGCAAAGGGTTCTTAGCATCGATTTGTTGTTTGTGAGACGGAATCCTGATGTGAGAAGTCAGAGCTTGCAGGCAAGCCCGGGTTTTGAGACCCACGAGTGGGTGGGGCCTTGGCAAGTGTTCTGTGTGGCAGCTTGTATGTCATAAGGGGAAATTGGAAGTACCCGTATTTTTGCGGCTTGAACGCCGATGGGGAAATTTGAAGTACACGTTTGATGATGCGTGATGATTTGTTAGATTCTTACGCTATAGGGTGCCTTGGGTGAAACCCAGGATTGCATACATGCTGCATTGTAGACCCTTTTATTTTACTTGCTCAACATAGAAACGTGTTTGTTGTTTGAGACATCCAAACCTGTTTATTTACTTTCTAAGTTCATGTATATTTGCATACAAAGTACAGACCTATAGGGTGATGGAGTGCCCCGGGGTCCGCTAGGGATGGCCGGGAGGAGATGTGTTGGTTACACAGTTGAGGTCAACCTTTGCTGACCCCGTTACAATAAATTTTAACAGGGCAAGGATCGCAAGCGGGAGCAAGCTCGCCGTCCAAAAAGGCCTAGCCTCATGAAGTGAACTCTTTGTTTAGTAGCTCTGTGTTTTTGAATGTTATGCTTAGTGCACTATGATTCCGGCTTGCATGCCGAGGTAGCTTAGGAGTGTTAATGCATGTTGACATGTTGATGTTATTATTTCAGTTTTTGGACTCACATATGTTGTAAGTCCTAAAAGCCATTTTGATACTCTTATGATAGTGGATAACTTCTAGTGTTGCTATTTATTTTCGTTGTTTATAGTCTGAGTTTTGAGTTGGGTAGTTTTATATCATCTTATAATGCTTAAGTTGTGGAGGCTGTATGTTGTGGGGGCCCGGCCGTACCCATATTATATGGTCATTACAGGAGAGGCGTTACAAGAAGGCTCTAATATGCCCTGGCTGCTGGCACAAAAAAATAGTTCCCTATAAAAGGGAACATCTCGTTAGGTTGTAGGCGCGGACTGGGGTGCTGGAGCTGGTTTGGGATCCTACTGCGGTACTGGTCGGGGTACTGAGGGTATTATTACATGTCTGGGAAGGGATGGGTACCTATAAGGCTGTTGGCGCTGCCTGCGATCTCTTTTGTCGGCGGGGAGCAGCTCATTTGTCTCATCCTTGACCTCGGGGGACCTCTACCTTTCCTTAGCGCTGCTAGGCCACCATCCTCTAGTACAACTATAACATGGCGGCGTGAGTCACTATAGTGTATAAGGTGGACTGGGAGATCATGATAAAAGCCTGCATCAAGTCATCCTGCAGGTCTCGGTGGAAATGAGCAGCCCGGTCCCTGTAAGTGGTTGGGAGCGTTCCTGCAAAATGAGTTAAGTGAATAAACTCTCGTTGGTAGTTGGGCACTGTCCGGTCATCTTGGTGAATGTGCAGGAACCTCTCCTGCAGCGCGGATCGATCAGTGTCTGAAATAAAATGCTCGAGGAATGCGTCTGAAAACTCCTCCCACTGTATGGCGTTCACTGGTCGCCCTCTGAACGTCAAGCGGCTGACCGCTCTCAACCAGTCTTTGGCATACCCCTCCAACAAAGTCACAACCAAAGAAACAACAACAACTGTCTGGTACATCATGCCCACCAATAGATTCTCTGCGCGCTCTACCAACTCCTCTACCTGCATGGCAGTCCCTGTGCCTCTAAATGTGGGAGGCTTCAGCCCCGAAAGATTGTTAGTAGGTCAGTGGGTACCACAAGCTGCTGTGATGGTTGTGTCAAGACAGTTTGGAACGCAGTCAGTATAACTGTCAATGTCCGCTCCAAGTCTGTCTCAGCTAACAATACAACTACATGGGCAACTGGGTCTAAAAGTGGACTAGCGGGGACATAACCTCTAAAGGAGGATCTCTCGTTACTGGACTCTGATATTTAGAGAAGTAATTGGAAAAGAGTATCAGTACTTTACAAAAGTAAGGGAAATTTGCAAAAGACTAACAAAACGGAAATATAAGGCGTACATGCATGCTTTCGTATAGTCTAGAATCCTTAAGTCTCTACACTATGGTCCACCAAGCTTCCGCTACATGGTTTGTCCCGAACCAAGGAACGAAGCGAGGGACGAAGGGATCCTGAGACTGCTTCGCAAGGACGGATCGTGATGACTCTGATCCTATTGTAAGGCTCCCTCCCCCAACCTTAGCCCGGGTCGGGTCTGAGACGAGCCTTACTGTCCAAGACGTTCACCCGGTGCTTCCCAAGAGGCCACAACCCACCCTACTAAGCACTAGTTGATCGTCTTGTCTGGCTTGAATCACAATATTCACATCACATCACAGAATTGCGGAAGTAATAATAAAAATCCACAAAATATAATATATATATATCATAACAAGCAAAGGTCGTAGCCACCATTTATACATCGAGTCCGTAGACTGTAAAAGACCACTACTACTAACACACTCTCTCGCAAGCTTGCGCGCTAATAACTCACATCTCGGAAGTCTGGAGATGACGGAGGTGCTTCTGCTCGGGTAGTCATATCAGCTAGCGTATCGTCCCGCGACAGTTAAACATCATAATGCTCTGTTTCTTGTGAATGGTTATTAAAATAATCTTTAGTCACAAAGCAAAGTAGAAACACATCTACTCCCCGGATTCATATCCTGGGGATGAGCTCACACACCCAATAAACGTAAATAATTGAAGCATGAGAGGGTTAGTATAACATTTCATATATATAGGATAGAAGCAACTATTTGTGAAAATATGCAGCATAATATAAATAGAAATAGTAGCAACTTAACTGTCAATTATATAATAAATGTTCCACTAGTTATCAACACAACAGGTACTCACAAACTGTATTCACACCGCAGGTATTCAAAACCCGCCAACACTCTGCAGGTGTTCAAAACCCGTGCATTTATACTTTGTCGACATAGTATAGTCCGCTTCTCTTCAAGCAGGGTAGCGAGCTCCGCGGGCCTCACCGATGTGGTCATCGGTGATAGTGGTCAGTCCTTCCACTTCTGGGGTGGTCTTACCGCACTACTAAGGCCCCAACGTACAACCTCGTGTACTCTTGGATGTGAACGACATCAAGCGATTCTGAATTTAGGTCGACCAATGGAGGAAACCCAACGAGGAGAAAAATAACAGTCAGTCAACCATGATACGCATTTCTTTGTCGCCATGAGTCGTCGACCTTCCCACACCGATATGAACGGTTTGCGGAAGTGACTGACCCGCCACAATTTTCCACAAACAATTTACAAGCATTCAATTTTAAAATAATAAAACAGGCACACATCAGGTCTGCGGCGGCTTGCCCTACTATGCTTAGAATAATTTGGCCAAGCGGCGTTCGGCTCAACTTTCAGCAAGATCCATGAGAGCACTTTATTTGGGGATAACTCTGGAGGAATGTCTCAACTCCCGTTATCCCTAACTAAGGTTCAACCTAACAATCAACTGCTCATTAGAGTAGGTCCCGTGCTTAAAATGCTAAAACAGTAAATTGCAGGAAATATAAATAGGGCAATAAAAGCTACTGAGAATATAAGCTGCACAATTGAAATGTTGAATTGAAATATGACCAGTATAAAACTAGAATGTGCTAAACAAAAAGAACTGAAAATAAATGCTGAAAGAAACTGGATCAGTACGAGACTGAAATAGTACTTAAAAGAAATAAACTGAACAAAAAAAATTATCAGGACCAGTACAAGACTGGAGTACTGGAAAAGAAGTACTGAACTAAAATAAATAAAGGAACTGGACCATTGCAAGACTGGAATAAATAAATAAATAAAGGTTAGTTATCCAATCACTCCAACCGAGAGGCTTTAGTTCAATCTCCATTCTTAGAAGGTAAGTTGTGTTCTATCACCGTTCATAGGAGGCAAGTTCAGTTTCATCTTCATTCATATGAGACAAGTTCAGTTCCATCTTCATTCATAAGAGACAATTTTAGTTCCATTTTTGTTTTTAGGAAACTTCTTTTGAGTTCCACCTATTATTAGGATCTGATATTAGTTCAGTTGCTTCTTTCAATCATGCTTTAATCGTATTGGGAAAACTTACAATGGGTTGCATCTTTATTATTCATTCATGAATAACCATCAACTTATTGGCTCGCGTCAGATCAAAACTGAACATCTTGTTAGAGAGCATATTTTCCTTGAATTTCGAACCTCGAAAATCATTTCCAACTCATGAGGAAAATTCTTCGCCCGAGATGAGATTGAGCATTTCATCCTTCAAGATTATCCAAAATTTCTGAGAGTTATTTCAAAAATGAGGCGCTCGTTGATTTTGCAAAACTCCTCAAAACACCCTGAGTTTAAAATCTTGTCTCGATATCTCACATCGATTATTCATTTGAACTCAACATTCAAATTAAAACACAATCGCGCGCTCAAATTTTCATTTTTCCGAATGATTTAAACGCATCGTTTTTAAAGTGCGATCTTAGACTCAGAGAATTTGGAAAATCTTCAATTTTCATCTTAAGGTTGTTAAATTTTAACAAAACATTAAAAAGGGCCTAAAATGGGGCTAGACATTTCGCCAAAAAAATTCGAGCATTTTGGGTCCATGAATTGGTCAAATAATTTTTATTTAAGCTTTTTATGATATCAAATAATATCATAAAATTTCCAAAATTTTAGTGGAGATTGCCCTCATCAAGGGAACAACTTTTTATATTCAAAACTTTTTTCCTATGAGCTTGTCTCACACTTGTCTGTTTTGTTAGCTTAGCTTCAAGAAAACTGGTACTCAAATAATTTTGTTTCATCTGCTCGTACTTTATTTTACTTTGCACATGTTTATTTCAGTGTTCTAAAACTTTTTTTTTTGTTTTGAAATTTGTCTTATTGTCCGTGTCTGTGCCGCCTGCTTCTCGAGGCCGATCTCTGTTAAGCTCCAACTTATAACTATTTATCTTATTGGCATATCAGGTTTAATGCGTTTTACTTTCTTTATTGACAAATATTTTTTTATGCAGTAATTATGATCAATTATTTTTTCTATTATAATGGGCAACTGCTTGACTAAATAATATATGTACCAACATTTAACATTATTTGCATATTCATTCATCTGAGATTGTCATTGCATAAAATTTGTATCAAAACTTGTATCATGAGTTTTTATTAAAATACACGCACATCTATTTCGCACTGCCATATTTTTAAAGCTTCCACATAAAAATAATTTATTTTCTCTCCAAAATAATTATTTTTAAACTATTTATCAGTATCTCTGCTTCCGTCTAACTAGTATGGATTTTCTTTCCTCCCATGCCTGTGGCAACATGACCCTCCCGAAGCGCATTCTGACTTTTGTTGAGATGGGTCGTGACAATCTCGTTCACGTCACTGCAGTAACTTATATTTATTTATTTGTAGCGAAGTAGTGGAGATCTTTTGTGGATCGAAGATGGAATGTCTTTATTTGTCTTGTTTTATACACGTTTTAGTTGTGGTCTTTCAGGTTGGACTTCGATAGTTTCGTGGGTTTCACCCATTCAGGTATCCACGTTAAAATTTTTCCTGCACTGTTCTTCTTATTTTAATTTTCTTGTGTATTTGCATATCTGCTAAAACGATCGCATTGGTGTTCTCGCAAAATTAATTTATTTGCAGAAGCTTAGGTCAGATTTGCGTGCTCTCAAACCCAACACGCACATACTATGTAATCGGTGTAAGAGTTTGGAGAGCCTCATTTTGAGCAACTGATCATGGTTCCTCTTGATCTGACAACTGGAATGTTTATTGGCTGCATTAGTCACTAATAGGGGTTCTTCATTCATTCATTCTCTTTTCATTAGAGATTAAAGGAGTCTTGTAGGATGAGAAAGAGGAAGACTTAGCATTGGATCTTGGTGTTAGAAAATTTTAATTTAAAACAATTTTTATTGATATTTAATGAAGCTTGAATGATATTTGTTGTTTGAGCTTCACATCATTAATAAAAAAAACTCAGTAGCTCCGTCTTTCACCTACTAACATATTCGTTTACTCTTTCACTCTTTGATGAGTTAAGAATTTGTTATTCCGTTTTGTGCTCTTGTTGTAAGATGTCCAAAGGAGGAATCTCTCCTGCTTTCGTTGCTAAGTTAATGCCGCTGCTGATCAATGCAAGACTCAGTGACAGACGTAAAAGTTTTATTCAGTGTGAGCGAAACATAGAATCATTCATTTTTTTACAAATTATTTAAAATCTACACTATTTCATACTTATTTATAATAAATAAAATTATATACAACAACATAAAATTGAACTTATTTATTAATTTTTTTTAAATAAGCAACGTACTAATTAACCTATTTATAAAAAGTAAATTCTAAACAATAATATAGTAATAAATTTTTCGAATAATGACATAGTAATGAATATGTTAATACAAAAAGTAAAACTTTAAACATTGCAATAAATCTGTTTATAAAAAAAACAAAACATTAAACATGTCATATCTAGGATTTGAACTCAAGACCATGTAAATAAAAAATAAGTACTCCAGCAACTAAGCTATAAAGAATTTATTTATGTTTAAAATATTTTTATTTTTATATATTTGTAGGTTCCTTATTTATTTAACCTATTTCCTATTATTAAAAAAATAGATTTTTAAAATTTACTGTGAGCGGCCACCCACAGTCAGTAGCTCCTTTCTTTGACGACGTCTTATATCCATTACTTGGCAAAAAAACGTTAATCCCCCAATCTCCATCACCTTCTAAAAAAACAATAATAATACTGAAGAGGTTTTCCTGAACGGGTTCGACGGAACCGTGGATCCAGTGAGCACAACCGCGGTAATTTCCCGCAAAGAGCGATCCCGCGACACGGCCGTCAGAGCCGCTCCATAGGGGCTTCCCGCGCGGCAACCGCCCTATGCGGCGAAGGTCGGGCATGAAAGTCCCCCCGCACGCGGGATTCATCCCGGGCACCGTGCGCGTGGGAGTAATCCCGAGCACTTTGCACGCGCGGGATTAATCCCTTGCACTGTGCGCACGCGGGATTAGCTACTAATCATGCGCGCGCAGGATTATGTGATAATCCTGCGCGCAGGATTAGTTGCTAATCCCACACGCGCAGGATTTTGGGGGATGCCGGCATTCGCCAGCGGCACATCCCCCTTTCCTTCGTCGGACGCCGTCGCCAACATCTCACGGCCTCCGCCGCCGCCGTCATCTCCCAAAGTCGCGGTCGTCACCGTCATCACTCCTCTTTTCGACCGTCGACCGCCGCCGCCGCCACCACAACCGCCGTCGCCGCCGACCGCCGCCGCTGCCACCGCCGCCGCTTGCAAGTTGGCCACCATCTCTTTTCATTAGAGATAAGCCTGACCTATTTGTTACTTACCATAAATATAGGCCTATAATTGGGCATGTTTTTAAAACAGGCCCAAACTCTATTATTAAAGCCTGATCTATAAGCCTGCAGACCGACCTACATTATTTTTAAATAATAAATAAAATTAATTTATTATTTAAACTTAAATATCCCTAATTACCTAATTACTAATAGTGTATTAAAAATGAATTATTAAATAGGCCTAAGTAGGCCTACCCGTTTTGCAAAATAGGCCAGACCGGACCTATATTTTGACCTACATCAGGCTAGTAGGCCAGACTCAGGCCCAAAAAGACTAATGTAGGCCGGACTTGTTTTTCATAAAACCTAACCTGACCTATTTCCACCCCTAGTACGGGACATTAGGTCCGGTACATACGGTCGTAACCCTAAAAAAATGTGTTTTTTAAAAAATAGTTGCGGTAAGCCGGTAACAACCCCAAAATAACAAGTGAAGGAGCATCGCCTGTATGAAGTCCAAATGCAGGCACCTCGTCCATTTTCCGGCCGCCAGCAGCCGTTCCGAGCAACTTCTCTTCATCGTTTCTTCCATGGATTCTTACGCATCAGTTGTCGAACTCCATCGCCGTCCTTATCTCCATCCACTGCGAAACAGCTTGGACGGGGAAGCGCTTCTTCCTCTTCCCTTGCCAACATCCCTTTCTTCTATAAGTACTCAAAAAACCCTAAATACTCGGGTAGCTAAATTTCCCTCTCTGCTAATACGATGGGGTCGTCTCCGTTTGCTTCGGCGACATTCCTGTTGATCTTTATCTTCGTTGTGGATGTTGGGGCAAGTTTCATACGGTACAATACCAGCGCTGGCATCGTCGACGGGAAGCTCAATGTCCATCTCGTACCTCATACTCACGACGATGTGGGGTGGTTGAAGACTGTAGATCAGTACTATACCGGTTCTAACAATAGCATTCAGGTCTCCTTCTGTTCATAACAACTTAAAATTCTCTCAGTTTTGAACACCGTTGAGGGGTTTATTGACATAATGCACCCAAAAATATCAACTTGTGGTAGAATGCATCGAGAAAGTTAGGTTTTTGGCAATGTGCACCTTAAGGTGAAGAGATAGAAGTGAAGAAGTTATAATAGCCTAGGGTGCACATTGCCAAAAAAAAATGATTTTGAAGGATGTATTGTGCTATATTTAAACTTTCAGATGCATTCTGCCAAATATCTGCCAAAAAGCCGAGGTGAATTGCGGATGCTTACAGTCTCCATTTTTTTGGGTTTAGGGAGCTTGTGTCTCCAATGTGCTGGATTCTGTGGTCGTTGCATTGCTCAAAGATCCAAGCAGGAAGTTTATTTATGTCGAGCAGGTATAAAAAATGATCCAAGTATATATATATATATATATATATATATATATATATATATATATATATATATTTTACTTCTGTGTTCTCTTCTACTTTTGGGTTCTCTTTCTACTTGCATCAGTTACTTAAACAATCCATTGTTGAGTGATTGAGTGAAGGAATTTAGCGTAAGATCAAAATTTCATAAGTGTTACAAAGCTACACGACGACGACCCCCATGGCAAGTGTACATGTGCCGGGCGCGTTTATCGCAGGGGCCCACCAATTCCGCAATGGATAGTTAATATTTATTATGTTCTATGTTTGGCTGTCGCAATTTTAGTATTTCCTGTATTCGCAAATTTAGTATTCTCTGTATTCGCAAATTTAGTATTTCCTGTTTTTCCTAATTTCGGTTTTCCTTTTGTATTCGCCCCTCACCTCAATAAGAGGGTGCACGAACTTTGTATTTGGTATCTCAGATGAATGTTATTGTTTCCTCTCTAACCCTAATTCTCCTCTCCCCTTTTTTCTCTTCTTCTCTCTCTCTCCCAATCCCTTTTCCCGTTCCCACTGCCACTGCATCCCTCTCACCCAGATCCACACCAAGTGGTCTGACCTTCCCTCTCTGCCCGCCTACAGCCGCAGGAGAACCAGCCCACCGATCACTGTCCGCCTGCATGCCGGATCCGCACCGTCGATTCCATCCGCCAGTACCGATTCCGTTTGCCTGCAGGACGCGGCCGACCGAAACCCACCGAGCTCGTCCGCCTGCCCCACCGATCCCGTCCGCCTGTTTTTCGCCGCTGCAACCTTCCCGTGCCGCCTCCGCTTCTTCCACTCGGTGTCATGGCCCCCACCACGCGTTCCTCCGTGGATATTCAGCAGGAGGACACCGCCGCTGAAGCCCTCCGCCGCGCTGAAGCCCAGGATGCCCTCGTCGCTTCCATGCATGCCTCCATCCTCGCCCTTCACACTAAGATTGATGGGCTCCAGCCTTCCGCTGCCTCTTCCACCAGCGGATCCACGGGCTCAGCCTCCGGCGCGTCCCTCCTCGGGGCAGCACCGTTTCCGCACATCGGGGAAACCACAACCCCACCGCCCCCGGGCCGCCCGACCCTCGCTTTGGACCTACCCACCTTCGCTGGCGTGGATCCGATGGGGTGGATCGTCAAGGCGAAGTAGTATTTCGAGCACCACACACCCGAACAAGACAAGGTCTCTACCGCCATCGTGGGGCTCGATGGCTCTGCCCTCTATTGGGCCCGATGGCTCCGCTAGACCAACCCAACCATTTCATTGTCGGAACTCAAGCAGGAAATGATAGGACGCTACGACAACCATTACTCGTGCTCCGCTATCGAACGACTGTGCGGAGTACGCCAACTCGGTGCGTTGAACGACTACATCGATGAGTTCATGACCCTCGTCACCCATGTCCCAGGCTTACCATCAGATCACTACCTTGCCTTCTTCATGCAGGGCCTCCAGCCCTACGTCCGTTCTCGGCTCCGCACGCATCATCCCCGGACGGTGTCCGAGGCCCTAGACATGGCCAGCCTTGTGGAGGCGGATTTGGCTCCTCGACATCCGCCACTCTGGGCAGACCCCCGCCGGGGGCCGATCGTGGCAGACCGCCGACCGAGAGCCACAATCCCCCCGGTTCCTCCCAGCCGCTCAGCTAGCTCGACCGACCACCCCTCAGTGGTTCTCCAACCGTGAGTTTGATGAGCTTCGTCTCAAAGGGTTGTGTTTCTGCTGCCGGCAACCCTACTCCCCGACCCACGTCTGCACGGTCAAGGAATTACGGGTCATCATCGGCGACGTCGAACCAAAGATCAACTTGGCCGATTTCGAGGACCTCAAAATTACAGAGGAGGACGCTATCGAGGGAGCTACTGACGCGGCCTTTCACTAGTTGGAGCTTTCTTGTTTTTCCGTGGGCGGCATTTCCGGGCCGCAAACCATGAAATTGACGGGCAAAATGGGCAACCGCCACATTGTTGTCATGGTGGATAGCGGGGCGAGCCATAATTTCCTCTCCGCTCATCTGGCACACAAGCTTTGACTTCCGATGGAGCCCGCGCCAGACTTCACGGTCAGTTTGGGCAATGGCCGCCGACGCGCGGTCCAGGGCTGCCGCCCATCCGTTCCACTTTCAGTAGGTACTTACTTAGTGACGACGGATTTCTACATTTTCGGCTTTGGCGGAATCGACGCCATCTTGGGCGTGGCTTGGCTCTGGACGTTGGGGGTATGTGCGGGTCAATTGGAGTACTATGACAATGCGGTTTGTTCAGGACGGGCGAGAGTGCTGCCTGGTGGGGGATGCGGCTCTACTCCACTCCCCCGTCTCCTCCCGCACGATTCAGAGGACGACGGACGTCGATTTTTCAGCATGGCTCTGGTCCATCTCGGATGCTGCTCCACTGACCCCAGCACCACCTCCAAATCTACAGGACCTCCTGTCCGAGTTTGCAGACCTCTTCACGGCTCCGTCAAGCTTCCCACCAGCCCGGCCATGCGACCACGCCATTCATCTTCAACCCGATGTGTCGGCAGTATCAGTCCGCCCGTATTGCTATGGGCACGTGCAAAAGGACGAAATCGAGAGGCTCGCCCATGACATGTTGATGGGGGGCCTCATTTTCCCCAGTGCGAGCCCTTTTTCCTTCCCGGTCCTCTTGGTCAGAAAGAAGGACGGCAGCTGACGCTTCTTTGTGGACTACCGTGAGCTCAACAAAGCCACAGTTCCAGACAAATACCCGATCTCGGTGATCCAGGAGCTCCTGGATGGGCTCCACGACGCCACCGTTTTCACCAAGTTGGACCTCCGTGCCAGCTACCACCAGATTCACGTTCGGCCGGCAGACATCGCTAAAACTGCCTTCCGGACCCATGTTGGTCACTACGAGTTCCTGGTTATGCCTTTCGGCCTGACCAACGCTCCGATGACCTTCCAGGCGACGATGAACGACATATTTCCCCCGATACTTCGCCAACACGTTCTTGTTTTTTTGATGACATCTTGGTCTATAGTTCTTCTTGATAGGAGCACCTACGACACGTCCGACAGACGTTGACGACTCTCCGACACCACCACCTCAAGCTCCACCCGACGAAGTGCTCCTTCGGGGTTCCAGAGGTGTGTTACTTGGGGCATACCATCTCCGCAACAGGGGTCGCGATGGACATCGACAAGATCGAGGTGGTCATCTAGCAGTCAACCCCGTCGTCTCTCCGCGATGTGCGTGGATTCCTGGTGCTGACAGGATACTATCGGCGGTTCATTCAAGGTTACGACACGATAGCCCAACCCCTCACCCAGCTCCTAAAGAAGTCGGCCGAGGGCCCTTTTGAGTGGTCGGCGGTAGCCTCCACCGCCTTCACTGCTCTTAAACAGGCCTTGGTTCGCGCCCCGGTGTTAGATATACCGGATTTCTCCCAGCCCTTCCTCGTGGAGTGTGATGCGTCGGGTGTCGGCGTGGGGGCCGTTCTTATGCAGGCCGGCCGCTCTGTGGCCTATTTCAGCCGCGCCTTCTCGGATACCATCCGCACCCGATCAGCGTGCGAGTACGAGCTCATAGGCCTCGTCCTTGCAGTACAACAATGGCGGCCCTACCTCCTGGGCCGTCGATTCGTGGTCCGCACCGACCATCATAGCCTTCGTAACCTCCTGCAACAAAAGATTGCCACGCCCGCTCAACAGGTATGGGTGGCCAAGATATTGGGCTACGGCCTCAACATTGAGTTCCGGCCAGAGAAGGCGAACCGCGCCGCCGACGCTCTCTCACGCAGCCCCATGATTTGCATTGTTGCACTCAAGGAAAAAGTGATCCCAAAGAAACAGGGCCATTAGTAGTAATGCTCACAATTTTCATCTATCTCTTAATATTTATAGACCAGAGGGCTTTATTCCTTGTGTGATGATGGATAAATCAACTGTTTATAATAAGAGGCAATGATATCCCTTTGTAATTACTTTTGAATTTATTATTTACAGTTTTGAAAAGAGGCGAAGGAGGGAATGTGATCGTTTCTGTCAGGACGAGCTTCTTTTTGAATTGTCTTGTTATAAAAGGTGTGGCTCTCTAGCAGATATGGGAAATAGTTTAAGTTTGATGACTTGTCTTTGCGGCTTCTTATTAATAAGAGAGTGCCGGAATGTCACAGGGATTCCCATAATTGTGCTCTGTTTGTCTGATAAAGAAGTCTTCAATCAACGTTTGTTGATCGGATATGATCACCAATTGTTGAGAGAGAGTGCGGCCGGTGATAAGAGATCGTTAAGGTTCTGTAGGCACAACAACTTTACAAAAACTAAATTGTTGATCATCCAATTGGAGATGAGAGATTCGTGTCATTACCATTCTGATGGATTTCCAGAGTGGCGATCACCGATCGTAGAGAGGATGAGAGTTAATTAGATGTAATTGAGAAATGATACCTAATTGAAGATGATTTGATACCAAATGAGAGTTCTCAGGATGATGAAAATAAGACTCCCCTATATTGATGCTTCTCCTTCAACTGCATCTTCTGAGAGTCAGATTTTTTTACTCCAAACTTGGTTGGAGCTACATTGCTCCAAGTTTCAAATAAGCAGTTTGGAGAACTTGAACTACTTGCTACCTGCATTCAGAAAGGGTAGAGTCCCAAAATAGATTTGGGACAATTAGCAGCATAATTCACACACACCCT
Organism: Platanthera zijinensis; assembly: GCA_039513925.1. Classification (NCBI taxonomy): domain Eukaryota; kingdom Viridiplantae; phylum Streptophyta; class Magnoliopsida; order Asparagales; family Orchidaceae; genus Platanthera; species Platanthera zijinensis. The sequence continues at coordinate 11,300,836 of CM077083.1, forward strand.
TGACCTCCTTGTGTAAGAGTTACCTTGGGAGTAGGCGTTTATGTGGTTGAACCAACAGTCATCCATGAAGTCACCAACCTTCTCACAGTAAAAACAGTTAAACCTATTCTAACTACTTTTTCTATTAAGGAGAAGAGGAAAAGAGATGGATTTAGGAATTCTCACAGATTTCACAATTTGTGGCCAAACGATCGAACAAAAATTCGTTGATCGTTGGAGAGAGATGCGGTCAACGATTGCAGAGTGATGACAGATAATCGTTGACCGAGGTAGAGAGGAATGATTTGTAATTGCAGGTCGTTGCAACAGACGGCGATCTGCGATCGTTGACTGGTAGATGGAATTGGTCTCCGATGATTGACCACTATTCTTGGCAGGCTTCTTTCTCCAACCTTCATTTTTTCCTTTCTCCTTTTGAGAAAGTTTTCTTGTTTTTGATGACGAAGGAGGACATTGATAAGAGACACTGTTGAGAAGATAATAAGAAGAGTGAGGAGCATACCGTTTTTTTCCTCATGGGTTTTAGAAAATTTCTTCTTCCCTGGGAGGTTTTAGAACAGCAGGCGTTGCTCTTTTCATTCCCAGCTTCTCCATATACAAAGGTGGGAGGATCATTCCTCAATGAAAGAGGCATTTGAGTTGCATCCATGGAGGCGTCAACACCTAAACCCCATTTATAAAATCTAACCTAGATATTTTCAGTTATGACTTTTAGTTTGCCACTCCTGCCATTGGTGCAGTCGAGCTCTTCGTGTGCCTTTGCAATTTTAGTTATTAGTCTCCTGTTTTTTCAAAAGATTTTTCTAATTCTTCTTCTAAAATTATCTTTTATCTTCCCAGGAGCCGTGAATACTGACTTCTGTTGAATCTTGAGATGCAAGCTTCTTATGCAATTCAAAATTGAACTGGGAAATATGTTTATTTTCTATTATGAGTAACTTAATACTCATTTCATGGTTAAGATTATCTAAAAATAGATTTTTAAAAGTATTCCTAAAATTATGGTCAGTAAAGTCAAATGACCCAAAATCTGAAGAAGTTGAGATTTCAGCTTCTTATGTTGAATTGCAGCAAAGTTCTTTATTGCATTCCTCATCTTCTGCTTGAGTGTGTTGCATTCCATAGATCTGCAACGACTTTCCACTTTAGTTGGAGGAGAAGCATTCTTTTTCCAGAGATGCCAAACAATGGACATGGAGTTCTTCGCTTTCTGATAAGAAACGTTCAAAAGAGGTTTCACTTCAACTTCTTACAACTTCTATTTTTTGAGGAGAAAAAGTTCCTGGCAAGATGGTCAAAAATAGTTGTATCAAAGAATTTAAGATATACTTTAACATTAGATTTTCATGAGGCAAACACAGCAAGGCTGCTCATGAAAGATCCCAAGAATGAGGTAAAATGATTACGAAAAGACATCTTGCGTTTTCAGAGAAGGTAAGTTATTCAGATCTCAGGGTTTTGATTCACCATGGTTTTCGCCCTTAGAGCTAAACTTCTCTCTGATACCAATTGAAAATTTGTAGAATTAAAGACAGATCCGAATACCTGGATTAACACAAGATGACTCAATTTATTATTATGATGTTAGATTAAATTAAACTTAGCAAAAATAATTTAGATAAGAAGCAGAAAACAAAAAAGAGAGAAAAATAAAGGAAATACATTATGGTACACAAGGTTGCAGATGTCGGATGTCGGGGACACGTTGATTTGAGTTTTCATGTCGGTTTTTTATATGTCGGGGGATATATTAGGATGTTTCATATATCGGATTTTAATATTTAATTAATTATATATGTAATAAAATATTAATTTTTTATACATGTCACACTACTAACTACTTTACAACGAGCACCGGCTAGGAAATTGAGAGCACCGACTAGGAAATTGAGAGCACCGGCTAGGAAATCGAGAGCACCAGAGAGAAGAGAGAACAATCAGAGTGAGAGCACCAACTGAGGGAATCAAGAGCAACAAAGAGAACAACTAGCGAGCATAAGGGAGAAAAACCAGCAGGGAGAAGAATGAACCAGAGAGAACAACCATCAAGCTAGAGTGCCGAGAGCGCGCGCGCGAGAGAACAATTAACGAGCCCAAGAGAGTTGAGGGAGAGCACTCGCGGAGAGCGTGAGGGAGAACTAGGGAAGGAGCGGCGCGTAATGAAATGAACCGCGGGGGTGGGGGGTGGGGGGGTGGGGGGGGGGGGGGTGCTGTTTCTCATATCGCTGCAACATAGACAAAGAGAGCCTTAATTTAGTACTGAGAATCAGCAAGCTTTTTTTAATCATTATTACCTAAGTGAATTTTTAACCATGCTTCTCAAAGTTGGGTGCAGAGTTGGGTTCTTAAAGTTCAGGAGAGCAGTCCGTGTATAAGTAAAGCTAAACTTTATATGAATATTGATGGGGTCTTCTTCGAAGCGCTAGTCGCAGCCCATGCATGGGGTGCAATTATCCAAAGAGCCCCACTAACGACGTAACTACCCGAGGTGTAACGGCTGTAGCAACCACCCCCATCGCCGCGGCAATCGCCGTCGTCACTTCCTGACACGTAATCACTCAGGAGAGGGCCGCCCTCCGCCTCTCTCCCGCCGCCTAAACCGAGCCGCCCGCCGCCCCGAGTGGAGCGGCCTCCCGCTTGCCTTGGACGGGCGACCAATATGGCCTCCCGTCCCCTTCTGCCGCCTGTAGAAGGGGCGGCCTTCATGTTGCCGCAAACAGGCGGCTGATTGGCCGCCCGTCTTCGGCCGCCGCCCATGACAGGGACGGCCTCCCCGTTGCCGCAAGCAGGCGGCTAGTTCGCCGACCGTCATCCGCCGCCTCCCCTGATCAGAGGCGACCTTCCCTTCGCCCAAGTCGGACAGCCAAATTGGTCGCCGACCCTCTCCAGCCGCTGACCTCGCCGGGCCGCCCCTCCCCTCACGGTAGGTGCGGTTATTTTTCTGTTGGAGGTTTAAACCGCCAGGGGGTGGTTTTGCCATTTTCGTAAAATTGGTGATCCGCGTGCTCTAAACAGAGTGTTCCTATTTGTCCGTTCGGTAGTTATCGGGAGAAATTACCGGCTTGTCCCTCTTGGAATCTATAAATAGACTCCCATTCCTCTTCATTTTCATTCTCTTTTCGGTCGGAAAATCCTACTATGAATTTTCTCTCTCCTCCTTCTACGACTTTCTCTCTCTTACTTTCTCTTTCGTGCGCGCTCCCCTCCTTGCGCGCTCGTACGCGCGTCTCCTCCTTGCGCACTCGTGCGCACGCCTCTTCCTTGCGCGCTCGTGCACACGTTTCTTCCTTGCACGCTCGTACGCGCGACTCTTCATTATGCTCCCCAACATGCGCCTCTTCCTTGCACGCTCCCACGTGCGCTTCTTCCTTGCACGCTCCCGCGCGCGACTCGTCCTTGCGCGCTTCCGTGAGCGCCTCCTCCTTGCGCGATCCCGTGCACCTCTCCTCCTTGCGCACCACCCCGTTCCAAGAGCACCTCCGTGCTTTCTGCTGTCAAGACCGCCGAAGTGCGACTTGCCCGCCGAAGCTGCCTGCAAGATACATCCAGCACTCCAAAGATCACAAGAGCACCAATAATTGCCCTCTGCCATCAGCCGTCCGTGTGACGACCGAACCAACCGCAGGCCTCCCCAGTGTCAGCCGACAGGGCCCGACAGAGCTCCCAAAGTTTATGCACCCCGCATCGCCAGTAGTTGACAAGACCACCTTCAGAGCTCGCCGAGAACCACTTGACTACATTTAGGTGAGCAGCGCCCTCAGTGTTTCAGCGCCATCAACTCAGCGACAAGCCCACTAAACATCAGCAAATCAACCATTCCAGACTCCTCTAAGCACAACAAGAGACAAACAACAGAGGATAGAGCGCAATGAGCGCTCTACTCGAGCTTCCAAGCCCCATACATCATCGGAACGAGTGCAACAAGTTGCTTTCGCTTCCGAGCACCAGTAGAGGACTTCAAGACGCAACAAGCGCATCGCTCCCGACAACTCACAAAGAAATTCTTAACTTCGCAAGTGGTGGCCTGTCACCCTCTGAGAATTTCCTCCACTTTCTCTCTCTCAATAATTGTAACGAGAGGCGGCCTGTCGCCCTCAAGTTCTTCAATAAAACTCTATACAACAATCAATAAATAGTGGAGGTTTGACCGACACAGATCCGATCACGTGATTTTTCACCAAGTTGACGGGTTTTTCACGTTAAAAAATTCATTTTCCAGCTTTTCTATTTCCGTGACTGTTTGCGCGCTTGGCCGCTCTCGGGATAAGATTGTTCAATTTAGTCCGGTCTACCAGGAGCCTTGAGCGATTCACAATAATTTGGCGCAGTCTGTGGGAACACGATTCCCACCATTCATAGAAGACCTAAAAGTCAGTATCCTCAGCACATCGATACTCGAGACTAGAAAACATGCAGGAAAAGCCGCTCGCACAACCGAAAGAACGGTCCCTGGGGGGCACGTTGATCCAGTTCTTGTTTGCTCGCTCGACAACATACCTGATGCAGAGCTCCCCAACATAGATATCCAAGGCCGCGGAACCCTTCATGACAGAGGAACCGAAACTCAGTATCACTACAACCATTCTGAAGCACCATACCTCGAGCTTGTAGATGGAATGCTCGCACGTGAAGAAGTTCGTGACATAATTACTGAAGAGCACGAACGAGCCAAGTAGCGTTCCGCTTTGACCACCCGCCCTCTACATCATCGCTCGCCATTTGCACCTAAGGTTTTGACACATCAAATCCCCCCAGACTTCAAACTCCTAAAGATCAAGCCATATGAAGAAACGAGCAATCCGTCGGAGCACGTCAGACACTTTACAATCGTAATGCAACTTTGCAATGCCCCAGAACCACTGCTGTGTCGAGCATTCCCGACAACCCTGAATGGACATGCTCGCACCTGATTCCTTTCCTTGAAGGAAGGAGAGATCAAGAATTTTGCGGAGCTATCACAACAATTCGCAGACCAGTTCATTCCCAGCCGACAGATAGTCAAAGATCCCTCCCACTTGTTCGGGATCTGCCAAAACGAAGAGAAAACCTCTAAAAACTTCTTCCGTCTTTTCACCACTGAGGCACGCCAAATCCCTGGGGTAAACCCAACCCTCCTACGAGGGCTTCTTCTCGAAAGGCCCCGTCCAGGTGGCTTCCAACCCGCGCTAGTACGGGAGACTGTGCCCAGTTATCCCGATCTCGTTCGTCAGATTAATCCCAGATTGCTGCTGATTATGCTGTTGAAACACATCACCAATAGTTCAAATGGACTCAAAAAGACAGCGGAAGCAAGAGATAACACCACTGTTGAAGAACGGCTCACGCTGTGACAATTCCCAACGAGCCGGGGGGGGGGGGGTGGGGGGAGGGGCGTAACTACCAACAAGCATTCACTCCCCTCAATGCCTCCCGAATGAAGGTGTTGCTCGCCATGCGTGACCATCCCTCTCTCCAGAGGCCAAGGGCTCTCGCTCCAAACTCTTGGGACCAGCTAAATATTGTAACTACCACCGAGGTCACGAGCATAGGACAAAAGATTGTTCGCGATTGAAGGCAGAGATCGAAAAACTCATTCGCCAGGGGTTTCTTGAAGAATTTCTGCAACACAGGGGCCCTAAATTGGTCAGGACAGAATTAACCAGCAGGGAGGCAATCCCCAACGTGACTATTGCGGAGGAAGATTCGTTCCCCGCCAACAGAACGCCCAAGAAGCCCAACAAATTTAGTTGCATCTTATGCTTTCAGTGCTTATGTACACGAACAACAAGCATCACTTTCAATATAGCTGGATGTTGCATGATCCTCTTTACAGAGTGTTCGGATCTCCGCAAAGGAAACTCCAGCCTCTACTTTACAAAGTGTTCAGATCTACGCAAAAGAGACTCCGACCTTTACTTTACGGAATGTTCAGATCTCCGCAAAAGAGACTTCGACCTTTACTTTACGGAGTGTTCAGATCTCCGCAAAGTAGACTTTGGCCTTTACTTCACAGAGTGTTCGGATATCCACAAAGGAGACTCCGGTCTTTACTTTACAGAGTGTTCGGATCTCCGCAAAGGAGACTCCGACCTTTACTTTACAGAGTGTTCGTATCTCCACAAAGGAGACTCCGACCTTTACTTTATAGAGTGTTCGGATCTCCGTAAAGGAGACTCCGACCTTTACTTTAAATAGTGTTCGGATCTCCACAAAGGAGACTCCGACCTTTACTTTACAAAGTGTTCCGATCTCCGCAAAGGAGACTCTGACCTTTATTTTACCGAGTGTTCGGATCTCCCTGAAGGAGACTCTGGCCTCTTCGGTTCGAAGGTCCGCTCTTCACCATCTTTTCGGGACTACGTCCCTGCGACCTCCCATTGCTAGCGATCGAAGGTCCGCCCTTCTCCCGCAGCAAGCTGCGGCACCGCTAGGGCCTGCCCTCCTCGCGGTCGCTCAGGTTCGAAGGTCCGCCCTTCACCGTCTCTTCGGGACCACGTCCCTATGATCTCCCACTGCCAGCGATCGAAGGTCCGCCCTTCTCCCGCAGTAGGTCGCGACATTACCCGGGTCTGCCCCCCTCGTGGTCGCCTAGGTTCGAAGGTCCGTCCTTCACCAACATACACTCAACGACACCCCTAGCTGGACGATCTGATCTCTCACTACCCGGCTCGAAGCGTCCGCTCTTCGCCCTTATAGTAGGTTACAACATCGTCTAGGTCTCGTCCTTCAACCGCCAACCACTCAGCGACATCCCCCAGCCTGGTGAACTCGACCTCTCATTACCCGGCTAGAAGCGCCCTCCCTTCGCCCTGGTAGTAGCTTGCGGAACCACCTGAGTCTCGTCCTCCAACAGCCAACCTCAAAGGAGAACCACAAAGTTACCCGCACAAAGATAGTGGAGCTAAAATTATAAATCTTTAAAGAAAAGTTCAAAAAAATAAAAATGTCAATCAGTCAAAAGGAAGACAAAACGCACAGAGTTGCTATAAGAAAATAAGGAAACAAAGTCCAAACACAGATATGTCATCAAGACAGTGCAAGTACACTCAAAATAAGATACAATAAATCTGGAGCCTGCTCCTCCCCATCAAACTCAACAAACTCATCCTTGGAGAAAACTACAATGCCAGATTCAGCTACGCCGCAACAACTTGTCAACACCACCACATGGATCTTCGACTCCAGCCTTGCAGGAATCTTGAACCATCCCAACCCACTCCACAATTTGGCGAGGAGCGCCATTGCATCAACCTCCCCTGTGAACAATATCTCGCCGCCTGAAGGCCAGAGAGTCGCCCAAGTCTCCACAAGCGTAAAGCAATAAACGCACACAACATCCCCTATACAGTGTCAAACACGCGACTAATAGAAAGTCCCCGCCCCGATTCACTTCGACTCTGAGTTGCCGGGAGGCCCGGGACTTGGGGGGCAAATGATGAGGTATCCTTAGAAGCGCTAGTCGCACCCCATGCATGGGGTGCGGTTATCCAAAGAGCCCCCCACTAACGACATAACTACCCAAGGTGTAATCGTCGTAACAACCGCCGCGGCGCCGCCATCACCGCGACAACTGACGTCATCATCGCCCGACGCGTAACCGCTCAGGAGAGGGCCTCCCTCCGCCTCTCTCTCGTCGCCTAAACCGGGCCCCCCTGCCGCCACGAGGGGGGTGGCCTCCCGTTTGCCTTGGACGGGCGGCCAATCTGGCAGCCCGTCCCCTTCCGCTGCCCTTGGAAGGGGCGGCCTTCCTGTTGCCGTAAACGGACGACTGATTGGTCGCCCGTCTTCGGCCGTCGCCCTTGACAGGGGCGGCCTCCTCGTTGCCGCAAGCGGGCAACCAGTTGGCCGCCCGTCGTCCGCCACCGCCCCTGATCAGGGGCAGCCTTCCCTTCACCCAAGTCCGGCAGCCAAATTGGACGCCCGACCTTGGCTGCCGGCCCCCTCTTGCCGCCGAACTCGCCGGGCCGCCCCATACCTCACGGGAGGGGCAGTTATTTTTCCGTTGGAGGTTTAAACTGCCCGGAGGCGGTTTTGTTATTTTCGTAAAATTGGTGATCCACTTGCTCTAAACGGCGCTTTCCTATTCGTCCTTCCGGTAGTTATAGGGGGAAATTACCGGCTTGCCCCTCTTGGAATCTATAAATAGACCCCAATTCCTTTTCATTTTCATTCTCTTCTTAGCCGAAAAATCATCCTACGAATTTTCTACGACTTTCTCTCTCTTCCTTTTTCTTCCGTGCGCGCTCGTGCGCGCGCCTCTTCCTTGCGCGCTCGTGCACGCTCCTCTTCCCTACGCGCTCGTGCGCGTGCCTCTTCCCTGCGCGCTCCAGCACGCGCCTCTTCCCTGCACGCTCCCGCGCGTGCCTCTTCCTTGCGCGCTCCCGCGCGCGACTTGTCCTTGCACGCTCCCGTGAGCGCCTCCTCCTTGCGTGCTCCTGCGCGTGCCTCCTCCTTGCGCACCACGTTCCATGCGCGCTTCCGTGCTCTCTGCCATGAAGACCGCCGAAGTCTGACTTACCCGCCGAAGCCGCCTGCAAGATACATCCAGCACTTCAAAGATCACAAGAGGACCAATAATTGCTCTCTGCCATCAGCCATCTGTGTGGCGACCGAACCAACCGCAGACCTCCTCAGTATCATCCGATTGGGCCCGCCAGAGCTCCCAAAGTTTATGCGCCCTGCACCGCCAACAGTTGACAAGACCAGCTTCAGAGCCCGCCGAGGACCGCATGACTACATTTAGGCGAGCGACGCACTCAGTGTTTCCAGCGCCCTCAACTCAGCGACAAGCCCACTAAGCGTCAACAAATCAGCCATTCCAGACTCCTCTAAGCACAACAAGAGACAAACCACAGAGGATAGGGGCGCCGAGCGCGCCACAACAAGAGACAAACCATAGAGGAGCGGCAGTTATTTTTCCGTTGGAGGTTTAATCTGCCCGGAGGCGGTTTTGTTATTTTCGTAAAATTGGTGATCCACTTGCTCTAAACGGCGCTTTCCTATTCGTCCGTCCGGTAGTTATAGGGGGAAATTACCGGCTTGCCCCTCTTGGAATCTATAAATAGACCCCAATTCCTTTTCATTTTCATTCTCTTCTTGGCCGAAAAATCATCCTACGGATTTTCTACGACTTTCTCTCTCTTCCTTTTTCTTCCGTGCGCGCTCGTGCGCGCGCCTCTTCCTTGCGCGCTCGTGCGCACGCCTCTTCCCTACGTGCTCGTGCGCGCGCCTTTTCCCTGCGCGCTCCAGCACGCGCCTCTTCCCTGCACGCTCCCGCGCGTGCCTCTTCCTTGCGCGCTCCCGCGCGCGACTTGTCCTTGCACGCTCCCGTGAGCGCCTCCTCCTTGCGTGCTCCTGCGCGTGCCTCCTCCTTGCGCACCACGTTCCAAGCGCGCTTCCGTGCTCTCTGCCATCAAGACCGCCGAAGTCCGACTTGCCCGCCGAAGCCGCCTGCAAGATACATCCAGCACTTCAAAGATCACAAGAGGACCAATAATTGCTCTCTGCCATCAGCCATCTGTGTGGCGACCGAACCAACCGCGGACCTCCTCAGTATCAGCCGATTGGGCCCGCCAGAGCTCCCAAAGTTTATGCGCCCTGCACCGCCAACAGTTGACAAGACCAGCTTCAGAGCCCGCTGAGGACCGCATGACTACATTTAGGCGAGCGACGCACTCAGTGTTTCCAGCGCCCTCAACTCAACGACAAGCCCACTAAGCGTCAACAAATCAGCCATTCCAGACTCCTCTAAGCACAACAAGAGACAAACCACAGAGGATAGGGGCGCCGAGCGCGCCACTCGAGCTTCCAAGCCCCAGACATCATCAGAACGAGCGTAACAAGTTGCTCCCGCTTCCGAGCACCAGTAGAGGACTTCAAGATGCAACAAGCGCATCGCTCCCGACAACTCACAAAGAAATACTTAACTCCGCAAGTGGTGACCTATCTCCCTCTGAGCTCTTCCTCCACTCTCTCTCTCAGTAATTGTAACGAGAGTCGGCCCGTCGCTCCCGAGTTCTTCAATAAAGCTCTGTACAACAACCAACAAATAGTGGAAGTTTGGCTGACACAAATTCAAGCACGTGGTTTTTCACCCAGTTGACACGGTTTTAACGTTAAAAAAATTCCTTTTCCAGTTTTTGTATTTCTGTGACTGTTTGCGCGCTCGACTGCTCCCGAGGTAAGGCGGTTCATTTTAGTCTGGTCTACCAGGAGTCTTGAGCGATCCGCAACAAATATTATTTCAATTATCATATATAAAGTGCAAATTACAAAACTATATCACTTGTTTGTCATTTCAGCCTATTTTATTTGTTCTACTCTTAAGTTGATAATGAATACATCAAGTTCTAGTTTGGATTATGTGACACTGGTGGCTAAACTTCAAGGCAGAGTTATAGCCATTTTTTTGCATCTTAACTTAAACATAGTCATCTGTTTGGTAGCATGTCTCCAACAATAAATTTTTTACTATTAATTTATACTCTTTTTAATCAAAACTTTTATTTTCAAAATAAAACTTTAAATATTCTGGTCTCACAGGCTTTTTTCCAAATATGGTGGGCTGAGCAAAGTGAAGCTACACAACAATTAGTTAAAGGATTGGTTGATTCTGGCCAACTGGAGTTCATGTATGGGTGAAACTATTAATCTTTTTTTCTCTCTTATATATGTATATATTTGTGATTTTATTTTTGAAACGGTTTTACTTCAGTGTCATAATAACTTCCTGGGATGCAGAAATGGTGGTTGGTGTATGCATGATGAAGCAACGGTCCATTACAATGATATGATAGATCAAACCACTCTTGGTCATCGGGCGATAAAGAGGCAATTTAACAAGATTCCTCGAACTGGTTGGCAAATTGATCCTTTTGGACATTCTTCTGTGCAAGGTTACCTTCTTGGAGCTGAGGTAATATGGTCCTCCTTCTTTCATTTCCCACCTCCTATACGTACACATGCACTATCATGTTGCATACTCTAACATGGATTTAGATGGAGATGTTGATTTTTTGTGTAATCCTGATAATTATTGCATGATAAAATGTTGGAAGTAATGGAGGAAAAGAAATGACTTACTTGATTCAAGCAAAAATGGAGTCCCCTATATATATATGAGGGGGGTTATATACACTACAAATAACCTAAACCCTCTGTAGAAAGGAGAAATAAAATATAAGGTGCAATATATTCTTCCACATAGGGGCTTTAAATAGGAACTACAACATGACATCCAACACCGATAGGCGGTGTGGGACTAAACCCAATAACATTAAAATATAATATCTCTAACACTCCCCCTCAAGCTGAAGGGGAACCCTACAGCTTGAACACAACATAAAATGGAAGGTAAAATAACGTTGGCAACGTGGGACAAAACAACAACCACCGAGGCCCAACCGCGTGTCACCGGGGATACTTCAACCGGGCAAGAGCCACACGACGTTGGTCCACAAACCCACCATGACAACGCTGGATACACTCGGAAATAAGGTCAACCACGAAATACCAAACCAACCCTACCAAATCAAGAGAAAACGACAAGGAGACGCAAACAACATACGAAATCAACCTAAGGGCCATGTGTGACTAAGGCAGGAGTCGGGAAAGAAGTATCCGAGTCGCCGTGATCACAAACACTCCCCCTCACGTGGATCATGTGCAAGAAGACATAGGTTATACCTAGGGGCCGGTTGTGACTAAGGCAGGAGTCGGGAAAGAAGCATCCGAGTCGCCAATATCACAAACACTCCCCCTCACGTGGAATACGTGCATGAAGGTATAGACTATGCCTAGAGGCCGTGACGTACACTCCCCCTCACGTAGATCACGTGCAAGAAGGCGGAAATCATAGAGACGCAACACGCAAAAAACACAAACAACAATAACAACGTAAAAAAAAATTTAAAACTTAAACCCTAAAATAGAGAGCTGCCGGGCTGGATCTGAAGAAGAAGGCCGGGTCGGAGACGGGGCAGTTGCTGGAGAAGAAGGTGCTGCAGCAGCAGCAGCCAAGCCGGAGAAGAAGAGAGCTGCGGCAGCAGCAGCCAGAGAAGAAGAAGCTGCAGAGCAGCAGGCCGGCCGGAGAAGAAGAAAACGAAGCTGTCGGAGAAGAAGAGCAGCCGTCGGAGCAGCGGCATGGCAGCAGGCCGGAGAAGATGAAGACGGCAATGCAGCCGCCGGCCGGAGAAGAAGAAGCAGCAGCAACAGTCGGCCGGAGAAGAAGAAGTGGCAGCAGCAGCCGACCGGAGAAGAAGAAGCCGCAGCAGCAGCAGTCGGAGGAGCCGATGTCGACGTCGGGAGAAGCATTCGTCGACGGGAGAAGCAGCGGCACGACGATGTCGTTGGGAGAAGGTCCCGCTCCCGTCTGCGGAATCAGACGACGATTCCGTCGACGGGAGCGAGGGGAAAGCCTGTTCCCGTGAGCCCTAGCAGCGCGCGGAAGAAAATAAAATCGCGGGTCCGGGGGAGAAACAGTAGCGGAAGCGGAAACCGGAAAAAAATTTGTTTTAGGCGTCAGATCGATCCTCTGATACCATGTAGAAAGGAGAAATAAAATATAAGGTGCAATATATTCTTCCACATAGGGGCTTTAAATAGGAACTACAACATGACATCCAACACCTATAGGCGGTGTGGGACTAAACCCAATAACATTAAAATATAATATCTCTAACACCCTCAAATTACATTAAAGCTTATTTCTCCAACACTCCCCCTCAAGTTGGGCGTGTAGTGTCTGTCGTGTCCAACTTGCCAAGTATTTTGTCAAAGGAGCCCAGACTCAGCCCCTTGGTAAGCACATATGCAAGCTACTGGTTTGATGGAATAAATGGAGTACTCACAATCCCCTAACTATGTTTTCTTAATGAAGTGCCTGCCAATCTCCACGTGTTTGGTACGATTATGTTGGACTGCATTGTGGGCAATGCTGATAGCAACTTTATAATCACAATAGATCCTGATTGGACCTGCGCACTCCACACCCAGGTCCTTCATAATCAACTGGATCCACATCCCTTCACATATCCCTTGTGTCATTGCACGAAACTCGGCCTCAATACTAGATCTAGCTATAACGTGTTGTTTCTTGCTCCTTCAGGTCAACAATAGAACATTACCCTGATGCAGAGCTCCGATCGTCAACTGAACCCACCCAGTTTGCATCAGTATAGACTTGTACTGTCAATGCTTTACTGGGTGAGAGCAGTATGCCCTTGCCAGGAGCGGATTTAAGGTACCTCTGGACCCTGTAAGCAACGTCAAGATGGTGAGATCTGGGTGAGTGCATATACTGGCTAAGGACCCTCACAACATAAGATATGTCCGGACGAGTATGAGATAGATAGATAAGTTTTCCCACTAGTTGTTGAAAACTTGTTATGTCATCAACAACTTCTCTGCCATCCCGTCTAAGCTTGTGATTGACCTCAATTGGGGTGTTAGCAGGTCTGCATTCTAGCATTCCAGTCGTCTCAAGCAAATCTAGAATGTACTTCCTTTTTGATATAAAGATCCCATGTCTGGATCTGACCATCTTTATGTTGAAAAAATACTTGAGAGGTCCAAGATCCTTCACTTCAAATTTCTTAGCCATCCTAGACTTTAAGTGTTCAATCTCCTCTATTTCATCTCCGGTTATCCCTATATCATCTACATAGACAATAAGTGCAGCCAACTTGCCATCCATGTGTTTCACAAATAAGGCCTGATCAACATTGCTCTGTTTGTATCCAAAAGACATCATTGCCCCGTCAAATCTCCCAAACCAAGCGCATGGAGACTGCTTCAAGCCATATAAGGCTTTCTTCAACCTGCAAACTTTTCCTGCTAACCCTTTTTGAAGAACACTCAGAGGCAGGGACATGTAGACTTCCTCCTCAAAATCACCGTGGAGAAATGCGTTCTTCACGTCAAACTGATTGAGGCTCCATTCTTTACACATGTCACATGAAAGCAAAATCCTGATTGAATTCATTTTAGTAATCAGAGCAAATATCTCTTGATAGTCGATATCAGCTGTTTGAGTATATCCTCTAGCCACAAAATCGACTTTGTACCATTCAACAAGACTTCGAGAGTTTTACTTCCCAGAGAAGACCCACTTGCATCCCACAATAGTTTTTCCTTTATGGAGATGGACAAGATCCCAAGTATGATTCTTGTCAAGGGCCGCCATGTCCTCCAACATGTCTGCCTTCCATTCGCCATGCTCAAGAGCTTCCTGCCAAGTATGAGTAATAGATATGAAAGACAGGAAGGTGACAAATGCTCTATATGAAGGAGACAGAGGCATAGGTCACAAAGTGAGAAAGGGGATGCTGGGTAGACCCATAATTACCTCTGGCGGTACCTGATGATGGATCAGATGATGGCCCGGGTAGAGTAGTAAGGGCCTGTGCATTCGTTGCCCTCCTACGTCGCGTGTAAACCTGTAATGAAGGAGGCATCATCGGGTCCCCAGAAGTAGGTGGGAGCACCAGATCACTATGAACAGTAGGAGGCAACATAGATGGCGGAATAGGAAGACGAGAATTCACTTCCATAGTAAATGTCTCCCCCTAAAGTGAGGTCCCATAATATGTTTATGATTTCCGGAAGGTGACATCCATAGTAACAAATATCCGTTTGGTGATATTATGAAAGCACTTAGTCTTTTTGGGTAGGAGAGTAACTAATGAAGACACCTCAGAGCGCGGGGGTCATGTTTTGGTCTTAGGATGGATGTGGACAAAACATACACATCCAAAGACTCAAGTAGAGAGGGAAGGAAAGCGAACCCCCAGTGTGGTCAGAGGTGTGTGCAATCCAAGGACACGAGTAGGAGGATGGTTGATGAGGTAGGCAGCAGTGAGAACTACATCACCCCAATAATATTTAGGTACATGCATCCGGAGGAGGAGACATCTGGCAACCTCGAGTAGGTGCCGGTTCTTGCACTCAGCCACCCCATTCTGAGTAGGGCTGTAAACACGTGAGATTTGATGTATGATGCCAAGATTACTTAGATATTGCCTGCCTCAAAAATTCGGCTCGACTGAGCTTACAACACAAATCTCTCAGGATTTCTCAGGTCTCCTCCAAGACCCTACCTCAAACTTATCATGAAGTCCTACCTCAGGCTCACAGTCCCTCCTACTCAGAGTGCTCCAACTCCTATTGTGACCGGGTGGAGAAGACCATGTATTGTGACCGGGTGGAGAAATCCCTCGGTATTAGCCATGTTCCAGGGAGAGAAAATATGAGAAGAATTTGATTAGTCTTGTCCGATTATTAGGAGAGAGGAAATTGCGCAGAGAGAATCTTTACTTCTCATAAGATTTAACCATGTATTGTTATTCCTATGGGCCCTAAATTTATAGACACCCTATTTACAAGTTAATAAAATAAACATAGGGTAACAAATTTACCTTGTAATAGCCTGACTGTAGCTCTGTGGGGGAGAAAATATATCCTGCAGAAAATGTGTTGATCCACGCCTCGTAATCACAATGCACTGTTTGATTTTCTTTTTCCCTGTCACACATTACTTTTTTTAATTTTATCCAACATATGATTTTTCCCATTAATATCTCAAAATTGTGTTAAATCTCATATATTTCTAGCAATTTTTATAGAAATTCCTTAATTTTCTTATTTTTGATGTAGCTTGGTTTCGACTCCATATTCTTTGCAAGGATTGATTACCAAGATAGAGATCAGCGTATGTTGGACAAATCTCTTGAAGTCATTTGGCGTGGTTCAAGAACATTTGGGCCCTCCTCTCAGGTTCTCAGTTTTTATTTTATTATAATATATGTTTCCCAAGATATATATATATATACATTTATTTGAATTGGATTATGGTTACTCCAGATTTTTGCAACCGCTGAGTGAAGTCTATGATGAAAGCGTACTTGTCCTGGTATTGAGTTTTAATGGACTAATTACTTGTTCTTGATCTAGCCCTAGCAACACGCTGAGTGATTCCATTCTTGATTCTTTGATATTCTTTTCCTGTAGGATGATCCTCTTATTGATGACTACAATGTTAAAGTGCGTGTCAATGACTTTATTAATGCTGCGTTGGCTCAGGTAAACTTGACATGCTCACTAAAATTTACCTACCTGAATATTTATTTATATTATCAAACTTCTACTATCATTGTAATTTAGTATTGTTCTTGCATTACTGTAATCATTATCTGCAATCTCTCCTCAGGCAAATTTAACACGAACAAATCATATTATGTGGACAATGGGCGATGATTTCCAATATCAGTATGCTGAATCTTGGTTCAAGCAAATGGATAAGCTTATCAATTATGTAAATCAGGTACTTCTTTCAGATGAGAATGAACCTGGCCATAAATCTTTCATGCTTTATCTAGGTGAAGTTTAAATGTTCCAAGGGCTTATTTGGTTGGCTGATATTAGAAACCAATGTTTGACAGACAATAGATTTACTGGATACCATCGGTTGATTGAAAGTAGGTAGGGATCAATATGAAGTTTTAATTATTACATTTAAAATGGTAGCTTGGAATGCAATTCTGGTGTCTTTTTTAATGTGCTGATACTGGATTCTTCATTTTTTGACATTTAAGAGATCATTTTTTCTTGGATGGAATGAAAATTAACATGGTACTTGGAAAAAGGCCTTCATATAATTAACTAAATGAAGGGAGAAAAATTAAATATATTAGGAAATATTGTAAATTATTTTATGTTGGAAAGATTATGAATACGAATGAGATGATTGTGGATGGGGAGTTGAAAAACAATGTTTTTGTGGTTAGTATGGTTAGTAATAACGTATGCTATTGGC
Source organism: Platanthera zijinensis (assembly GCA_039513925.1). Taxonomy (NCBI): domain Eukaryota; kingdom Viridiplantae; phylum Streptophyta; class Magnoliopsida; order Asparagales; family Orchidaceae; genus Platanthera; species Platanthera zijinensis. The sequence continues at coordinate 11,317,625 of CM077083.1, forward strand.
TTGTCTATTGGATCGAGTGTTGAAATGTGAAAGGTGAGCCAGAAAAGAACGAAATGAGAGAATATTGTTGTAGGGTTGCCTTTATAATGAAATGGTAGAAAGATAAAAAATACATGCCCTAAGGGCTACTTTCCTCTTTCATATGCGGAAATAAAGGAGTAAAAATAAAGACACAAGTGAGGTCCAGATTAGGCAGCTGCCAATGAATCCTTCTGTGGGTGTTGCGAGTAGACTAGCAATGGACACCTTTCCGAGTGGTATCAATACCCCGCATTTCTAAAGCGCCTTTGTCCACAAGGTCACAATAAGTAAATTTGGTTTTGACTTCCCTTTCCAAAATCCAAGTGGCCTCTTCCTCTTGCAAATTCTTCCAAGCGATGAGTACATGACACACCTCTTGTCCTCGAACGGTGACCGCGCATGATGAGAGAACTACTTCGAGTACATATGTAGACACAAATAGTGGCATTCTTTGGTGGAAGTGAAGCCTCCACTGTGCGGTTCCTCGCCTATTTTTTCAACTGTGATGCATGAAATATTGAGTGAACTTTGGTATTAGGGGATAGTTTGAGGCAATATGCTGTCTGGTCGATATGTTCTAGAATGCGGAATGCACTAAATACCTTACAAATATCTTCTGGTGTACTCAACTTGTCGCTGAAGCTTCACAATGTGGGTGCAACATTACAAATATTGAACCCACCTGGTGTGAAGGAGTGGTTGCGGGTGGTGGTTTGCCTACTGAGTTATGCGCTCCTCAAATTTCGTAAGATGCATTCTCAATTGTGATTCTTCTTATTGTGTATTGTGGATAAAACCAGAAACTTGTATATACTTTCTCAATAATCAAATACAAGGTATGAATACACATTTATAGGTGGGAGAAAGAGAGAAGAGATCCCTATACATGATGTGGGACTAAAGAGAAAAGAAGAAAAATAAACTAAATGGACTCCAACACGGGTCTCTTTACATGGGCTTTTCCAACACTCCCGCGCAAGCTGGAGCGTACAAGTCATATGCACCTAGCTTGGACAGGAATTGATAAAACAGGGTACTTGGTAGGGCCTTTGTGAGGATATCAACAACTTGTTCAGTACCCGGAATATGCTTCAATTCTATCTTCTTCATTTGAACTTTCTCCCGTATGAAGTGACAGTCCACTTCAATATGTTTCGTCCTTTCGTGGAAGACCAGATTCTTTGCTATGTATAACCACTTGACTGTCACGTAATAGGATGACTAGTGAGGGAAGTTTTACTCTTAGATCAGCGAGGAGATTTTCAAGCCATGTGAGCTCAGTGACAACCGATGCCATCAATCGGATGATTCTGCTTCAGCTGAGGAACGAGCAACCACGGCTTGTTTCTTACTCCGCCAGGTAACAAGATGACCTCAAAAATAGGTACAAAATCTACTAGTTGACCGCCGATCATCCAAGGAACTAGCATAATCTGCATCTGAATATGCAACCAACGTTGGAGTAGAAGATGAGGTTTTGTAAACCAGCCCTTGACCTGAAGCTGTTTTAAGGTATCTTAGGATGTGGTCGACGACTTGAAGGTGAGATATTCGAGGAGCATGCATAAACCGGCTGACAACCCCAACAATAAAGGATATATCCGGTCTTGTGACTGTTAGGTAGATCAATTTTCCAACAAGTCGTCGATAGTATTCAGGATTTTGGAGAGGAAGATCTGTATCGGAAGCATGCGCACACAGCTTGTGATTTGCATCCATTAAAGTAGTAGTCGACTTGCATCCAGAGTAGCCTTCATTTTTAAGGAGATCGAGACAGTACTTTATTTGGGAGAAGGCAAGTCCATTCGGACGTCTCGTGACCTCAAGACCAAGGAAGTATCAAAGGTGTCCCAGATCTTTTGTTTGAAAGACGGAACCAAGATGCTGTTTGACCGCTTGGATTCCCTTTGAATCGTCTCTAGTGATTAAGATGTCATCAACACATACTAACAGAAGAACCGTTCCTGTTGCCTGATGTCGAGTGAACAGAGAGAAGCATGCTGAGCTCCGAGTGAAGCCAACTTCCCGAACTACCTTACTGAACCTTTCAATCCATGCCCGAGGGGATTGTTTGAGACCATAGATGGACTTCTTCAGATGACAAACTCGGGACTCCCCTGTGGTCTCAAACTCGGGAGGTTGCCGCATGTAGATTGTTTCCTGGAGGTCGCCATTCAGAAACACATTCTTGATATCCAGTTAATATGAGAGCCAGTGGCGATGCACATGCATAGAGAGGAAGACACGAACGACGTTGAGCTTGGCTACTGGAGAGAATGTTTCCTCATAATCGAGACCTTGCTGTTGGGTGAAGCCACGAGCCACCAGTCGGGATTTCAGACGGTCAATTATACCATCAGGAGCATGTTTCATGACAAAGACCCATTTACACCCAACATGTGTCTGGTCGGTAGGTAGAGGTACCATGTTCCATGTCTGATTAGCCCAGAGAGCTGTAATTTCTTCTTCCATGACTGCCCGCTAGTCCGGATGTTGAAGAGCCTCCTGCATAGAGTTAGGTACAAAAACCGAGGATAATGAAGTGTCAAATGTTTGAAGCTGTGGGGATAAGTGATGTAAGGATATATAGTTCGCCATGAGATGAACGGTTGATTCTAGTGCCAGATCAGCAGGACGCGGAGCGTTAGAAGTTGAAGCCGTCTGCATTGGGGCGACAGAGCGAGGATGGCGACGAGTGTAGACATGGATAAAAGGCGGCTTAGGAAGAGAGGGAGCTCGATCAGGAATTGCTGGTGGTGGAGTTGTAACGGGAATGACCGGTCGTAGGACGGGTGGTGGTAGAGGAGTTGGATCTGGAGTGGAGAAGAAAGGGAGATCCTCCCGAAAGATAACATCAGCAGAAACGTCACCTTGCGGGTAGCAGGAGAGTAGCACACGTAGCCTTTTTGAGTTCGTGAATAGCCAACGAAGATGTGTTTGGCCGCCCGGGGATCCAACTTGTCCGTGGACGGACCAAGAATGTGAACGTAACAACCAAAGATGCGGGGTGGGGGAGAGAATGCCGAAGTAGAGGGGAACAAGAGGTTGAACGGAGTGACATTGTGGAGTATGGGGGAGAGGAGACGATTAATCAGATAACATGTTGTTGAAAGCGCAAAGTTCCAATAAGCTTGGGGGACCTGTGTGTGAAGCATGAGAGAGCGAGCAACATCAATTAGATGTCTATTCTTACGTTCTGCGACTCCGTTTTGTTGGGGGGGGGGGGTATAGGCACACGATGTTTGATCAATGACCGACCCCAAATTCAGAGCAGAGATTCGCAAATTCGTGGCTAATGTATTCGCGAGCATTACCGGTGCGGAGAGTTTTGATGTTCACGGAGAATTGCGTGCGGGTCTCAAGGATGAATGCCCGAAAGACACAGGGAAGCTCGAAGCGATCACGAAGTAAATATAGCCACGTCATCCGAGAATAATCGTAAATAAAAGTTAAAAAATAGCGATACCCAGAAAGGCTAGTGATTTTGTACGGATCCCAAATATTGGAGTGTACTGAAATAAAAGGAGCAGAGCTCTGAGTACAATGAGAAGGAAAAGATGAATGAGGCTTTTGCCGAAAATACAAGATTCGCACTGAAAAGGAGGAAGAGATACATCTGTTAGAGCCTTCTAGAGGACCGGTAAAGTGGCATGCCGAAGACGACGATGCCAGTTGACGGATGAGAGGATAGTAGGAGAGTCATCAAGAAGGTAGAACCCGTTCTGCAATCGTCCCTTACCAATGATATTCCGCGCCCGTCGATCCTGTATCAGAAAAGAAGATGTAAATGTTACGGAGCAATTCAAATCAGCAGTGAGGCGACCAACAAAAAGTAAATTAAACGGGGAGCCCGGAACATGAAGAGCCGAGCGTAGGGATAGAGAGGAAGTGAGAAGGATATCAGCAGAGCCGGAGACCGGAACAGTGTCCCCATTGGCCACTGTGATATACTTAGGATGAGGACAAACCAAGTACTGATGTGGCCGCAGTGTGGTTATGTGATGAGTGACACCGGAATCCACTATCCAACGCGGACTGGTGGAGAGATAAGCGGTACCTTCATTCGAGATGGAGGCAGCAGAGGCAACGGAGGCAGGTGGGCGACTGAGCAGACCATGAAGTTGTTTGAGCTGAAGCTGAACCTCTTCAAGGTCAGTACGAGTGACAAATGAGTCTTTGGCAGCAACTGAGACAAGCGGACAAGGAGGAAGCCCATGCTTGCGGTAGCAAGTGGCCTCAAGGTGGCTGTCCTTACCACAAAAGGTCCACTTAGGTCGTGGCCGGCCACCTCGACCTCTGCCCCGAGAACCTGAATGTCCCCCACGAGCAAGAGGAGGGACAGGAAGTAAGGGCGCAGAAGTTTGCTGAAGGAGGGCCGGTGATGAAGGTCCAGAACTGTGAGGAGGTGGTGAGACTTTGAGCAATATGGAGCACACATCAGATAGAGAAGGAGTAACAACATAGGACAGGATCTGAACCCGAATGCTCTGAAGATGAGGTGGGACACGAGCCATCATCATGACAACACCGACGACTTCTTTTTGGGCACGTTGGGTTGCAAGATCCATCGTAGGGGGCTGATGTTGAATCCAGGCTTCAACCAGAGTCTTGGCCCGAACAACAAAGGAGGTGAGGTCGGCGGCCCAGCCAACGTCAAGAGTCTGAAGATCTGTTATGATGTCATATAGGTGTTGGAGACTATCTTTGCCAGAATAGAGAGAATGGAGCTCATCCCACATCGCCTTAGCCGTCTCGTGATACATGACCATGCGGTAAGGTTCTCCATCAAGGGAGTTGAGGAGCCAAGTCTGAACTCGACCATCGTTGCGCAACCGATCTTCAGTAGGAGCAGCGTGAACATCTTGGGTCAAGTGATGTAGAAAGCCTTTGGACTGAAAAACCCGACTAACAGAGTGCACCCACTCCATAGTTTTTTTTCCCGGCTAAAGAAATAGTGGTGATCCGCAATTCATCCCGGAGTTCAAGGACAAGGGCCGGGCGGTCTGCAGGAGGGGAAGCCACATGTCCGATAGAATCAAGAAAAGACCCCATGGCAGCAGAGAGGAGAATTCGCAGCGATTAGAGAGGTCGCAATGACCAAACAGTGAATAAACCGCGCGAGAAAAGAGGCCACGATCAGGATACGGAGACCGTAGCGGTTAGAGAAGTCGCAACGTCTAGATAAGTCGCAGCAAGAAGAAAGAGGAGACCGCAGCGAGAAGGCGAGTAGACAAGCCCGCGGCGAGAAGGCAAGCACATAGAGAGAAGGCGAGAACGTGGCGGCTAAGGCGAGTAGACAAGGAGACCGCATCAAGTAGAAAGAGGAGTTGGTAGACACGAAGAATCCGCGCGGTTAGATGGGGAAAGGAGGAATGACCCCACTTGACAGAGAGAGAGTTATAAGAGGGCCAAGAGCAAGAGGAAGAATGGAAAGTGGAAGCCACGAGAGAGAGCAAAAAGAAGAGCGGTTAAAAAAGACTTAACCGCCCAGGAAGCGGCAGTTAAGGAAGGCATAACCGCGCGGGAAGCAGCGGTTAGAGAAGACTTAACCGCACAGAGGACCGGTTAGCTCTGATACCATGTGGATAAAACCAAAAACTTGTATATACTTTCTCAATAATCAAATACAAGGTATGAATACACATTTATAGGAGGGGGAAAGAGAGAAGAGATCCCTATACATGATGTGGTACTAAAGAGAAAAGAAGAAAAATAAACTAAATGGGCTCCAACATGGGCCTCTTTACATGGGCTTTTCCAACATGTATGTTGATGATATTGTAATTACAGGTGATGACCTTCATGAAAGCTCTAAAAATAAAACTTTCTCTTAAATTTGATGTGAATGACTTGGAAATTTCAGATATTTCCTGGGCATTGAGGTAACAAGATCAAAGTATTAGATTCTTATTTCATATAGGAAGTATATCCTTGATGTGCTAGAACAAATAGGGAGGAGTGGTTGTAAATTGCTAATACCCCTGTCGAAGTAAATCCCAAACTAGGAAGGGATGATGTTATATGCTTCAGAAGCTTGAGTGAAAACCTATCTATCTGTTTCATCCTTGTCCAAAGACTCCAAACATTGCATATCTGGTCGGAGTTGTAAGTCAATATATGCACTCTCCTAAGGTCTGTCAATTAGATGCTGTCCTCAGAATTCTAAGGCATCTGCAGACTTCACCAAGTAGAGACATTCTTTTTCATCTCGTGATAATTTACAATTGTAGTTGAAGCTGTGGAGAGAGAACTAAATATTTCTCTATAGAGGCGAGAGTGAATAGAGAATAAAAATTTCTTCCCACTCACACACGGTTATATCCAAAAATCATAAAGATAATCAAATAAAAAGGCAGTAAATCTAGCTATAGATAGTGGGACATAAGAGATTTGTATAGTGTTTCCACGATAAATCTGGGTAGCCAACCTTGCACAGTCCCTATGGGATAACACTGCATATGCAAGACCTGTTAGGGTCTTCTCCACCCGGAGACTCAAGAATCCAAACAGTGCCCTTTGCGTTGGGGACTAAAGAACCATATTGAATCTTTTTAAAGGAGATTCAAAACTGTGCACAACATTTGTTGAAATGTTTTTAGAAAACAAAGATGTATCACCAGGGAAGAGTGATTCTATGTCTTAGAGAGAGAGAATAAAGAATCTTCGTTCAAACAAAATATTTCATCCGGTGTTTAATGTTGAGGATCTGACTCCATATTACGAGCCTCATGAGCATGTGGACCCGAGAGTGGAGATACCCAGCCACCCCCACCCCCACTGTCATTACCCTCCCCCGGCCCGGATCTACTTATACGTGGCCGGTCCACCGTTTTATTGTTCGTTTTCGCAGTTTACCGCCGAGGACAGCCACCGCCACCGTCGCATCGCCACCGGTTCCATCTCCGATCGCCGATTTACACATCCGGACCTCAAATTCTTCAGTGTCTCGGTTCAGCCCTCTATTTTGTGAGCGTTTGTAGTATTTAATATTTGATTCAACATTTTCATTTAGTGATTTATCATATTCTGCTGCGATTCCTGTTTGTGGAAATTTGTTTTGGTGCACTACTAACTTGCAGGATAAGACATTCGCCTCGCGTTTCGCTTTGGCCCTCCGAGCAGAGGAAAACCATTATCATTTGCCAAAAAAATAAATATTTGCTTTTCTATTTAAATATCTGTGTGGTGCTAAAATTTACATTGCTTAATTTTTTCGTCAAATATCGATCATTACATTGCATGTAGAGTTGGATTAGCGTGTCACCCTTGCACTATCACCTAGCGTTGTAGGTTTTGTGCACCAGTAACCCACCCCTACATCAGATTGTATCTCTTGTACTAGCTCACCATGGATTCTTCAGTTTTCATCTTAAAATTCTCATACTAAGTTTTGAGATTTCATTTCTCGTCTTTCTGACATTTTCACTTCCTTCATCCATTACTATCAGAGCCTCCCAAATCACTTTGGCAGAGGTATATTTGATGACATTCTGATTTCAGCACCACTCACTGGATTTGCCTTTATGGGCATAAATGCACCTATTAGAATGAATTCAAAAATATGTTCATCAATAGAATTCATATACATCATAATCCTAGATTTCATAGTGCAAACTTATCCAAATTGCACATAGAGGTTTAGACATAGAGACATAATCCTTTTACTGAGACATTATGTGATTTGGAGAAACAAAAAGTACGTATAGTTATCAGATCTTGATTCACCAAGGTTTTAACACATAATTATGAACATAGTCCTAATACCAATTGAATGTGTGGAAATAAAAATGTATATTTCTCTGAGAGGGGTGAATAGAGAATAAAATTTCTTCATAATCACATAATTTCAACTAAGAATCAAAAAAATAATAAAATAAAATAGCTATAGCGAGGGACACGAGATATTTTTATAGCAGTTCCACAATTAATCTTGGTTGTTCACTCTTCCACAATCCATGTGGGATAACATTGCCTATGCAAGGTCTATCCGATTTTTTTTCACTTGGAGGCTCAAGAACCAAATCAGAGCACTTCGCACTGGGTCTCAAGAACCATATTGAATCTTTTAAGAGAGATTCAAAACCATTTACAATAATTGTTGAAATGTTTTCAGAAGTAAATATGTATGATTAGGGATGGGTGATTTTATCTATCTTAGAGTTAGGAAAAGATCGAATCGTATTATTCACATTAACAATAGAGATATTTATACATGAACAAGAGAGAGTGCTCACAACACCCAAGGTGAGCCTAAGTTATCTCTACCATATAAAATGTACACTATATCTAACTCCCCCCCTCAAACTCAGAGGATCATACAACGAGAGTTTGGACGATAAATAGACATGTTGGGTCTGTGTTTGCGGCTTCGTCATCAATTCTGCAATTTGCTGCTCGAAAAGAACAGAGGAAGGAGCAAGAGTGCCACGACCATAGTGCTTACGTAGGAAGAAAGCATCAACCCCGATATGCTTGGGGAGTGAGTGCTTCACCTGATTTTGAGTAATCTGAATGACAATAGTGTTATCAAAATAGAGTGGAGTGAGATCTGGAGAAGAGACACAAAGGTTCTCAAGAAGCCAACAGAGCCAAATAATATTCTTAGCAGTGGTAGCCATAACCCGAAGCTTAGCCTCAGTGCTGGAACAAGAGACACTTGGTAGAAGAGGAACAAACTCTCAGGTACGAGTGTGCTCGAGTGTCTCCAACTCAGCAAACATGATTGTCTGCCACTCAGGTATCTGGGTAGCCTCATGACAGGAAGTCGTCTCTGGAGTATCACAGGTTGTAGCAACAAGGGAAGGTAGGTCCAACAGTAGTGTAGCAAGGCTAAGGATGGGGGGATGTCTCTCACGAAGTGGGTAGCAACACGCAGGAGGATCATCCACAGGACATTCGCTGGAGAAGATAAACACTGAGCCTGAGGGCACTGGAGGCGAGGGAACAAGAGGGGGACGACGAGTGTAGTGATATGGAAGAGGGAAGACGAGCTCGTTAGGGGGAGAAGTGGGTTACGAAGGGGAGGAGTGAGGATGAGAGACTAGAAAGATCAAAGGTGGTGTACATTGCAAAGGGGAGATGAGGTGGACATACCAGAGGAGAGGAGACATGAAGCGGTGAGACAGGAAGGGTTAAAAACTTTAGAGTAGATGGAGTAACAAATGAGTTCGAGGTCGAGGGGAGAGAGAACATTAAAAAATGGTGAGAATCGTCAAAGGTGACATCACGTGGGATGCAAATTTAACGTGCAACAAGGGGGGGGGGGGGTCGAGTGTACGTACACGCACCAGGAATCTGACCCTGAAGGAAAGTGGAAGACTGCATGTTAATAAGGTAGATAGCAGTGAAAACAGCCTCAACCCGAAAATGAGGAAGAACGTGGGAGGAGATGAGTAGGGTGCATGCTTTCTCAATAATGCGACGATGATTCCTTTCGGCGCTGTCATTCTGAGCGCGAGCACCGAGACAAACAAGCTGAGGGAGTGTCATGGGTAGCTAGCAGATCGCAAAAAACATGAGAGAGGAACTCACCCCTTGAGTCAGAGCGGAAAATACGTATGGAAGCAGAAAACTATGTGCGTACCGTAGCAGAAAATATAACATAAATATGAAAAAAATCCAGAACGAGAATGTATAAAGTACACTCAACAATAACGAGAATAATCATCAACAAAAAAATATAATATCAGTGTCCTCCTTTGAATACAAAAGGTGCGAAACCCCCCATACATTAGAATGAACCTGATCAAAAGAACGCTAAGACCTAGACTCACTAGATCGATAGGGGAGTTGTAGTTGTTTACCAATCTTACAACCCGTACATGAGTGAGATCGATCAACAAAAACACGACCAAGGAAACCATGATTGATGAAAGAAGCTAAACATGAGCCACTGGGATGACCGAGACAGTGATGCTACTGAGTGAAGCCCACCGAAGGAAGACATAACATAGAAGCCACCAATGCCGATGGAGTGGATGGAAGATTGAGGCGATCAAGGACGTACAACCCGCTACGGTGACGACCAGCTCCAAGGAGTGTCCCTGTTAGACAATCATGCACACAACACGCAAACTCATGAAAAATAGCAAGACAACCGTGGGATGTGAGTTGGCTAACGGATATATGGTTCATGGATAACTTGGGCATGTAGGCAACATCTGGAACATGAAAAAGATTGGTATAAAGGAGGCCACAACTGGTGATGAGGAGAATACGACCATCGGCTACCATGATACTAAGGTCAGAAGAGAAGAGTTGACATGACAAAAGGTGGGTGACACCATAGGTCATGTGAAAATAGGATCCAGAGTCAAGCAACTAGTTTGAGGGAGATATACCTGTAGGGGCAGAAACAACCGACTGAGATGTAGAGGCGTCAGAAGCATGCAGTGAGGGCACAAAGACAGAAGAGCGAGGTAGTGAACCGTGAGAGAGATGCCGAGCAATCTACCGGGCAAGTTCACAAATAAAGAGTGACTGCGCCAGAGCAGAAAGCGAGCTAAAGAGGCACCAGGGGCACGTTGTTGACCAGATTGCTGAGCCTTCTGAAGCTTGTGACATTCAGATTTGACATGACCAAGACTGACAGTAGTGACAATGGACATGCGGACGAGGAGGAGCGCTGGACTGAGCAGGAAAGGGCGCCGGTGGATGGGGATGAGAAACATGGCGTACCGGAGCACTACAACCGGGTGAGGGTAGCTTTGGAGCACTCACAAGAGAAGACTGTGGTAGAAGCTGAGGAACTACCAGAATAACATGAGGCTTCACACCTTAAGGAGTAGCAGTATCCAATGAGTGGAGACAAGTCTCCTTAGCAATCACCAAGGCCAAGTTATCGCTGAGAGATGACGGAGGATCCCGGTGCTGAAGCTGTGCTCAAACAGGCTCAAATTCGGGGCGTAGGCGCGCGCAAAAGAAACTCATACATGTGCTGAAAGTCACGATCCTTGATGTAGCGACACACTATGTGCATGTAACGTAGGGGGAAGATGCCATCTCATCACACTGACGCCATAGGTCCAGGAGCTCAGCAAAAAAAGCTTGTACATACCGATCATGTTGGTAGCATACACCAATAATCTGAAATAGGGAGTAGCACAAAGCCTAACTAGATGGTAGGTAGAGGCGACGCAAGTGATCCCACATCGCCTTGAACGCAGACAACTCGTAAACGGTTATGCGAATGGGGAGCTCGCTGGACTGATAGATGTCTGCAATCGCCCGAGAGTCGTCAGAGCGCCACCTCGCCTTGTCAGAGCGCTGAGAGAAAATGGTCCTGCTGACAGTAGAAGAGAGGCAGTCCGCAAGACTTGCAACCGGTGGGCTGTTTGTTGGTGTGACAACTGGTGGGGGCGGAGCAGGCTTGGTGCCGTCAATGTGACCCCAGAGATCGAGACCACGGAGGATTACGCAGACAGCGATGGACCATGTCTTGTAGTTCTGCCTATCGAGGATGACATCAGCTTTCTGAAGGAAGGCAGGTGAGGAGTGAGACGATGCCGTCGAACCAATGGATGACGAAGGTGGCCGCCTAATGATAAAGTGCGCTCAAAAGAGGACAAAGGAGACCGACGAAGTCCGACAGGTTGAAGGAGGCAACAGAGATGGGGGGGCTTCAGGATGCAGAGGGCAGCAGAGTAAGACTTTGGTCTCTGATGTTTTAATGAAGTAGACACAGATCAAGCGAGCGAGCCGTCGGCTGAAATTTTCACTGCGCAGATTTCAGAATAAGCGATGGGGAAGCAGGAGAGGGCTAACGTGAAGAAAGGAGAGGGATACCGAGCGAGTGGGAGAAGGTCTTTTGCTGTTCGAAAAGGGGCGAATTCGTCGTCGCAAGGCGCAGAGGAGAGCGGCGGACGACAGATGCTAGCAAGCGCTTTAATACCATGCCAGGAAAAGATTGACTCGTATTATTCACATTAACAACACACACACACACATTCTCGACTTAAATAATTAGGGCACAAAAAGATTCAGAGAATAATGAGATTCAAAGAGGGAAGAAGCTCTTCTATAGTAGGAGGCTCTGTTTTATAGTCTTTTTTAATTCTACACGTACTAAAAAGGATGACTATAATAATGACACATCTTTTCTTGAAGGGTCATGTTTTATGCTGGCCATTTCTGTCTCTATGCAATCCAATGATAAATGTATGCCAAACTAAAAAATCATAGGAAGCGGTGAACCCGTATAAGCCTGGCCTGTACATAATCTTTATGAAATTGTGTGATTTGCACTTTGCCAAAATGAGCCTGCATATAGTTATTGCCTTTCTTGAATAATGACTCTATTTTGAGTCCTGGAAAATTTGAATCTCGATCGCCAATCACCGAGAGCTCGGTTGGAGATTGACGACCAACGATCTTTGTTTGGTTAAGGAAAGCTTCAATTTGTGAGCGCTGATTGACGAATAACTCAGTTGGCGATCGCTGCACCACGGTCGTCGAACGACAATCGCTGATCATAGTTCTGTATAAGAAAAATCTTCATTCTTTGAGCACTGATAGGGGGATGACTCGGTCGGTGGATGACAATCACATATCTTCGTGCTGCTAGTTGTAAAGGAGTTCTGGGACCGCTGTAAAAGAACGATCAGTGGTTGAGGATTCTTGAGTCCGGTCAGCGAACACTGAGTGAATGAACTTAAGCTCGATTAATGGCCAAGTATTCGGTTAGCGAATGGTCGACTGACGTCAAGGTTGTCATGATCGAGATCCTAGGTGAGATCGTTACGAGGTTGGATTGGAACGGATCGTAGGATCGGATCGAGGATCGCAGGATCCTACATCTTTCATAAATTAAGTCTAAACTATAAAATTGAATTTTGTATCATCCAATTACATACCTAGAAGTAGGGAGATAAACCTAGACTATTGGATTTCTCATACGCCAAAGCAGGAAGCTTGAATTGCTCGTATATTGGATTTCTAACCGCTAGATTGATTGTATGCTAGAAAAGAAGAAAAGACGTCGGCTTGAAAGTAGGTAGCAGGAAGCCACTGAATTACCAACAACTAGATTGCCCATACACATAAATATAAGATAAGACATTGCCACCACTTGAAATGGAACCTGGCAAGGAAGGAAAAGACATTGTATGGGCTGGGAGCGACTGAAGACATCACTCTTGGCCTCCATTTGCAGTCGACAATCGACACTTGTGATACGGTAAAGAAGCCTGATATGATTCTTTGATGGGGTATGGGGAGGGATTAGGATAAGGTTAAGTAATGGGTTATGGGCGTTGGAGCGGTTGAATGGGGTCTGGATAAGGTTGAACATGTTTATAGTTATTTTGGCCAGATCGGTAGAATCGGGTCGTGATTACGATCCTATAGATCCTAAGATCCGGATTGTGATCCCAGTCGTGGATGTGCCGATTTAGATCCTAGGTAAGATCCAGATCGATTTACGAAATCTGGATAGATCCTACGATCCGAATCGCGATCCTAATAACCATATTCGACGTTCAACGGTTCCTGTCCACGTTCGTCGACTGCCGTTCAACGAATTTTCTGGTGAGCTTCAATCTGGAACAAAGGTACAATATACTCATTACATGCTTAGTGAATTGTGAAATATGATTTACCAAATTATCAGAAAATTTTCCCAACAATAGTCTATATTGATGCTGATTGGGCTGAATTTATTGATGATAAAGGGTCTATGCCCGGATATTATTCCGTTGTTGGGACTAACCGTATCATTTGGAGAAACAAGAAACAACCTGTTGCGGCTCATTTTTGTGTTGAAGCTGAGTTTAGAGCCATGACTCATGCTATATGTGAAATGATGTGACTTTGAATTCTCATTAATGATCTCAGCATGCTTGAAATATTCCCTTTTAACTTACAATGTGACAACAAGACCACAAGCTGCATTGCTCATAACACAGTTCAACATGACCGCACCAAGGATGTTGAGGTTGACAACCACATTATCAAAGAAAATATTGTGCAGTGAATTGTGTTCTCTCCCTTTGTCCACTGGAGTCAACTAGCATGTGTTTTTGCTAAGGGATTAAGCGAAAAAATGTTTGTAGAACTTATTTGTAAGTTAAATATAAATAATATAACATATTCAACTTGAGGTGAAGTGTTCGAAGTAATTATAATATTTTTCTGTTTACGAACGATCCGTCTTTGTACAGCACTCTTCCTTACATTAGAGGCCCATCTCCTTCATTCAATATTTTGATATCATTATTCTCTCCTATCTTCCGCATAACAATAAATAGATATGACCAATGTTTTGTCATAAGTATTTGTATTTCGTCCAAGTTTTGATGTGTATTTCGTATCCCAAGCATAGATTGGGCAGATGTGGGGATACAATGATATCTCGTTCTGTAGGGAGCCTGTTTTGATGATTCAATCTTTATCTTGTTCTAGTGGGGCAACTTAAAGCTGCATTGTCATGACAGGATGGCCGTATCAATGCTCTGTATTCAACTCCTTCAATTTACACTGATGCAAAGTATGCTGCAAATGAATCATGGCCTTTGAAAACAAATGACTATTTCCCGTAAGTTATGCTAATGAATCTTGCTAATTCACTTAGTTATTTTTCTTATCCATATTTCTGTATTGACTACAGATATGCAGACTACTATAATGCATATTGGACTGGTTATTATACCAGTCGACCATCATTCAAGCGGTTTGTTCGAGTATTAAGTGGATATTATCTGGTACAATGCTTTGTTTTTTTATGCATTCTGTTGCATTTTTTTCTCATGCACAAGCAATTATACTTTTACTAAGCATCTTACATGTCAAGTAGGCTGCACGTCAACTAGAGTTTCTGGCAGGAAGAAAATTTTCTGGTCCAGTCACCTCTACCTTAGGGGATGCTTTGGCCATTGCTCAACATCATGATGCTGTCAGTGGTACTGCAAAACAACATACAACAAATGACTATGCAAAACGCTTGGCTTATGGAGCATCTCAGGTTTGCATCTTGCTTTCACAACTTAATACATTCCATACATTTTTCACACTTTGGGTACTGTTTTCTTTATTCGTTAGCAAGTTTATTCAATTTTTAGAAGAAAAGTTTCTGCTCTTGATGTATTTTCTAGGCAGAGAAGGTTATCAACCTTGCTATTCCTTGCCTTACCAGCCCCGAAGAAAAATGTGATTCGGATTCTCCATCAATCAAGTTAAGCCAGGTATGAAGCATGCCAATACTCAATTCGGCAATATATGCATTTATAATACTTGTTAAGTCAGCTCGTGTTCCCTTCAATATTTGTTGTTGACCCCCTAATAATACTTGTAACGTATCTGTACAAAACTTTACTATTTTCTTGCCACAGTAGATAATCCCAATACTCATTTCGGCAATATATGCATTTATAATGCATCAGTAATATAGTGTACCTAATATTTATTAGCTTGTTAACTTATTCCAAGTTTGCAACCAAAACTACAGCAGCTTGATAAAGCTTAAAAAATTGACGAAATTATGTATCATGCCATTGCGTTATTTAGGTATTGATGATAATCATCTAAAATATTCATAGTTTCATAGACATCAAAATAAAGTCAGCTAAATTGATGAAGGCTTTATTTGGCGCGGCGTTTAGGGGCGTTACGTTTCCTAAAAACGCACCGCGCGGTTATTTTTCATTTGTTTTTCCGCCACCAGTTCGGCTCGCCGGCGTTTCACTCCAGGCACAAAAATCTCGCGTCCCGAATCCCTCCGCGCACCTCCAGTTAGCTGCGTTTTTAGGGAGGAGGAAATGTTTTCCCGCTGTGCCGCCCTCTGTGCCCCGCGCAGTGCATCACGGGGTTGCCAGCGAAACCTTTTTAGGGTTGCCGGCGGCGGCAGTGTCGGCGGCGGCCTGCCCGGAACCCACCGCCAGGGTCGCCGGACCCCGGCGAACCCGACGGGGGCATCCCGACGGTGGCCCTGCCGGAGCGCCGCCAGGATGCCCCCGTAGGGTACGCCGGGGTCCGGCGACCCTGTCGGTGGGTTCCGGGCAGGCCTCCGCCGGCGAAGGCGCGTGGAAGCAAGGCAGGGCTGAGCCACGACGGAGGGAAGACGGAGGCAGGGCAGAATAATGATAGATAAGTATAATAGTTTAAACAGTTTCATTAATATATATATATATAATTTAAAATAAATTATATATATATATATATTAAAAATTTAAGGTATATATATACCTTAAAAAATAATTAAAAAAATTTATATTATAAAAAATTTTTATAAAACGTCCCCGCTGATTGACCAAATGGTTCTTTGTTCTGAACAGCTCTGCAAACACAGACTATTCAAACAAATCCCAATTTCCAGCAACCAGTTTTCATCAGCTTCATTTACAAACCTGCATTTACAACCGCAACCGCTCTCCCAAATGAAGCCTAAGAGTGACCTTAATATGTTTTGGAATGTTCAAAGTTTTGTGGAAACAATGAAGATATTTTCTACGGACTAACACGTAACTCATCAATATTTTGTCAAAGGTGGTGGCGGTTAGGGTGAGGCGGAGATACAAGGGAGCCGTGCTTAATCGGAGTAGAATGGGGACAAATGAGATGAAAAGGGAAGACTTGCTCAACCCAAACCCTAGCCTGAAGAGGGAGAGAAGAGAACTAGGAGAGAAATTAAGATTCATTCATTACTTGCCTTTCTTCATGACCCAATGAGTTATTAACTAGAGACTAATGATGTGCCACGAATTATGAACATACATGACACAAAGATTAAGTCTTTGTATTCGGTCCGACTACAATATGCTTGAAATATAAAATAATCGACAATACATTTAATTGAGCATACACGAAATATAAAAGTAAATGACATGACATTTAATTAAATATATAGATAAAGTTGCGAGTCTATTATTATTATTTACAAGTCGTGTCAATTGTTATTCCTCAACTGAAGGTAGTTTGGTCTTTTTGGGTGTTTTTTCTAGGTTTTGTATTTGTGTAAGACATTCTCATTTTCGGATGATATGGAATTTTAGTTTCTACTTGGTATCAGAGTTCCGACCCTAGCCACAAGCCCTCCCGCTCTTCCTCGCTCCGCTCTTCTTCGCGTTTGTTCGCGACTGTTGCTTTTTTCTCGCTTGTTCACGGTTTTAATAACATCTTCCTTTCCCCCCTCTGATACGGTCTTTTGGCGGATCGGAAGCCGCTGCCGGTTGCTGAAGTGTCGACGACGCCGTCCTCTACTGATGGCGCTGGATCCCTTCTCATTTGTTGATCTCGTCGCATCGGGAGCCTACTGATGACGCCAGATCAGAAGCCTCCTGCTAGAGGGGTCGACGACGCTTGATTCCGGTGGTTCCTGCTTGTGTGTTGCCGTCGTTTGACTCCTGTTCTGGTCGCTGCTTGCTTCTTTTCTTTCCCTAGTGGATCACGCCGGCTTCCTTGCTTTCCGTCCCGTATATTGTTGCTGTGATGTCCCTCCTCACCACCTACTTGCTCATCCGGTAGTTCCTGCTACTATTCCAGTTGTTCCTGCTTGCTATTCCGGTAGTTCCTGTTTGCTAATCCGTTCCGTCTCTCTTCCATCTTGCTGCTCTTTGGTGCTAGTCACTATGGGTGACTCTTCAGCTTCATCGCCAAGTGTAATTCAGCCTCAGATAAGTGACCCTCAGCGGTCTCATGGCCACTCCGATTCCCTTAAGATCACCACGACACCATTAGATGACACAAATTATCTCGAATGATCAAGGGCTGTTCAACATGTCATTCACAACCATCAAATGTTTGGTTATATTGATGGAACCATTAAGGAACCCCCCAAGATTGATCCCTCCTGGAAGTGTTGGGACTCTGAAAACTCTCTGGTTATTTCCTAGCGCCTTCACTCGATGTATTTGAAGGTCTATCAGAGTTACATGCTGATGTACACTGCATTCGAGATTTGGACCCATGCCCATGAGACATACTCGCAACTTGACAGTTCTACACAGGTCTATGAACTTACCCGACGCATTTTGGAACTGCAGTTCTACCGTGTCGTCCTTTTTTTTCGGAGTTCGAGCATCTGTATCAGGAATTGGACTATTTTGCGCATTTCACTCCAGCATGCACTGCGGATGCCATTCAGTTACAATAATGGGAGGACCATTTTCGTCTCCATGCTTCTTGATGGGACTGAACACGGTGTTCTATATGGTGCATACACATATCCTTCACCGTTCTCCTCTCCCGTCTCTTTGGGAGGCATTCAACGTGGTCCTTGCCTCCTTAGCGGCGAAGATCGTCGAAGGTTCCTCAGTTTTTGTGCTCCTCCTGATCGCTCTGCTCTTACTAGCGTTGGCCATGGTCATACTCTCAGTCATGGCTTGTCTGCCCCTACTTGTGATTATTGTGGTCTTAAAGGCCATACTCGGGTGGTGTGCTACACACTCCACCCACATCTTGCCCCTCCTGGCCGTAAACGTAGACCTCGGCGTGGAGGCCATCGCCAAGGTGGCCAAAAGCCTCATGATGCTTCTTACTTTATAGATGTCTAGGACGAGACATCAAGTGCTGTTTCTGGTCAGCTTACTGTTCATGAATTAAATGCTTTTCGCTGTCTGCTCCACTCTCAGCCTGATATGTACCCTGGTACTCTTGCTTCTCTTGCTTCCATTGCTATGCCTAGTGCTCATGCGACCACTGCATCATCTTCTTAGTGGGTGATTGATTCTGGAGCCACTCCTGCTCAAGTTTTCTTTCTTATACTTCCTTGTCTGGTAAGGACAAAGTCATTTCTGCTAATGGTTTTTTGTCTCCCATTACTGGCAAATGCCATATTTCATGTTCTCTGATTATTTCATTTCCTTCTGTTCTTCATGTTCTCTTTTTTTCACGCAATTTACTTTCCATTCACAATATTACTAAATCCCTTAACTGCCCTGTAACATTTTTTTCCGGTTACCTGTGTTTTTCAGGAACTGGGTACGAATCGGAACATTGGAAGTGGTAGGAACCGCAGTGGTCTGTACTACTTGGATCTTCAGCTTCCCTCTCAGGCCATATCTTGCTCTACTGTTACTACTGATGATGTTTGTCGCTGACAACCGTGCCTTGGACATCCGTCTCCTACATATCTCCAGAAACTGTTTCCTGTTTTTTACCCATTTTACAAACTTTTGTATGTGATGTATGTGATATGTCCAAACATGTGTGACATAATTCACCACATTTATCTTCACCTGGTAGCACCCAATTTGCTGCTGTTCATTCTAATGTTTGGGGGCCAATTTGTTGTTGTTCACCCAGTAGCACCGGTGGGTTGGTCATGCTCCTCTCCTAATCGTACTGAAGACTTTTCCCGATTTTTTTTTTGTATTTATATGTGAATCTTATATCTATGTGAAACAACATCTCTTTATTTTTTACCCTCATTGTACTAAGAGCTCTACTCCCTTCAATTTAGTGCATTCAAACATTTGGGTCCTATAAACTTCTATTTTGTCTGATTATCATTACTTTCATATCTTTATTGATTATCATTCTCGCATGACATTGTTGTATTTACTTTGTGATTGCTCTACTGCTCCTTCGATGAAACGCGAACTCAATTTTTGAGTTCAATCAAAATTCTTAACACTGATAATGCATAATATACGAGTCATTAATTATAGGAAACTTGCAATACGTTAGGAATTTTCACCAAACCTCTTGCATCTATACCTCACAACAAAATGGTGTCGCCGAGCTGAAGAACCCCCACCTCCTTGAGGTTGCCCGCTCTCTTATGTTTCAAATGCATGTTCCTAAGATCTTTTGTCACTTAGTAGTCTCCACCACCTGCTATAAATTAATCACATGCCCTTATCTATCCTTAACTTTGCGACGCCATCTCAATCTTATTTCCATCAAGACCTCTCTTCCTTTTGAATCCCGCTTGATAAAAAAAAGATTGGAATATTTGATTCACATTAAAAATAATGTATATATATATATAAATGTACCAGAGAGGGTGCTCACACCACCCAAGGCGAGCCTAAGATAAGTCTACCATAAAAATGTACAATATATCTAACATCCCCCTCAAACTCACATGTGATCATACACCGAGAGTTTGAACAATAGATATGCATGGTGAGCCCGCGTCTGCATCTTAGTCATTAAATCTGTAATCTGTTGCTCGAAAGGAACAAAAGGAGCAAGAGTGCCACAACCATATTGCTCACATTGGAAGAAAACATTCATTCCGATATGCTTGTAGAGTGAGTACTTCACTGAGTTTAAAGTAATCTGAATGACACTGGTATTATCACTATATAGTGGAGTGAGATCTATAGAAGATACACGATGGTCCTCAAGAAGTCAACAGAGCCAAATAATATCCTCATCGGTGGTAGCCATGACCCAAAGCTCAGCCTTAGTGCTGGAATAAGAAACACCAATCTGTTTCTTTGACTTCAATGCAATAAGTAAAGATCCCAAGAACAGACAAAAACCATTGACAAAGAAACGGTCAATAAGATCACTAGCCCAAGTAGCATTCGAGTAAGTACAGAGCTGTAGAGAACTACCACTGGAGAACAAGAAACCACGTGAAGTCGTCGCCCGGAACAGATGACCATAATGCACAAAGGTAGGCGCACTAACAAACTGTTCATCACATGAAAACATGTGAAATGTCGGGCTGAGTAATGGTGAAGTAGACAAGACTCTAACAAGGTGGCGGTATCAAGTAAGATCAGAGAGTGGAATCCCATCATTCAGACACAGTTGAAGGTGAAGCTCCATAGGGGTGTCCACTGTGCAAGAATCAGAGAGAGCAGCCCGAGCTAATAGATCTAATGTGTAAAGCTACTGAGAGAGCTGAAAACCATGGTCTGTAGAGCTGACTTTAAGGCCCAAAAAGTAGCTTAGTTGTCCAAGGTCAGTCAGCTAAAATTGCTGCTGAAGGTGATGCTTGACAAAGACTACATGAAAAGGATCATCGACAGTAATAATCATACCATCACATAAACTAACAAAAGTGCCCGTCCACGAGAGGACTCGGCTGAAAGCCGACGACTGTAATGATTGAGCTGAAACGTGCAAACCACGCGCGAAGTGCCTGCTTCAGCTCATAAAGAGCTCGTCTCAAGTGGAAGACAAGGTCTGAAGGAGAGGAGTGACCAGGAGGAAGAGTGTATACCTTCTGCTGTATATCGCCGTCAAGAAAGACATTCTTCACGTCGAGATGAGACAGAGGCCAATCGCGAATAGCTGCAATTGCAATAAGAGTACAAGCCGTAGTCATATGAGAGACCATAGCAAAAGCATCGTCGTAGTCGCGTCCTTGCTCGTGTTGAAAACCACAAGCCACAAACCGGGCCTTGACTGCTCCACAAAACCATCGGAGTGAGTCTTTGTTGGGATTCTCTATGAGGTTGGCACAACACTTGTGCACGCAGCGGAAGTAATAAAATCTAGAACAACCCAAAAGAGATTGGATCGGGCCATGCATGGTGAATCAAGAAGTTAACAAAATTAGGCAAAAATTACCTCTTGGTGTTGAGTCACAACTCAACGAAGATGCTCCAAATATGATTCCTTGTCGGTGGCGAGTTCCACGTAGAATAATATCTACGTCTCTGCAGAAATCCACACGAGCGGGAGAACTCCAAACTTCCGTCACACGGATGGTCGGAAAGAAGATCAGCCGCACCTTTGCACTTCCCACGGACTGCTAGGTCCGTGTCAGGGAAAGCAAGACCAGCGACGGTCGCCGGAGAGGAGGTGGTCGGCGGAGCGAACGGCCGGCGGCGGAACGTTTCCGTCCGGCGGAATCGGGAGATCGGCGGATCGGGAGATTCGGCGGAACTCTTTCCGTCGGCTTCCGTACGGCTACAGGAATCCCGATATTGGTCGACGTATCTTCCGCAAAACCCTAAGTGTTCTATTTATACCAAAGGCATAAACAGTACATAGGAATCGCTATCCGCAGACCACCCAAGTTAGGGCTTCTGGACCGATCGGCGAGAATCACCTCCAGATTCGGCGAGAAACAGTCGGCGAGAATCAGTCGCAGAATCGGCGAGAATCACCTTGCAGAAACGGCGTTGAGAGCGTTGAGTCATATTCGACGATTCTCGACGAATCTGCCTTGGCGTTGAGAGCGTTGAGTCATACTCGATGATTCTCGACGAATCTGCCAACGGCGTTGAGAGCGTTGAGTCATACTCGATGATTCTCGACGACTCTCGTCGAATTTGCCTTGGCGTTGAAATCGTTGAGTCATACTCGACGATTTTCGACGACTCTCGTCGAATTTGCCTTGACGTTGAAATCGTTGAGTCATACTCAACGATTCTCGACGACTCTCGTCGATTTTGCCATAGTCGACGAGTCAAACTCGACGACTCCCGTCGACTCTCGACGATTTTCCCTTGGCAACATTTGCCTGACTCCCCATACTGTAGGGTGATTGGTAACCCTTACCAACACAGTCAATCTTCCAATTTCTCCACATGCTCTTATGTGCGACCCTGCAGGCTCATATCGCGTTGGCAGTGTGATTACATGTTTGACCACTTCTAGATCACCATGGTAACTCCAACAGTCTTTACCTTGAAGACCAATTTGCAAGTAATAGGAACAACATCAGGTGGAAAAGGAACAAAATCCCTGGTACAAGTGTGCTCAAGTGCCTCCAACTCTGCAAATATGAGCCTGTCACTCAGGTAGCTGGCCAATCTCACGATAGGAAGTCGACTCTGGAGTACTGCAGACAGTAGCAGGAAGGGAAGACAGGTACAGTGGTGGAGTAAAAAGGCTAAGACGGTCAGGAGGACGTCTTTCATGAAGTAGGTAGCAACACACAGAAGGATTATCCGCGGTACACTCACTGGAGGGGGACAGACACTGAGCCTAGGGGCACTGGAGGCAAAGGAATAGAGGGAGGACGACGGGTGTAAAGATATGTGTTGGTTAGGGGAAAAAGATGAATTGCATTAAGAGACCCTCTCTATATATAGAGGAGAAACATAAGATACAAACGCGCTATTTGCACACCAGAAACAAAGTAAACTATGCTAACACTCCCCCTCAAGTTAGGCGAGTGATGTTAAACATTCCCAACTTGTTCACAATCAGGTCAAAAGAATTTCCACTCAATCCTTTGGTGAGAATATAGGCAAGTTGCCCGTTAGAGGGCACAAAGGGAGTGCATATGATTCCTCTTTCAATATTCTCCTTGATAAAGTGTCGATCCACCTCGATGTGTTTTGTCCGGTCATGCTGAACTGGATTGTGCGCGATACTGATAGCTGACTTATTGTCACAATACAGACGAATGAGTCCTTCTTCCACAAGACCAAGGTCGCTAAATAAGGCCCGAAGCCATAAGCCTTCACAGACCCCATGAGCCATAACTCTAAACTCAGCCTCGACACTAGATCGTGCCACAACCTGTTGCTTCTTGCTCCTCCAAGTAACAAGGTTTCCTCCAACAAGAGAGCAATATCCAGAGGTGGATCGCCTATCGTCCACTGAGCCGGCCCAATCAGCATCAGTATAAGCTTCAATCTTTAGGTCAGTACTTGGGGAAAACAGGATTCCCCTTTCTGGTGAGGACTTGAGGTACCAAAGGATTCTGTGTGCCGCATCCACGTGCCGCGTCTTTGGAGTATGCATGTACTGACTCACAATACTTACCTCATAGGAGATATCCGGACGAGTATGAGACAGATATATCAGCCTCCCTACTAACCTTTGGAACCCTAAATTATCTTCGATCTCCACTCCATCATCACGCCCCAATCGATGATTAGCCTCAATCGGAGTATCAGCCGGTCTGCATCCGCTCATCCCCATCTTCTCAAGGAGATCTAATGTGTATTTCTGATGAGAGAGAAAGATTCCCTGCTTTGATCTTGCAACTTCAATTCCCAAAAAATACTTTAGTTTTCCAAGGTCCTTGACCTCAAATTCTCTGGCAAGCTTCTATTTCAGATTCTGAATTTTTTCATGATCATCACCAGTTATGACAATGTCGTCAACATACACAATGAGGACTGTGATTTTCCCAAGCCTACAATTGATGAACAACGTATGGTCAGCATTACTCTGAGAGTATCCAAACGACACCATCGCCTTGTGAAACCGGCCAAACCATGCTCTTGGAGACTGCTTCAGTCCGTATAGAGCCTTCAACAATCTACAAACTTTCCCTGAGGCACCAGCCGGAGTGAGACCCGGAGGAATAGACATATAGACCTCCTCCTCCAAGTCACCATGGAGAAAGACATTTTTCACATCAAGCTGCAGAAGGTCCCAATCTTTGCAAACAAGAATGGACACCAATACCCTGATGGTATTCATTTTAGCAACCAGAGCAAACGTCTCCTGATAATCAATGCCATGGGTTTGGGTATAACCCCTTGCAACCAACCGTGCCTTGCACCTTTCAACAATCCCTTGTGGATTCTGTTTCACAGAAAACACCCACTTGCACGCAACATGTTTTTTTCCATGGGGAAGAGAGACAAGATCCCATGTATGGTTCTTCTCCAGAGCCTTCATTTCCTCAACCATCGCATCACGCCATATAGGAACCTCAAGAGCCTGTTGCCATGACGCAGGTATAGAAGAAGTAGCAAGGGAGGAGACAAAGGCCTTGTAGGAGGTAGACAGAGAGTCATAAGAAACATAATTAGAAAGAGGATGGCGAGTACAAGACCGGATACCTTTTCGAAGGGCAATCGGTAACTTTGAGGGCCCTGAGTCAGGGTCCACTGACTGTTTTGGTATCATAGCAGGCTCCTGTGTGCTTGTCCCCTTTGTACGCCGAGTATATACCTGCAAGGTCGGGGGTGAAGGCATAGAGAAGGGATGATCCATGGAGACGGGAGGAGACATAGGAATAGAGGCCACCTCCACTGGAATAACAGGACTCACTTCCCCTGGTAGAAGCTCCCCCTGAAGTGAGGGATATGGAAGAGGTATGGACAAAGAAACAGAAGGCGTACCCGTGGTTGAGGAAGCGGACAAAGGGTAGTAAGATTCGGATTCACGGAAGGTAACATCCATGCTAACAAACACCTTTCTTGTAGGGGGTGAAAACACTTGTACCCCTTTTGCGTAGGAGAGTAGCCGATAAAAACACACTTAAGAGCCCGTGGATCAAGTTTGGAGGGACGAGGGTGATGGATGTGAACAAAGCACACACAACCAAACACCTTAGGAGGAAGGCGAGTAGTAGGAACACCAAGCGTGTCCAGGGGAGTAGAGTTCCCGAGAACACGAGTGGGCATACGATTGATGAGGTATGCAGCAGTAAGGACAGCATCTCCCCAATAGAATTTCGGAAGATGCATCGTGGACAATAGACACCGAGCAACCTCCAACAAATGACGATTTTTCCGCTCAGCAACGCCATTTTGTGATGGGGAATACGCACAGGTAGTCGGGTGTATGATGTCGTGATCAGCAAGGTATCGCTCAAAGTGTGAATCTATGTATTCACGACCATTGTCGTTACGAAGAATTTGAATTTTCGACTGAAATTGGGTAGAGATCATGACGTGAAATTTTCGGAAAACAGAGAACACATCACTTTTTCGATGCATCAGATATAACCATGTAGTGCGTGAGAAACAGTCAATAAATGTAACAAACCATGTACAACCGAAAATAGAAGGGGGGGGGGGTAGCAAGAGCCCCAGATATCAGTATGAACCACAACAAAAGGAATAGAACTGGGCAAAGATACATGCTTAAAAGAAGTACGATGATGTTTGTTGACACTACAAACATCACAAACAAAAGACTCAAAAACATCAGCAGACATTGCAGGAAATAATAACTTCAGAACAGAAAGAGAGGGATGTCCCAGGCGACAGTGCCCGGAGTACAGAGGATGAACAGTGCTGGAATGAAGAGCAAGGGCAGACGTATCAGCGCAGAGTCAAGCACGTAGAGGCCATTCACCATGCTACCAGAGCCAATCACCTTCCCCGTCGTCAGGTCCTGAAACACACAAGAAGACGGAAGAAAGGTCACAGAGCAGTGCATGGAGTTGGTTAAATGACTAATTAAAAGTAGATTACGAGTAAAGGACGGGATGTGAAGGACAGAGGATAAGGTGAGAGAGGAGCAGAGGATGGTTGCCTTCCCAGCAATAGGGGAAAGGGAACCATCGACAATGCTCACCTTATCACGCCCAGAGAGAGGAGTATAGGAAACAAAACCTGTAGAGGACCCGGTCATATGATCCGTAGCCCCGGAGTCAATGACCCAATGAGTGGAGGGAGAAGAGACGACAGAATGAGCACCTGACAGTCCCGTATGGCCGCAGTGGAATTCTCGGACTCCCACTGCGGCCATTCTGGAGATGTCCTATCGGGTTCCGTCATGTGGCCGGAGACATAGCCGAAGAGACGCCGACTTTTGAGCGCCAGGGTGATAGAACGGGACCACGAGAGATAATTGGATTCATCTAGCCGAATGGTAGTAATCTGAAAGGTATTGTGATCAGTGGTTCCACGGTAGAAGGCCGGTGAAGGACCACCAGAAAGAGCCGGAGTAACACCGGTAGAGAGAGAAGGAGAATCCGCTCCACTAGAGCCCATGGCACAGGAATAGAAATCCTGAGGGAAGGAGCAAACCAGAATAGAAATCCGGTTAGGGAGGGAAAAAACAAAAAATTAGGGCATCAAGAGGTATGTAGATCCATCCATTCAAGCATCACAAGGGCAGGTGGCGCCGGAGAAATCAAGAGCACTGTTCCGGCGCCATGAGAAGAGGGCGGAAGCGGAGGAGAGGAGGCGCTGCCGAGCGCTGGCTTGCGGGAGGTGCTGCGAGACCGGAGGCGAAGGCGAGCGAGGCGGGCGGAGCGGAGCCGGAGGCGAGCTGGACCGGTGCTATCGAGCCTGGAGACGGAGGCGCAGAAGGCGAGCGCGCGGGAGGCGAGCGCGCGGGAGGCGAGCGCGCGGGAGATCGGCGCTGTCGAGCGAGACCTGCGCTGTCGGGCCGAACGAACGTGGAAGAGGCGGGCGGGCTGTCGAGCGGAACGCGGAAAGAAATTTGGTCATGCCTCTGATACCATGCTGGTTAGTGGAAAAAGATGAATTGCATTAAGAGACCCCCTCTATATATAGAGGAGAAACATAAGATACAAACGTGTTATTTGCACACCTGAAACAAAGTAAACTATGCTAACAATATGGAAGAGGAGGGACACAGTTCTCAATGGACAACTCATCAACCGGAGAAGTGTGACGAATGAGAGGAGTGAGGAGGTGACAGAGTAAACTGCAGCAAAGGAAGATGAGGTGATGAAGTAGACTTCGACATGAGAAGAAGACATATTAGAAGAGAAAATACATGAGGTGGGGAGATGAGAAGAGTGAGAAACGACACGTCAGATAGAGTAACAGATGAGTGTGTGGTCCAGGGACCAGAAGACAAAGAAAGGATGAAAATCCTCAATCGTGATTTCACCCAAGATGCGAAGTCGACATGCAACATGGTCATAACATCGATAACCCTTGCTCTCTATACTGTATCCATAAAAAGCACACGAAATAGACTGAGCAGAGAACTTGTCGCGCTTACGTGGAGGGAGTAACACATAACACCGACATCCAAAAACACAAAGATGAGTGTAGCGTGTGGGTCGAGAGTACAGACACTCACCAGGACTCTGGCCCTGAAGGATAGTGGAAGGTTGCGAGTTAATAAGATAAACAACAGTGAAAACAAGCTCTACCCAAGAAATATGAGGAATATGGGAAGAGATGAGAAGGGTGTGAGTTGTCTCGATACTATTTCATACTTCCTTTCAGCGTGGTCATTCTGATCGTGAGCACCAGGACACGCAAGTTGAGGGAGAGTTTCGTGAGTAGCTAGCAGATCGTGAAAAGCATGAGAGAGGTACTCACCTCCTAAGTCAGAACGGAAAACACGTATGGAAGCAAAAAACTGAGTGCACATCATAGCAAAAAAATTAACATAAATCTGAAAGAATTCAGAACAAGAATGCATAAAGTACACTCAACAATACCGAGAATAATAATCAACAAAAAGAACGTAATATCGATATCCGCTTTTGGATACAAAAGGTGCGGAACCCCATACATCAGAATGAACTAGATCAAAATGATGCTTAGCCTTAGACTCATTGGACTGATATGTGAGTTGTAGCTGTTTACCAAGCTAACATCCCATACACGAGTGAGACCGATCAACAGACACGCGACCAAGGAAACCGTGACTGATGAGAGAAGCTTGACGTGAGCCACTTGGATGACCGTGACGGTGATGCCACTGAGTTAAGCCCACCAAAGGAAGACATAACGTAGAAGGCACCAGTGGTGAGATAGTGGATGGAAGATGAAGGCGATTAAGGATGTACACCCCGTTACAACGACAACCAGCTCCAAGGAGTGTCCTTGTCATACGATCCTTCAATCTGCACACAAACTCATTAAAAATGGCAAGGCAACCGTGAAATATGAGTTGGCTGGCGGATATAAGGTTCATGAATATCTTGGGTATATGGGAAACATCGAGAACATGAAAATGACTGGTATTATGGAGGCCAAGATTGGTGATGAGTATAATAATGCCATCATCTTCCTTGGTGCTAAGATCAGAAGAGACGGGCTGACAGGACAAGAGGTGGGTGACATCATAAGTCATGTGAAAAAAGGCTCCAGAGTCAGGCAACCAATCAGAAGGAGAGATACTTATAGGGGTGAAGACAACTGACTTAGAGACAGAGGTTTCAGAAGCATCCGATGAGAGCACAAAGGCAGATGAGCGAGGCAGTGAACCAGAGTAGGGGGAGAAAGAGCTGGCGGAGGAGCGCTTAATCTCTTTCCGTTATCAAGGGAGCAGGGAGGATAGACTCGGGTAAGTAGAGCCAAAGACCGAAAGCAGAGCGAACTTAGAGCCCGAGTCGTTTGTAGAAGCATAACGCACAGATCACGAGTCGTCGACGAAAGCAGAGCGCACGACGGAGCAGACACTGTGGGAGGCGCGACACGTGGAAGACGTCATGCACAGGATCGACAGCCACAGAAGTAGAATCGAGAGGCGAAAACGATAAACACTTCCGAAAACCCTAATGCTCTGACACCATGATAGGAAAAAGATTGAAATATATGATTCACATTAACAAAATTGATAAAATGATTTGTAAGTATTGCAAAGTCATACTAGGAGAAAGTTTGATAATACAACATAAGTTAGTGGTGTTAGACGTATAAATTAAATATAATAAATTTAAGACAAGAACAAAAATATTGTCAAAAATTCAGTGGTGGAACTTGAAGATGAAAAAACAGATTACTTTCAAGACAATAGTTATGGAACGACTAGTTGTTGATCTAATATCTCATGAGAAGTGATATCTTCACATTTAAGGATAAGTGGAAAAACGTACTTGGAGTATCAAAATGTACTACACCCCCAAATAAAGAATTTTGTGGTGAAAAGAGTAAGTACAAGACAAAGTAAGGGCAAAGTAGGTCAGCTATAAATCACTCTATCCTTGTAGGAATGATAAAAACTTAGCAATGTATAAAGTCGCCAAAAAGATAAATATACATTAAGTATAGCAAGAAGTTAAGCTTATGAAGAATTTTATAAACGATTAGATACAAAAGATGCAGAGCATGACATATATAAAATTGCTCGAGCTAGAGAAAGGAAGACAAGAGATTTAAGCCAAGTAAAATACATAAAGGATGAAACAAATATAGGTTTTACGAATGATGCAGATATTAAAAAGCAATGAAAAAGGTACTTTTATCAATTCTATAAAAAAACTAAAAATAATGAATTGAACTTTGAAGTGTTAAGTAAATCAGAGGAGTATAAGAATATAACGTTTTATTGTAAAATTCAAGTATCATATGTAAATGATGCTCTAAAAAAGATGAAAAATGGAATGACAGTTGGGCCAAACGATCTACCCATCGAAATATAAAAATGTCTCGGGAATAAAAAAAATTTGTGGTTTACGTGTTTTTTCAATAAAATACTGAAATCGAAGATGATGTCAGACCAATAAAGAGAAAATATATTGATATCTTTGTATAAGAACAAAGAAGATATACAAAATCGTGTTAATTACAGAGGAATTAAATTGATGAGTCATATCATGAAACTATGAGAACAAGTAATAGAAAGAAGAGTAAGACCGAAGACTAAGCTCTCGTAAAATCAATTTGGATTCATACCATGGAAGATATATATCTCTTGAGAAGACTCATTGACAACTTGTTATGTGTTATGGTCCTCCGTCAGTTATCTTTTTATCTCGTCGTGTGTATTGAGTCATAGTTATTAGACTCGTTGTAATGTTTTAGTGTTTTAATATTTTATACATCTTATGTAATTAAA
This sequence comes from Platanthera zijinensis, assembly GCA_039513925.1. Taxonomy (NCBI): domain Eukaryota; kingdom Viridiplantae; phylum Streptophyta; class Magnoliopsida; order Asparagales; family Orchidaceae; genus Platanthera; species Platanthera zijinensis. The sequence continues at coordinate 11,347,949 of CM077083.1, forward strand.
GGTATGTCACCCGGGTTCCTATAAATAGACCTTTCTCATGTATTTGGTTTTTAAGCAATGAATAAATGGAGTTCTCTTTATCTCTCTAAAATTCCTCTCCCTCTCTCTAAGTTCTTCTCTCCTTCCTCCACCCTTTAAGTTTTCTTCCTCTCTCATCTCCTCTTCCACCATTCTAGGGCTTGCCCCTTGTATCTCCGCCCCCCAACAACCCTTCAACGAAGCAAGCCCATACCAACTTGATATCAGAGGCTCTTTCCTCTCCTCCTTCCGCCTACGTCGTCCCTCCGCAGTAGATTCCCCGTCGACTCAAGCAACCCTCCTTACCCGTCGACCCAAGCTCCCGCTGCTTCCATGATTTTTTCGCCAACCAGAGCCGCCGGCTCAAGCAACTCTCCTCGCCCGTCGACACCGCATCCAGCCGCAACCTTCTCGCTCGCCCAGTCCGCAAGCTGCTGACGTCGGGTCACCGTCGTCGCCTGGAACCCGAAAGAGAATTTCGCTTCTGCCTCTGCTGTCTTGTTGCCGCCTTCGCCTGCACGCCGAACGCGCATCTCGCTTCTCGTCGAGTCCAGCGCCACTCCCTCTCTGTTATCGAGCCGCCCATACCCCGTCATTTGGAGCGTCGAGCCTTTCAAGTCCCGAGCCGCAACTTTGGGGAATTGTGCAGCCCCCTCCCAACATGATTCCTTGGGCTATTGTTTTTAATGAATTCCTTGTGAATTAATTAATTCCCCTTGAATTACTTAATTCTCCTTGAATTAATTATTTCTTCAATTAATCATGATGAACATTAATCTTAGTGCCGCGGATGCGGCCATCTTCCACTCGATGCTGCTGAAGTGGTCGACATCATTTTGGGACTCCATGTCTCGCTTCGACTCCAAGCTTGACCAATTAGAGAGGTCAGGCTACTTTGACGTTACGTCATCGGCTGTTCTGCCTCCTTCGCCACCGACCCCTACCTTGTCGGTCCCGCACTCCCAGCCCGCACAGCTTGTGCCGCCTCCGCCGTCCTCGCGGTCGCCGTCGCCCCCGTCCTCGTGGTCGCCGTTGCCACCGTTGCCGCCGCCATCGTCGCCACCGCCGCCGTTGCCGCCGCCACTGCCTCCGTTGCCGCCGCCACCGCCGCCACCGCCACCACAGCCACAGTCCTCGCCGCCACAGCCACAGTCCTCGCCGCCACCGCCGCCTCCATCGCTATCGTCACCGCCATAACCGCCACCATCGCCGTCGTCACCGTCTCGGTCTGCTCTTGCTCCGTCGGCCCCTGCTTTGTCGCCACCATCGTCCGTCGCGCTGCCTTTTCATCCGGTACGGGCCCTGGTGACCCCGTCGGATCCCTTCCTGCTGCCGGTCGTCGCTCCTCTACCATCCCTACTGTTGCTACTCATCACCACTCCACCAGACCAGCCAAACCCATTGCTTCAGCCGATTTTCTTTTCGACGGCGCCACTTCTACACCTTATTGCCCATTCCACCGCGATACGCTATAAGGCCCTATTTTGGCTCGAGATCAAGGAGCCAGAGAATCCACACATCCTACTGGAGTTTGAGCTTGAGAACAAGCTCAAATTGAAAGACGGGTGGAGTGTTATGTGCTATGGTCCTCCGTCAGTTATCTTATTATCTCGTAGTGTATATTGAGTCATAGTTATTAGACTCGTCATAATGTTTTAGTGTTTTAATATTTTATACATCTTATGTAATTACGGGTATGTCATCCGGGGTCTTATAAATAGACCTTTCTCATGTATTTGGTTTTTAAGCAATGAAGAAATGAAGTTCTCTTTATCTCTCTAAAATTCCTCTCCCTCTCTCTCTAAGTTCTTCTCTCCTTCCTCCACCCTCTAGGGTTTCTTCCTCTCTCATCTCCTCCACCATTCTAGGGCTTGCCCCTTGTATCTCCCCCCCCAACAACCCTTCAACGAAGCAAGCCCATAACACAACTACCGGAAAAAAAACAAGATTTGCATATGCTGTTCATGGATCTTGAGATGGCTTATGATAGAGTTAGAGATCTTTTGGAGTCTTAGAAAAGAAAAGTGTAAATGTATCATACATTGACATAATCAAAGATATGCATACAAATTCAGGGACAAGGGTGAGGACATTTGGAGGATTAACACAGGAATTCCCTATCACTGTTGGCTTACTTCAAGGTTCAGTTTTAGGCCCTTATCTTAGATGGGCTCACCAGACATATCCAACAAGCAATACTTTAGTGTTTATTGTTTGTGTACGATATCGTTTTGGTCGATGAGACACGCAAGGTTGTAAATACAAAACTTCAATCTTGGCGAGATACTTTAGAATGGAAAGATTTTAAGTTGAGTAGGGGAAAGACAGGGTATATAGAGCTTAAATTTAGCAGTGCAAGAAGGCCGGATGACTTCGTTATTAAGTTGGGTGATCAAGATATTTCCCATAGTGAGTGTTTTAAATATCTTTGATCGATAGTTCAAAAAGATGGAGGTATTAATAAAGATGTGACACAGAGAATCCAAGCGAGTTGGTTGAAGTGGAGAGGCGCGTTCGAGATCTTATGTAATCGTAAAGTACCTTTAAAACTTAAGGGCAAGTTTTACCGTACTGCAATTAGACCAGTGATGTTTTATAGTTCTGCGTGTTGGGCAGTGAATTGTGTATTTGAGCAAAAAATGGGAGTTGCGGAGATGAGAATGCTTAGGGGATGTGTGGAAACACGAGACTGCATAAAATTTGGAATGAATGTATCAGGGATAAGACAAAAGTAACAACAATTGCAGAGAAGATGCGAGAAGCTCGACTAAGATAGTTTGGACACGTACAAAGGAGACCATTAGAGACACCTGTTAGGCGTTGTGGGAGTCTAGTCACTAGGCATGTTAAACGAGGGAGGGGTAGACCAAAAAAGACTTGGAATGACATTATAAGGAAATACATGAGGTACTTAGGCATTAGTGAGATTATGACAAAAGATAGGGCACAATGGTGACAAAGGATCCATAGAGTTGACCCCGCTATAGTGGGATAAATGCTTGAGTGTTGTTGTTGTATATTATTCACATTAGCAATAATGTATATGTATGCATGTACAAGAGAGGGTACTTACAACACCCAAGATGTGCCTAAGCTAAGTCTACCATAAGAATGTACGGTATATCTAACACTACTGTCTTCAGAAGTATTTGTTTTGTCCATCATTTTGTCCCTCCAGTGGGCAAACTATCCTCACGCACCACCAAAGATATGTTTGTTGCACACTCTCGCATGTAATGGGTTGTGTGCCACTCTCCTACTGATTTTAAAACTATAATTTCCGTTGATGTCACCATCCTCAAGGTTCAACCCTTCTATTCCTCTACTTCTGATACCATACCAAATGTTATCCCGCGTCCCAACATCACCATCACCAACTCTCCACAATCCTTGCTACCACCATCTCCTTCTCCACCCCTCCTCTCACCGTATACACTCGTCGTTTTTGTTCGAATGCCCTTGGACATCTGACCCTACTGATGACGCTTCGTGGACATCCATCTGCGCAAGCTATAACTTCTATCCACGATGATGTCCCATCTACAACTCACCCTCTATCTCGTTATGTCTCCTTTCACCGCTTATCTTTATACTTCATTGGTTTGCGACTTCCTTGTCCTATATTTACACCCCCTCTTCTGTGCAAGAGGCTCTCTAGTATCTGGGGTGGCGGGCCATGATGGATGATGAAATGACTGCCCTCCAAGCCAATTAGACATGACACCTTACCCTCTTCCTTCTGGTCAATATCGTGTGGGCTGTAAACATGCCTTCACTATTAAGCACCGTCCTGATGGGATTGTTGAGCACCTCAAAGCCCCTCTTGTGGCTCGTGGTTTCACTCAATAATATGACCCTCACTATGAAGAAACGTTCTCTTAGTCATTAAGCTGAATATGGTACAAATCTTGATCTCCTTGGCCGTCCATCGTCATTAGCAATTGCATCAACTTGATATCAAGAATGCATTCCTTAATGATGTTCTATCAGAGATTGTCTACTTGTAGCAACTTCCTCGTTATGAATCAACGGGGAAGTCTCTTATCTGCTATCTCAAAAAATCTATTTATAGCTGTTGAGAGAAGCCAAAACTTGTATGTATTGCTTATGTAAGTAAATACAAGGAGAGAATACAATTATATAGGAGATGAGAAGAGAGGAAAAATCCTATACAAGATGTGGGACTAAAGAAGAGAGAATACTTGGGCCTTTATGGGCCTTTATACATGGGCTTTTCTAATACTCCCCCGCAAGCTGGAGCGTACAAATCGTATGCACCAAGCTTGGACAGGCATTGATAGAAGAGGGTACTTGACAAGGCCTTTGTGAGGACATCCGCAACTTGTTCAGTACCAGGAACATGTCTGAGGTCGATCTTCTTTAGCTGAACCTTTTCCCGGATAAAATGACAGTCGACTTCAATATGTTTAGTTCTCTCGTGAAAGACTGGGTTCTTGGCAATGTGTATAGCAGCTTGACTGTCACAGAGGAGAAGAGCCGGTGAAGGAAGCTTTACACCCAGATCGCTGAGAAGGCTTTCAAGCCACGTTAGTTCCGACACCACTGATGCCATCGCCCGATATTCTGCCTCAGCTGATGATCGAGCAACGACCGCTTGTTTCTTGCTCCGCCAGGTAATCAGATGTCCTCCAAAGTACGTGCAGAAGCCACTGGTGGACCTTCGATCATCGAGGGACCCAGCATAGTCAGCATCAGAGTATGCTACCAGAGTAGGAGTGGAAGAAGAGACTTTGTACACCAGTCCTTGTCCAGGAGCCGTTTTGAGGTATCTGAGAATACGTTCAACCGCCTGAAGATGAGAGCTTCTGGGGGAATGCATATATCGACTGACGATACCAACAGCGAAGGAGATATCTGGTCTGGTTACTGTGAGGTATATCAATTTTCCAACTATGCGACGGTAATATTCTGGATTTTCCAGTAGGATATCTGAGTCAGAGGCCTGCGCGCATAACTTGTGATTGACATCCATTGGGGTGTCAATTGACTTACAGCCTGAGTAACCCGCATCATGAAGAAGGTCAGTACAGTACTTTCGTTGAGAAAGGATCAAACCATCTGGCCGTCTGGCGACTTCTAGGCCCAAGAAGTACCGAAGGGGCCCCAAATCTTTTGTTTGAAAAACGGTGCTCAGATGACGTTTGACTGCCAGTATTCCATTCGAGTCGTTCCCAGTAATAATGATGTCGTCCACATAGACTAGCAGAAGGACGGTCCCGGTAGATCGGTGACGAGTGAAGAGCGAGAAGTCGGCTAAGCTTCGAGTAAAACCAATCTCCCGGAGGGCCTTACTGAACTTGTCAAACCATGCCCGGGGGGACTGTTTGAGACCATAAAGAGCCTTTCGAAGATGGCAGACTTGAGACTCCCCCGTGGTCTCAAACCCGGGAGGTTGTTGCATATACACAGTTTCCTGGAGATCACCGTTCAGAAACGCATTTTTGACATCCAGTTGGAGTAGGGGCCACTGGCGATGTACCGCAACAGAGAGGAGAACCCGAACTGTATTGAGTTTGGCCACCGGGGAAAAAGTCTCTTCGTAGTCGAGCCCCTGCTGCTGGGTGAAGCCACGAGCCACAAGGCAGGCCTTTAGGCGGTCAATAGTGCCATCAGCAGCATGTTTAATAACAAAGACCCATTTACACCCAACGAGTTTCTGACCGGGAGGAAGAGGGACGAGAGTCCAGGTCTGGTTAGTCCAGAGAGCAGCCATTTCCTCCTCCATGACAGCCCGCTAGCCAGGATGTTCGAGCGCCTCCTGCACAGAATTAGGAACAGAAACCGAGGAAAGAGAAGTAGCAAAAGCGTGAAGATGGGGAGATAGGCGATGTAGAGAGACGTAGTGAGCCAGAGGATGAGCGGTGGATGTCTGTACCTGATCTGCCGGGCGCGGAGTAACCATGGTTGAGGCGGACTGCAGTGGGGCCATAGAGCAACGGGGGCGACGAGTATAGACCCGGATGATGGGTGGTGCGGGGGGGGGGGACAGGAGGTAGAGCTGGTGGAACCGGTAGCAGCGGCGTTGTAACGGGGAGAACTGGTCGTGGGATGGATGGAGATAAAGGAGCCGAAGGGATATGAATAGTGAGAGAATCCAAAAAAAATGGTTGAGTCTCGCGGAAGGTGACATCCGCAGAGACGGAGAGCTTCCGAGTGACGGGAGAATAACAGAGATACCCCTTCTGAGTACGGGAATATCCCACGAATATGTGTTTAGCCGCCCGGGGATCCAATTTGTCCGAGGGTGGGCCCAGATGGTGGACGTAACAAGTGCTACCAAAGATACGGGGCGGAAGAGGGAAAGTCGGAGTCGAGGGAAACAACAGGCTGAACGGAGTAGCATAGTGGAGGACGGAGGAAGGGAGACGGTTGATGAGAAAACAAGCCGTGGAGACCGCAAAGTTCCAGTAATGCTTGGGCACATGCATTTGAAGCATGAGGGAGCGAGTCACATCAAGTAAGTGGCGGTTTTTACGTTCGACAACGCCGTTTTGTTGAGGCGTGTAGGCACAAAAGGTTTGGTGGATAATCCCGAACTCAGAGCAGATAGTAGCGAAGTCGTGGCCAGTGTACTCACGAGCATTATCAGTGCACACAGTTTTGATAGTTGTGTGAAATTGGGTACGAGTTTCAACGACAAAGGCTCGAAAAATGCGAGGAAGCTCGGAGCGATCACGAAGTAAGTACAACCACGTCATGCGAGAATAATCATCAATGAAAGTAATAAAATACCGGAAACCAGAAATACTAGTAGTTTTATGTGGTCCCCATACATCAGAATGCAATAAATCAAACGGAGCAGAGCTCCGGGTACAATGAGCATGATAAGATGAACGCGGCTGCTTGCCGAGGATACAAGACTCACACTGAAACGGATGGAGAGAGATATCAGGGAGAGCCCGCTGGAGAACAGGTAGAGGAGCGTGGCCAAGAAGACGATGCCACTCGGTGGAGGAGACGGAGGAGACGGAGGAGAGGATGGTAGGAGGTGTGTCGAGAAGGTAGAGCCCGTTCCGTAATCCGCCTTTACCAATGGTAGTCCGCGTCCTGCGATCCTGTATGACAAAAGAAGAGGAAGTGAATATGACAGAGCAATCCAGATCAGCAGTAAGGCGACCAACAGAAAGTAAATTGAAGGGGGAACTCGGAACATGAAGAGCCGAGCGGAGAGGAAACGACGGGCTGAGAGAGATGTCCGTCGATCCGGAGACGGGAACAAGGGCCCCATTAGCCACGGTGATAGACCGCGGATGAGGAGAGTCTGAGTATGTGGCAGGCCGCTGTGACGTAATGTGATGAGTGGCACCAGAGTCCATGATCCAGGACGGACCGGTGGAGAGACAAGCCGTACCTGCTTGGGAGACGAAGGTGGAGGCCAGGGAAGCAGGAGGCGGGTTGAGCAGTCCCTGGAGGTGCTGGAGCTGGAGGCGGACAGCTTCAAGGTCCGGAGAGGCAGGAGAGGAGGCATCTGCGGCCACCGAAGCCGTTGGTCGAGGAGGATATCCATTCTTGCTGTAACAGGTCGCTTCAAGGTGTCCGTCCTTGCCGCAGTAGGAACACTTCGGCCGCCCCCTGCCACCACGCCCGCGGCCCCGAGAGCCGGAGCGGCCACCACGAGCAGCGGGAGGCAAGGGAAGCAGGGGCGGAGGGGCCTGCTGAAGAAGGGCCGAGGAAGTCGGCGCAGGAGCATCCAGAGGAGGCGTCACGCGGAGGAGCATGAAACAGATCTCAGAAAGGGATGGAACGGTGGGAGATGCCAGAACCTGAGTCCGGATAGTCTGAAGGTGAGGCGGAAGACGAGCCATCATAATAGCAATGCAAACCGCCTCCTTCTGAGCGCGTTGGGCAGCATGATCACTGGTAGAAGGCTGGTGCAGTATCCAGGCCTCGACCAAAGTCTTAGCCCGAGCGACAAACGACGTCATGTCCGGGGCGCCACCGGCGTCGAGAGCAACGAGATCGGTGAGGATGTCGTAGAGGTGCTGAAGGCTGTCCTTGCCGGAATAGAGTGAGTGCAGCTCATCCCATATAGACTTGGCCGTCTCGTGATACATGGCCATCTGATACGGCTCACCATCCAAGGAGTTGAGGAGCCAAGTCTGCACACGACCGTCGTTGCGGAGCCAATCGTCCGTAGGGGGGGCCGGAGGAGCCTGGGTGAGGTAAGACAGGAGACCCTTGGCCTGGAGAACCCGGCGCACAGAATGCGCCCAAGGGAGAAAATTTTTCTTCCCGGAGAGAGAGATGGTAGTGATGCGTAATTCATCGCGCAGGTCGGTAGGACAAGTCGGGCGGTCTGCGGGCGGACTAGCCGCCTGGCCGGTGGAGTCAACAGAAGAGCCCATAGCCCTGGAAGACAAGCCGCACCGACTTGGAAGGAGGCCGCAGCGAAAAGGAAGGAGGCCGCCGCGAAGAGGAAGGAGGCCGCAGCGACCAGGCAGGGGTCCGCTGGAGAGACAGGCCGCAGAGACGGGAGGAGACCGCGGCGACTAGGATCAAGCCGCAGCGACGAATCAGCGAGCAGAAATGGCCGGGAGAAAGAACCCGCACGGTCACGATGCGAACACCAGCGGCCAGACAGGCCACGACCAGAGCGGGTAAGAAGCAGACCGCACGGTCTGGAGGCCGCGAGAAGGCGGCGAACAAAAGAAACGAGACCGCGAGTTAACAAACTCGAGCGGATAGGAGAGAGAGAAGCCGCGAGTTGACGAACTCGAGCGGGAGAGAAAAAAGAGACCGCGAGTTAACAAACTCGAGCGGATAGGAGAGAGACCGCGCCGATAGAGCAGGAGACCGTGCGAGACGCACGAGAGGTGGGGTCCACGGGATAGGGGAGAAAAAACTATAAAAGGGGGGGGGGGGGAAGAGGAGATATCCTGGATCCACGGAGAGAGGCAGCGGACTGTCCGCTGAGGCCGCGGACAGTTAGCGAGGAGCGGCGGATAGAAGACAGTTAGCTGACTGTCCGCTGAGACCGCGAGAAGGAAACCGCAAGGAGGCAGACCGCAGGAGACCGCAGGAGACTGCTGGAAGGCGGCGGGTAGATGCGGTTTAACAAGAGCACAGGACGGTTAGAGGATGGAACCTGCCTCTGATACCATGTTGAGAGAAGCCAAAACTTGTATGTATTGCTTATGTAAGTAAATACAAGGAGAGAATACAATTATATAGGAGATGAGAAGAGAGGAAAAATCCTATACAAGATGTGGGACTAAAGAAGAGAGAATACTTGGGCCTTTATGGGCCTTTATACATGGGCTTTTCTAATAATAGCTTCAAGCAGTCCCCTCACATTTGGTTGGACAAGTCCAGTCAGGTCATTTGAGACTATAGCTTCCTTTGTAGCTCAATGGACTTCTCCTTTTTTACTCGTCGTCGCTTAACAGACTCGATAATACTTCTTGTGTATGTTGACGATATTATTATTAATGGCGATGATCTGAATGACATATTTATGATCAAGAAGAATTTGACCTTACATTTTCAGACCAAATATTTAGGTCGAGTTCGATAATTCTTGGGTATTGAGATAAACCCAATGAGCTCATTTTGTCTCCTTGAAAGTACTATCTCGATCTTCGTCACGAACTCAAATTGCGAGCCTGCTAACACACCAATATATGTCAATCACAAGCTTTGTGCTCACGCATCCGACTCTTTTCTGCTTTTCCCTAATTCAGAGTATCGTCTTCTTGTTGGTAAACATATCTATCTGACTGTCATAAGGCTTGATATCTCATTTATTGTTGGTGTGGTTAGCCGCATCACACTTGCTCCTCGGATATCCCACCTCCAAGATGTCAAGTGAATCCTCCGGTATCTGAAAAATACTCCAGGATAAGGGCTTGTGTATATACTCTCCTTATCCCTAGATGTCGTTGTCCTGCGAGTGATTATTGTTCATATTTTTGAGAACACCTGGTCACTTGGCGGAGAAAGAAGCTGACGACAGTGGGACACTCCTTTGCAGAGACTAAGTATTGTTCTATGATGTCTGCTGTTTCTGAGCTTACGTGGCTAGAAAGTTTTCTTACTGGAAAAAGTTAAACTTCACAAACTTGATCCGCGACATATACCTGTTGCCGAGCAAATCTTTGATATCCTCACTAAGGCCTTACTGCGCCCCTTATATCATTCGTTCGTTTCCAAGCTTGGGGCCTACAATCTATGTGCCCTAACTTGTGGGAGTGTAAAAGAACAGTTAGAAGAATCTGTGAAGACCCAAAGAAAGGCCCATTAGGATCCTCTCCCTCTCTAAGTTTTAGTCTCACATCTTAGATTGAGATTTCTTTTCATCTCTCTCTTCCTATATTAATGTACAAACACTTGTATTCATGTTTCTTGGATAAATTAATAAAATTTTCAATTTATTTCTCAATATTTTGGTGTTTCTCTTCATGGTATCAGAGCAAGGAATCGAGTCCTTTGGGCTGTCCTGTTTTCTCATCTGGGCAGTTAGGTTTTATCCAATCGCATTCCTCTGCTTTGGCTTCTTGCTCCTTTCCTTGTGCGGTTAGAAAATTTCTAACCGCTGATTTCCCTTCTTTCTCTGGAGTTTTTGAACCTCCTCCCTCCACTCTCCTCTATCTTCTATACTATTTCTTTGGGGCCCACTCTAATTGCAAGCCGCATGCCCTTGCCGCCACTCTTTCGACCTCTGCTCCCTGCTGCACTGTGCCTCTACTTTTAGTCGCCCCTGACGACAATCTTGTCCGCAGTCTACTATCGTTGCTTCCGTCGCAGTTAATCGTTGCTTTCGTGTTGCTGCTTCTAGTTGCTGATTCAAGGCACTGCTAGCCGCTTCTTCCTTGCCACCGCTAACCGCAGTTCTCTTCACCGCCCCAGCTTCTGTCTAGCCGCAAGTCAGGCCGCCTCAACTTTCCTTGTCTTGCCGCCGCATATTTCCTATCTTGTCACAGATCTCTTGCCAAACCGTGAATCTCCCTGTCTTGCCGCCGCAGATCTCCTGTCTTGCCGCTGCAGATCTCCTGTCTTGTCGCCTCAGCTCTCCTTTTCTTGCCTCCGCAGAACTCCTGTGTTGTCGCAGATCTCCTGTCTTGCCGCCAGGCTTCTCTTGTCTTGCCGCAGTTCTTCTTGCCAAGCCGCCGCCACAGCTCGTGTCTAGCCTCAAGTTTCAGCTCTTTTGGCCTTCAGTGTTTAGCTTTGTCTAGCCACAAGTTTGTCCTGTCTGGCCGCTAGTGTCTAGCCCTCTGTCCGCACCATGGCGTCCACTAATGCGCCTTCCCTTCTCGCTCGTGCGGCTATTCCAGTTCCTGAGGTCCGGGATGAGCTATGGATTACCACTATTTGTCTTAGTTGGAAGAAAAATTTTGTTGAGTGGATGCATTTCGCCCGTCAGGTTCTTCAAACTAAGGGTCTTTGTCATCATTTAACGAAGGACATCCCTTCTGCTCCCACTGACGACTGGCTTTGTGATGATGGTCCTGTCCAGACATGGCTCCTTATCCTCCCTGAACGGTGAACACTATCATATGATCATGTATCATGAGACGGCAAAGGCAATGTGGGATGAACTCCTTTCCCTTTATTCCGACAAGGACAATCTCAACATCTGTTTGACATCATCACGGATCTTCAATCTATCGATTCAGGAGGTGCTGACGACTTAACCTCCGTTGCTGCGATCCAACACTTTGGTTGAGGCATGAATTCGACATCGACCTCCTTACTACTAATCTTGCTGCACAACATGCTCAAAAAGAAGTGTTGGTATTGCCATGATGATGACTCATGTTCCGCCTCATCTTCACAGTGTTCGGACCAAAATACCCTCTTCGTCCAATATTCCCCCACTCTCCGATGTTTGTTAAATGTTATTAAAGGTGACACCACCTCTAGATGATCCCGAACCTCCCTCTCCGGCCCTTCTCCAGCACTCAGTGGTCTCTCACCCCATCCTCCACCTACCCGAGGAGGTCGCAACGGCTACCGAGGGAGGGGTCGCACCAGCCGACCTAAATTCAAGTGTACTCACTGTGGTAGGGATGAACATCTTGAGACAACTTGCTATCGTAAACATGGTCTGCCTCCTCCACCTAATGTCGTCGTTGCTGTTGGCACATCTTTTGCCACTCGCGCCGATTCTCCAGCATCTCCAAGGGTTACTGACGCAGGACGAATCTATAGGTAGCGGATGTAACGTTGCCTTAATCCTACATGCAATGCAAAGTCCGACAGATAATTCAAATTAAGCATTAAATAATGTAATCACACGTGTATGGTTGTGACAAAAGCAAAAATAATTCATTATAGCAAGCGAGCTAGATTTTTCTCCGCTTGGACGGCCAAAACAAGAGCACGCGGCGAATAGATCCTGCAAATCACAATAATAATAAACCCTCACAATATATTATATCCAAGTAAATATGATTTCCAATCCAATAAATAAATGTTGAAAAATAATAGCCCAATACAACAAAAACTCACCAAGTAGTGAGATGACCAAGGCAATGAAGATTTCAGATCCGGATGCATTTTGACGGCGATCCAATGTGAACCGGAGGCAGGAAAACAGCATAGGTGGCTGTCCTTAGCGACAGAAGGCGGAATCAGGCCGAAAATGAGTAGTTCCGGCCACATAGGGGTGGATTCGGGCGAGGGAGGATAGATCAGATGATTTGAGAGGGGATCCGAGCTAGTGAATGAGGGACAAGTAGAGGAATTGGTGGATCCGGGCTGAAACAGTCTAGATCTGGACTGATCTGGAAGGGAGGGCTGTGTGGGTGGCTCCACATGGTGCGAGAGGGCTGGCAGAAAGAGGGAACTGGGGTTTTGATGGGAGGCTGCTTTAGGGGTAAGAGGGAGGGGTGACAGTAGCTTTGGAGTGTGGAGGAGTGGCCGACGGTGGGCTATAGAGGTGCTTGGAGGGGCGGCGGCTGTTGGGTGGAGGATTAGAGAGGGGATCGGAGATAGGTTTGCTGAGGGGGTTCAGTTGATGCGGGGGAATGGAACTAGCGAGGTGGCAGTTGTTGGAGGGGTTAGGGACCCCAGAATAGGGTTTAGAAGAGGTGGAAAAGGTGTTTGGGGTTAGGGAATATCTTGGGAAGGAAACACACCTAGGAGTCGTCACTTAGGGTTCCACAGAGTCGGCGCCGTGGGAGGATCACAGGATTCCGGAAATACACTCTACAAAACGCGCATCCGGACGCATCCGCGGAGTCGGATCATCGATTCGGGCACGTCATATATTGTAAGTCGCCAATCATCCTCAAACGGGCCCAAAACTCATCTTCCGCTGTAGGTCCATGTCTCCGCTCCACATCATTCTCCCCGGCTTGAAAGAATGCATCTCCCGATGAATAGGGGTCGGAATTCTCTCGATGTATGCCAGGTAAGATTCGATGAGGTCCACCAGAAGTCTCCAAATGTCATCGCTGAGAAAGTATCCTCGCCAATCAAATCCTTCGGGCTGAAAAGCTTCTATCTCCGATGAATGGAGACCGTCGTACTGAAGTTGAAGTCCAGGGATGAATCGATCAAGCTCTGCTAGTAGTATCCAGGTGTCATCGACGTCTGTAGTAGGAACATACAAATGGAAGCTGGTCTCCGGATGCTCTTAACACTCAATTCATGAGTGCTAGATCCCAGTGCGATCGACGGTGCCGTAGGTGGAACTAAAGAAGACGAGTACCCAAGTGGGTGGGTGTCAGAAATGGGTGAACTGTGTTGGCTACCAGTCGTGGGTGGACTATGAAGGTGGTAAGGCAACAAAAGTGGAGGTATGGGCGGATGGGAGTTGCCACTGCTTGGGTCCACATACTCGCGAGGCTCGTAGTATAGCGTCAGATCTTCAACATTAAATATTAGGTGGATACCCATACTTGCAGGGATATCATGATCATAGATGTTTGTTTCGATCCGTCTCATGATTATATATGGATCAATTCGCCCAATGCTCAAACTTTTATTAGGCCTCACACGGAGGCTCAAAACGCGGATTCTCACCATCACCTGCTCACCTTCAAGAATTACCTGCCCTTTCTAATGAACATCCACATGCGATTTATAGAATTTATTACCAATATTTATTTTCTGTCGGACCGACTCATGACCCACATGCAAATGATGAACAAACAACTCAACAAACACATGTAAGTGGTGAAGGAACGACTCAATAGACACACACAAAAGATGTAAATGAAACACGACAGATACAACACACTCTCTATGAGGGAGTCTGACAATGAACTGGACATCTATAAAAGGAGGTAGCTTATCAGGAGGATCTCTCGGTGGAGTGTAGAAAAACTCTTCCAGTGTGTGACAAGTGTTCTGGTGACCGTGTGAAACATCTACACTTAAATACGAGCTCGTAAAGAACTAGATGTCTTTCATGGAATGTGACACATTAGGGTGCTCACCAGAAGGTACAAATGAAAAGTTATCGCGAATGCGACGATCACCTGAGTGAAAATCATGTACACCGACTAGAAGACGTGACTCTATAGTGTGGTTAGTGTCCCCAAAATTAAAGAACTGGTCTGGTGGGTCAGCAGGTGGTGCGTCTCAAAATTCATCGAGAGTGCGATGTGTCACAGGATATGATCCCAAAATGTCCGGGGTATGCTCATGTTAACTCGAGGAAGGCCCTAAATGCTTGATGCTCCACACAATATCCATCCTCTGGGGTGAGGCCAGAGACGATAATGGAAGAGGCGTCAATAAATCGATACTCATACATGAGTGACTCACCTAAGTCTTATCCTCACCAGGATGTGACAGATCATCAGGAGGCTCAACATGAGGCTCGTCATCGAACAGGATGTCACTAGGGTTAAGTTCCTCCAGATGAGTACCATCGTAAGGGGTAGTGTACTCGTGAATGGGTGACATAGCCACTACAAGCTCAACCCCAGGATCTGGGCTCTCGGTCGTGATATGATTCAGAGCAATGACAAGGGGATAGGGACATAGACCAACTCTCAAGAATGGGTCTGTCAGCGCGGTGTCAAGAAATTAGTCTAGGGTAGGGGTACTAAGTAATCCAGGACATGATAGAAGAGGGGTGCAGGGGAGGGACACAACGCTATAGATCCAATAGGTCGCTCAGACTTACTTTCAGTCGGGGTCACAAGAGACCGGTCAAAAACATGTGACAGACCACTCATCAGAATATGTACCTCATTGGGTTGAGACAAATCCATATCAGGTGTCATTTCGATTATGTCTGACGGAACAATGGTAGAAAAAGTGGTGAACTCGGTGTTGGAGAGACTCATATTGTAGAGGTCAAGGTGAGAATCCAATCGACCAGCTCCTGCGGATCTTAAATATTATTCATAACGAAGGGCGAGCTGATATGTTTGCTCGAGGGTTTTCAAGCTGTGATAAGCCAACTCAGTACGTATGTCAAATCTAAGTCCAGATTGAAATCGGGAAATGGTTATGGCTGACTCCTCTCGGATATCACTCCTCAATACTAACTCCTCAAAACGATCCCTATACTCAGAGACATATAGATTCTTGCTGAAGGGAAAATAATTGCTCGAGCAAACAACTCTGATACGACGAATGCAAATACCTCTGACACAATATACGCTTCGTATTCACCAAACTAGTGATGTGATGAAGACGATCTCGCTCGCGAGTCCTCTCAACGGTAGACCAATATGCTCTCGCCTGATCTAAAAGCCTAAGTTTCGCAAATATGATGCGACGCTTGCCGAATTATTCAAAATTATCGAGATAGTTCTCCATATACACGAGCCAATAACTGAAAGACTCGGGACTCGATGAGCCGTCAAAAGAAGAGGCAATAGTACGAAATTGACTTTCGAGATCTTTCTCAAAACGACGATTCTCATAGTAATCATCCCCAAGGTAACCGAGTCGTGTCGAAGGATCAACACGATCCGCTCGCGTGCAAGGATATAAATGGCAACAATCATCATACTGATCGTATCCGGCATAGTGGGATCATGTCGGTGGGTCAACGCAATCTCTAAAAGTGGTGTGCTACGATCGAGAATAATCATCGTAGTAACGTGAGGATCTCCCTGAAGGGGCTCTATGGGAGCGTGTGTAAGTGGACTCAGGATCCCTAAATAGAGGAGAAGAATAATGTCGATACATAGACATGATGAAACCTATAAACTCTACAACTGCGTATCAAAAACTGCTCGCAACCTCGCTTTGATACCAATTGACGCAGGACGAATTTATAAACGACAAATGTAACGTTACCCAAACCCTACATGCAATGCAAAGCCCGACAGATAATTCAAATTAAGCATTAAATAATGTAATCGCACACACATGCTTGTGATAAAAGCAAACATGATTCGTTATAGCAAGAGGGTTAGGTTTTCCTCCGCGTGGAGGGCCAAAGAGAGCGCGTGCGGTGAATAGACCCTGCAAATCACGATAATAATCTAAAAAAAACCACCACAATATAGTATATCCAAGCAAATGCGATTTCAAATACAATAAATAAATGCTGAAAAATAATAGTCCAACAAATACTTACCAAGTAGTGAGCTGACCAAGATAATGAAGGTTTTTGATCCGGATGCGTTTTGACGGCAATCCAATGTGGACTCGGAGGCGGGAAAACAACATAAGTGGCTGTCCTAGGCGACGGAAGGCGGAGTCAGGCCAAAAATGAGTATATCCGGGTTAGGGAATGAGGGACAAAAGGAGGAATTGGTGGATCGGAGCTGAAACAGTCTAGATCTGGACTGATCTGGAAGGGATGGCTGTGAGGGTGACTCCACGGGGTGGGGGAGGGCTGGCAGCAAGAGGGAACTAGGGTTTTGATGGGCGGATGATGTAGGGGTAAGAGGGAGGGGCAGCTGTGGCTTTGGATGGTGGAGTGGCCGGCGGTGGGCCGTAAAGGTGCTTGGAGGGGCGACGGCTGTTTGGAGGAGGATTAGAGAGGGGATCCACGATAGGTTTGTTGGAGGGGGTTCGGTTGACGTGGGATAATGAAACCAACGAGGTGGCCTGCTGTTAGAGGTGTTAGGGGCAGCAAAATAGGGTTTGAAAGAGGTGGAAAAGGTGTTTGGGGTTAGGGAATACCTTGGGAAGGAAGATACATATGTACCTAGGAGTCGTCATATAGGGTTCTACAGAGTCGGCACCGTGGGGGGATTGCGGGATTCCGGGAATACAGTCTCCAAAATCTGCAATCCTTAAATCTGCCCACTAACATCCTATTTATAATAATAAGAGAATTAGGACATCTCGACATCAACGACTATGTCTCGCCGGAGGTGGGGCCACTCAAATACATGAAACACAATGAAAAAATAATAAAGTGATATAAGAATCGATTTGCAACGCGCATCCAGACGCAATCGCGGAGTCGGATCATCGATCCAGGCACGCCATATATGGCACGTCGCCAATCAGCCCCGAACGAGCACAAAACTTGTCCTCCGCTGCAGGTCCACATCTCCGCTCTGCATAAGTTACTCAGCCGTCCTCCTAGTTCTGTTGCCTCTATCTCCCATGAAGGTATCACTTGTCTCTCCAATAGTACACGTTAGATCGTGGACTCTGGTGCCACTCATCGTATCACTTGCCAGAAATCACCTCAGTACTTGACATCTCTGCATTCCTAGTTTATCACAGTGGTCAATAGTGACACCGCTCTTCTCTTCGGCTCTGCTGATATGCCTCTCAGGCCTTCTATATCTTTTCGCTTGGTCCTTCATGTCCCGGGCTCCCCTTTCATTTTTCTTTTTGTTAGTCGCGTCACTGAAGATCTTGACTGCTCTGTCACCTTCACATCTTCTTCTTTTGTGATGCATGATCGACAGACGCAGAGTATCATTAGTAAAGGACGACTGTGCAACTTGCTCTACCTTCTCAACGTTTCTCCCACCATTCTATTATCCATCACCTCTACAGAGTGACATCAACATCTTGGGCATGCTCCCCTCCAAATTCTCAAGAAGGCTCTTCTTAACCTATCTCTTTCAACATTTACTTACGAGTCATGTATTTTTGGAAAACAACACCGTTCTTCTTTTCCTTCTCATTGTACTCGGAGCGCTGCTGCTTTGATTTTGTGCATTCAGACACAGAGTATCATTACTTTTATTGATGATTATTCTCGTATGACGTGGTTATACTTACTTCATGATCGATCAGATCTTACTTGTGTGTTTCGTGCCTCTATTATTGAGATTCGTACTCATTTTTTTCGCACAATTAAAACTATCCGTACAAATAATGCTCGTGAATACACCAGTCATGCATTTGAGGATCTCTGTACTGAGTTTGGGATCACTTATCATACCTTTTGTGCTTATACCCCAGCAGAATAGTGTGACAGAGCACAAAAATAAACATCTTCTTGATGTTGCATGCTCTCTCATGTTTCAAATGCAGGTTTCCATGGCTTGTTGACACTTTGCAATTTCTACGACATGTTATCTCATCAATTGTCTATCCTCCCCTGTTCTCAGCTATGCCACTTTGTTTATTCTTCTCTTTCCCTCCACAGC
The DNA here is from genome assembly GCA_039513925.1 of Platanthera zijinensis. Classification (NCBI taxonomy): domain Eukaryota; kingdom Viridiplantae; phylum Streptophyta; class Magnoliopsida; order Asparagales; family Orchidaceae; genus Platanthera; species Platanthera zijinensis. The sequence goes on from CM077083.1 coordinate 11,366,458, forward strand.
GCCCTTCTCTTTCACACCTCGTGTATTTGGATGTACTTGTTACATCCGTAATCTGGTCCTTCCACTGACAAACTTGCTCCTCGGGATACCAAATATAAGATTGTTGGTTACTCTCGTACTTATAAAGGATATGTGTGTTACTCTCCCACTGATCACTAGGTTGTTGTGTCTGCTGATATTATCTTTCTGGAAGGTCAACCTTTCTGCTCTCCTCATTACTCTCCTTCTCCACCGCCGTTATTGTCACGCCCTGCCGTCCCTGTTACTTCTGCTCTCCCACTACTCCTTCTAACATCGGTTTCCATACCAAACAACCCACCTCTTCTCCGTGTCTACACATGTTGTCCTACTCGCTCCGACGGCCCTCCACAGTTGCCTTCAACCTCTGGTACCTCGTGGCCTACTGATTTGACCCCTGTCTCCACGGCTCATCCTCTATCGAATTATGTATCCTTGCATCGTCTCTGCCCAACGCTTCTTAAATTTACAACTTCTTTATCTTCTATATCTATACCTAACTCGGTGCAGGAGGCTCTCCAACATCCGGGGTGGGGGTGGCGTGCGGTCATGGATGAGGAATTGATTGCCCTCTGGGCTAATCAAACTCCTTCCTTTGGGGCAAACTTGCGTTGGTTGTAAATGGGTCTTCATGATCAAACATGCTCCTGATGGGACAATAGACCCTCTCAAGACTCGTCTTGTGGCTCGTGGGTTTACTCAGTAACTAGGCCTCGATTATGATGAGACCTTTTCTCCCGTTGCAAAGTTAAACACCGTTCGTGTCCTGATTTCCTTGGTTGTACATCTCCAGTGATTATTACATCAGTTAGATATCATGAATATCTTTCTCAATGATGACTTTCAAAAAGCTGTCTACGTGCAACAACTTCCCGTGTTTGGGACCACGAGGGAGTCACTTGTTTGTCACATGAAGAAATCGGTTTATGGTCTCAAATAGTCTCCTCGTGCTTGGTTTGACAAGTTCAGTAAGGCTGTCAGTGATGTTGGATTTACTCGGAGCTCAATAGACTTCTCTCTCTTTACTCGTCACCAAACAATAGACACCGTACTCTTCTTAGTTTATGTCGATGACATTTTAGTCACGGGAGATGATTTAAAAGGAATAAAATGATCAAGCAGCACCTGAATTTACTTTTTCAAACCAAATATTTGGGGAATCTTCAATACTTTCTTGGCCTAGTGGTTGCAAGACATCCTGATGGTCTTGTTTTATCCCAGCAGAAGTATTGTCTTGATGTTCTTCAAGACGCTGACTATTCTGGATGCAAGCCTATTGATACTCCTATGGATGTTAATCAAAAGCTTTGTGCTTGTGCCTCTGTCACCGATCTACTTCTTCCAAATCCAGAGTATTATCGACGTTTTATAGGAAAGTTGATTTATCTTATAGTTACAAGACCAGACATTTCATTTGTTGTTGGGGTTGGCAGCCGATTCATGCATTTTCCACGGATGTCTCACCTCCAGGCTGTCAAGCGCATCCTAAGATATTTGAAGACGACTTCTGGACAAGAGCTTGTATACCAAACCTCTTCCTCTTCCACTCCGACGTTGGTTGCTTATTCAGATGCTGATTATGCCGACTCCCTGGATGATCGACGTTCCACAAGTGAATTCTGTACGTACTTTGGAGGACACCTTATTACCTGGCCTCAAGAAACAATTTGTAGTGGCTCGCTCTTTGGCAAAAGCCGAGTATCGTTCGATGACATCTGTTGTATCTGAGCTTACATGGTTAGAAAGTCTCATAGATGATTTGGGAGTCAAACTTTCCTCACCATCTACGTTATTTTATGACAGTCAAACGGCTATACACATTGCCAATAATTCTGTTTTCCATGAGCGGACCAAACACATTGAGGTTGACTGCCACTTCATTTGAGAGAAAGTTCAAATGAAGAATCTAGAATTGAAACATGTTCCGACTACTGATTAAGTTGCTGATCTTCTCACCAAGGCCTTACCGCGTGCGTTATATTATTAGTTCTTGTACAAGCTGGGTGCTTATGAATTGTACGCTCCAGCTTGCGGGGGAGTGTTAGAAGAAAGATCTGTAAAGGCCCAAAGAAAGGCCCATTTAAGGCCCTCTTCCTCTCTATGTTTTAGTCCCACATCTTAGAGTGAGATTTCTTTTCATCTCTCTCTTCCTATATTAATGCATAAAACCTTGTATTCATGTATCTTGGAGAAATTAATAAATTTTTCAATTTATTTCTCAATATTTGGTGTTTCTCTACAAGAACTATAAATGAATCCAATGTAAAGGACCACTTTCTTGGCCTATTAGAGATTTCTCTTATGTATAGATTGGTCCAACATCTTGGTTTGGAGTTAAGATATCATTTCTCCCTCCTTATATATGTGTGTACAAACACTTGCATTGTTTGAGTTATTGCAAAGTAATAAAAATATTTAAGATTCATATTCCACTTTTTTCTATAGTTTTTATTAGGATTGTATAATGCATACAAAGATAATTAAGATTTGCTGACCAACGTAAGCTCTCATTATATATGAAGTTTTTATTTTACTAAAATGTTTTTTGTCATTATCCCAGTGCAATTTACTCAATATAAGTTACTGCCCAGCTACAGAAGAAATTTCTGAAGGGAAGAGCTTAGTAAGTATTTTGTTTATCCCCAGTTTATAGAGGAGCCTCTCTCTGATATTCATGAATCTTTATATGATTTTCTAAACGAAAACATCTAATTGATTAATTGTATTTTTCTGCACAGATAGTGATTGTATATAATTCTCTGGGATGGAATCGTACGGAGTATGTCAAAATTCCAGTAAGTTCATTATTAACCCTTTTTTACCTAAATTTGATCCCCGTATAAATGACTCTTGGACAAGTCCTTCAAACTTCAAGGAAAAGATGTCAAGCTCCCCTTTTATATTTTTGAGGCACCTACTTTTCTAAAGCATTCTGTAGGCTGAGCTGCTAACAACTGTTACAACAGAATGCCCACTTATCATATTATCATCTTGTTCCTTGATAGTAACTTGCACACTACGAGGAGATTTAGTGAGCCATCTAGGCATATGCTCTCACCCACATTTTAATCCAAATAAGAATGAATGTTGATATGGGAACTTTAGATTTAAAGCCAAATTAGATATTGGTGACTTACTTTGAGTAACATTCAAGAGAAACACTTGCACTTGAGATAGGGTGTGATGGTGATCGTGACATAAATATCGACTTACGTGATGATCCGAACCGTTCATCTTATGTGGATCAACGATCCGAGCATTAGTTGTAAATTTTTTCATTTTTTGATTTCGAGTTTTATTTTAATATTTTCACTTATTTTTGAGTCGCAACGATCGGCCAATCATAGCCGTCCTTCCCCCTAGAGTCTATATATTGAGGGCGAGGGCCCTCATTTTGGGTATTGGATGATTGGAGCATAAAATCAATCCTTTGATCATTTCGGTGCCGAAGTCAAGTTTCAGGTGTGAAGCCTTGGAATCCCCACCACCTTACCGTCCACTACCATCATCCTCCACCACAAGCCGCTGGCCAAAGTCCCTCCTCCCTGGTCCAAGAGGATGACCACTCCTCCCCTCCCCTCTATCTTTCCGTGAGCCTACCTCCATACCCCTTCCCACTCTTTGTCGTGGAGCCACCAACCCCCCCTCCTCCCATTTCATAGCCGACCACCACCACTGATTGATTTTACTTAAGTCTATGTTATGTTGTAATGTTCTGTTTTTCTGGGTTGTCTTATTTTATTTTGTAATATGCTGATTGGACGTTTGTGCCCCCTCCTCCTCATAGTGTAAGAGGGGGTGGCTTTGTTATGTAATGGATTTTTGGATTAATGAAAAGGCTCTCCTGTCCGGAAACCCTAACGCCGCCCTCCTCTTTTCCGTGAGAAAAGCTCCAGACCGGAAGGTCTCCGCCGCTCCCGCTCTCCTCTTACACAAATAGTTCATTGATGCTGCTCTATCCCAAGAGAAGCGGCCCGTAGCTTTTTTCAGTGAGAAGTTGAGCGGCGCCAGGCGAAAATGGTCAGTCTATGACCAAGAATTTTGCGCCGTTGCTCGTGCGCTCAAGCACTAGGAGCATTACCTCTTACACAAATAGTTCATTCTGTACACGGATCATCAAGACCTCAAATAGATTAATAGCTAAAAGCGAATGGATGCAATGCATGTCTGATGGACTTCTTATCTTCAAAGATTTCCGTACATCATTCATCACAAATCGTGGAATAGCAATGTTGTCGCCGACGCCCTCAGTCGACGGAGTTGCTTATTGGCTACGCTGCACCACAAAATCATCGAATTTGACACTTTCGCCGACCTATATGCTGAAGATGATGACTTCAAGGACATTTGGCACACCTGTTTATTGGGCGGATCCCATGATGGCTTCCTCATTCTAGATGGCTTCTTACTAAAGGATGATCGCTTGTGTATATCTTGTACCTCCTTGAGGGAGAAACTCATCCACGATTTGCATGGAGGCGGTTTGATTGGCCACTTGGGGCGTGACAAAACTTTCACCAGCCTACAGGAGCGCTACTTTTGGCCCCAGCTGAAGAAAGACGTTGACAATTTCGTCCGGAAATGTTTTGTGTGCCAACGATACAAGGGGCAAGCACAATACACAAGACTCTATACGTCGCTTCCTGTTCCATTCAGCATTTGGGAGGACCTATCCATGGATTTTGTCTTGTGATTACCGCACACCCAACGCCGTGTTGACTCGGTGTTTGTCGTAGTGGATCGCTTCTCCAAGATGGCTCATTTTCTTCCCTGCTGCAAGACGTCAGATGCCTCTCATATTGTGCGCTTATTTTTTCGTGAACTGATGCGATTGCATGGTGTCCCTACCTCCATTATGTCCGACCGTGATCCCAAATTTCTCAGCCACTTCTGGAAAATGTTGTGGAAAATGTTTGACACGTCCCTCAAGTTCAGTAGCACCGCCCATCCTCAAACGGACGGCCAAATAGAGGTCCTTAACAAGACCTTGGGAAACCTTATGCGGTGTATTTGCCAAGACCACCCTAAACAGTAGGATCACGCACTCGCTCATGCTGAATTTGCTTATATCAACGCGCTACCCAGCTCAACGGGTCGCACCCCTTTCTCTATTGTGTACACAAAGGCGCCCCGACATGCTCTTGACTTGGCTCGCATTCCCGCTTCTCCTAAATCCGCGGCCCAGCTAGCTGAGGATGTCCATGATATCCAAGTAGAGACTAGACAAAACGTCATTCAGTCCAACGCCAAGTACAAGGTCATGTCTGACAAGCATCGTTGCGAAAAGGTATTCGAAGTGGGGGATTTGGTAATGGTTTTTCTCCGCAAGGAGCAGCTTCCCGTGGGAGCCCATCACAAATTGATGTCGAAAAAGTATGGTCCGTTCCCGATGGTGAGTAAAATTAACAACAATGCTTACGTGGTCGAGCTCCCGCCGGAACTCAATATCTCCAGGATTTTCAATTTGTGCAACCTGTCTGTTCTCTTCCTGGACGTCCCCCTTTATACTGAGCACTCGGGGTCGAGTGCTTCTCAAGTGGAGGGGACTGATGGAGGCCACGCTACTGTTGGAGACCACATTGGGGCCGACCTTCTCGGGCTAGCTTGGTTGGAGCAGAACGACCCGTTTGGAAGCCGCGAGTCGCGTAATTAATTTTACTTAAGTCTATGTTATGTTGTAATGTTCTGTTTTTTGGGTTGTCTTATTTTATTTTGTAATAAGCTTAGACACAACAGATGCCATTTAACGATACTCAACTTCGGTAGAGGAGCGAACAATTACATACTGCTTCTTATTGCGCCATGTGATAAGTTATCCTCCAAAATAAGTACAATATCCACTTGTGGAACGACGATCGTCCAGAGAGCCAGCGTATTCAGCTTCAGAGTATGCAATAAGAGATAAGGTAGAAGAAGGCTTGTATACAAGTCCTTGGTCCGGAGCGGTCTTCAAATATTGACGGATGCATGTATCAAGAGTATTTGTGGAGCATGCATGTATCGACCAACAACTCCAACATTAAAATTTATATCAGGTCTTGTAACTATAAGATAAATCAGCTTCCCTACGCGACGACGATAATAATTTGGGTTTGGAAGGAGTAGGTTAGAGTTGGAGGCATGGACACATAGTTTGTGTTTGACGTTCATTGGTGTATCAACATGCTTGCATCCAGAGTATCCAACATCCCGAAGAATGTCGAGAAAGTACTTCCATTGTGATAGGACAAGACTATCAGGACGACGTGCCACCTTGAGACAACGAAAGTACCAAATATTTTCCAGATCTTTAGTTTTAAAAACAAAAGTCAGGTGTTGTTTGATCATGTGTATTCTTTTGAGATCTCCCGCAAATTAAAGTATCATCGACATACACTAAGAGAATCATTGTGCCAGTTGGACGATGACGAGTGAATAAAGAGAAGTCGGCCGAGCTTTGAGTGGACCCAACAACACGAACAACCAGACTAAATTTGTCAAAACATGCTCAAAAAGACTATTTGAGACTATAAAGTGATTTCTTCAGATGACATATAAGAAACTCCCTCGTGGTCTCAAATCCGGGAGGTTGTTGCTTGTAGAAATCTCCTGCAAATCTTCATTGAGAAAGATAGTTTTGACATCTAATTGACGCAACTTCCTGTGTCGATGAACAATGAGGGAGATCAATATATGAATAATATTTAATTTTGTGATATGAGAGAAGGTCTCGTCATAAACTCATAATCTATGCCTTGTTGCTGAGTAAAGCCACGAGCCACAAGGTGAGCCTTTAAATATTGAACTGTCTCATTCAGACCATGTTTGATGGCAAAGACCCACTTACATATAGAGTTGTCATGGTTCCGGCTCTATTAAATTCGTGAACAGAACCGGTAAGGTAACAATTCTTCAAATCAGAACTAAAACCTTTTTTTGCTTGACCGGTTCCGGTTCTGATTCCAACATAATTTTTGGAACGGTCGTGTTAACGGTTCTGGTTCCGATTCAACAAGAACCAAAATCAAACCGGCCACTAACGGTGCGGTCCGGTTCTAATGTTCCATGCGGTTTGGTCTGATTCCAATCGGTTCCCACCAAAGCCAAAACCAAAACTTGATGGAATGAATGAGGGAGATCAAAAATAAAACACCAGAGGGCAAAATAAACCCGTTTTTTTTGCAAGAGGGAATTCGAAGTCCGGGGCCCGGGCGCAGGAATTTCGCATTATGCTAAGGAGGAATATTTTTTGTATAATATAGTAAGTATGGTTAAAAGTTAAAACTAAAATCGCAAAATCACAAAAGGGCATCAGACCGCACCGATTTTAAACCGCACCGAACAGTTTGGTTGTGGAGTTGTTTTGTTGGTTGCAAACAGTATATATAAAAGAACAACACTCAAGTCTTTATCCCACTATAGTGGGATCGCCTATATGGATCCTTTGTCGCCATTGTGTTGTATCTTTTGTCATAATCTCACTAATGCCTAAGTACATCATGACCCTTCTCACCCAGAACTCAGGTAAAATTGAGCTGTCTTTCTTTATAGTTTCATTCCTAGTCTTTATTGGTCAACCCCTCCCTCGTCTAACATGCCTAGTGATTAGACTCTCACAACGCCTAACATGTGCCTCTAATGGTCTCTTTTGTACGTGTCCAAACCATCTTAGACGAGCTTCTCGCATCTTTTCTGAAATTGGTGCTACTCCTGTCTTAGCCCTGATACTTTCATTCCTAATTTTATCCAATCTCATGTGTCCACATATCCACCTAAGCATTCTCATCTCCGCAACTCCCATTTTTTGCTCATGTACACAATTCACTGCCCAACACTCAGAACCATAGAGCATCGCAGGTCTAATTGCAGTACAGTAAAACTTGCCCTTAAGTTTTAGTGGTACTTTACGATTACATAAGATCCCTGACGCGCCTCTCCACTTCAACCAACCCGCTTGGATTCTATGTGTCACATCGTTATCAATATTTCCGTCTTTTTGAACTATCGATCCAAGATATTTAAAACACTCACTACGGGAAACATCTTGATCACCCAACTTAATAACAAAGTCATCTGTTCTTCTTGCACAGTTAAATTTAAGCTCCATATACTTCTTCTTTGCCCTGCTCAACCTAAAACCCTTCTTTTCTAAAGTATCTCGCCAAGATTTAAGTTTTGCGTTTACACCCTCACGCTTCTCATCAACCAAAACGATATCATCCGCAAACAATAAACACCAAGGTATTGCTTGTTGGATATGTCTGGTGAGCTCATCTATAATAAGGGTAAAGAGATAAGGGCTTAAAGCTGAACCTTGATGTAAGCCAACAATGATAGAGAATTCCCGTGTTAATCCTCGAAATGTCCTCACCCTTGTCACTGAATTTGTATACATATCTTTGATTGTGTTAAATATATGATATATTTACACCTTTCTTTTCTAAGACTCTCCATAAGATCTCTCTTGGAACTCAATCATAAGCCTTCTCAAGATCAATAAACAATATATGTAAATCTTGTTTTCTTTCTCGATAGTTGTCAATGAGTCTCCTCAAGAGATGTATAGCTTCCATGGCCGACCTCCCTGGCATAAATTAAGGTTTCATGAATTAATGTTTCAAACATGGGTCATATAAAGTGTAAATTAATGTTTCATGAATTCTTTTCATGCTCTTGTCTCACACGCTTATGATGTAATATTCTTCCTATGTACTTGTCTCGCGCATTCATATTACTATTCGTGCCCTTAACTCGCACAAATTATATTCATGTCGGAAGATTATTCTCTCCATCTCCCGATTTGGGTTAACTCTTCGTATAGCCCATTGATGTGAAGTGTTCCTTTTTCCTTTTATTCCTACATTTTTCTTGGGGGCTTAATCGTGTATTGACCCTTTCTTGTTTACCTTGATTACTTGTCATTATATTGATTTGACTTATAACGACATGTCATTTTTTTCTTTCTTGTTTCCATTTTAGTTCTTTCTTGATCTACCCTAATATATGTGCACAACATGAGTCATAAAAAAAGCAAAATAACTTGCAATTATAGGAAAGAAAAACACACCCCTACTTTCTCTTTTCCTTTATCCTTGCGTTGATCATTTCCTTGGCCTCTACCTTGAGGGTCCATGACCTAAGTCAATGACCGCTATTAGTTGACCAATTGGTGATAAAATATAAGGTACCAATATTAATTTTGGTGTATTTTGACAGCCCTTATGTCTAAATGTGTCAAACATGCTCTACTTAATCATGAGAAATGTATAAGAGCTCATGAAGTAACTATAAATAAAATTTTGACTTCAATCATTCATTCTTGGTGGCTGCCCTAACATGGTAACAAGGGGGGTTTGCCCTAATTTCATTATACATTGATATTCCTTTTTTAATAAAACTTTAGATGAAATAGGTAACTGAAATTAGGGGGGGTGATATAATCAGTTACTCCTCTAGGGTTTTTGGATTTTTTACAAGAATTTCAAGGAGAACATAAAACATGCATGAACTTGCCTCTGAAACTCAAGATGAGAAGAACTAGAAAATCTTATAAGTTTTGAATGATTTAGGGTTTTTGACACTAGGAAAAAGGAGTCTCCAATCCAAACAAAACTCAAGAAGAGTTGAGAGGCAGGGATTACCTGCTATAGGAAAAAATATCATAGAAATCAGAGTTGATTTGAGGCATCTGGAGCGAGCGGCATCGTGCGGTGTGTCCGCTGCTTTTGTCGGGCGTATCAGAAGAAATGAGGTAGTGGGCGTTGGTTTCTCCTCTTTACTAAGAGCGACGCTTACCCCTTGCATGACACGCACCCTTATGACCTCTTGGCCCAGTCTAAAACTCCTCCAGCTGGTCAAACTCACTTCCTCCAACCGGTTATTACTTAAACAACATTTCTCAACCTAGCCTAATTAACTTGGACTGGTCCAAACAGTCCCAGTTTTCGACTTGAGCCTAAATTATTGTTGTTACCTTGGTGTACACTTGAATTAAATTATAAACATATAAATAAAACATACCTATACAATTTACGCGACGTCACATATGCCTTCTCTCATCTATATAAAGGGGAGAGGCATATGGGTTGAGGATCCTGGAGGATCTTAATTGTTTGGGTCTCTCTATCTATCTTCCTCCTCTCTTAGAACTCTTCTTTCTATATTTCAAGAATGTATTACTTTATTAAGTAATGTAAATGTTCATCGTTTGAGTCACTTAATCGTCTCTTTCTGCATTCATTACTTTAGCGGATCGCTCGCCAAGATTTTTGTTTGTAATAAGTGGTTCTACCTGCCACTTTCCGACCGCGGTTTTCGTCTCCGGAATCTCAACAACGGCCCCTTCATCCACTGGTTGGAACACAATCTCTCCATCTATGTCCTCCACTGCCACTCGATTCTACGCGTGCCTCAATCATCACGACACTATGTTTTCCCTCCTCCTTTCCATGGCGCAGCGTCTCAATGCCAAAGCCGATCAATTCCAAGAGCTTGACCGAATCCTTATTCGTTCGTGGCCCTCGGAGGACCTCACAACGCGTCCAACATTTCCCCTCTGCCAACAGAGGATTGAGTTTGCCACTACCTCAGGAGTTACCAGTTTGGGTTCCCATTGTCCATGATGGACGTTTTCTTGAGCCCACAGATACCCCTGATACCATGCACCGAGTTGTCGCATAGGAGACTACGGGCAGAACCCCAGCTATCAGCACTTCCAGGCATTTCCCCACCCTTGTGAGCGCTCGCTCTCGTTGGTGGTCTCAGCTCTCCGAACAGCTTCCCCTCTTTCGCAGACATCCCTCCTTGCGGCGTACAGTGACACGTCATTCCTCACCGCTTTCCTAAACCCGTGATTGTTGCGATTTTGTGGTTCGTGAACGACTTCCCCACCATCTATTCTTTTCCCTTCCACGCATGACACCCAATCGTCCTACATCCGTTTTTCAAACAAATCCCCCCACATTATCTCAAACCATGCGTCACCCGGCCCCCTTCTCCCTCTCGTGTCGCACAACCCCCTTCTCATCCAGTGTCTCTTTCCTCCCTTGAGCCCTACACTAGCTACCCACTTCTATTCTGTCGTATCCATTTTTGTACTCCCCACTCTCACCCTCCTAGGTTAACACCCCACTACACCCACCCCCTTCCCTGCTCGGCCCAACATTTCCTTTTAAGCCGCACTATCATTATTCCACCTAAAGCTGCACCCACCCTCCCCTACTTCTTTTTCACATTACTCATACCACTTCTTTGCGGTCGCCAGTCTCCCTCTCACCATACCTCTTTTATATTATTCCATTTTTCGCTCATCGTCTGCACCCACTCCACTTCCACAATTCTTCTCCTCTGCGGCTTATCTGCCACTCTCAATATCATGCTTCCTTTTGTACAATTCGTGACCGACACCGCTATTCTATAAATTCCGAGGGCTTTTGGAGGCTCGACCTTGAGGGCAAGGTCGATTTATAAGGGTGATATAGTATTACGCACATAATTCACTCAAGCCGAACCCCCCTCATTAGAACAATCGGGGCGCGCGTATGGAAGCATCCATTTTACATTCATGCGAATATAATATTATTATTGGCTAATTAATAGTCATTAGAGTATTATATATTTGTGATATGCCCTCTCTCATCTATATATGGTGTGTGTGTGGGGGGGGGGCATATGGGTTGAGGATCCTGAAGGATCTTCGTTGTTTGGGGTATCTCTCTACTTCTCCCTTTCTCGGTTTCTCTTTCTCCCTCTCTCTCTATCTTCCTCTCCTCAAACAACTTTCCTCTCTATCTTTCAAGAATGTATTTCCTTTATTTAGTAATGTAAGTGTTCATCGTTTGAGTCGCTTAATCGCCTCTTTTTGCGTTCATTACTTGAGCGGATCGCTCGCCAAGATTCTTGTTTGTAACAAAAGTGCAAAGAGCCTGAAATACTGAAACTTATAATGAGTCTGATACATTGTGTTCATAAATAGTTGATACCACAGAGAGTTGTCAGTATCCCACTTCCGCCTTGAGGGATTTGTACTGGGAGATTGAACAATTTTCTCATCATTGTACCTATACAGTTGATGGCTGGGGATGGCGTGCGGGGCCACCCGAGGTCATTCAAGATAATTGGAACCATTCAAAGGCACAATTATACTATGGAAGGAGATGGAGGAACCATGAGTTTGTTGATGACCATTACCCGAAGATTTCATAATAAGAGAAGGGGTCTGAACACCCAAATCCAAGGCGTCTGCCATGAAAAAAATGAGATGAAAATTGAAGCTTGAGAGTGAATAAACTAATGATCTTTTGCCTGTCTAGGAAAGGGCTCGGTCGAGAGGAGCTTGCAAGAAGGGAGTTTGCGAATTGCGAGATGTTATCACGCAAAAAGTGAGCTCGCATGAAGTAGACTCTTTGGAATAGAGCTCGCTGGGAGTGAGCTTGCATGAGTCGAGCTCGCCGAGAGTGAGCTCCCAGAAGTCGAGCTCGCCCGGAGTGAGCTTGCAGGAGTAGAGCTCGCCAGAAGTGAGCTCGCAGGAAGGGTGCGAACAAGGAGGTTCACTGGAGTGGAATTTGTAGGTGGTCTCATGAGATCGGAAGCTTGCTGTACAACCTCCCAGAAGTCGAGCTCGCCCGGAGTGAGCTTGCAGGTGTAGAGCTCGCCAGAAGTGAGCTCGCAGGAAGGGTGCGAACAAGGAGGCTCACTGGAGTTGAATTTGTAGGTGGTCTTATGAGATCGGAAGCTCGTTGTACGGTTGCCCGCAGGAAGTTCACTGGATAGAGCTTGCAGGAGGTAAGATCGCTGAAAGGATGTGCGGTCGCGGGAAAGGGCAAGTGCTCGCATGAATGAGGTTAACGAGAAGTGAGCAAACACAATAAGGTAGGCGAGTATACAGTGAGAAAAAGACATCACAAATATGTGCGAGTAAGTGGAAAGCTGTGAACTATATGGGGGAAAAATGCCGAAAACAATTTGCGTGAGTAAGAGACCGCAATGCGAGAGAGTTGTGAAAAAATTTGTGCTTGCTCTGATACAAAATTGAGAGTTTGAAAATATTTATTCCTCAAAATCTAATTAAGCGTTACATTCTAACTCTATTTGTATACAAGGAAGAGAAACCTTGGATCACCTCTAGAGGTTTGAGACTAAAGAGAAGACTGAAAAATAATAAAATTGCTGGGCTTTCTTATGGGCCTCTACATTGGACCTTATTTACAACTGTTGGTTAGGGGAAAAAGATAATTGCATTAAGAGACCCCCTCTATATATAGAGGAGAAACATAAGATACAAACGTGCTATTTGCACACCAGAAACAAAGTAAACTATGCTAACACTCCCCCTCAAGTTGGGCGAGTGATGTTAAACATGCCCAACTTGTTCACAATCAGGTCAAAAGAATTCCCACTCAATCCTTTGGTGAGAATATCGGTAAGTTGCCTGTTAGAGGGCACAAAGGGAGTATATATGATTCCTCTTTCAATATTCTCCTTGATAAAGTGTCGATCCATCTCGATGTGTTTTGTCCGGTCATGCTGAACTGGATTGTGCGCGATACTGATAGCTGACTTATTGTCACAATACAAACGAATGGGTCCTTCTTCCACAAGACCAAGGTCGCTCAATAAGGCCCGAAGCCATAAGCCTTCACAGACCCCATGAGCCATAGCTCTAAACTCAGCCTCGACATTAGATCGTGTCACAACCTGTTGCTTCTTGCTCCTCCAAGTAACAATGTTTCCTCCAACAAGAGAGCAATATCCAGAGGTGGATCGCCTATCGTCCACTGACCCGACCCAATCAGCATCAGTATAAACTTCAATCTTTAGGTCAGTACTTGGGGAAAACAGGATTCTCCTTCCTGGTGAGGACTTGAGGTACCGAAGGATTCTGTGTGCCGCATCCACGTGTCGCGTCTTTGGAGTATGCATGTACTGACTCACAACACTTACCGCATAGGAGATATCCGGATGAGTATGAGACAGATATATCAGCCTCCCTACTAACCTTTGGAACCCTGAAATATCTTCGATCTCCACTCCATCATCACGCCCCAATCGATGATTAGCCTCAATCGGAGTATCAGCTGGTCTGCACCGCTCATCCTCATCTTCTCAAGGAGATCTAACGTGTATTTATGCTGAGAGAGAAAGATTTCCTGCTTTGATCTTGCAACTTCAATTCCCAAAAAATACTTTAGTTTTCCAAGGTCCTTGACCTCAAATTCTCTGGCAAGCTTCTGTTTCAGATTCTGAATTTCTTCATGATCATCACCAGTTATGACAATGTCGTCAACATACACAATGAGGATTGTGATTTTCCCAAGCCTACGTTTGATGAATAGCGTATGGTCAGCATTACTCTGAGAGTATCCAAACGACACCATCGCCTTGTGAAACCGACCAAACCATGCTCTTGGAGACTGCTTCAGTCCGTATAGAGCCTTCAACAATCTACAAACTTTCCCTAAGGCACCATGGAGAAAGACCTCCTCCTCCAAGTCACCATGGAGAAAGACATTCTTCACATCAAGCTGCAGAAGGTCCCAATCTTTGCAAACAACAATGGACACCAATACCCTGATGGTATTCATTTTAGCAACCGGAGCAAACGTCTCCTGATAATCAATGCCATGGGTTTGGGTATAACCCCTTGCAACCAACCGTGCCTTGCACCTTTCAACAATCCCTTGTGGATTCTGTTTCACAGAAAACACCCACTTGCACCCAACAGGTTTTTTTTTCATGGGGAAGAGAGACAAGATCCCATGTATGGTTCTTCTCCAGAGCCTTCATTTCCTCAACCATCGCATCACGCCATATAGGAACCTCAAGAGCCTGTTGCCATGACGCATGTATAGAAGAAGTAGCAAGGGAGGAGACAAAAGCCTTGTAGGAGGTAGACAGAGAGTCATAAGAAACATAATTAGAAAGAGGATGGCGAGTACAAGACCGGATACCTTTTCGAAGGGCAATCAGCATAGTTATCAAGGCGCGCGCCTAGGCGCGCCTGAGGCTCCGGGCGCACCAGGCGCAGCCCGCCGCGCCTCAGCACAGCTGAGGCGGGCGATGTGCCCCAGGCGCGCCTCAGGCGCGCCCAGGCGCGCCTAGGCGCGCGCCTTACAGGCTCCCAGGCGCGCTAAAGGCGCGCCTGGGCCTTTCAAGGTATTTTTTTTAAAAAAATTTTTTGATATGGGCAAAAACATGATTTTAGACGCACCCCTAGGCGCACTTGAGCGCCCAATTCGCTGAAATTGTGCGAATTGGGCGCCCAATTCGCTGAAATTGTGCGAATTGGGCGCCCAATTCGCTGAAATTGTGCGAATTGGGCGCCCAATTCGCTGAAATTGTGCGAATTGGGCGCCCAATTCGCTGAAATTGAGCGAATTGGGCGCCCAATTCGCTGAAATTGTGCGAATTGGGCGCCCAATTCGCTGAAATTGAGCGAATTGGGCGCCCAATTCGCTGAAATTGAGCGAATTGGGCGCCCAATTCGCTGAAATTGTGCGAATTGGGCGCCCAATGCACCCAATTCGCTCAATTTCAGCGAATTGGGCGCCCAATGCACCCAATTCGCTCAATTTCAGCGAATTGGGCGCCCAATTCGCACAATTTCAGCGAATTGGGCGCCCAA
Source organism: Platanthera zijinensis (assembly GCA_039513925.1). Classification (NCBI taxonomy): domain Eukaryota; kingdom Viridiplantae; phylum Streptophyta; class Magnoliopsida; order Asparagales; family Orchidaceae; genus Platanthera; species Platanthera zijinensis. The sequence goes on from CM077083.1 coordinate 11,382,077, forward strand.
TTCGCTCAATTTCAGCGAATTGGGCGCCCAATTCGCTCAATTTCAGCGAATTGGGCGCCCAATTCGCTCAATTTCAGCGAATTGGGCGCCCAATTCGCACAATTTCAGCGAATTGGGCGCCCAATTCGCACAATTTCAGCGAATTGGGCGCCCAATTCGCTCAATTTCCTTTTTCCCCAATTTTTGCGCCTCACGTGCCTCAGGCGCGCGCCTGCGCCTTGCGCCTTGCGCCTAGGCTCCAGGGGCCCTTTGCGCCTCGGTGCGCCTTGCGCCTTTGATAACTTAGGCAATCAGTAACTCTGAGGGCCCTGAGTCAGGGTCCACTGACTGTTCTGGTATCATAGCAGGCTCCTGTGTGCTTGTCCCCTTTGTACGCCGAGTATATACCTGCAAGGTCGGGGGTGAAGGCATAGAGAAGGGAGGATCCATGGAGACGGGAGGAGACATAGGAATAGAGGCCACCTCCATTGGAATAACAGGACTCACTTCCCCTGATAGAAGCTCCCCCTGAAGTGAGGGATATGGAGGAGGTATGGGCAAAGAAACAGAAGGCGTACCCGTGGTTGAGGAAGCGGACAAAGGGTAGTAAGATTCGGATTCACGGAAGGTAACATCCATGCTAACAAACACCTTTCTTGTAGGGGGTGAAAACACTTGTACCCCTTTTGCGTAGGAGAGTAGCCGATAAAAACACACTTAAGAGCCCGTGGATCAAGTTTGGAGGGACGAGGGTGATGGATGTGAACAAAGCACACACAGCCAAACACCTTAGGAGGAAGGCGAGTAGTAGGAACACCAAGCATGTCCAGGGGAGTAGAGTTCCCGAGAACACGAGTGGGCATACGATTGATGAGGTATAAAGCAGTAAGGATAGCATCTCCCCAATAGAATTTCAGAAGATGCATCGTGGACAATAGACACCGAGCAACCTCCAGCAGATGGCGATTTTTCCGCTCAGCAACACCATTTTGTGCTGGGGAATACACACAGGTAGTCTGGTGTATGATGCCGTTATCAACAAGGTATCGCTCAAAGTGTGAATCCATGTATTCACTACCATTGTCGCTACGAAGAATTTGAATTTTAAACTTAAATTGGGTAGAGATCATGGCGTGAAATTGTCGGAAAAAGAGAACACATCACTTTTTCGATGCATCAGATATAACCATGTAGTGCGTGAGAAGCAGTCAATAAATGTAACAAACCATGTACAACCGAAAATAGAAGGGGGGAGCAAGGGCCCCAGATATCAGTATGAACCACAACAAAAGGAATAGAACTGGGCAAAGATACATGCTTAAAAGAAGTACTATGATGTTTGTTGACACTACAGACATCACAAACAAAAGACTCAAAAACATCAGCAGACATTGCAGGAAATAATAACTTCAGAACAGAAAGAGAAGGATGTCCCAGGCGACAGTGCCCGCAGTACAGAGGATGAACAGTGCTGGAATGAAGAGCAAGAGCAGACGTATCAGAGCCAGAGTCAAGCACGTAGAGGCCATTCACCATACTACCAGAGCCAATCACCTTCCCCGTCGTCAGGTCCTGAAACACACAAGAAGACGGAAGAAAGGTCACAGAGCAGTGCATGGAGTTGGTTAAATGACTAATTGAAAGTAGATTACGAGTAAAGGACGGGACGTGAGGGACAGAGGACAAGGTGAGAGAGGAGAAGGGGATGGTTTCCTTACCAGCAATAGGGGAAAGGGAACCATCGGCAATACTCACCTTTTCACGCCCAGAGAGAGGAGTATAGGAAACAAAACCTGTAGAGGACCCGATCATATGATCCGTGGCCCCGGAGTCAATGACCCAATGAGTGGAGGGAGAAGAGACGGCAGAATGAGCACCTGGCAGTCTCGTATGAGCGTAGGAGGAAGATGCAGAAGGCTCTGTAGAAAGACCCTGCATCATGCGTCGATATGCAAGCATCTCGTCCGCAGTAAAACCACCAGGGATGACAGAACCACCAGGGATGACAGAGAAATCAGTACCAGAGTATCCATGAGACATATCCGTAGTAGCATCAGTCAGATTGGCCGCACGGGGAGCAACATGATGACCCGAGGAGCGTCCATAACCACGACCACCACGAGGCGGAGCACCCCCTCTTGGGGTAGGAAACCCATGAAGCTTGAAGCATGTATCCCGAGTGTGGCGATTCTTGCCACAATAATCACATAAGAGATGATCTTTATCGGAGCTCCTGTGCTTGGTATCTCGAGATGGATGAGTGCCAAGGAGGGAGGGGATAGAATCAGCCAGAGCAGAGCTCTCTGGCACAGGGTCCGGAAGGAGGGTCTGACGACGATCAAACTCATGCTGCACTATGTTGTAGACCTCAGAAAGGGAAGGAAACTGCGGGCGTCCGAGAATCTGAACACTGATCTGATCGAAGTCGCGATGCAATCCATGAAGAAACTCGAAGATGCGATTGCGGTCATCCCTAGCCCGTACCATCGCCTCGTCAATAGGGCTAACAAAGACAAGAGGATCAAAGTGATCATACTCTTGATAAAGCTGTGTGAACTCCAAGTAATACGCTGAAGGAGGACTGTCACCCTGTCGGAGTAAGCTAATCCAGCGGCGTAGCTGAAATATCTGAGCAGCATTGCCGCGGCGAGAGTAGGTAGACTCTGCACGACACCAAATATCAACAGCACTATCAAGAAAGAGATAATTGCGGGCAATGGACTCTTGCATCGAGTTGGTTAGCCAAGACATGACAAAGGAATTCTCGGACTCCCACTGCGGCCATTCTGGAGAAGTCCTATCGGGTTCCGTCATGTGGCCGGAGACATAGCCGAAGAGACGCCGACTTTTGAGCGCCAGGGTGATAGAACGGGACCACGAGAGATAATTGGATTCATCTAGCCGAATGGTAGTAATCTGAGAGGTATTGTGATCAGTGGTTCCACGGTAGAAGGCCGGTAAAGGACCACCAGAAAGAGCCGGAGTAACACCGGTAGAGAGAGAAGGAGAATCCACTCCACTAGAGCCCTTGGCACATGAATAGAAATCCTGAGGGAAGGAGCAAACCGGAATAGAAATCCGGTTAGGGAGGGAAACCACAAGAAATTAGGGTATCAAGAGGTATGTAGATCCATCCATTCAAGCATCACAAGGGCAGGTGGCGCCGGAGAAATCAAGAGCACTGTTCCGGCGCCATGAGAAGAGGGCGGAAGCGGAGGAGAGGAGGCGCTGCCGAGCGCTGGCTTGCGGGAGGCGCTGCGAGACCGGAGGCAAAGGCGAGCGAGGCGGGCGGAGACGGAGCCGGAGGCGAGCGGGACCGGCGCTGTCGAGCCTGGAGACGAAGGCGAGGCGGAGGCGCATGAGGCGAGCGCGCGGGAGGCGAGCACGCGGAAGATCGGCGCTGTCGAGCGAGACCTGCGCTGTCGGGCGGAACGAACGCGGAAGAGGCGGGCGGGCTGTCGAGCGGAACGCGGAAAGAAATTAGATCATCCCTCTGATACCATGTTGGTTAGGGGAAAAAGATAAATTCCATTAAGAGACCCCCTCTATATATAGAGGAGAAACATAAGATACAAACGTGCTATTTGCACACCAGAAACAAAGTAAACTATGCTAACAACAACTATTCAACAACCTTCCTCCTTGATTTCCATCTTAATTAACTTCAAACTCAGTCTCCATTTTACTTGTGCATACTATGTAAAACTTGTTTGTTAATATTACCATCTCAGTCAAGAAATTGCTAATTCTTCTCAAAAGAAGCGAGCCTGCAAATCTATTAAAAAGTTAAAAATTTTCATCTATAGATACTACTTCAGTCTTTGTCCAGTATTTTCTTTGTCTCGTCATAGTAGTTTTATAACACGTCCAAAGAAGGTGAGTCTTTCCAACCATAGATCCCGACTACTTTCTGAAGGGAGCATCTGCTGAGAATCTAAACCATTGAAATTAAGAAAAAGATTGGAGGAAAGTGCAAAATATGGAGTCTAGCAGGTGAAAACAGAACTTCTTTGGGACTGTTTAACAGAAAATTAAAGTACAAAAGACCCAGATAACTAAAATCCTAGGACTAAGATTCCTTTTCCATAACATATATTGTTGGTCAAGATTTTCCTTGTCTCTTTCCTCTGATTCAGACCACTGTTTTTGAGAAAAATTATGTGAGAAGAAATGTTTTTCGCTCTATTATGGGCGTAGCCCATAATTTCGTGGTGATGGTAGAGGCAAAGATACAAGGGAAACCGAGCTCAACCATCGGAGAATGCAAGGGGAAGAGGAAGAAGGAGAGCCATGCTCAATCCTAACCCTAGAAATGGGGATGATGAGAGAACTAGAGGGAGAGAGAGGAACTTTAGAGATAAATAGAAATTTTATTTAATTTATTTCATACCTCTCATAGATGACCCAAGGGTCCCTATATATAAGGTCCATGAAGGCATACACGTAAATACCTAGTATAAAAAGATTCGCACAATACTACACATTCAAACTCTAATAACTCATAATTACGATTCGACTCATGCAACTCGAAGTCAAATACGTGAAGGCACATACAATATAACCGATAAATAACTTACGACATGGGATCCCTAATACACTCTTAGTTGTAGTGTTGTCTAGGGCGGCAATTCTGTTTTTCCTCATATAGATAAGTAAATGCTGGAGGAGAACATTGAAGCATATTTGGCCATGGCAGGATCATTTTCCCATGACTTCATTTAATGCATATGAAGTCCGCTTATTATATTCTATGAACATATTAAAACATAATTTGTTTTTTTCCTTTTCAAAGGTTTTTTAATTAAATATAATAGGAAACTCCACCATCACTATTTATTACATATAATATTTTTTTATTTTGGTGATTCTATTTTGGAAATCAATGGTGCATTTTATCTATAATTTCATGGCTGTAAGTTAACATGCACTTCTGCTTCCATTAGGTTAATGATAACCATCTGGTCGTAAGGGATTCAAATGGCCAAGCTGTTGAGAGTCAAGTCATTGAGATGGAGAGCACTACTATCACACTCAGAAATTTTTATGTGAAGGCATACCTAGGAGAACTTCCAAAAGTTGCTCCAAAATACTGGCTTGTATTTGAAGTATTTGTGCCACCTTTGGGATGGAATACTTATTTCATATCAAAAGAAGCCATGAAAGGTGGTTTACATGAACATTATTTCACGAATTTCTAAATCCCATCATGGTTTTCTTTAACTTTCTCGTCAATTATCGCAACTATCATTTATATTACTTTATCTAATATTAAGCGTTCATAGCAGCATCCAATACAAATGGCCATACATCAACTATATCTACACCAGATGATGGTACGATCGAGATTGGTCCTGGGCCTCTTAAAGTGGTCTTCTCATCAACTTCTGGACAGATAAACAGAGTTGTGAATAGTAGAACAGGAGTGAGTAGTCATAAATGCTCCAAAAGCTATCTGAACTGATTAAGTGATTATATCAATTAAATTATCTGCCTTCATTTATACTTCGTAACTAGCTATAAACAACTAATTTTCCATGTAATTTATAAACCTACGTTAATTATGCTTGTAGAGAAAAAGAGCACAAGGATTTGAGAAAAAGTAAACCTTTGCATATACTTCTTGTGTGTGTAATACAAGTATGAAAACATATATATAGGGAGAGAAGAGAGGGAAGAGTCTCAATTTCAAGACGTGGGACTATTACAAGTAGAGGAAGGTCTAAGATGGGCCCTTAAACGTGTCATTACATGTTCTTTTCTAACACTCCCTCGCAAGCTGGAGCACAGAAGTCGTAGGCACCCAGCTTGGATAAGAACTAATAAAAAAGAGCACTTGGCAAAGCCTTAGTTAGAAGATCGACAACTTGGTCAGTAGCCAGAACATGTTTCAGTTCCAGCTTCTTCATTTGAACCTTTTCCCGAATGAAGTGGTTGTCAACTTCAATGTGTTTCGTTCTTTCATGGAAGACAAGATTCTTGGTTATGTGAATCGCAGCTGGACTGTCACAGAGTAAGGTGGGAGGTAAGGAAAGTTTTACTTCCGTATCACTCAGGAGACTCTCATGCCATGTGAGCTCAGATACAACAGACGCCATTGAATTGTACTCAGCCTCAGCCGAAGATCGAGCCACTACAGCCTATTTCTTACTGCGCCAAGTAACAAGATGACCTCCGAAGTAAGTACAAAAACTGCTGGTGGAGCGTCGATCATCCAGGGAATCAGCATAATCGGCATCTGAATATACAAGCAATGTTGGAGTAGAGGAGAAGGAAGTTATGTATACCAGCCCTTGACCATGAGCATTCTTCAGGTATCGCAGAATGCGTTCGACAGCCTGTAGATGTGACACCCGAGGAGAATGTATCAACCTGTTGACAACCCCAACGATAAAGGATATGTCAAGTCTTGTGACGGTTAGATATATCAGTTTTCTCTCCAACCGTCGATAGTATTCTGGGTTTGGAAGAAGATGATCTGCATGAGAGGCATGAGCACACAACTTGTGATTGTCATGTATATGAGTGTTAACTAGTTTACATCCAAAATATCCAGCATCCTGAAGAAGGTCGAGACAGTACTTCTGTTGAGATAAGACAAGACCATCAGAACGTCTTGCAATTTCAAGGCCAAGAAAGTATCAAAGGTCCCCTAGATTTTTTGTTTGAAAAATAGAGTTGAGGTGTTGTTTGATCACTTGGATTCCTTTTGAATCATCTCTTGTGATTAGGATGTCATCGACGTACACCAAAAGAAGGATTGTTCCTGTTTTGCTATGCCGAGTGAACAGAGAAAAATTCATCGAGCTACGTGTAAAACCAACCTTCCGAACAGACCTGCTAAACTTATCGAACCAAGCCCGATGAGGTTGTTTGAGACCATAAATTGGCTTCTTAAGGAGACAAACCTGGAACTCCCCCGTGGTCTCAAATCCGGGAGGTTATCGCATGTAGACAGTTTCTTGGAGATCGCCAATGAGAAGTGCATTCTTGATATCAAGTCGTTGTAAGGGTCAGTGATGGTGTACATTTACTAAGAGGACACAAACTATGTTGAGCTTGACCACTGGAGAGAATATTTCCTCATAATCTAGACCCTGTTGTTGAGTAAATCCACGCGCCAGCAGACGGGCCTTAAGTCGATTAATCGTCCCATCAGGTGCATGTTTGATAAAAAAGACTTATTTACATCCAACAGTTGTCTGTCCGGGAGGAAGAGAAACCAGATCCCAAGTCTGATTATCCCAGAGGGCCGCATTTCTTCGTCCATGATTGCCCGCCAACCCGGATGTTGAAGAGACTTTTGCATAGAGTTAGGTACAAAAATATAGGATATTGAGGTTGCAAAGGTTTGAAGCACCGGGTTCAGGCGATGTAAGGAGACATAATTTGTCAGGGGATGGGCTGTGGAGGTAGAGGCCGGGTCGACAGGTCGCGGAGTGCCAGAGGTTGAAGCCGATTGCAGCGGGGCTACGGAGCGGAGAGGTCGTCAAGTATAGACACAAAGAAGGGGGGGGGGTTAGTGGAGACCCGGAGATGGGAGGGGAACAAGAGGAGATGGTGGAGGAGACGGAGCTGGTGGTGGTGGAGACGTAACTGGGATGACAGGTCGTGGTAAGGGTGGTGATGGTGGAGAGGACGACGAAGGAAAAATGATTGATCTTCCAGAAAGGTAACATCAGCTGAAACCGTCACCTTGTGGGTAGTGGGAGAGTAGCAAATATACCCTTTATGAGTACGAGAATAACCAACGAATATATGTTTGGCCGCCCGAGGATCGAGCTTGTCGGTGAAAGGACCAAGTAAGTGAACATAGCAGGTACAACCAAATATTCGAGGTGTAAGGGGAAATGGAGGTGTGGAGGGAAAGAGGAGGCTGGACGGGGTGGCGTTGTCGAGAAGGGAGGATGATAATCAGTTAATGAGATAACACGTCATCAAAACCGCAAAGTATTAATACGTCTTGGGAAAATACATTTGAATCATGAGTGAGCGAGCAACATCAAGAAGATGTCTATTTTTACGCTCAGCCACACCATTTTGTTGGGGAGCATAAGCACATGACATTTGATGAATAATTCTGAACTCAGAGCAGAGGTTATTGAACTCATGGCTAGTGCATTCGCGAGCATTATCTGTCCGGAGTGTTTTAATTTTGTCGGAGAATTGAGTATGATTTTCAGGAACAAAGCCTGAAACACACGAGGGAGCTCAGAGCGATCACGAAGTAAATACAACTATGTCATGCGAGAATAATCATCAATAAAGGTGAGAAAGTAACGATAACCAGAAATACTTGTTACTTTATACGAGCCCCAAATATCAGAATGTACTAACATAAAAAGAGCAGAGCTCCGGGTACAATGCGGAGAATAAGAGGAACAATGTTGTTTCCCCAAAATATATGAATCACAAGTAAAAGTAGGAAGATGAACATCTGGAAGAGTCTTCTTGAGAACAGGAAGAGGAGCATGCCCAAGACGCCGATGCCAGTCAACAGAGGAGACAGAAGAGAGAATGGTGGGGAATACATCGAGAAGATAGAGCCCTTTGTGCAGTCGTCATTTACCAATGATACTCTGCGTCCATCGGTCCTGCATCAGAAAGGAAGAAGAGGTGACTGTGACAAAGCAATCCAAATCTTTTGTGATGCGACTAATAAAAAGTAAATTAAACGGAGAGCCCGGGACATAGAGGGCCGAGGGAAGAGAAATTGACGGATTTAAAGGTATATCAGCAGAGCCGGAGACAGGAGCGGTGTTGTCATTGTCTACAATGATAAACTTGGAATGCGAAGAATCCAAGTACTGAGGTGGCTTTGAGGAGGTGATATGATGAGTAGTACCTGAATTCACTATCCAACGTGGGCTAGTGGAGAGACAAACGATACATTCATGAGAGACGGAGGCAACAGAGGCAGATGATTTGTTGAGCAACCCTTGAAGTTGTTAGAGCTGAAGGCGGACTTCATCAAGATCAACCCGAGTGGCAGAAGGGCTGAGGGAGGCAATAAAGGCATTTGGATGAGGAGGCAGACCGTGCTTTCGATAGCAGGTTTCCTCAAGGTGTCCATCCTTTCCACAGAACGAGCACTTAGGCCTTGGCCGATCATGTCGATCCCTCCCCCTAGAGCCAGTACGGCCCCCACGAGTAGTGGGAGGGAGAGGGAGTAATGGCGCTGAAGATCGCTAGAAAAGAGCTGGTGTTGGAGGGCCGAGAGCTTCATTAGGCGGTGAAACCTTTAGCAGCATGGAGCACACATCAGAGAATGATGGAATAGTAGCAGAGGAGAGGATCTGGGCCCGGACACTATGAAGATGAGGCGGAACACGTGTCATCATCATGACAATACCAACAGCCTCCTTTTGAGCACGTTGGACCACATGATCCGTAATCGGGGGCTGATGTTGAATCCAGGCCTCAACCAGCGACTTGGACCGAGCAACAAAAGATGTTAAGTCAGCAACACTTCCTGAGTCAAGGGATTGAAGACCGGTGATGATGTCATACAAATGTTGGAGACTATCCTTGCAATAGTATAGAGAATGAAGCTCATCCCATAACGTCTTGGCCGTCTCATGATACATGGTCATGCGGTACGGTTCGCCATCAAGGGAGTTAAAAATCCAAGTCTGAACACGACCATCATCACGCAGCCAATCATCAGGAGGTGTAAAAGGAGTATCCCTAGTGAGATGATGCAGAAGTCTCTTGGACTGAAGTACCCGACAGACAGAATGCACCTATTCAACAGAATTATTCTTCCTAGTAAGGGAGATGGTGGTGATCCTTAACTCGTCACGCAATTCAGGAGCTGTAACCAAACGCGCTTTAGGGGAGGAATCAGTAAAGGAATTCATGACAACACTGTCCGGAGGATAGAAGAGGCGGTTAGGAGAGAGACCGCGAACCAAAGTAGCATCAGTAGCAAAGAGAAGCAGCCCGCAATAGCAAGAACAGGCCGGCAACGGCTAAGATTAGAAGAGGCTGGAGGACAACAAGGTAAGTCCGACAACGGCTTATAGGAGAAACCGGCTAACAAGGCAAGGCCGGTAGCCGCTTAGAGGAGTGGCCAGTGGACAACAAATAAAGACCTCAAGACCGGTAGCAACTAGGGAATAACCTGCAACGAGTAGAGAAGAAGAAGCCGACAACGACTATGAGAGAAGGCTGCGGCGAGCTGAGGCTCTGCGAGCTGGAAGGAAACACCACGGAGAGCTGAGGAGCAACAAGCTGAGAAACAGGCCGCGGAGGGCTGAAGAGCAACGAACTGGAAGTAAACACCACAACGAGCTGAGGAGTAGCAAGCTAAGAAACCAGCGTGACAGGCTGATGAGCAGCGAGCTGAGGAGCAGCAAGCTGGAAGTAAGCACCACAATGAGCTGAGAAACAACCGCTGCGGGCTGAGCGATTGGTGATAAAGACCGCGGCGGGCTGAGAAGAGACCGCTGAAGAAAAAAAGAGGTGGTAAAGAAGCAGAGACCGGCTAGCAAAATTATGGCAGACCACTGCGGGCACGGAAGGGTAGACCGTTGCGGCTAAAGAGACAAACCGCAGAGACAGACCGCTAAAGCTAACAGGAGCGGACCGTTGCGTCAAGAAAACAACGGACAGGTTGAAACTAACCAAACAGACCGCGACAGACACAGAACAAGCTGCACGGGGGGTCCCAACAGCGAAGTATATAAAAGATAGGAGAGACGAGTCCAGAAGAGGAGGGAATAACACAAGGTGACCCGTGCGGACAGAAGAAGTCTATCTGCAGAGGGATGCAGATAGGAAGCCGCATAGAGAGGTGTAGGTAGAAGATTGCTATCCGTCAAGGTGCGGTTAGCAAGCCGCACAGAGGGTTGCGGCTAGAAAATTAAAGACTGCCCGGAGAGATTGCGGGCTCGTATACCATGTAGAGAAAAAAAACACAAGTATTTGGGAAAAAGTAAACATTTGCATATACGTCTTGTGTGTGTATTTGGAAAAAAGTATGAATACATATATATAGGGAGAGAAGAGAGGGAAGAGTCCCAATTTCAAGATGTGGGACTATTATAAGTAGAGGAAGAGGGCCTAAGATGAGCTCTTAAATGGGCCATTGCATGTTCTTTTCTAACAATGCTGATTAAGAAATATTTTTAGCCAAACCTTTTCGGCAACACTTCATTGGATTTTGTGCTTATTCTTAATACTTTTAGGCTGGAGTCAGGTAAATGTTTTTTCAGTCTAAAATAAAGTGCTCATTTTTAATCATTGATATTTTGTTCGGGATACTTAGTAGTCTTACAACTTCTTGGTATGTCAGATATCTTCCACTTTAATTAAACCTGCATAATTATTTTAGGTGTTGTTTGGTTTGGTGTCTTTTATATTTCAATGTTATTACTATCTGTCTAGAGTTCCAGAAGCCCTCTTTTCAGGAATACAGAGTGGAACTCGTCGACACTCTGAATGCCTTCGCGACATCTCCTCCAAAGCAGGACAAAGCTTAGGACTCCCGGAAGCACCCATGTTATGTCTCAAAGCTCTGCTAACTTTAGGACATTATGATTCTCGCCAACACTCCGCTATGTTCGCATGCGCTCCATTGTCCTCACGAATTCTCCTTTCGTTCACACAGACACTCTGCCTTATTCGCTGACACCTTCAGTCTCTTATAGGCTCTACTTGTATTTACTTAAATCTGACGCCCAAGCTTGTATATCGCTTGTAGCTTAAAAACAATGTTCGGGAGCTTCACTTTATAACCGAACTTTCAACAATTAAAATCAAGTACCACTCTAGGATCACACTGTGCGAAGCCTCATCTTGTTGTCCTTTGAGTATTTTTTTGCCGAACCATTTGTGACCCAAAGTAACTCTCAGTCGTCAGTACCCCCAATTTCTCTCTTTGTGTGAAGAGTTGGACTAGGGCACTTTTTATTCCAACTGAACGAACAAGCAACCTTCTGATCTCCAATTGTTGATGAACAATATGTTACAATGGCTGCGCGCGACATATATGGAAAATCCATTGAAAGTTCTCGCGAAAACTCGAAAACCCCATCAGCAAGTGTGAATTTAACACTCTACTCGTCGTAGTTGCTCGACATTCTGATCAGGTCGAGTCCCTTTCCCGAGGTGCGATGATTCCTGACATTTGTCCACCATCTATTCAAATTGTGTCGAGGCTTGTGTGCGTGTAAGACAAAAGACTCGCTTGAATGAGACGTGAGTACTATAGAGTGGCCATGACTCCCGGGCCTCCGTGAGCGTTAGACTTCAACGAAGTTGATGATCCTATTGAGGTGGAGGAAGAGTCATCTACTTTTACTTTTGCACTCCCCAAGGAACCTGTCCCAATTGAATTAAAAAAAAACCTCATCTCTCCAAGTTCACAGGAAGAGAAGATCCAGTGCTCCATTTACAGGCTTTCTTGTTTGATATTTCATTGCAGAGCCTTTCTGATGGTATTCGTTACAAACTGCTCTATGTCCTTTGAATGGAAGGCTAGAGATTGGTTTTACAAGCTACCCTTCAATTCACCGGCTCTTTTGGATAGCTTCAGAGTGCACTGCTCCTGAGGTTTGCAACCTCTAGGAAACAAAAACCGGGCATCAGACATTCTTCTAGATTAAGTAGAGGGTGGTTGTGACTCTTAGTCATTACGTCAACAAACTCCAAGAGGTGATTCTTCGAATACATGATGTTGACCCGACGATTCATCACAACGCCTTCATTTGTTGTCTTCAAGAGAGTCTCCTCAAGTTTATCAGAAAAAATGAGGAAACAAATTGTGATACTTGTTGTGTACGTTGATGACATTGTGATCACTGGTGATGACTCGGTGGAAATCACAAATCTAAAGGCTTTCATATCTGCTGAGTTTAAGTAATAGACTTCGGGAGATTACGTTACTTCCTGGGAATTGAAGCAACTAGATCAAACCAAGGTATCTTCATCTCTCAACGTAAGTATGTTTTCGAGCAAACCCTAGGAGTCCCCTTCGCAAAGCCCGGCCAAAACGAACACGAAGAGGGCTGCCGGAGGAAGAGGTTTTCGGCTGCCGGCCTTGAGAGGAGGGAAGAAACTGCTACCGACCTCCAGAAATGGAGGAGATTACCGGCCTCTTGGAGGAGAGGGGGTGCAGCCGGTTTAGGTGAGGAAGAGCTGGAGTTGCAGTCAACCCAAGAGAAGGAGAAATCGCCGAGTAGAGGGGGACGGGTCGTGTTGCGCGCTTGCGGGAGACGGAGGGGTTGGCGGAAACGGGAGACGTTTGGAGGCGGGATCAAGAGTAGTAGATCGGGAGTGGCGTGCGGGAGAAAAATAGAGAGCGAAACCAATTTGAACTCGGGGGGGGGGGGGCTGGTCGGGTTGACAAGAGATTGGGAAAAACCTAATTTCCTAATTACAAATTTGCCGCTCTTCATACATGTTTTTTGGGTTTTAAATATATACATATATGAATATGTTATTACAAGGCCTATGACTACGTACTATGTTACAAGATCTGAGATTCCAGGAGAATGTTTCCCTCTCTCTATATTGTGCAACAAAGCGGCTATCAGTATTGTTCACAATTCTGTTCGACATGACAGAACTAAGCATGTTAAGGTCGATCGTCATTTTATCAAAGACTATCTTTATAAAGGAAACTTAGTCACTCCTTTCGTTCACTTTAAAGATCAATTGACCTATGTCTTCACCAAAAGCTTGGGTTGCGACGTTTTCACTTATGACATCCATAAACTCGGAATGACTGATATCTTCCGTCCGATTTGAGGGGGAGAGTTCTAATTAATATAATTTTGTCAAACTCGGTTTTAGCATGTATAACCCATTCAAGGTAATTTTAGTCTTTCTGTCCTCCCTTACTCAATATATATATGATTAAAGGGATCTTTTTCATATTATTATTATTATTATATTTACGCTCTTTCAAGTCTTGGGAGGTGAGAGGACTGCCAGAGAGAGAGAGGCGGACAGAGATGTGGGAGAGGAGATCGCCTAAGGAAGACCTCGATTTCCCTAATCGGCGTGCGCCAAAATCTTATTGACGTGCGTTGATTTCTCAAATCAACGTGCATTGAATTCTTCATTAACAACCAATTCGAATTCTATTCCATTAGCAATTAATCTTGATCCATATTTAATTAATTCCCAATTAATTCTAAACATCGTAAGTTCATATTTTTGACGTGTTTCTCAGTTATAACTGATATTATTTATTCAACGCGATCATTTTTCCAATTTTCGCACATTCTTAGTGTGTGACCCTACGGGTTCATTTACCTTTACAACAAGACTAATTTCTTGATCACTTGTAGATCACGGATTCAAACAATATCAACTGCATTTGTGAATGCATAGAGCAAGATGACGTTGGCATTTTAGGTCAAATTAGCTTCTTTCACAAAGTAACTGACCTTGAATCTTCCAAGAAGGCCAATGCGGGGCGTCTACCAATGAGGCATTGCTTACACCTCTCAAATCGCTCCACCTCGGGGAGACATCATCTTTAATGTAGAAGATCTCTTTAAAAATTCCAACCCCTTCCAATGTTGTAGTCATCAAGGTAGTCCTTGAAAATTATTCGGTATCTCAAATTTTCATCAACGCTAGTAGTTCTGTTAATGTGCTCTTTGAGCATGTCTTAGTCTATGAACATTGAAAGAAGTTACAGGCTTGCGATGGACATTTGTACAGGTTCAACACGGAGAGAGGAAATTGGGGGAAGTGTCACCCTTTCTGTCACCATTTGTGGATGACTCTTCAAGGATCAAGGTTGTCAGGATCGAAATCCTAGATGAGATCGTTTTGAGGTAGGATCTGATCTGATAGTAGGGTTGGATCGAGAATCACTTTACAAAATCAGGATCGATTTTTACAAAATCTGGATCGTAGGATCGTAAGATCCTATGATCTGGATCGCGATCCTGACAACCTTGTCAAGGATCATTTGGATGTAGTTGACACTCCTAACATCTATAACGTTTTTATAAACAACTCGTTGACATTCAATTTTTCTAATGTCTCAGTCGAAACCTAGAAAATATGAAAATTTTGTCTACCCGTAGTTTCACGATCCCTATTTTTAGGAATACAGAGCAATACTCGACGACAACTTGAATGCATTCATGGAATCACCTCTGAAGCAGGACAAATATCATGGTCTCCTAAGCACTCACACAATGTATGAAGTTCTAATGGCTTTAGGACGTTACAGTTATGTGCTCCATGGCCTCGTGACAACTCCTTCATTCTCGCAGACACCCTGCCTTATTCGCTGAGAACTTTAGGTTCGTATATGCTCTACATGTATTTTCTTTATCTGACCGTTCGTCTTGCCTCTTTTTCATGTAATTGCCCATCGGTAGGACCCTAGTAGTATAAATATGGGTGAACAATACATTGGAGGGCAGGTGCACCTGACCCTCGAACTCGCAAAGAATTTGCACCCCTGAAAACAATGTTCATGAGCTTCAATTTTTGTAACAAAACTTTCAATCAATAAAATCATGCACTGCTAAAGGTTTGTGTTGTGCTAAACCTCATCTCGTTGTTCCTAAGTCTTTTTCGGCAATCATTCGTGACCCAAAGTAACCTTCGGCCTGCAGTACCCCGATTTCTTTCCCTTAGTGTGTAGAGTGAGACACTTTTTACTCCATCAATTATGATGTTACTGTTATCGTCCAAATAGTTCGGTTTAGTGTGAGTATATGCAATTTATAAGATATCAAAAACATCTTTAGATGTTCCTTGGATTTCGCTAATATTGAAATGTCATTGTTTAAGACTTAAAATGTCATCTAGAATTATGTTATTTAAATGTCATTGAAATCATATTAAGAATTCATGGAAGTTGAATTTTATCAACGTTGTTAGAGAATACTAGAAAAGATGATGTATCAGCCCATTAATATGGCCCATGTAGGATTCTGGTTTAGTCCCACATTGTTTGTATAGTTGTCTTTTTCTCTCCTCTCTCCTATATATTTGTACTCATACTTGTATTTTATAATTCAAGTAGGAGATACAAGGTTTGAGCCATTCTTCTACATGGTATCAGAGGCACGAATCTTCCTCTGAGTGGATACTTTTTTTCCAACTGTTGTTATCCGCACTCCTCTGAGCGGGTACGCTATCTGAACGCTTCTATCCGCTCGGACATCTGCTATCCTCCTGGTCTCTTTTATCCGCAAGGTTTCGCGGTTTCCTCTAGCCTATCCGCTTCTGCTTGTCTCTCCCGTGGCTTCCACGTCTCCTTACTCTCCTTCGGCTCTTTATAGCTTTCTTCTCACTGACAAGTGGACCCCCCCCCCCCCCCCCCCCCCCCGTGCTTCTGCCCGCTAGGTTATCCGCTCGGCCTTCTTCTCCCCGGGCTTTGCGTTAGTGCTCTTATAACTGTTGCGGGTTGTCTAGCTTCTACGGTCTCCCAGTGGTAGTCGATGCGCTCTTGCGGTCTCTTCTTGCGGGTTGTGGTCTGTCCGTCTAACCGCCGTACTTTTGTTTGCCTTGCTACTGGCTCTTCTAATCGTTGCAGGCGCTGCTAGCCGCTCCTCGATCTTGCTTGCCGCTGCTTCTGTCTTATCGACATCTTCTCGCGGCTTGCTTGTCGCTAACATCTTCTCGCGGTCTCTCTGCCTAGCCGCTAAGTCTCGGACTGTTGTGCTTCTAACCGCGGCTTTGCTTAGTCGTTGGTCTGGTCTGCTCTCCTTAACCGCTGCGGGTTACCTTCTTAACCGCTGCGGGTTTCCTTCTTAACCGCTGCGAGCTGTTTATATCCGATGCGGGCCCTCCTTTCTACTGCTGGTGTGGTCATGTTTTGTCGCTGCGGTTTCCTTTCTAGCCGTTGCAGTCTCTTCTCTAACCGTTGGTGGTCTCGCCTTGGCGTTGCCTTCGTAACCGATGCGGTCTCCTTGTAACCGCTGTTGTCTCTTCTTTATCCGCCTCTCTTGCCGCTGGTATATTGTCGTCGTGACCATTGCGGGTACTTTTCTACCCTCTCCTCTGCTACGTCACTGTGACCGCTGCGAGCTCAGATTCTTAGTCGTGGCGGGCTCCCTCTAACCGTTGCGGGCTCATGGCTTCTGAGGATTCTAATGCTACCTCCGCTCTGCCTGCTCGTGTTGCGGCTTCGGTTCCCGAGCTTCGCGATGAACTCCGGATTACTACTATCTCCCTCAGTGGGAACCGGAATTTCGTGGAATGGGTGCACCTGGTTCATCAAGTACTGCAGACGAAAGCCCTTCTTCATCACTTTACTCGAGTCACTCCTACGACCCCCACCGATGAGTGGCTTCGGGATGATTGTCGGGTCCAGTCATGGCTGCTCAACTCCATGGACATCGAGCCCTATCAGATGGTTATGTATCATGACACGACGAAGGCCATGTGGGAGAAGCTCCGCTCTTTTTACTCTAGGCAGAATAGTCTTCAACACTTGTTCGACATCATCCCGGATCTTCAAACCCTTGATCCCGGGGCTCCCGGTGATATGATCTTCTTTGTTGCTAAAGTCAAGACACTGGTTGAGGCCTGGATCCAACATCAACCCCCTACTGCAGATCTGACTACTCAACGGGCCCAGAAAGAAGTTGTCGGGATTGCGATGATGATGCTCCGAGTTCCTTCTCACCTGCACAGTGTTCGGGCCCAGATTCTCTCATCTACTACCACTCCATCTTTGTCAGATGTGTGCTCTATGATTCTGAAGGTCATACCGCCCCAGGATGCTCCTATTACTCTCTCCCCAGCTCTTCTACAACACTCTACACCTGCTCCGTCAGCTCAGGGGTCCTCAGCTATGGGGGACGCAACACGTCTAGGGGATGTGGCCGGTCTGGCAGATCTTCGTTTAAGTGCACTTATTGCGGTCGGGATGGTCATCTTGAGGCTACCTGCTATCGCAAACATGGCTTGCCTCCACATCTTGCTGCTCCTGCTATGGTTGATCCTTCCACTTCTCCTGTCACGAACTCTGCAACCTCTGCTCGAGAAGACATTAATGCTCTCCGCAATCAGCTCCAACAACTACAGTGGGTGATTTCTCGCTCCTCTGGATCCGTTGCATCTATTTCAAATAAAGGTATATCTTGTCTCTTGTAGGGCTCCCACTGGATTGTGAATTCGGGAGTCACACACCATATTACTTCGCAGCGCCCTCCGCAATATTCGATGACGGCCCACCCCGAGTTCATTACTGTGGCTAATGATGATACCACCCCCGTATCCGGCGCTGTTGATATACCCCTCACACCCACTCTTTCTCTGACTTCTACTCTTCATGTTCCAGGATCACCATTTAACTTGCTCTCTGTTAGCCGCCTTACTCAAGACCTTAATTGTTGTATTACCTTCTCACCATCTACCTTTGTTGTGCAGGATCGACAAACGCAGAATATCATTAGTAAGAGGTGGTTGTCGAATGGGCTCTACCTCCTCGGTGTTCCTTCTTTTGCTCTCTCTGTTGTCTCCACTATCGATTGGCATCGTCGTGTTGGGCATGCTCCCCTCCAGATTCTCAAGAAGGCTCTTCCGGATGTCTTCATGCATGAGTTTTCTTGTGAATCTTGTATCTTTGACAAACAACATCGTGTTTCCTTTCAGCCTACTTGCACTCGAAGTACTACTCCTTTATCATTAGTACATTTTGATATTTGGCCATCTTATAAAACCACTAGTATGTTTGACTATCGTTATTTTGTCACTTTTATTGATGATTACTCTTGCTTAACCTGGTTGTACTTACTTCGAGATCGTGTTGAACTTATCACTACATTCTGTGCCTTTCTTATAGAAACTCGTACTCAGTTCTTCTCTCCTTTAAAAATCATTCGCACTGATAATGCAAGGGAATGCACTAGCCGAACATTCGCGAACCTATGCACAGAATTCGACATTATATATCAAACTTCGTATGCATATACGCCTCAACAGAATGGTGTGTCCGAGCGAAAGAATCGTCATCTTCTTGATGTTACTCAGTCACTCATGATTTAAATGCAGGTTCCTACTCGGTTTTGGAACTTTGTTGTATTTGCAGCATGCCATATCATCAATCGCATGTCATCTTCTGTGCTTAACTTTGCCACTCCGTTGAGTCTCCTCTTTCCGTCCCAATCACCGTTCACTCTCACGCCTCGTGTGTTTGGTTGTACTTGCTATGTTCACAACCTTGGTCCGACCACGGATAAGTTTGCCCCTCGTGCCAGCAAATGTATATTTCTCAGGTACTCTCGGACTCAAAAAGGCTATCAGTGTTATTCTCCGACTACTGACAAAGTGATTGTCTCTGCCGATGTCACCTTTCGTGAGGCTCAACCATTCTATGACTCACCGTCTGCCTCTACTCCTCTTCTTTCCCCTTCCATACATCATCCAACCATTCCAGTCACGTCTTCCCTACCACCCCTTCTTCTCACTCCACTTCCGGCACTTGTTCCACCTCAACCACCCAAACTGCCTCTTCATTGTGTATACACTCGTCGTACCCTGGTCTTTGGAGCTCTACAACAGCCCTCCTCCATTGGTGTTATCCCGCGGACTGACGATCCAGCATCAACATCTACCGCTTAGCCCATGACAAATTATGTTTCACTGCATCGTCTGTCTCCACCTCTCCGCAAGTTTGCTCTCTCTCTCCTCCATCTCTATTCCTAACTCGGTGCAGGAGGCTCTTTTTCATCCGGGGTGGCATGCGGCTATGTAAGAGAAAATGACTTCTCTTTGGTCTGACTAGACTTGGGATTTGGTTCCTCTTTCTCCTGGACAATCTTGTGTCAGTTGCAAGTGAGTGTTTGCTATCAAACATGCTCCAGGTGGGACAGTTGACCGCCTCAATGACCGACTTGTGGCTCGAGGGCTCACCCAACAACAGGGACTTGATTATGATGAAACCTTCTCTCCCGTCGCCAAGTTGAACTCTGTTCGGGTGCTGATCTCCTTGGTTGTTCATCGCCACTGTCCTCTCCATCAACTGGATATAAAAAATGCATTTTTAAATGGTGATCTTCAAGAAACAGTCTACATGAACCAACCTCCCGGGTTTGAGACCACGGGGGAGTCTCGTGTATGTCATCTTCGAAAATCTATTTATGGTCTCAAACAACTCCTAGTGCTTGGTTTGATAAATTCAGTAAGACTGTTCGCGAAGTTGGATTCAAGAGGAGCTCGTCTGACTTCTCTCTCTTCACTCGTCATTAACCAACTAGGACTGTCATTCTCTTGGTTTATGTGGGTGATATTTTGATTACTGGCAATGACTCCACAGGGATACAACAAATCAAGCAACACTTAAACTCCGTCTTCCAAACAAAAGATCTAGGGGCTCTCAGATACTTTCTTGGACTTGAGGTTGCAATACGACCTGATGGTCTCGTCCTTTCACAACGAAAGTACTGTCTTGATCTACTCCACGATGTTGGCTACTCCGGGTGCAAACCTGTGGAAACTCCGATGGATGTCAATCACAAGTTATGTGTTCATGGGTCTGACTCTGATTCTCTGCTTACGAAACCTGAGTATTATCGGCGTCTTGTAGGAAAACTGATATATCTGACAGTTACAAGACCTGATATTTCTTTTGTTGTTGGAGTGGTCAGCCGATTTATGCATGCTCCTCAGATCTTTCATCTCCAGGCAGAAGAACGCATCCTCAGATATTTGAAGACAGCTCCTGGACAAGGATCTGTATATAAGTCGTCCTCCTCTCTATCTCTTATTGCATATTCAGATGCAGACTATGCGGGCTCCCTGGATATTGACGTTCCACTACGAGTTTTTGTACCTGCTTTGGAGGGAATCTTATCACTTAGCGTAGCAAGAAGCAGTCTGTGGTTGCTCGCTCTTCTGCTGAAGCTGAGTATCGTGCAATGGCGGCCGTTGTATCTGAACTCACCTGGCTTGAGGGTCTTCTTGGTGATTTGGGGGTCACTTTATCCTCACCAGTAACTTTGTTTTGCGATAGTCAGGCTGCAATCCATATTGCGAAGAATCATGTTTTTCATGAGCGGACCAAGCACATTGAAGTTGACTGTCACTTAATCCGTGAAAAAGTTCAATTAAAGAAGTTAGAGCTGGAGCATGTTCCTGCGTCAGAGCATGTTGCCGACATTCTCACCAAGATATTACCACGACAAATGTACCATCAGTTCTTATCCAAACTTGGTGCCTACGACTTGTACGCTCCAGCTTGCGAGGGAGTGTTAGAGAATACTAGAAAAGATGATGTATAAGCCCATTAATATGGCCCATGTAGGATTCTGGTTTAGTCCCACATTGTTTGTATAGTTGTCCTTTTCTCTTCTCTCCTATATATTTGTACTCATACTTGTTTTTTTGTAATTCAAGCAGGATATATAAGGTTTGAACCATTCTTCTACAAACGTTATTCTTCCTTCAATGAAGTATCTAAGCTTCTCTTCAGATTTTTGCAGTAGTATTGCAGCAAAGAATTAGCTGCTTACTATTCTGATGGATTCTTATTACTGTGTTTTTTAAGAATAGATAAGCTTTCGCAACATTTTGAGGTTTGGCATGTTAAAGATCACAATGTAAAGATTTCTATTTCATATGGCATATTTCCCCCTTTATACTTGTCTTTGGGAAGAATACATCATTCCATTCATTTTATACTTATCCTTTTCCACCGAAATATGCCAGCTGCCTCAAACTGCAAGGTACTCTTTAAATGTTTCTATGCAATTCTATTGTCTAGGGACAGTTTCCCTTTTGCATGCTAACAAGGTTATTGGTATCTGTAACCATTTCTTTATAATGTTTTCCATCTCTTCAGTGCTGAATGATGTGATTAGTTTAACTCCGTCAATTATTGGAAAATCTACAGGTTTAGGGGGTTCATATTCTAAAATAATCTGGAAAGCATGGCATAATAAATATTAATTATTTTCTAAAAAAAAAGTGCATGAAAGTTCTTGTCTATCACAAGTGAATTTTTGAATGTGCAGTTTCTTAGTGCAATTTGTTTGAATAATCAGGTTGACTTAACTGTTCGACAAAGTTATCTCTGGTATCGTTCTGGCACAGGTGATGAAAAATATCCCCAGGTAAGCAACTCAACATTCTAAGCATATTTGTGGTGCAGAATTTTGCTAAAATTTGAAATTTTATACTGTTTCTATTAGGCATCCGGGGCTTACATTTTCCGGCCTAATGGTTCTCTTCCTTCAGCTTCTTTAAGATCGGTATTTGTCATTGTCAACTTAGATGCCTCGTTCAAAATGCATTCTCATTATCAGTAAAATACATCAACATAATAGCTTTCGTACCCGCTGATTAATATTTTCTATTTGGTATTTCTTGATTATAGGTAACTGTGAAAGTGGTGCGGGGACCAATAGTTCATGAAGTCCATCAACAGTTTAACACCTGGATATCTCAGGTTGTAGTAACCCACTTATATAGTAATATGATATGGTAAATTATAGGGTGCTCTACTTGCATTTATCGCTCCAAAGAAATCCAATTTGTACAAGCCTAGCTTAAAATTCTGAAATATGTTAATCGAAACTACGATTTTATGACCTCCCATTTTAGAGCATGTGTGCGGGCGCGAGAGGGAGAAATCCCGGAATACATCAATTCGCCTCTTCCTGGATCAAGAGGGCCCTATTGTGAAGAGGAGATGAGGGAAGCTCATTGGAGAAGATGAAGAGGGGAGGCCGGGTTCTACCCTATGTTTTTCGCAATTGGACCCTCGAAGGTCCATGCTTGAGTGAGGGGGAGTGAGAGAGAGAGAAGAAGAATAGAAAAGTGATAATTTCTTGGATACCTTAATCTACCCCTTGTTCTAGCATAAGGCAAGGAATAAAAGTTCACAAAATAACCAAAATGGCCCTCACAAGCTTTAATATTGTGTGAGTTAGGTGTAATTGTCTCAAACATATAGAAAAAGGTTGAAGAGAGAGATTTGGTCAATATGTTGGTCAATTCTTATATGTTATTACAAACATAGTGCTTATACACTTGTTAATTCCTATCTGCTGAAATGACTTTACACTTCTATATATTTTATTCTCTTATGATATACATGATTTTTAGATATATAGATAGCAATCTTATTATTGCAGAATATTAGTAGAGGGTGGTTGTATGTTTTGCCAAAATCTTCCAAGAGTTTTCTCAGTCATTTTAGCTCAGAATCAGTCTTAGTTATTTCTCAATTTTCAGCATCAATGCTCAATCTGGATTTAATTGCTATTTCTTCCTTTTCCGGATTACGAATAAGTAGATCCGGGTCAAAGAAAAGCGCGCGGCGAATATCTCCTCCTGCAAGTTACTAGCGTGCCAAAGACAATTTCTACTAGCAATAATCGCATCAAAATATAGTAATCCACTAAATGAAAATGCTAAATCAAATAACACAATACTATAAAAGCTCACAAAGTAGAGGGCTGAACCGAGGCATTGAAGAATTAGAGGACCGAATGTGTAGATCAGTGATTGGAGATGGAACCGGTGGCGAGGCGACGGTGACGGTGGCTGTCCTCGACGGAAAACGGTGAGAACGGACAATAAAACGGTGGATCCGGCCACAAATAAGTAGATCCGGGCCGAGGATGGGTAGATCTGATGTGTAAGAGCGGATACGGACAAAAATGGCAAGTATGAGTGGTGGAAATAACGGATCGAGAGGCTATAATCCTAGATATGGATGGATCTAGAATTTTAGGGTTAGGATGGTGGATCCACGGAGGGGAGTTGGCGGATTAGGGAGGATGGGAAGGTGGAGGCCGGTGTGAACAATATTTCGGGTGAACATGAAGCGAGTGAACAATTCCCTGGTGAAAAGTAACCGGATGAACAGTATTGGGCGAGCAGTAACCGTGTGAACAGTGTCGGGTGAACAGTGAACGTGAACAGTGTTCAGTGGTGGTGGGTTGGGATTTGGGGGTTGTATGGGCTGCGGATGAGGGTTTCGGAGGGGGAAGAAGAAGGTTATGGATGGGTAGTACCTTGGAGGGAAGTTTGAGCGTTTAGGAGTCGTCACTTAGGGTTCCACGGCGTCGGCACCGGGGAGTGATCGTTGGAATCCGGGAATGATTGTTCTTCAAATTCTGCAATGCTCAATTCAGCCCTCAAGACTCTTATTTATAAGAAAAGAAATGCTAGGGCATCCCCATCAACGGCTATGATTGGTCGGTGGGTTCCGCCCTTAAAATACATCGATAATAGACTGAAAAATATAAACTAATATAGTGTTTTGACTCGCGGCGACGCTCCGGACGCAATCGCGGAGCCCGATCGTCGATCCGGGCGCGCCATATATGGAAAGTTGCCCAATCAGCCCCAAACGGGCCCAAAGCACGTCCTCGTCTCTTCTCCGCATCAATCTCCCCGGCATGAAAGAATTCATCTCCCGATAAATTGGGATCAGAATTCTCTCGCTGATTGTTAGGTGGAACTCGAAGAGATCCACCGGAAGTCGTCCAAGTGTCATCGGAGAAAGGGTGTCCTCGCCAATCAATTTCCCCTGACTGAAAAGTTGTCATCTCCGGTGAATGGACATGCAAATAATACTAAATTCTAGTACATAAAATATATAAATAGCCTAATAATTGTCCATGATACCAGAGAAAATGTCTGATTGCAATTATTATATAAAAGAAATATTTGACAGTAAATGAAATGTAAACATTGAACCAGGAACTTTAAGTAGACCGGACTCGAGAACCTGGCGGCACTGCACGAACGCTAAGGCAATTCCAAAATAGAAAGTAAAAGCCTCAGAATATTGAAATAAACAAGTGGACAGAGTAAAGTAAAGAACGGTAGAAACAAAAATTAACAAGTATCAGTTTTCATGAAAACTACCAAAACAGACAAGTAAATGAGTCAACAGGAATAATTGAATTAAGCTTACTCTGGAGCATAACATATAATATAATATCATCAGTTGCAATCAATGAAGTGTGTAGGTGTTTTGAGTTGATGTGCATGGTTCACACTCAGTCCGGATACAAGTCTTATTAGAAACACTTCCTGCTTGTAGTGACCATCATCACGCCCCAGGCCCGGCTCAAGGAGGCTTAGTGGGTCTCAACTGGCACCATGAAGGCTGCAACCCAAGTGACCCCAACACGTTTCAATGTTTGCTTATGATATTATGAGTTACACGATTCATATTTTTGAGTTAGCAGAAACAAATTCACTTAAAAGTGAAAGATCAGATGAAGAACTGACTTTACTCAAGACTTACAACCAGACAGACATCAAAAACCAAATTCGACAACACAGAAGGAACCGAACAGTGAATTATGAATCTTGCGGGTTTGAGGGATTAACGTTTCATTATCAAGAAGATTTTTCGTGTATATAGCAGGGATACGTTGAAATGTATTGGGTCGGAGATATCAAGTACTCATCTAAGTTAAATCATCCTTGAACTCAAGTATTTTTCCCGTAAAAAGTGTGTTACGAGCATGATATATCAAAACATCAATCATATACTTGTTAACCCGAATTCGTTATAATTATTATCGTGACATTGTTGCTCATGATTAACGCTCTGTGATTCTTCAAATTATTCATCAAAAGAGACAAAAATCCAACAATTTTAATATCCAATTAACTATCATTCACTAACTTGTCTCTCAATTATCCAAATATCATCATTTACATTCACAACTCATGTTATTCCTATCGCGTGAACCTCAAACTGATAACAAGTCTATTTAGGGATTCGAGATCTAAATTATTTGACGAAACAAACAATCAAGGGCGAATTCATATAAACATAAGTTCAGACAAGACAATGAAGTTCAATGTTTGCAAGAGAGAATGATCTCTACTTGTCTGAAGGAGGTTGAATCTGACGGAGGCGGCTAAGCGATGCTAGCAAAAATGACACTCCTCAAGCGAACCTGTTCAATGGCAAGCAAGAATATTGTTGACCTAAAGGAATCCAAAAACTAACACTGAAAATTTATCACAAGACTCAAACAAGAGCAGGGTTTAGAAATTTTCCTCCCTCATGGGTGAGGGGAGAAGAGATTCCACGCGGAGACAATGACTTGGTGGCGCTCGGCTAGGGGAAACCCTAAATCGGAGAGGGCTTCCTTCACGAACCGTCAATTGATGCGACGAACGATGCTGGAAATCACAATTACACGAGGGTTAGACAATTACAAAGGTGGCAAAAATCAAGAAACACAAGATTAACACAATTTGGAGACAAATAACTCCGAAGTAAAAAACAAGGAAATCTGAATAGAGGAGAGGAGGAATCTTACCCAAGGGAAGTTCAATCTGAGCTCAAGGAGGAGGGGGAAAACCCTAGATGTTCTCTCCCACAAATCTCGGTCAAGACAGAGAGATAGGGGATGCCGGAGGAAGGGGGGCTACTGCAGGCCTTTGGAAGAAGAACCGACGGCCTGAGGAGTTGCTGCAGGAAGCTGTCAGCCCTAACAGAGGAGGAGGTGCCGGCAGAAGCAGAAGGAGAGGGAGTCGCCGACGACAGAAGGCGGGGTTGGAGTCGTCGGCCACGGCAGGAGGAGGAGGCACGAGCGACGGCGGCATGAGGCACAGGAAACGGGATCGGGAGTCGGCACTGGAGCGGGAGGCGGAATCGGGACCTGCGGCTTGCGGGAGTCGGGTTTCTTGCTGTTTGCGGGATGCGAAAACCTGGGTCGACGGGTTTATAGAGGGATGGTTGGCTCGGGTTATAGAGGAGGAGAATAGGTTTCTTTTATTATTATTATTATTATTATTTTTATATAAATCAAAAACCGGGTTGTTACACTATGGGAGAGACAAGATATACCTTCAGAAAAATACGCTACCGAGCTAGATGAGCGACTTATGACGCCTTGAAGTTGTTGAAGCTGGGTGCGGAGAGCATTGATATCTTGTCGGGTAGAAGAATTAGAATCCTGTGGAGCACCTGTGGGAGTAGGAGTAGCTGTAGTAGAAGCAACATGGTGTGGAGGCAGACCATGCTTGCGGTAGCATGTAGCTTCGAGATGACCCTCTCGACCACAGTAAGTACATTTGAAACCGGAGCACCTAGCACGTCCTCGTCCCCGAGACGTGTGGCGGCCTCCCCTAGTTGAAGAGCCACGAGCTGGAGCAGGCGTGGGTAAGAGTGGCTGTTGAAGGAGAGCCTGTGAAAAATTTGTAGGGGCCTCAGAAGGAGGTGCGACTTTGAGCAACATAGAGCAGACATCGGACAGGGAAGGCATGGTGGAGGAGGAAAGAATCTGAGCCCGGACACTGTGTAGGTGAGAAGGAACTCGGGCCATCATCATTGCAATCCCAACACCTTCCTTTTGCGCCCGTTGTGTAGCAAGATCCGTGTAGGGAGGCTGATGTTGTATGCATGCCTCTACCAGAGTGTTGGCCTTGACAATGAAAGAGGTCAAATCACCTGTTGTCCCGGGATCCAAAGCTTGGAGCGCAGAGATGATATCAAACAGATGTAACAAGCTGTCTTTGCCAGAGTAGAGAGAGTGAAGCTCCTCCCACATCGCCTTGGCCTTCTCATGATAAATGGCCATGCGATAGGGCTCGGTGTCCATGGAATTGAGGATCTAAGATTGGACCCGGCCGTCATCACGCCACCATTCGTTAGTAGAAGCAATAGGAACGTCCCGGGTAAGGTGATGAAGAAGACTTTTAATTTGTAGAACACGACGAACAAAATGCGCCCATTCCACAAAATTGTGCTTCCCACTTAGAGAGATGGTGGTGATCCGATGCTCATCGCGGACTTTAGGAGAAGGAGTCATGACACGAGCGAGAAGAGAGGAAGCCGCTGTGGAGTTCATATCAACAAGAGGAGGGCGGCAAGAGCAAGCCACAACCACTAGAGTTGCGGGTAGAGCAGTAGGGAGAAAGCAACAAACCGCAGACAATAGGCTAAAGGAGCAGAGGTCGACGAATAGCGGGCAAAGGCGACTAAGCCGCGCGAACAAATAGAGAGGACCGCGGAGGTTTGAGAAGCAGACCGCGACGGTTAGAGAAAGTAGACCGCGGCGGTTAGAGAAAGCAGACCACAGATAACGGTCTTCAGCGGGAAGCAGCGGCTTGAGGAGAAAAGGCGGGCAAAGAAGCAAGGACTAGATCGCGCGTCAAACAGTCTGCACGATCAAAAAAGAAGCACGCGATATTCAGAAGAGGACAGGGCCAAGCCCGCAACGGGTAGAAAACCAAATCCGGAGCGGGTAGAGAGCACGACCAAGACCGCAACTAGAACAGGACCAAGCCCGCAGCTTGTAGAACAGCAACAAGCCCGCATAAGCCAAAGGAGAGGCACCACGGGTAGGGAGCAAAAGACCAGTCCGCGCGATTAGAAGAGAACTAGTCCGTGCAAGAGAAAGGCTGAAGAAGACCGTGCGAGTCCGCAGGAGGCTGCAACGGGTAGGAAATAATCTGTCAGTCCGCGGAGAACAGCAAAGAGAAAAGCATCGGGTAGAACACGCGAGAAGAGAAACTAGACCGGAGCGGTCAGAGTAGGAGCGGGGTCCAGACAAATCCCTATAAAAGGGAGAGAAGAGGGGAAGAGACGGGTGGGAGGGAGGGGGAAAACGAGACTGCACGAAAGATTGCAGTTAAGAGAAAGAGAAAGAGGAGACTGCCCAAAGGATGGCGGTTAGGGAAAAATGGAATGCGGAAAGCGGTGTGGAGACAAGGCCGGCGGTCAGAAAGAGGTTTACCGTCGGGAGGATCAATTTAGTTATGATACCATGTAGAAAAATTGAGTGAACCTTGTATATACTTCTTGAATAAGTAGAAAGTAAGAGAGAAAATACTTGAGTGATCTTATTCATCCATATAGAGCATAATATAAAGGAAATACATTGACACTTACAACTTGACTTAAGATGTGGGACTAAACCCACTCACATACTAATATACCAATATTAATACTAAACTAATAATCTCAACTCTCCCCCTCAAGCTGGAGGGGAAACCTCGAGCTTGACAACATCAACAGAAAGGGTAAATGTGGTAGGCAGTGGTGGGAAAAGACGGGTGACCGGGGGTATTCCTACACAGTCGAGACCGCGGGGATAACACAACACACGCACGGATATACGGGGTCGCGGGGATAACACCACCACACGAATCTACGAGACTGCGGGGATAACACCTCACACACAGATCTACGTGACCGCGGGGATAAGAGAGAAAGAGGAAAAACTTCCACCAAAGACCATACCACCTACCAATCATCAAAGAAAAACTTGGGGAGACACAAACAACACACGACATAAGTCTAGAGGCCGTGTGGGAGTAAGGCGAACAACGGAAAAGATCATCCAGATCTCCCTCATCCTAAACACTCCTCACACGGAATACACGTGCATATAGGCATAAAACACATGAAACACTGAAGAGGACAAAAAAAACTTCAAAAACAACAATATTTCCATCATCTCCATCATCCTCAAGACAGGACAACAACAAAAAATCATCTACAACCAGTAAGAATAGAGGCGAAGAAGCCTCAGATCAGTAGCAGGCACAAAAAAGCAGCTGCAAGCACGCAAAACCGGGAGCGGCGAGAAGAGCCGAAGCAGGCTCGAAGCAAGCAGCACAGTGAGCTATCAACAGGAGTGGCATCTTCGATAAGGGTAGCAACCAGGCTGGGCGGACACAGTAGCAGAAGGCGCGACAACGGTAGACGTAACAACAGCAGTTGAACGAGTAATCAACGGCTGATACAGTTGAAGCAGACGGTCCAAGCAAAGCAGAGCAGAAGTTGGAAGAGAAACGAGGCGGCAACGGGAAACGTCGACGATGTCGTCGATGCCGTCGATGGAGGAGCGATGCAGATCAGCCGAGCAGCTCACGCAAGGAGGCAGACTGGAGCAGTAGCTGGCACAGTCGACGTCGATAGAAGTAGCAGACTTCGGCGTCGATGGGATCGAGCGCAGCTGCAGGGGGGCCAAGATTCTCTCCCGTCGATGGAATCCGATGTCGATTCCGTCGACGGGAGCGTGGGCGGAAGTGGAAGAGGGAGACGGTACCGAGAGAGAAGAGGGAGACGGGAGCAGGAGAAGTAGCGAGAGCGGAAGTGCAAGACGGGAGCGGGAGTGAGACGCGAGCGCACTGCGGGAAAGCAACGAATTTGCTCTGATACCTAGTAGAAAGTAAGAGGGAAAATACTTGAGTGATCTTATTCATCCATATAGAGCATAATATATAGGAAATGCATTGACACTTACAACTTGACTTAAGATGTGGGACTAAACCCAGTCACATATTAATAGACCAATATTAATATTAAACTAATAATCTCAATTGTATATACTTCTTGAATTACAATTTACAAGTATGAGTACAAATATATAGGGAGAAGAGAGAGAGAATCATCTCTTATACAAGATGTGAGACTAATACATGAGAAAGAAAAAAGACCTATAATAGGCTTCTAAATGGGCCTTTACAAACAGTTTTCTAACAAAATCCATCTAATGGGAAATGAGAGTATCTATTAGTGGAACTACTCTCTCCTGTGATAATCAAGATATCATTCATATCACATCCAATCCAGTGTTTCGTGAAATGACTGAAGCTAATTGTTACTTTATACCAAGGTTTAGAGCAAGATCATTACGAATCTATTTGTTTCAATTGGTAATCATTTGACAAAGATGTGTTGAAAGGGGGGCCCGGCCCATCTTGGGAAACCCGGGGAAGAAAGCCCACAACCCGACTGCAGTCAGTGCACTCCAACCAAATCTCTCGGGGCCCACATCTTGGGGAAATCCCGGGAAGGTTGTTGTGGCTCGGACTTGATCCCGAGACCTCCTTTATCAAGCTCCTTCATGGAGTCCTGATACCCAACTGAGCTCACTTTTGTTGAAAGGGGGGTCCGGCCCATCTTGGGAAACCCGGGGAAGAAAGCCCACAGCCCGACTGCAGTCGGTGCACTCCAACCAAATCTCTCGGGGCCCGCATCTTGGGGAAATCCCGGGAAGGTTCTTGAGGCTCGGGCTTGATCCCGGGACCTCCTTTATCCCATAAAGGAGGTCCCGGGATCAAGCCCCAGCCTCAACAACCTGGGATAAAGGAGGTCCCGGGATCAAGCCCGAGCCTCAACAACCTTCCCGGGATTTCCCCAAGATGTGGGCCCCGAGAGATTTGGTTGGAGTGCACCGACTGCAGTCGGGTTGTGGGCTTTCTTCCCTGGGATTCGAAGATGGGCCGGGCCCCCCTTTCAACAAGATGTTTAATGTGATTGTATCTATCTAATAGAAATCTCTCTACCTTTGGGAATGATTGTTGTTTATGACTGGAGCTTGATGAGGGGTGGAGGAACTATGGTGTAAGGTAACTAGGTGACCAGAGCACCAATCACTCCTGTGATTGAGTCACTTTTTGCGGTTCAGAAGGGTTAAGCGGCTCATCTGTGTCACTGAGGGATTTGGGGGTTGTATTGGCGCTTCTCTGCTCTCTTTCTCTAGATTTCGTCCTTGATTTCTCAATTATCATCATCGTCAATATTTTTATCTCATCTATGCAGTAGCAGTTTTATGAATCTTCATTTTTTTATTTGTACACATGAGTAATGTTGAGTCATGTGATAGTTCTATTTTGTACAGCTCTACTCATGTTTATTTTTTGCATTGTTTCATGGGCATGTTCAATTGTTTCTTTCTATCTATGCAGGGAATTTTACATTTTTAAGCAAAAAAAGCCAACCTTTGTGCTCTTGCTGCACTACTAAACCACTGCTTGCCCTAACATTTCTCCCTCTTTCTTATCCATCGATTCCTCTACATATAAGCATAATCTACTTTAGGTGAAGATAGTCTTACAATACCCAGGCCTTTGATGTTACTCTACTGTCTAGCATATTGATGGGGAGTCTTCTCCATTGTAATAACTTAATTGTTTACAGTTGATTAAAATTACCTAACTTTATGCTTTTAGAAATTTTTGAAGATACATTAAAGAAATTAGTGTAGAAGATAAAATTTATTTGCAGTAGTACCTTTTGCTACATCAACATTCAGCCCAATTGACCAAATTCTGTGTGAGTAGGTTGATTGAAATGTGCCTTTTTTCCTTGTCAGGGGGTGATATTAACATGGCAATATTTTATATCTGTTACTAATTGAATTTTTGTCACAATTGCAAGATCTTCTTCTAAATCTTATCATCATTGTACTTAATACAGATCACACGAATATTCAAAAACAAGGAAAGTGCTGAATTTGAATTTACTGTAAGTTGTTCTTCCGTTGTTGCATTTATTTTTATTTTATTTTTTATAATCAGTGTAATTTTTTCTTCTTGTACCTAACTTGGATTCACTTTTGATGTGAAGGTTGGTCCAATCCCAACTGATGATAAAATTGGAAAGGAGGTTATTTCTCGGTTGACAGCCGATATGGTCACAAATAAAACATTTTATACTGACTCCAACGGAAGAGATTTTCTAAAACGAGTAATAATTTATGAATTCTGCTTTCTTTTGATAAATAGTTTCAAGAATTATTTTAATTATTATTTTGTTTCCATCTTGATGAAAACTGTTTCCAAGTCCTTTTCATTTCAATTGTGGAAAGAGAGGGCCTCATATCTATCTTATGCTCACTGGTATGGAGATAAACCAGTGACATTAAAGGTCGACAACATTCTTATTTCACCTTTCCACTAGTATCTAATATGTAAATCAAGCCATAAGTGCAATACACATGAATGCCCAGAGTTCCATCACTATCTGTATCTTATTCATGCGTCAAAACCTCGCATTTAGCATCCTTAAGTTTTGAGCCTCTATTTTTTTTGCAGTTGCCTGGAGTGAATTTTTATTTTTTTCACTCTACATACTAAGTATTGAAAATGAACCAAAATCTCATAAAAGACTACCCCAATTTTTCTCTTATCAACCTCAATATCAAGGACATACACCCATAGGATAATGATGACTCTATTTCCAAGTATTTCCAGAGTTATAGCACCCAAAGAGCAATGTTCCACATTTAAATAACATGAGAGTTACTAGCTACTTATTTGCTATCATCCAAAGAATGGGACGAACTTCCTTCTTTGTACTTATAATCCACATTATCAAATGTTGCTACACAGAAACCTCAGCATTTACATATAGATATGCCCTTTCTTCTAGCTTTACTAATTGCGATGTCAATTAAATTAGGCTCTCCAAATAAAATGGCTAATTCAATAGTTTATTTGGTATATTAAGAATTTAAGAGTTCTCATTTTTCTTTTCATTTTTCAACATTCGTGTTACTTCAATCTCAGATTTACCTTACCTGTTGACACCCTCAGAATCTAACTTTTTATCTACATATCTATCTTATCCTCAATCACCATAAACTCAAGCTCTTCATTCTCCTCCACAACTGATTTAGAAGCCACCTTCCCAAGACAATTCACATGATCCATAAATTGAGGTTTACTTACCTTTTGTAGCTTTCGAACAACTTCATATATTTCGTCTATTGAAAACAGACTGCTCTCATGTTATGTTCCCTTGCGTAGGATCACATCACCGGCCATGAAAGAGAAGGATTGATGGAGGGAGAGGCAAACTTCTTCTTTCGATTACCTTGGTGGTCTGTGTTAGAATAGATAAGAGTACTTATATATTGTACTTGTGTATTTGTCCCACATCGATTATACTTGTAGTAATTTGTCCCTCTTCCGTAAATAGAGGCGACATTCTCTATTTCATAATAATAAGAGAATTCTATTAGCTAACATAGTATGAAAGCCTGAATAAACTTATTCACTAAATCCCATTCTGTTTCAGAGGCCCTATACTTTCTCTCATTATGGAGATCCATTCACCTTCATCTTCCTCTCCCACTATGATTTCTCTTGGATTCATCATCGACCGGAGGATTGTGCTAGTCACTTGCCAAGATTACTTCGCTAGTGCCCCATAGATTCAATACTCTACTTCTCTCATGATCATATCCTCTACTCGTTGTTCCAGATTGGGAGTCCAATTTTATTTTGATCTCATCCTCCGCTCGACGCTTCAGATTGGGAGTTGGTGATGCCCCATGCCGAGGTTTATGATCCCACCACGACTTCCTCGTTTATTATATCATCGTCAGTTGCTAAGGTTATCCAAGACTGTGTAAGAGATTTACTCTAACAACTGAATATTCAACCGAGATACTAGTATTGCGATGTAATTCTCCACTATTTTGTATGTGCTAGAGCAAGCCATCCTAAATGAGATCACTGACTTAGTGTTAGGTTCAAGTTTTTTCTCTTCTCCATAATACTGCCTACTTGCTTTGGCCCGATGTTTTTGGTTTTCCCCAAGTATGTGTGGTTGTTGTTGCTTTTGTAGCCAACACAATGATTCCCTCCTATTGACTTGATTTCTTCACCTTGTAGGGATTCTGATGAAGATCCATGGCTCCCTGCCGATTCGTCGTCATTGTTGCCCGAGCTCATAGCCTCCCTTCCTTTTGAGGATACAATGAGCATCTCCTTCACTGAGAGCTCTTCGGTGCAGCAACTGGCCCCCACTGATTAACGGATTTCGCTAGGTGAGGTCCCTGCCATGGATCTTATGGTGAACGATCCGCAGGTTCCTTCAAATTCCTATATGAAGCAACCTTGTGGAGCGAGATGCTTCCTTCTAACGTCTCTACACACAAAAGATACTCTTCTTACTCCAAGGATTTTCTTGGTAAAAAAGCTTTGTGAGGTCATTTTCACCTTTCCAGGGATTTCCTGATACTCTTTGTTTCTGTCTGTTTGCAGCGGCCAAATTGGCCCCTCAACTGAAGCATTCCTAGCAGTGAAGTTCTTCCCGTGACAGACCAAGCTAATCTACGTACAGCTGAGTTAATCTCGTACCTTGATCATGTGAAGACCCAAAATTCCCGGGCTTCCCAAATGATTTCAAGAATTGAACAAAATTTCAATAAAAGAGTCACAACACATCTAAGTACAGTACAAAGAACATCCAAAACAGTATTTTATTAATTACACAATCATTACAGGAAATAACACATGCTAGATATGCTTATTACAATAATACACGAGGGGCCAATACAACGAGTTCTGTGCCAATCCCGATCTTCGATTATTGCCTTTTCCAGATCAGCTGCCAACATCCTGTGCGTCCTACTTGGCGTTGGTCCCCCTGCCTAAAAAGAATGTCCACTCTGGGTTAGTCATAAAAATTATGACTATGTGAGACAGAAATCTCGTGAAACAGTTATACATGCAACAAAGGGAGTATATCAATATGCTTGCAGTACATTTAAACCATAATTACTTAAATATGCAACTTGAAGTTCGCTAAAATCCCACCCTTTTATTTTCATGTGATGGGAAATACTCTGGTATGCAACTTGAATTGTCCACACCCGCGAAGGGCGTAATTATAGGCTCACCCCTACTGGTGAATCCATCAGTGGATGCCTCCACATCATCAGATTTGAATCCTTCATATTTTCCTATGCTCTCAAGTAGGTGCGGATAGTGCTAACTCAAGTAGGTGTCACCTTCCAACCAAACCAACAGCCAAGTGTCATAAGGTTTTCTCAAATCTATTTCAGCTGCCACCACAACAATACAACAACCAATAAATACTAAAATGCTGCCAACACACCACTCAACCCAAGCCCAACTCAGCCAGCACTATCCATATCCAACCAACACCTTGAACTAGCCAACACAGCCAGCATATTAATTCAATACATCAAGCCAGCCTACACAACCAACCCACTATCAATTGTAGCAAGCCCATAAACACAAGGCCAACCTACTTAAAATTACTATAATCTTAACCAATTGTTATTGGCACCCCCAAAAATAAAATCAAATGAAACAGAAAATGCGCAAAAAAATAAATCTCGAGGAAAAAAATATCATACTACCTTATCTCATCATTGGGGCAAATATAAATATTTTGTTTTGCGAATTTTGGGTTGTCATAGATCAGTCCTCTTATTAGGAATGAAGTGAGTAACCCTGGATAGACTGTCCACGATCAGCCATAAAGAATCATTCTCACTTCATGATCTGGGAAGACTATGAACGAAATCCATCAATATATTCCTCCAAATTTCATTCTAAAATAGGAAGCGGCTCCAACTTGCCCCCTGGCCTATGACATTCGACTTTAACTAATTTGCATGTTTCACATTTCCCAGCATACTCTGTAACATCACTTTTACTCTGGCCACTAAACTGATTTTTAAGATCTTCATACAACTTCGTATTATCTGGGTGTACAAAATATTTGGAATTTTGAGCCACAAAGACTATTTTCTCGCGAAGATGACTGATAGAGGTGCAACTCGGATCGATTGGCTTCGGTTCCACATAGAACCAATAACCGACCCGTATAGGTTCGATTCCAAATTTTTGGAACCGGAATCGAACCACGGTTCTAAATTACGGAACCAGATCCGAACCGTTCGGTTCGGTTCTCGGTTCATAACATTTGTACTTGGGTTAGAGGTACACAAACTGGTTATGCTTGAGGAAGGGGAAGACATGTTTAGTTAGCAAAAATGAAAAGAAATATGGAATGGAAAGAGGGCATTACAGTAGGGATGGAGGTTGATGAGTCAAGTTACGTTTTTAAATTGTAATTGTGAGTTGGAGTTTAGCCAAATATAATATTTTCTCAAATGAATCTTTAGTGTATCCATGCATTAGCCACTGGGAAAATCCAACACAAAATGATACTAATATAGTGGTTTTAAGCTACAAATAGCGTTTTTATCAACCAACAACCATGTATTTTTTATTTTCATTTTTACCCTAAACACTATATTTTAATTGAGCAGCTGCTCCTTTGCAACCAAGGTATACTCGACTCCAAGTGTCCATCTATATTCTTTTAAGTTAAAATTTGTAATTTATATTCGGTTCGGGTCGGTTCTCGGGTACCGCCCGGTTCGGTTCGGTTTCGGTCCGGTTTTCGGTTCTTCGGGTATTTTTGCACACCCCTAATGACTGACATCTGAAATGTACATTCTACTGTCGCGTAGAAGTAAACCATCCTGAATTATGAACTTCTCTTTCTGACTATCCTGAGACAACTCCCAAATCTATGTCATCGTCGAATCTACGGGTAAAGCTTGTCTGATCCTATCTTTAATGTCACAAGTGATTCTATCCAGCTCAAACTTCCAGAACTATACTTGTGTGTGGTATCACAACTAATCTCCAGTCTCTCTTAGAACTCGCACTAAATTCTCCTGCTGAGTAAGGATGGAATAGTTCAAACTTCTTTTACTAAGCGCATTCGCTACCACATTTATTTTTCCCAGATTGTACTGGATATACACATTATAATCTGACAGATATTCTATCTACCTACGCTACTTCATATTGAGCTCTTGCTGATCAAAAATATACTTGAGGCTTTTGTGATCTGTAAAAATCTTACAACGAACTCCGTAGAGGTAGTGTCTCCAAATCTTTAGTGCATGTTTGACTGTTGCTAGTTCCAAGTCATGCACATGATAATTTTTCTCATAAACCTTTAATTTTGTGGCGGCGAAGGCTTTGACATTTCCCTGCTGCATAAGCACCCAGCCCAGGCCTTGACCTGAAGCATCGCTATAAATTTGGAAACCATCTGTACCGGAAAATAAACTCAACATCAGTGCGGTCGTCAATCTGGTTTTCAACTCCTCGAAAGCAAGCTCATATTCAACTTTCCAACTATAGGATTTTCATTTCCTAGTGAGCATAGTCAAAGGTAGGGCTATCTTCGAGATGTCTTTCATGAATCTCTTGTAATAACCTGCTAAACCAAAGAAACTGTGAACTTAGTGACTGCCTTCGGCCTTGACCAACCCTTTATTGCTTTTATATTCTTCAGATCCACTATAAGACCTCTCTGACTGATAGCGTGCCCCAAGAAGGCAACCTCTGAAAGACAGAACTCACACTTAGAGAATTTCGCATACAGAAGACTATCCATGAGAGTACTCAAACTGTCCTGAGGTATTCAACATGATCTTCTTAACTCTTTAAATAAACCAGGATTTCATCAATGAAAATGATCATGAAACGATCTAAGAACTCCTGAAACACCTTATTCGTCATGTCAATAATGACAGACGGGGCATTAGTCGGTTCAAGCAGCATGACTACCAACTCACAGTGTCTCTGTCTTGTGCTGAAAATTGTCTTCTGAACATCCTCATCCCAAATTTTCAACTATCATTATGCAAACACTATGTTATTCATATGCTTCCTAAAAACGCAGTACCAACCTTTGTCTTAGGCATCACTATAACACTGAAATATCTCTACTCTTAAAGTTAAGTATAATACTAGTGTTCTCATTTGAATTTTTATTCTTAAATACTAACCAGTATTTACTATCCAACTGAAGACTTACCCCTTTCCTGATAAGCGAACTTAAAGATGGCGTTATCTTTATAAAAATTTAAATGGATCTACTGTACTAACTTGTTAATCTAAGAAGATTGCGGGTCTCGTAACATCTTGAATCTTGACAACGTGTCTCAAAAGTCGAACTTTAT
The DNA here is from genome assembly GCA_039513925.1 of Platanthera zijinensis. Classification (NCBI taxonomy): domain Eukaryota; kingdom Viridiplantae; phylum Streptophyta; class Magnoliopsida; order Asparagales; family Orchidaceae; genus Platanthera; species Platanthera zijinensis. The sequence goes on from CM077083.1 coordinate 11,420,497, forward strand.
GGCGGAACATGCACTTAGACAGCTTTCCATGTAGAATCAATGATACTCTCTAGGAGTGTTCAAATAATCCTTCTATGTTTGAATGTACAAGGTTGTTCTCGAGGAAGAAAAAGGGGGAAACCATCTAGAAATTCTTAAAACTCTTATATAGCTATATTTAACGATCTATGCAGAGGGCACTACATAACCTGAAGGGCATACCCACCGACTTGTAGTGTCTAAACTTCGCGTTGAAAGTTAGCTGCTAAATATCTTCTTTACCATTTTGTAGTTACTATAAATCTTATCTAAGATTTAAGTCAGAGAAAGTACAAAATTCGTCGAACTAGCCATTAAAATCATAAATTTTAGGGAGTTATTACTTATTCTTACTTGTGAACTTGTACAACTCATGATAGTTGACAGTCACTTAAAATTGTCAACCTTTTTGACAAAAGACGGGTCTTAAAGAAGGCATTACTATGCCTAATAATATCAACTCGGGTAAACTCATGTCGTTGAACTATCGACTTTACTAACACTTAGGGTGTCATGCTATAAAATTTTGATTATGGGTAAAATTTTAGGAATGAATTTTTTGGGGGGCACATATCTCTATTACATGATTGAGAAGCATCAGTAGCTCCTCATGGACAAATATCTGAAGGTTCTCAAGCTAACTGTACCTCCTGAAAAGTATTTTTCATTTTGTCATGCATCAACTAGAAACACATCATTACTGATACTAAAACTCATGATCTTCTTAATCGACGAGGCAACAACACTGTAAACTTCTTTCGTACCTTAAGACGTAGGAGTGAACTGATCGAGTCATTCTACATTTGGTTTTATAAGCAATCTAACTTGCCCTTTGCTAATCAGGGCATATCCATAATTAGATACAAACTCTGTTAGAATAGGAATGTGTACTTCTACTACGTATTCAGACTCTAAAAGCTGACAACTATCATTATATCCAATATGCATAAGAGAGTCGTTTAAACATCAAAACTCTTAGTATTGACATGACTAAGATGATTCTAAGATTGATAAGTAAAGATCATATTGTGAGCGGGGACAATAAACTCATGCTAAGAGAACGAAACTTGATTTGAAGCATGGCAGATGATAAGATAAGGTAATAAATAATTTTACTGAAATTTGATTGAATATTACCGTATAAAAAGTGACATTTCTATTAAGGATAGATCTCTTAAATGAATTTTTGCATAATGCGATAAATGCTGGAACTCAAGCTTACACTGATTATTGTCTTGACTCCATGCACTAACTTGAGGCTCTTTTTTTATAGAATTCGATCTTGGATGAGAGCACATACTGATCTGAGAAAGTTATCTCTTGTGGTATGCTGACATGATCTATTATTTGTCATATGAAGTACGAAAAATTCTAAGATTTGCACTAGGGTGAATCATAGGTAAGGGTGGCAAAGTTTCGATTTTATCATATAATCATTTCTGACTCCGAGAGATTAGGCGATACCAAAGAATTTAACATCCACTAAATTTTTGCGCTGAACTTAGCAATAGAAGTCATCTCTCATATTGCCAGCACATAGACTTATGGATAATGGTTTAACAACTCTAACATCCAAGAAATAATTCAGATGAAAACCTAAGGCTCTGTGGATTTTCAGGGTCATGAGATCCTAAACCTCTCTCTGATACCAATTGTAACACCTCAAACTAGTTTAACAACAAATCAGCAGTCCAGCCGGGCCCCATGATAAGAAGTAAATCAAGCATCGGTAATAAAATTGATACATAGTAGACACGTATATAAAATAACTAAAACAAATTACAACAAAAGTTAGATATGCATATAAGGGTAAAAGAGGATACCTCAAATTCCGATTCACAGAGCCAACTAATAACGGAAAAAATCATAAAAATTGAAGTACTATAATCTAATTCATAATTTGACATAATGAAAGCATTAGATTATTCCAATACATCATGACCAAAATAAAATACAACAATTGAACTGCAAGACTGTTGAAAGGAAAGACATTAATGTAAAGAACCGCGACGTTTATCTTAAACGCAGCTCCCCACCGATGACCACTGAAAAGAAATGTCTTTATCTATTTCTCAATTCTTTATGTTCCGGGATCCCCCTTTAACCTGTTGTCTGTTAGCTGTCTTACTCATGATCTTGATTGTTGTGTAACCTTTTCATCCTCCTCCTGTTGTGCAAGATCGACAAACGCAGATATACTTGGTAGGGGGAGGCTGTCTAATAAGCTATCTTCTGGATGTTCCACTTACTGTTCTCTCCCCGTCTCTTTTTTGCTTCATCCGTCGTCTTAGGCTCTCTTCTTTCAGATTCTCAGAAAGCTCTCCTGATGTTCTTTCATGAGTTTACTTGTGAATCTTGTATTTTTTGGCAAACAACATCGTGTCTCTTTTAAATTCTCCATGTACTCGGAGCAATGCTCCTTTTTGTTTAGTGCATTCAGATATTTGGGACCATAAAGGATCTCTAGTGTTTATGGTTATTGTTATTTGTGACTTTTATTGATGATTACTCATGTGTCATATGGTTGTATTTACTTCGCGATTGTGCTGAACTCCCCTCTATCTTCCGTGCTTTTCTTACAGAGACTCGCACTCAGTTTTCCACTTGCTTAAAAGTTCTTCGCACCGATAATGCGTGTGAATATACCATACATACCTTCTCTAATCTGTGCACCGAGTTTGACACTATTCATCAGACTTCGTGCGCGTATGCTCAACAAAATGGGGTGGCAGAGCGGAAAAATCATCAACTTCTAGATGTCTCTCGATCTCTCATGTTTCAAATGCAAGTTCCTCTGCTATACTGGAACTTTGATGTTTCTACTGTCTGTCATTTCATCAATCGCATGCCCTCGTCCATCCTTAACTTTGCGGCCCTGTTTAATCATCTTTTCCCTTCAAAGGCTCTCTTTTCTCTCACGCCTCGTGTTTTTGAATGTACATGTTATGTCCATAACCTTGGTCCACCTACTGATAAATTTGTTCCTCGTGCTACAAAATTTATGTTCGTTGGATACTCTCGAACTCAAAAGATTATGTATGCTACGATCCTAATGATGGTAAAATGGTCGTTTCGGCTAATGTCACATTTCTTGAGGACCAACCGTTTCACACCGCTCCTACAACTGCTCTTCTTCCTCCTCCACTACCTTGGCTTACGGTTCCAGTCACGTCTCCACTTCCACCTCTCCTCCCACACCCACCACCACCATACCCATCCTGCCCAAACCACCTCTTCGTGTATACACTCGTTGCCCTCACAAATCTGATGCCCTACATCAGCTTCCCTCTACCAGTGTGATCCTGCGGCCTGTTGATCCGACATCGACCTCTACGGCTCATCCTTTGGTTAATTATGTCTCCTAACATCGCCTTTATCCACCTCTTTTGAAATTTATGCTTTCTCTCACCTCCATTTATATACCTACCTCTTTACAGGAGGCTCTCCAGCATCCGGGGTGGCCTGCGGCCATGGATGAGGAAATCACTGCTCTTTGGGCCAACCAAACTTGGGATCTGGTTCCTCTTCCCTCAGGACATACTTGTGTCGGTTGTAAGTGAGTCTTTTCCATCAAACATGCTCCTGACGGGACAATTGAATGGATAAAAGCACGGCTCGTCGCTCGCAGGTTCACTCAACAACATGACCTCGACTATGATACGACTTTCTCACCAGTCACCAAGTTAAATATCGTTCGGGTCCTGATCTTCTTAGTTGTTCACCGTCAATGGATTCTACACCAATTGGATATCAAGAATGTTTTTCTCAATAAAGACCTTCTCGAAACTGTTTACGTGCATAAACCTCCCGGGTTTGAGACCACGAGGGCGTCTCGTGTCTGTAATTTCAGAAAATCTATGTATGGTCTCAAGCAATCTCCTCGGGCTTGGTTTGAAAAGTTTAGCAAGGTTGTTCGTGACGTTGGATTTACGCGGAGCTCAGATGACTTCTCTCTGTTTACTCGTCATCAATCAACCGCCACAGTCATTCTCCTAGCGTATGTTGATGATATTTTGATTACTGGTAATGACATTATAGGGATCCAAAAAATCAAACAGTACTTAAACTCCGTTTTTCAAACTAAAGATCTGGGAAATTTTCGATATTTTCTTGGACTAGAGATAGCGAGACGACCTGATGGTCTCGTCCTGTCACAACGGGATTACTGTCTTGACTTTCTTCAGGATGCAGGATATTCAGAATGCAAATCTGCTGACACCCCTATGGATGTCAATCACAAGCTCTGCGCTCATGAAATTGACTCAGATCCTCTGCTCACGAATCCAGAGTATTATTGACATCCCATTGGAAGCTGATATATCTGACGGTTGCAAGACTTGATATATTGTTTGTTTTTGGAGTTGTCAGTCGGTTTATTCATTCTCCGCAGACCTCTCATCTGCAGGTTGTTGAGCGCATTTTCAGATACTTTTAGACTGCTACAGGACAAGGCCTTGTGTACAAACCATCATCTTCTCTGTCTCTGATTGCATATTTTGATGCTTACTATGCGGGTTCTCTTGATGATCAACGATCCACACCTGATTTATGTACATATTTTGGAGTAAATCTGATTACCTGACGTAGCAAAACGCAGTCAGTAATTCCTCGCTTATCGGCTGAAGCCGAGTATCATGCGATGGTTGCAGTTGTGTCGGAACTCACCTGGCTAGAAAGTCTCCTTGGGGATTTGGGCGTCACACTTTCTTCACCAGCACTCTATTTTGTAACAGTCAAGCTGCTAACATATTGCCAAGAATCCCATATTTCATGAGCGAACCAAACACATTGAGGTTGACTGTCACTTTATTCGAGAAAAAGTTCAATTAAAGAAGTCGGAATTCCTCGCTTATCAGCTGAAGCCGAGTATCATGCGATGGTTGCAGTTGTGTCGGAACTCACCTGGCTAGAAAGTATCCTGGGAATTTGGGCGTCAATTCTCACCAGCAACTCTATTTTGTAACAGTCAAACTGCTATACATATTGCAGAATCCCATATTTCATGAGCGAACCAAACAAATTGAGTTGACTGTCACTTATTCGAGAAAAAGTTCAATTAAAGAGTTGGAATTAGAGCATGTCTCGAACTGCCGGGCAAGTTGCTGATATTCTCACTACGGCCTTACCTCGACTGTGTATCATCAGTTTTTATCCAAGCTTGGTTCCTACGACTTGTATGCTCCAGCTTGTAGGGGAGTATTAGAGAGTCATGTAAAAAGGCTCATTACTTCGGCCCATATTTTGGCCCACTTGTACTCTTGTATTTATCCCACATCTTAGGATTGGGATACTTCTCCTCTCTCTTTTCCTATAAAATATGTACAGATACATGGTGTAATATATGATTTTTGAGAGTAATAAGAATTCCTCTTTATTTTCTACAAGTCTACATTATTAAATTACGGATGTTACAGTGTGCGGGACCTTATGCCCTTTCTTTCAACAGTAGGCAAGTCAACATCTTCTAGGTTCCAACAAATTGGAATTGCAAGCAATGTTGCCTAACTGTGGTTCCTTCAAATTTAATCCAGCAATGCTCATGGTTGGGATCAGATTATACCTGTTCCTCTACATTATCCTGCGTCTCCTTTCTAGAGTAAAAAAGTGACTTTTTGTTTTTAATAATTTGTGGAGTTGCTTCAAATATAGTAACCAGAGGGACCAACCTTAGAATAATGATAGAAAAGTCCAATTACTAAAGAGGCTCAGGTGTTTGTTTTTGTACTGCAAAATGGGTATTCTAGGTTCTCACTTTTTTACTCATAACAATATAACCAAAGGCAAATCTAATTACTGACAACTAATATCAATAATTGAATGCTTGGATGTTCCTTAAAAGATGAAGTCTTCCCACCCCAATATATTTGCAATTAAATAAATAAAGATGGTAAAACTGTGTTTAAATGTAGTTTTCTGTCTGATGGTGTGTGTTTTTCCAAAATTGGGTTCTCAAATATTTGTTCTGGGCTTAAGATTAATTTGTTTTTTTTTGTTAAAAAAAATTACTTGGTTTCATATCACGTATCATGTTTTTCAATAAATGTGTGAAGTATATTCTTGTTCTTTTAGTAGCCCAGTTTTTCTCTCCATTCTACTTGTTTTTTGAGATTATTGTTTTTGTGAATGTAGGTGACAAATTTTAGAGAGGATTGGAAACTTAACGTGACTCAACCAATTGCAGGGAATTATTATCCGGTAAAGATTTTCTTATTGTCGTAGTTTATGCATTTCTTAATGTTTCCATGAACTATAATATGTTATAATTCATTAGTAAAATGGAACTGATTTAATAGTGCACGAATTTAGGAATGCAATAAATGTAAATTAATGTGATATTCTTTGAAAATTTTGCATACTTACATTCTTAAAGTTATTAGTACTCTATATAACATTTTTGAGTTTTCCCTGCTCGATGATGTTATATTTACAATGAATACACAAAAACTCTAGGGTTATTGATGCGGAGTAGAGACGATGACCTGCAGTGGAGGACGAGTTTTGAGCTCGTTCGGGCTGATTGGTGACTTTTCATATATGACGTGCCCGGATCAACGATCAAACTCCACGGATGTGCCCGGATTGATTCCGCGAGTCAAATTCATATGCTACTTTATTATTTTTTTCACTCTAGTGTATTTTGAGTGGCCCCACCTCCGGCCAATCATAGTCGTTGAAGGTGGGATGCACTGGTCTTTGTTTTCTTATAAATAGATGAGTAGGGGGGCCAAGGATTGGAAATAATATATTTATGGGACAATATATTATAATATATTGTAGGCAATATATTGTATTGTCTAATTGACAATAACAATATATTGTATTGTTATTTTGACAATAACAATATATTTGACAATAATATTGTAAATTTAAAATTTTAATATATATATATATATATAACAAAAATACAAAAAAGATTTATGAGCTAGAGCCTAGAGGTGCAGCCACACCTCTCAATCTTTTTTTCAATTCTTTTACAACCGCTTGATTTGATTACAGCCGCACCTCTCAATCTTTCGTATTAGAATCATTAGATGAATCTCAGCCACATGATCATGGGAGATCGGACAGAGCTCGATATTTTTGATATGTAAGCCCTTATTCTCCCTCTTCTTAGCTCGCATCGCTTCGCATCGAAGGAGCTCTTCTGCGGTTCTTCCCTAGCAACGAAATCAACTCTTTAGCGCAGGTGACACGATTAAAAATGAGTTTGCATGGGCGACCAAGGGTTCCACCTTCTTCGAAGGTTATATGTCGCATGTTCTTTGACAATGCTCTCATATGTCCATAATCAAAAATGTGGAAATGCACTTGTGGTTTGTAGCGCAAATGCGATGTCGTCAAAAATGGCTACAACAATTTCATGACACACATCAAGACAAAACATCCAAACTTCTTGGATATATTTGAGGCGCATTCCATTAAAACCCCAGCGGTGGGTCAAATGACTCTCGAATACATTATTGATAGCAAATCGACAAACATCTACAAATGGCTTGATTGGGTTATCATGGATGAACTTGAAACTTTTGGAAAAAAAATACAATATATTGTATTTGCATTTCTAGCATTTACAATACGATATATTGTATTGCTAGCATTGCAATACCAATATATTGTATTGTTAGCATTACAATATAAATATATTTTATTATTTATTCTCAAAATTACAATACAATATCAGATAGTATTGTTCCAATCCCTGGTAGGGGTTAGTTTGAAGACATTGCAGATTTTAGAGAGTTTATTCTCGGAATCCCCGCGATCCCACCACGGTGTCGACTCCGTGGAACCCTAGGTGACGACTTCTAGGTGCGTATCTCCTTCCTTAAGATTTTCCCTAACCCTAGACTACTTTATCTACCTCCAAAACCCTTGCCACCACCTCTCTGCCCCCCAAATCAAGCCACCACCCTACTGCCCAAGAAGAAATCCCTCTTTCTTATCATTATTACTATTCATGAAATTTACTATTGCATTTCTATAATTTCCAAACAGGGAAACCTCAGCCTTCCTTGTACGTCGTCATCCCTCCTTCTGGAGCCACCTCCGCCACCTCCGCCACCTTTTCCTCCCCCAAGCCACCACCAATACCTCCTTCCCTTGATTCAACCACCCCTCCTTCAGCTACAGCACCCGCCCCCTCCTTCAACCGTATTTCCCCTTTGCCACCACCCTCCCCTTCGTGGAGCCATCCCCAAACAGCCCACCCAATCCAGATCAGTCCAGATTTGGATTGTTCAACTCTGATCCATTATTCCCTCTCACCTTCCCCTCCATCCCTCCCGATCCGCTCATAAACACCGGATTCACCCTTCCCTTGCTCGGATCCATACCTACGTGGCCGGATCTACCCATTTTCGGCCCGATTCCACCATCCATCACCGAGGACAGCCGTCACCATCATTTCCATGCCGCCGGTTCCACCTCGGATCGCCGTACACGCGTCTCCGGCTCCGGACTCTTCAGTTCCTTGGTCAACCCACTACTTGGTGAGTATTCGTTGTACTGGATTATTATTTTAGCATATTTATATTGGATTGGAACTATACTCGTTTGAATATCTTGTATGGTAGTTGTTTGCTTTTAGATCATTTTTGCGATTTACAGGATTTTATTCGCCGCGCGCTATAGTTTTGGCCCTCCACACAGAGAAAAGCCTAAGCTTGTTTGCCCTAATAATTTTTTTTGTCTGGTTGTGAATTTATTTGAGTGAGGTGTTATTTTTATTATCTTAATTATGATTTATTTCGTCGGGCGTTGCATAACATATAGTGTTAGGTCACCGTTAATCCGTCATCTATAGATTTCTCCTAATGTCATTTGGTATCAGAGCTAGTTTGCCCGCACTTTTCGATACACAGTTATAGAGTCTATAAGTTTGTCTGTCATGTCTAGGTGTTACAATTTTTACTCCCCTCACTTTGGAGGTTTCGAGTCCACTTGCATACGCTCTCACAGAGCCCCGTCAGGAAAATCCTTACGTTACTACGACGATTATTTTCGATCGCAGCACACCACTTTTAAAAATCGCGTAGACCCACCTACACGACCCCACTACCCTAGAGACGATCAGTATGATAATTGTCGTCGTTCATATCCTCGCACACGAGCGGATCGTGTTGATCCTTCAACTCGACTCGATTACCATAAGATGACTATCATGAGGATCGTCGTTTTGAGAGAGATCTTGAGAGTCAATTTCGTACTGCTGCCCCTTCCTTTGACGGCTCATTGAGTCCCAAGTCTTTCTTTTATTGGCTCATGGATATGAAGTATTATCTTGATCATTTTGGTATTCGGTGAGCGTCGCATCAAGTTTGCAAAACTCAGACTTTTAGATCACGCGAGAGCATATTGGGCTAGCGTTGAGAGGACCCGCGAGCGAGACCGTCTTCGTCGCATCACTAGTTGGGTGGACATGAAACGTACTTTGTGTCAGAGGTATCTGCCTTCGTCGTATCGGAGTTGCTTGCTCGACCAATTATTTTTCTTTCAGCAAAGATCTTTGTCTGTTGTTGAGTAGATGGATCACCTTGATGAGTTAGTTGTGAGGAGCAATATCTGAGAGGACCCGGTCATGACCACTTCCAGATTTTGGTCTGGCTTCGATCTGACATTCTTATTAAGGTGGTTTATCATAGCTCGAAGTCCCTCGAGTCGACATATCAGCTGCTATTCGTTATGAACAGTCTTTGAGAACCGCGAGAGCTAGTGGATTGGGTCCTTTCCTTGGCCTCTGCAATACGAGCTCTTCTCACATCGAGGACACCTTTTTGCCTATCATTATTCCATCAGACATGACTGAAGTGATACTTGATACGGATTCCTCTTCCCCCGGTGAGGTGCTTAGTCCAACAAGTGACCTTTCTCTTGTGTCTGATCCGTCTCTTGTAGCCCCGGCTAAAAGTGAGCCTGAGTAACCTATTGAGTCTGTAGTGTTGTGTCCCTCACCCTCTCTCACTTCTTTGCCAAGCACCGGGTCAGTTAGTACCAACCACATATCTCATTCTTGACACCACACCCACAGACCCATTCTTGAGTGTAGGTCTATGTTGTTCTCCCATTGTCATTGCCCTGAGTCACATCACAACTGAGAGCCCCAAGCATAGTGTTGATCTCGTAGTGGTTATGGTTATGTCACCCATTCACAGGGACACTACCCTTCACGATGGTACTCACGTGGAGGATCATGACCCTAGTGACGAGTTCTATGATGACCCCCCTGTTAATCCTCCTGATGATCCGCCACATCCTGGTGAAGATGAGATTTAGGCGAGCCGCTCATGTATGAGTATTGATTTATGGACGCATCTTCCATTATCGTCCTGACCAAGCCCCAGAGAATGAGTATTGTGTGGAGCATCCAATATTTAGGGAATCACCTGCTGACACATCGCACCCTCGATGAGTTTTGGGATGCACCTCCTGCTGACCCACCAGACGAGCTCTTTCTTTTCGGGGACACGTACCACACTCGAGAGACACATCTTTTAGTCGGTGCACACGATTTTCACTTAGGCGATCGTCACATTCACAATAAATTTTCATACGCACCTCCTGGTGAGCCCCCTGATGTGTCGCGTTCCCTGAGACACTTGGATCTTCACGAGATCGTATTTGAGTATAGATGTCTCACGCGATCATCTGAACGCTCGTCACACACGGGATGAGTTTTTCTATACTCCCCCGAGAGAGCCTCCTGACAAGCCTCCTCCTTTGATAGATTTCCAGGGTATTATTTAATTTTCCCATAGAGAGCATGTTGTGTCGGTTATGTATCATTTGCATGAGTCAGTTGAGTCATTTCGTCATCATTTGCATAAGTCTGTTGTGTTATTTAGCCGTCGTTTGCATATGTGGCATGAGTCGGTCTGGCGAATAATCCATGTTGGTATGAAATCTTGTAAATCTCATACGGATGTTCATTGGCAAGTGCAGGTAGTTCATGAAGGCGAATAGGTGATGGTAAGAAACTTCGTTTTGAGGCTCCGTGCAAGGTTTGCTAAAAGCTTGAGCGTTAGGCAAATAGATCCCTATATAATCATGAGACAGATCGATGCAAACACCTACGATCTTGATATCCCTACAAGTATGGGTATTCACCTGGTATTTACTGTTGAAGATATAATGTCGTACTACAATCCTCACGAGTATGTGGGCCCAAGCAATAGGGACTTCCAGCTGCCCACACCTCCATTTTTGTTGCCTTGCCACCTTCATAGCCCACACACGTCGGATGGACACCACTACCCACTTATGGCACCACCCACCTGGGGACTCGTCTTCTTTGGTTCTACCTACGGCGTCGCCGATCGCACCGGGATCCACCACTCGTGAGTTGAGTGTTGAGAGTATCATGGAGACCATACCCCATAAGTGCATTCCTACTACAAACATTAGTGACACCGGGGTACTTGCAGCAGAGCTCGATCGACTCGCCCCTAGACTTCGACTTTAGTACGACCGTCTCCATTCACCGGAGATGACAACTTTTCAGTCAGGGGGAGTTGATTGGTCAGGGCCTTGCTTCCATCGACGACACTTGGACGACCACTAGTAGACCTCTTTTAGCCTTACCTGACATACGACGAGAAAATTCTGATCCCTATTCATCGGGAAATTTAATTCTTTCAAGTCAGGGAGATTGATGCGGAGCAGAGACGATGATCTGCAGTGGAGGACGATTTTTGAGCCCGTTCGAGAGCTGATTGGTGACTTTCTATATATGGCGTGCCCGGATCGACAATCGGACTCCGCGGATGTGTCCGAATTGATGTTGCGTGTCAAAATCATATGTTACTTTATTATTTTTGATTCATTTTAGTGTATTTTGAGTGACCCCGTCTCCGACCAATCATAGTTGTTTAAGATGGGATGCCCTAGTCTTTGTTTTCTTATAAATAGATGAGTAAGGGTTGGTTTTGAAGGCATTGCAGATTTTGGAGAGCTTATTCCCGGAATCCCGCAATCCCTCCACGGTGCCGACTCCGTGGAACCCTAGGTGACGACTCCTACGTGCGTATCTCCTTCCCCAAGGTTTGCCCTAACCCTAGACTACTTTATCCCCCTCCAAAACCCCTTGCCACCACCTCCCCCCCCCAAAAAAAACGAGCCACCACCCTGCTGCCCAAGAAGAAATCCCTCTTTCTTATCATTATTACTATTCATGAAATTTACTATTGTGAAAACCCTAACACAGGTTTTCCCCCAAATGATATGAGGAATACTCAGAAGTTTTCAAAAATTGAGTCACAGTAGTACACATCACCGAAATGAACCACTTTATTTATTCATTTATTTATTTACATGACGCATGACAACACATTTAAGAATAATAATAGATACAATAATCACATTCGCAGTTTGGATTTGCGATTCGATGATTCTCCTTGCATTCCCCGATACTGACAAAGATCTTCAACCATACCTTCGCTAGCTCTTCCGGCGGAATCCTCTGTGGTGCGCTGGGACTTGCTCCTGTTGCCTAAAACATGTAATTCAACTGGATTAGTCATACAAATATGTCTATGTGAGACAATTATTTCGTGAAACAGTTCTACATGCAGTAAAAGGGTTATAACAATATGCTTACAATACAATAAACAATTTAGGTGAAGATATACGTATATGTGTTTTCTTCTTGAAAATCCACCCTTTTTAATTACATATAATAGGAAATACTTAGGTATGTAACTTGAATGGCCACACCCCCGAAGGGCGAAATTGTAGGCTCACCCCTACTGGTGAATCCATCAGTAGATGCCTCCACATCATCGGATTCGAAACCTTCGTATTTCCTTATGCCGGATTTTATGTATTATTATCTTTCTTGAACGTAAAAATAATATATAGGAGTTTTTAAATAAGAAATTCCCCTCAGAAAATGTTTGTATCGCTATGATTGTTTCCCTCGCCCACATTTCTTTAATTAGCGATCTTTCATTGAGTTTTCAACTCATATGCACAGGCAGTGTTCTTGGAAAAGGTAAAAACAAAAACTATAATATGAAGATACTTGAATAAACATAATTCAAGAAATAAAATACTCACCAATGCTTTGCCTTTACCCTTATCCTTTCCTGTATTATTACCATGATTATCGCGGGACGCCATCCTCGTTTGTCCTAGTCTTGGAAACCACTGAAATAAGATGCACAGTTCGGGTTGCGTCTCGTTTTCCTCATAGTATAATACGTAAGGATACTTATTAACAACTTTGGAAAGTCGAAATCAATAAACCATAAAAGTAAGAGGAGAAAGACGTTTAAAAATCATCAAAATCAGCCCTTAATTAGTGTTGGACAGCTATGAAATAGCTCGAATGGGCCAAACCAGCCCCCAAATGGACCCGTCCTCTGAACCTGCTATCCAGCCACTAATCAGCACAACCAGCATCAAAAATAGTGAAAAATCAGCATAAAAGAACCACGAAACAGTCCCCAACAGCCATAGAACACAGCCCAAACAGCCCAACAATAACCAGAAATTGAAAGAGAGGGAGAAGCATGCTTACAGCGGGAGAAGGAGGAAGAAGGATGTTACGCAACCGATCCTTGACGGATCGCCGGAGTGTAGCACACTCCTTCCTAGAACTCCAAAGTAGCAATGGCGACACAGTCCAGTCGAAGGCACAGAGAGGAGAGCAGCGGCGGCAAAAGGCACAACAGTGGCGAGAATAGCACAGCGGCGGCTCCAGCAGCAAGAAGAAGAAGAATGGAGGAGCGGCAGCCTTAATCGGCCTGGCCGCACCGTCGACCTAGCAGACTCGGCGGCACAGAGGCAAGGCAAGGTCGGCAAGGCACACACCAACCGGTGGCACAAGGAGCACAACACCGAGAAGGGGTAAAGAAGGAGGAGAAGAGAGTTTTCGGTCGAACTGGAGCAGCCTGGGGAAAAAGGCGACGGAACAGAAAAACTCGCAGGAGCAGGAGATCGACGAAAGCAGTGCGGGAGAAGCACTAGCCCGACTTGATTTATAGCAGTAACTAAGCGACTAAGAGGCAAGGTCGAGCCAAACACCGCTCCAGGTGTGCTGAACCGAACACAAAAGCAAAAAAAACAAGTGTCAACACAAATAAGTAACACTTGGTTAGCCAAGTGTTAGATCATGAGCCCAAGTGTCAATACAAAAGACCTACTCAGCCACCTTATCCAGCACAATAACAACCAGCCATATACCAAAAACCCTCAAAATTCATATTTACTTAAGTCCTCCAAAATACCAAACTCAAAGTAACCAAAAATGAAAAAAAAAACAAATGTAATATTCTCGTAAAATCATACTGTCATTATTTTATCATCATCGGGGATTGTAAAACAACTATATAAAATCAAATATGATGCGCGCAAAAATTTGGTTCGTCACAACTATTGCATTTCTATAGTTTCCAAAACAGGGAAACCACAGCCTTCCTCTACTCCTAGAGCCACCTCCGCCACCTTTTCCCTTCCCCCCAAGCCACCACCAATCCCTCACTCCTTTGACTCAACCACCCCTCCTTTAGCTACAACACCCGCCCCCTCCATCTGTATTTCCCCTTTGCCTCCACACTCCCCTTCGTGGAACCACCCCCAAACAGCCCACCCAATCCAAATCAGTCCAGATCTGGATTGTTCAGCCCCGATCCATTATTCCATCTCACCCTCCCCTCCATCCCTTGCCCGAATCCGCTCATAAACACCGGATTCACCCTTCCCTTGCTCGTATCCATATCTACGTCGGCTCTATACTACCGACCCAGGTTTCGGCCTGATTCCACCATCCATCGCCGAGGACAGCCGCCACCATCATTTCCACGATGCGGGTTCCACCTCTAATCGTCGTACACACGTCTCCGGCTTCGGACTCTTCAGTGCTTGGCCAACCACCACTTGGTTAGTTTTCGTTGTACTGGATTATATTTTCTACATATTTATATTGGATTGGATTTTATACTCGTTTGGATATCTTGTATGGTAGTTGTTTGCTTTTAAATCATTATTGCGATTTGTGGGGATTATATTCGCCGCGCACTCTAGCTTGCCCTCCACGCGGAGGGAAGTCTAAGCTTGTTTGCCCTAATAAATTATTTGTCTTGCTGTGAATTTATTTGCGTGAGATGTTATTTTTATTATCTAATTATGATTTAATTCGCTGGGCGTTGCATGACATGTAGGGTTAGGTCATTGTTGATTTGTCGTCTATAGATTCCTCCTGCGTCAGTTACAATAAGAAAGAATAGGATAGTTGAAGCCAATTTGCATTACCGAAAGCTGGATTTGGATTAAAAACATCTTGGAATGTAATTGTCATTTCAATTTCAACAAAAAGTCGGTGCCCTAGAAAGGTTTTTCTTATCATACATCATATATATATGTATATATATAGAGAGAGAGATGTGAAAGTCATATTTGGACTATAGAAGAGGACAAGATCATGGAGCATGTTGAGTTTTGATGGGAAAGTCATCTTGTACCTAATGCTACCTATCAAGTCCTACTGCTATATGCAAGAAAGTACTCAATGAAGCATTTGTTTATCCTAGAAATTGATACATCTCACTCTTTTAAATTTTCTTATTTTCCATTTCTCTGAGATGTGCAAAACTCCACTTTTGTTAACTGTTTCTTGGTTAAATTTCAGCTCAACTTAGGAATGTATATGGGAGATGAGAAGTATGAGCTTTCTGTACTTGTAGATAGCGCTTGTGGAGGCTCTAGCGTTCAAGATGGTCAATTGGAGATCATGCTTCACAGGTTCCATTCAGCCATAACATAATTTCTACACATAAGTTGTTTGTTAAAGCAAACTGATGAAGTACTTTTTAACTTAAGGCGCATTCTTGCTGATGATGGAAGAGGTGTCGGTGAACCCCTAGATGAGATAGTTTGTGTAGAAAATGATTGTGAAGGTCTCACGGTATGCTCCTCTGTATGATTATGTTTTTTTCCGCATGAAGTTTTTTTTTTCTTTGCTACACAATTTTGTAGATTATTCAGCCTTCATCTTCTATACTATTCACTCATCATTTTTAACATTACTAAGATGGGAATGTTCATGCGCTAGGTTTTATAATTATAGAAAACTCTCTCTTTTTTCTAATGACTTGACAAAGTAAAACTTCATATACTACCTCATATTTTTCTTGCTTCCCTCCACATGACTGTATTTAGTTAATAAAAACAAAACATTTATCGGGTACCTGTAAGTATAAAATAAATTTGAAAGCAACATTTAAATATATAATCTGTGAATACTGTAGAAAAGGCACAACATATTGAGAAAATGCAATAATTCTATTAATTTCTCAATTTAATGTTACCATCATACATGCTTATAATTGTATACTTGTACATTTATATAAGAGATGAAAGTGAGGAGAAATCATATCCTAAGATGTGAGACTAAACAAGCTACCAAGATGGGCCTCAAGATGGGTCAATCTTTGGGCTTTTACATATATTCTTTAGCACTCCCCCGCAAGTTGGAGCATACAAATCGTAAGCACCAAGCTTGGACTAAAACTGGTAGTATAGCGGGCGAGGTAAGGCCTTGGTGAGATTATCAGCAACCTGCCCTGCAGCAGGAACATGTTGTAATTCTATCTTCTTCAATTGAACCTTCTCCCGAATGAATGACAATCAACTTCAATGTGTTTCGTCCGTTTATGGAAAACAAGATTCTTGACAATTTGTATTGCTGCTTGACTGTCGCAAAATAGAGTAGCCGGTGAGAAGGCTTGACCCCTAAATCATCTAGGGGGCCTTCAAGCATGTAAGCTCAGACACAACAGTTTTCATTGAATAATACTCAGCTTCAGCAGATGAGCGAGCAACTACAGACTGTTTCTTATTGTGCCAGGTAATGAAGTACCCTCCAAAATAAGTGCAGTATCCACTTGTGGAACGACGATCATCTAGTGAACCAGCATAATCAGCGTCAGAATATGCAATCAGAGTTAAGGGAGACGAAGAGGGCTTGTATGCAGGTCCTTGTTCAGGGGCAGTCTTCAAGTATCGAAGAATACGCTCGACTGTCTGGAGATGAGAGATATGCGGCTTATGCATAAATCCACTGACAACTCCAACAGCAAATGATATATCCGGCCTTGTAACAGTGAGATAAATCAGTCTTCCCACAAACGACGATAATACTCTGGGTTTGGAAGGAGAAGATCAAAGTCTGAAGCATGAGTGCAAAACTTGTGATTGATATCCATGGGAGTGTCGGTAGGCTTGCATCCAGAGTATCCTGCATCATGAGGCAAGTCAAGACAGTACTTTTCTTTGAGATAAAACAAGCCCACCAGGTCGCCGAGCCACCTCGAATCCCAGAAAATTCAAAGATTTTCCATGTCGTTTGTTTGAAACAGTCGTCAAATGTTGTTTGATCATGTGTATTCCTGTGAGATTGTCTCCCGTAATCAAAATATCATCAACATATACCAAGAGAATTATTGTGCATGTTAGACGATGACGAGTGAATAAAGAAAAGTCAGCTGAACTCCGAGTGAACCCAACAACGATAATCATCGGACTGAACTTGTCAAATCATGCCTGAGGATACTGTTTGACACCATAAAGTGATTTCTTCATACGACATACGGGAGACTCCCCCGTGGTCTCAAACCCGGGAGGTTGTTGCACATATGCAATCTTCTGCAAATCGCCATTGAGAAAAATATTTTTAACATCCAATTGATGCAACGTCCAGTGTCGATGAACGGCGAGGGAGAGCAAAAACGAACAGTGTTGAGTTTGGTGACTGGAGAAAATGTCTCATCATAATCTAGACCTTATTGTTGAGTAAAACCACGAGCCACAAGACGAGCTTTCAGACATTGAACCATTCTATCTGAACCATGTTTGATGGAAAAACCCACTTACAACCCACGCAATTCTATTCAGGGGGAAGAGGGACAAGATCCCGAGTGTGGTTTACCCAAAGAGCAGACATTTCTTCGACCATGGCCGCCTTCCGCCTTGAATATTGGAGAGCCTCCTGCACAGAGGTGGGGGTAGTAATAGAGGATAAAGAAAGTGCAATTTTTGGAGTTTCGAAGAGAGGCGGTGTAAGGAGGCGTAACTCGCCATCATGTGAGCAGTAGAGGCGATTGTCGGATCTGCAGGCCGTAAAATATCATCAGTGGTGGGCATCTCCCGTAAAGTAGTAGACGAAGGAGGGCAGCGAGTATACACCTGAATCAGAGGTGTTTTTGGTGGGATTGGTGTGGGAAGGATAGGTGGGTTTGGTAGGATTGGCGTGGGAATGAGAAGTGGAAGGTTATAAGTGACAGGGACAGCAGGCCACAAAAGGAGAAGCGGAATTGGAGACTCAGTTGGTTGAGAATGATATGGCTGGTCTTCGAGAAAGGTGACATCAGCAGAAGTAACAACCTTGCGATCCTTGGGAGAAAAACATACATAGCCCTTTTGAGTACATGAGTAACCAACACATCTATATTTCGTGGCACGTGGACAAGCTTGTCAATGAAATGCTGGGATTATAAACATAGCAAACGCAACCAAATATTCGAGGTGGGTCGGAAAATGGGTTTGTAGAGGGAAACATGAGATTAAAGGGGGACGCAAAATCGAGAACGAAGGAGGGCATGCAGTTAATAAAGTAGCATGCAGTAGAAACCGCGAAATTCCAGAGTTTGGGGACATTCATTTGAAACATAATGGAGCGTACGACGTCAAGAAGGTGACGATTCTTGCATTCAGCAACACCATTTTGTTGGAGGATATAAGTACAAGAGGTTTGATGAATGATCTCGAACTCAACACACAGGTCAGTAAGCTCATGACTTGTATACTCACACGAGCATTGTCGGTCCGAAGAGTTTTAATTGTAATAGAGAACTGGTTGTGAGTCTCAATAAGAAAGGCATGAAGAACCCTAGGCAGGTCAAAACGATCATGAAGTAAATATAACCATGTTATTCGAGAGTAATCATCAATAAATGTGATGAAGTAATGATAGCTAGAAGTACTTGCGATTTTATAGGGTCCCCAAATATATGAATGAACAAGATTTAAAGGAGCTGCGCTCCGTGTAGATGAAGATGAGAAAGTACCACGATGTTTTTTGTCGTAGATACAAGACTCGCATGTTAAGTTATGGAGGAACAGATCAGGGAGAGCTTTCTGGAGTATGTGGAGAGGAGCATGCCCAAGACGTTGATGTCATCGACAGAGCTAATAGAGGAGAGAGTCGTGGGGGGATAGGTGTCTAGGATGTAGAGCTCATTCAACAGTTGCCATTTGTCAATGATATTTTGCGTCCATCGATTCTGCACAACAACAGAGGTAGGAGAGAATGTCTCATGACAATCAAGGTCTTGAGTGAGACAACTAATAGAGAGGAGATTGAAAGGGGAGCTCGAAACATGAAAAACTGAGCGAATAGTGATGGAGGGAGTAATGTTGACGTCTGCCGAGCCAGAGACAGGAGTGGTGGCCCCGTTAGCAACAATATTGAACTTTGGATGCACAGAGTCCAAGTATTTGGAAGGTTTCTGTGGGGGGGTAATGTGGTGTGAGGTTCCAGAATCCATAATCCATGATGGGCTATGGGCAAGACAGGATAGACCACGATCAGAAATAGACACAACAAAGCCAGGAGAACAACTGATCATCCCTTGAAGTTGCAGAAGTTGGGTGCGCAAGGCATCAATGTCAGCTTGAATTTTGTTTGGAGTGTACTTGTGTCGTCCGGTACCCTGAGAAAAGATGTGACCGCAGTGAGAGGAAGGTGACGGGTCATCATGTGCATCCATTGAAGATTCACCAACAACAGGGCCCGAAAAATCTTGCAAGCAAGTAGAGCGGCAGCACGGTAAGTAGAAGACGAGCAAGAGCAATGGAACGGGCACGAGATCACTGACTGGCACCGACGGCTAGAAAAGAAGCTGAGCGGAGAACTTGCGGCCAGAAGAGCTGCAGAGAGAAAGGCAGTCTGGGATTAATCCACCGGCGAGAAAGTGAAGACTGGCAGAAAGCGGCTAGAGCGGCAGAGAGCCGAAAACATGGCAGCCTGAGGAGAACAACGACCTGAGCAGGAGCTGCGGCCTGAGAAGAAGCGGCGGCCTGCGATCTGCACAGCGGTAGATTCTGCAAAGCGGCCTGCGGCGAGACGATCAACACGTAGTGGCAGGCTGGCGAGCAGGAGGCGCAACAAGAGGTTCTGCGGTAAGAGAAGAAGAAGCGACAAGATCCTGCACAGCGGCCTGCGGCAAGAGGAGAGGCTGCCAGGAGAGCAGGATATGCAGTGGCAAGGCAAAATGGCACCACTCAAACCGTGCACGGTGACTTGAATTGCGGCAAAGAGTTTTCTGGTAGATGCAGCGGTTTTGAAGCAGCGGCTAAAATCTATTGGAAGAGAGCAACATGATGAGTCACGTTGAGATGCAGCGGGTAGATACAATGGGTTGAGCAGTTCGAGCGGCAAGCGGGCTAAGTCTGGGGCCAGGAGAGCTGAGAGAGGAATCAGAGAGATCGCACAACCTGCGGCAAGAGAGAGAGGTCGCAGAAGTATGCAGACCAGCGGGGCTCAACGATGGGAAGAAAGAATGTCTATAAAAGTAGGGGGAAGGGGAAGAAACTGGAAGGAGAGCAAACAAAGAGAGGGATGTGGTTAAGCCCACTGTAATGGCAGAGTGGGGAGGAAGGCAAGGCTGCAAGGAAGAGAAAGCAGAGTTGCGGTTAGAAGAACATCTAACCGCCCAAAATGCGATGATCTCGTAACGAGGAAAAATAATTAAGGATCGAGTGGCTTTTGATACCATGTAGAAAAAGCACAGCAAATTGACAAAATGCAATAATTCTATTAATTTTCTCCATTTAATATTGTCATCATACATGCTTGTAATTGTATACTTTACATTTATATAAGAGAAGATAGAGAGGAGGAATCTTATCCTAAGATGTTGAACTAAACAAGCTACTAAGCTGACCTCAAGATGGGTCAATTTTTAGGCTTTTACATATATTCTTTAACAAATACCAACGCAGAATGTGAATAAAACAATGTATGCAGTACTGCAGTCAATAATTATTGAATTCATATATATAATGCTTGACTGTAAAAATACTTATTTGTTGTAAAAGAGAAAACCCAACCCTCTTTATAATAAAGGTGGGAAAGTGCATCAATAACATAAAAGGGGAGTACAAAAAATGAAACCGGAAATAGACTCTCAACACTCCCCTACAAGTTGGGCAAAGATATTATTCATATCTTTACCTGCTAATAATCTGAACAAATACATTCTCACTCAATGCCTTAGGGAAATGTTGGCTAATTGTTTGTTAGATGGTACAAAAGGGATACGGATTTCTCTTTTTTTAATCTTCGCCTTAATAAAGTGCTTATCAACATCTCTTTGGTACAATCCTGTTAAAGTGGGTTGCGAGCTATATTGATTGCAGTCTTGATATTACAGTACAAACTTATAGTACATTTTTCCACTAGCTCGATATTTTCATCATGGCAGTAAGCCACAACCCCCTTGGCCATTGCCTTAAACTCAACTTCTGAACTGGGTCTCGCCACAACATGTTTTTTTACTCCATGTCACAATACTACCTCCAATACATGAAGTAGACCTCTTATCAACAACCAGTCTGGCCCAATCAACATTTGAATAAACTTATATTCTCAATCTTGTATTCGGTGTTTCCCGGTGATGTCTTCAGATACCTTAATATCATGTGTGATACATCTAAATGTCTGGATTTGGGTAAATGCATAATTGATTGATGATTCCCAGCATACACTATATCAGGACAGGTGAATTAGGCGCCCTACAAGTCTCTAAAAGTTTATAACATCTTCAATGAGTTTCCCATCATCCTTCCCTAACTTGTAATTGACTTATATAGGAGTGACAACTGTCGTGGAACCACTCATATGCTCTTTTAGAAGATCAAAGATGCATTTTCTTTGGGAGATAAAATTTTTATGTTTAGATCTTGCCATCTCAACACCTAGAAAGTATTTAAGCTTTTCCAAGTCCTATACTTTAAATTCTTTAACTAACTTTTCTTAAGTACTTTAATTTTCGTTGAATCCAGATAGAGTCTGTGATATCCACTGTCATGGCCCGAAACTCAAGTCTCAATACTGTAACGAGAAGCACCAGTTTGTTTATTGGATTTCCATGCAATAGTGAAGAACCCAAGAACAAACAGAAACCAGTGACCTATCTTGCACCGACACGCTATACGACACGACTCGCGACTCATAAATTCTCAAAAATATCATATTTCGACACGCCGGGACACACATATTAAATATTTATTTTATAATTATGAAAATCCCAAGTCATTTAATAAAAAATTAGAAATGAACAAATAACAAATATTCAAATAAACCAAGACATGTTTAAATATTACTAATCAAATATTCAAATGCAAAACTTAATCAAAGGTCAAAAAATGATTGAGCATTAACGCATTACCTCTTCTTATAGTTTTTTCACCTCAAATAGATCATTCCTTAAGACTTTTACACACTTTTCAATTCCTTTTCCACCAGATTAACAAATGTGTTTTCACTCTTTTATATGAACTTATAAAACTTTTTTCACAAAAAATGCACTTCCAAGACAATTGTCTCCCACCTCGCCGCGAGTAGCTAGCTTAGGGACACACGTGTCCGATTGAGAGGGACACTCGTGTCCGATTGAGCGGGACATGCGAGTCCCTCGTGAGCCAGCGTATCGTACTTCCGACACGAGTGTCGAAGAGTCGGACGAGTGTCGAAGAGTCTGACACCGACACGCTGGACATTTTGAAATGTCGGTGCTTCATAGCCAGTGACAGAACGATGATCAACAGAATCACTAGCTCATGTAGCATTCGAATAATCACGGAGTTATAGAGAACTACAGCTGGAGAAGAAGAGACCACGAGAAGTCATCTCCAGGAGATAGCGCAGGAGCCGCATCAGGTGATAGTAACAAATTGGCTCAACACATGAACAACATGGGCAATGTCGGGCCGAGTAATGGTGAGGTAAATGAGACTCCCAACAAGGTGGCGGTAGCGAGTAGGATCATAAAGTGGAACCCCATCATCTGGACGTAGTTGAAGGTGAAGCTTCGTAGGGGTGTCCACTGTGCGAGAGTCAGAGGCAAATGAGTTTTCTTCTGACTTGATTTCCCCATCCATTGATGATTCGGAGCTTGCCGCATTATATTGCTTAAAAGAACTCCCTCGTTCTTCGGCCCCTAAGCCAATTGGTTTAATGAATATTAAAATTACGACCTTTTGCGAAAAACCACCCAGAAAAACATTCTAAACTGCATGTCATAATTTCTTCTGCTTTAAGTACTTCGTAAATATCTTAATTAATTCATATTTTAAATAAACACTGTCGTGCTATTGCATGTCAAATTTCCGATATCAAGGGTATTAGCCCTCTTTCTGCACTCACAAAATTTTGTTAGAAGATAATTCTCGTAGCACTGTCTAGCCTCAGCGACGTCTTAACCTCAACATGAAAGACGACATTAAGGCTGAAGTAATAAAGTTGTTAAATGCGGTAATTATTTACCCAATTTCGGATAGCCAGTTGGCCAGCCCCGTGCAAGTCATGGCAAAGAAATGTGGTATGACGGTAGTGGAGAATGTATGTATACATTACAAAAAATATAAAATTCAAGACATAGTTGTCTTAAACCCAAAAAATTGTTAGGACACATTATGTAATTTGCCATTCAATATTCGCCAATAGTAGATCCTATGCATGGATTTTCTTGTGATGTATATCTAGTTGTTAATTATAGTAGGTCCATTGGCTTTTTTATTTAAATTACCTTAACTTCATGCTTTGTTATCCGAAGTTGCAAATAATTGTTTGAAGTTTGTAGTTGTGAATTATGTTTTGCTCGAAGCATAAATTATCACATATTATATTAGATATTAGATTATGTGCAAAGCCCTGAAATTGTATTAGATATTAGATATAAATTATATTAGTTATAAATTATATTAGATATTAAATTATATTATATATTAGATATTATATTATATATTAGATATTAGATCTACATTAAAAACTCTAAATATCAAGACATTGTATGCGAAGTAGTTATATATCAATGATTGGACACATTAACTTAATTCTTTTGATGATCAGCTTC
Organism: Platanthera zijinensis; assembly: GCA_039513925.1. Taxonomy (NCBI): domain Eukaryota; kingdom Viridiplantae; phylum Streptophyta; class Magnoliopsida; order Asparagales; family Orchidaceae; genus Platanthera; species Platanthera zijinensis. Next base: position 11,444,643 of record CM077083.1, read on the forward strand.
AACACTTGAATTATCTTCATATGCTGTCTAATTAACTAACAAAAATAAATAGAATTACTTCATAATCATCACAAAGATGAAGACGATAAAATAAATTATTTGCAAAGCCCTGAAATGTTTTTCCTAACACAATGGGGAAGAAAATATCCATTGAAATCCATAGCCTTGAAATGCCAAAATTTACTCTTGTTGTTTTATTTACATTTTGCTTCCTACTTTTAATTTACTTATTTCTACATTGCTTAATTCACTTTTTCTCCTAGTAACTTATGTTTAGTTTATTCAAGTTTGTACTTATGCTTAGTTTTATTAGCATGCTTGGAGCTCTAAAATGATACGAGTTATTTGAAATATTTTTTTAGACTAGAGGGAAATTTCATATGAGCATAAACCACTTGGGAAATGGAGCAAATTGGCGCCGAACAAACGGTCAGCAAATATACTCGCCGGTTCTTCTAGCATTTACACATGGGGTAAGTCATCACAAGAAAGCAATCAGATGCAATGTATGGGAGACTAAAATTATTATTATTTTACAATAAATTTAGATGTTTGAATTAATATTAGAATTCAAAAAAATAGCAGTTCTCTTAAATATTTGTCTTCCCAGTAGTAATAATAGTAGAAAATAATTTGTAGATCTCAACTGATGCTGGCTTTTAATTAAATTAAATTTAGTTTTAAATATTTAATAGTTAGAAAAGAAAAAACATACTACAGAGTACAGACTATATATACTACAGATTATACTAATTAGTTCTATCATTTTTAGTATTCTCTATTGCCAGACTTCATCAAAACTTCCTTGATACAGGATGAGAAAACTTGGAAAGCTTCTCGAGTCACAAAAGCTACTTCTATGGCTCCCGGTTACACTTTACCTCCTAATGTTGCGCTCATAACACTTGAGGTATGAATGATATCCGAGTAAAACATAATTGTGGTATCAAGCGGTGAGCGTTTTTGTTCATGAAAATTTATCTTCTTGCAGGAATTAGACGATGCGACTGTGCTCTTGCGTTTGGCACATTTATACGAGGTACCAATATCAGATTATTTGTTTTTGTGCATAGCTCTGATCTTAGTGCAAATATGACTAACACATTTCCTCCTCTAGGCTGGCGAGGATGCCCAAAATTCCGTATTAGCTGAGGTGGAACTGAAGAAGATCTTTGCAGGAAAAATGGTATGACTTGTAGTTGTTCATGAATGGTTCATCTAAATGCATTCTTATTTATCTGTCTTATGTGTTGGTCTCAACTTTTAGATAAAAATGCTTTATCTCTGGTGAAATAATTAGAACCACTGATTTGTTTCTTTTATTTTTTTAAAACTTGTGGTCCTGCATGTAAATGATGAGGGTTGTGTTAGATAGATGGTCAGCGTAAAATTCATTCACCCTTATAACGACAACAGACCCCACTATAGTGGGATAAAAGCTTGAGTGTTATTGTTGTGCTGGTGGTGGTCGTGCATGGGTTCCCCGTGAGCAGTTGTCGGCACAATTAGGCGGCCTTCGCTCGATACCCCCAATGACAGTAGTTACACTACCTCCTCTCTCAAAACTCTCTCCACTCTCTCCCTCCTACTTTTTCTTAGCTTAAAAGGGAAATAAATAAAGGATAAAATGAGAAAGGCTGATGATTCACTCAATGTATTTTTTTTCCTTATAATAATGTAATGTTAATAACATGGTGAATGTTGGAAATGCAGATTAAAAAAGTAGAAGAGAAGAGTTTATCAGCAAATCAAAACAAGGCAGAGATGAAGAAAAAGAATTGGAGAGTTGAAGGAGACAGTGAAACTGGTCACCCAGCTGCACTTAGAGGGGGGCCTCTCAACAATTCTACCTTAATTGTGGAATTAGGCCCCATGGAAATTCGCACTTTCTCGTTGACATTCGAAGAACATGTGCGCCGTGTGCATGCCTAATCTGTATGCGCTTTATTGGGCATGCAAACCGTTCGTCTCTCCAAGTTTCACCATCGTCATTTCAGACTGTAGTTCAATTTAAATTTGACAGTTTCATGGAAAACTTTATTGGGCATGCAAATATGGCCAACTTTTAATAATTCACAATGGGAAATACATTTTTCATCTTCTTAACTGCATTTTTATGGGCATCAATCAATCTGCTGATACTCACTCTGCATTGGTAAATTATCTAGATGTATTGATTTTTTATTTCATTTTTTCATGTTTTTTTAATCTGTCTAGTTCTAAAAATTATTGCAGGAGCGGGCCCAGGCCTAGTTTTAGGTCATCTGGCCTCAGATGGTTGACTGTTGACCAGAAGGAGGGGCCTCGTTGAAGACGTGTGGAGCTCAACGGGAGCTTGGCATTCCGGTACAACGGCTTGTCGGTGAGCTCTTGAGCCCACCCGCCTAGAGATCTTTAGTCTTTGAGCGACCTTGTTGAGAGTGAGTTGGCTAGCTTGCTCAGCAGTTTCAGACTCAGTGAGCTCTCTTTCCAGGCGACCCGACATAGGCGTCCTAGCCCGAAAATATCTCAATCTGCTCCCCACCTATAGAGACTCCCAAGAGTAAGGCCGACCAGAAAATAGGTATCTAGTATCAAGCAAAGGCGGAGCTTGCTATTCGCAGACTGTGCATCCCTCCTCCCCCCCCCCCCCCCCCCCCCCCAAAATAAAAAAATTTGTTATTAAATAGGATCTCAGAACAAAAGAGGGGCATGATGAGTACTCGCCTACAACAAGGTTTCCTAACCTACAGCGCTCAATACTCGCCTCTTTTGTGTCAGGGTGGTAAATGATCACCCCTTAAGAAGCGTCTTGGAAAAGGTGGAACACTTAGATCACCTTGCTAAATGGTCTATTGGGCTTAGCGAGTTCACCATCGCCTATGTACCTCGAATGGTGATCAAGGTCAGGCGCTTGCCAATTTCTTTGCAGATTTCTCCTCGGAAGGAGCTACGAGGCAGCTAGAAGAATTCATCTCGTGGCAGATGTTTGTTGACAGAGCTTCGAGAAAGAACTTCCTTATAGATGGAATTATCTTGATGAGCATGTAGGGGATGAGGATCAAATGAGTTGTAGAGATCCTCTTCTCGATCACCAATAATCAGGATGAGTATGAGGTCGTCATCGTAGGACTTCTCCTAGCTACGGAGCTTGGAGTTCTAGATGTCTGAGCTCTTGCAGATTCGTTGATGATTGCATCACAGATCTGTAGTGAGTATTAGTTTAGGGTGCCTTTTTGCAACAATATTTCTTAAAGGTCAAAGAATTGATTGACACCTTCGATCTTTCTTCGTACAACATGCACTAAGGAGAATAGTGCAGCATGCCTATTAGACAAATATGATCCAAGCATAGGAGGTACCCCAACCGGTCTTTTCAAATCATCCGTAGAAGAAGGGGAATTGATGGATGTCGAGCAACAATGGTCATGGATGGATCCTTTCATTACCAATCTTACCGCAGGGAACTCCCAATGGCAATAGAAAACGTGAAGCACTTCTGATGTAAATCGGTCTACTACTTGCTCCATGACAGAGGCTTATATCGGAGGACCATCTCCGGTCCTTTGGATCAATATCTCTCGAAAGTCGAGGTTCCCCGAGTCTTTGAGGAGATACACTCTAGCGAGTGTGGAAGTCACTCGGGGAGTTGTACGCTGGAGAAAGGGTCTTGAGACGGGGATACTTCTAGCTAACTATTCGGAAGGATGCAAATAACATTTCTCGACGCTACCAGAAGTGTCAACTTTATGCTTCGTTATAGTTATTGTCTGCTCAACTGTTGAGATTAATCACCTTCCCGTGGCATTCACCATTTAGGAAATGGACCTGATGGAACCCTTTCCTCAAGCTAGCGGTAAAAAAAGATTCATTTTACTGATGATTGACTACCCCCATCAAGTGAATAGAAATGAAGGCATTAGCAAAGACAACATCTCAAGTAGTTAGGAACTTCATCTAGGGTGATATCTATGTAGGTTTTTCATACCTTGGGCCATTGTCATGGACAACGGCCCTCACTTCGCCAGCATGGAGCTGGAGGAGTTTTGCAGGTAGATAGGGATCGACATGCGCTTTGCTTCGATGCATCACCCTCGAAGCAATGGTTAGGTGGAGGCGGCCAGCAAGCTTATTCTCAACCTCTTACAAAAGGTGGAGAATCTTAGAGATAACTGGGCGGAGCATTACCCTTCTGTTTTGCGGGTGTTGAGAATCACTCCAAGTTCTCCTACGGGAGGAGACTCCATTCTAGATGCCGCATGGGTCAGAAGAATTTATTCTGGTTGTGTTTGAGGTCAGCAGTCTCATGGTGGTTGTCGTTCAAGATCGACTAAAGTGAGAAGTGGCGGCTCAAGAATGAAGAATCTGTAAAGATGTCCTTGGTCTCTATCAAAGAGATCAAAGACCTCGTCACGACGAGGAAAGAGGAGATCAAGAAAAGAATGGCTAGGTGCTTCCACATGCATATCAGGATTAAGCAATTAGAGAAAGGAGACTTGGTCATGAACAAAGTTGATGTCGTTGCTAGATCAACAACCTTCGGGATGCTTAACCAAAATTGGGATGGGACGTTCATGAACCTGGAATCCCTAAATACCGGAGGATACTGCCTGCAGAATCAAGATGCTGACGCACTTGGGAACACTTGGAATGGGGATGACCTGAAAAGGTTCGATCCTTAAATCGTCAGATCGAGCCGAGCGTCCAACCTTATTCTTCATCTCAAAAACCAGTCGGGCGCAATTACCAGTACACTCTACAGAAAAGCTATAAAATGCCCCCTCCCCCCCCCCCCCCACAAATCTTCATTTGAAGACACGCAACAAAAAAGAGGAGAGAACACTGAGATTTTTTCAACGAGAACTTAGCAATCTACTTGCTCCTTCGCTCTGAATTCACTATGTTCTCTCCCAAGTTCGCTTCCTTAAAGACTCTAGTGGATGCTCTCACAAGTATAAGGGAAGGCTACAGAGAACGCTCTAATGTGCACTATTGAAGACGTGCACTTGCCCCCCTTTTCTTTCTCACAAGACTTGTAAACAAAGAAGTGGTCTTACACTCTCCTGAAATCTCAAACTCTTGTAATCACCATGGAAAAAGTGAAATTTGGTCAACACTGAACCGACCCCATAGTTATTCCCTTTCCAGGTTTTTTCACGTAAAACATCTTCGTAAAAATTAGGGGACATTTGATGAGGTTCCCCTAAAAGAATTCTGAGTCGAGCCAGTCTAGACTTCAACCAAATCGTCCAAAGTGGGCCGAACCGACCTAACAAGTTGAACTCGCTCGAAGAGTCCCTAAGACACCAAGAAAAGTGCACGCAGAAGCACTCACGTGCACCCAGGTGAAAGCTCACCGAGCATGCGCATGAGCAGACACCGGCAGCGCGCCCGCGCATGGGCAACCACTGCGTGCGGAGCCGCCGCCCGCACCCATGTGCGTCTGCGGCACGCGCAATCGCTAAGCACCTATAGGTGCAATCGCTATGTGCCCATGCGTGCACCCTCCCACATGCGCACACATAACGACCCCCTGGCGCGACACGCTAGCTTCCTCCAGCCCGCAAGCCACTCGCCGTTGCCGCCTCACCTGAAAATCTGCATGAGCACCCCTCCTTGCCCGGGCCGTCCGCCTTGCTCGGGCCGCCCGGGGGACATGTTCATCATTTTTAGAAAATTGATGATCTAGGTGACCAGGGCAGTGCAACCTCCTTCGTTAACTCAAAATCCATCTTAGTGAAAGCATCAGTGCGTCCCTCATAAAAGCTATAATAATGCCCTTGAGACTTCAATTGAAGACACGCAACAAAAGAGAGAATAGAGAAGTCTAGGATTTTCTGACGAAGACTTAGCATTCTGCTCGCTCATTTGACTGTTTCGCGCCCGACCGAACTTGGATTTAAAGCGGTTTGATTCTCTGGACTAGGGGTGCAAACGAGTCGAGCTTGACAAAATTTTCAAGCTCGAGTTCGAGCTTGAGCTAATCATTTCGAGCTCGACGAGCTCATTTTATACTGGCTCGAGTTTGAGCTCAATGTCATCTTATCGAGTTCGAGCTAGCAAGCTCGAGTTGCTCACGAGTTTTTTAGCACTGAGCCTTATTGTTTGTATATTTTAAATTTTTTAAATATAGAAATAAAAAACACACGAACCGGCTCGTGAGCTCATGAACAACAATAAGTGAGCTCGAGCTTTTTCGAGCCGGCTCATCAAGCTTTCGAGCCGGCTACGCCCGTGCTCGATGCTCTCGGGCGGCATTCAGCCGCATCAGGCAGGCTTCGCCCTCCTGCGCACGGGCTTCGCCCGTGTTTGATGCTCCGGGTGGTCTTCGGCCACGTAGAAGCGCTCGCTTCCACGCAATACACCGTCTCGGTGCCGCACCCGCCACTCGCGGCCCCCAGAGCAAAATTATTCTGATTCGGGCTCCGGGGGGCGCGAGTGGCAATTGTGGCGCCGAGACGGTGGATTGCGTGGAAGCGGGCGCTTCTACGTGGCCGAAGACCACCTAGAGCATCAAACACGGGCGAAGCCCGTGCGCAGGCGGACGAAGCCCGCCTGATGCGGCTGAAGCCTGCCTGATGCGGCCGAAGGCCGCCCGAGAGCATCGAGCACGGGCGTAGCCCGTACGAAGATGCTCGTATATTTATATATCTAGACATATATAATCTTTCGTGCGCAGGATATATCCCCTCCCTCTCTCTCTCGCCCATCACCGGCGGCAGCAGAACATTACAATGGGGATATATCTTTCGTCCACAGGCGGGCTTCGCCCGCCTGATGCGCCCGAAGGCCGCCCGAGAGCATCGAGCACGGGCTACGTCCATGCGAACATGCTCGCAATCTCTCTCGGGCCAAATATTTATAAAAAATATGACAAAGTAAAAAAATGTTACATTAATATAGCATAATTATATATAAATAACAATATATATCTTTCTCTCTCCCCTCCCTCTCTCTCCCCCTTCACCCATGCGAACATGCTGGGCTGGCAGACTGCGCTTAAATTGTGTTTGAAATCTGTTGGGCTGGCGGGCTGCGCAGGCTTTTAGCGGGTGGTGTGGCTAAGCCCTTTTTGAAGTTATGTACATAACTTTAGGACCCCTTTAGTAGGTTTAGAAGCCCTACAAAAAAATTGAGAGGGGTGCGTTTGATCAGACGGTGTAAGAATTCTGTTGCGAAATCTGACGGTTCAGATGATTAGTTAAGCTTATAATGGAGAGGGGTGCGTTTGATCAGACGGTGTAAGAATTTTGTTGCGAAATCTGACGGTTCAGGCGATCAAACGGTGTAATTATGTTCAATTGAGTGGACCTTACCTAATAATTTGCAAACTACAACCAAATTATTAAAATGAAGTATTAGGCTCTGTTTGGAACGGTAGGTGCGGTTATGAACATGGGGGGTTAAATTGTCATTCATTAACGCCCACCTAAGGAACTTCATCCACTTTTATGTTCAAACAGATGATGTTTATTAGGCGATCCTTTACGAATGACGAGTTAACCCATGCGTTCATGACCGTCGCCACCGTGCCAAACGGAGCCCAAATTTCATAAACCAAACACATCCATATGTCAACTTTTCCCTGCACTGTGTATTTTAGCAGATACTACTTTTAAACACTCGATCAGTAGAACATACATTGTTTTCCCGCTTGAAACAGAATCAAAGGTGCAAGGATTTGTGCCAGTTTAATTCATACGCTTACCATGTACTCGTGTTTCACGCACTTATCAACGCATTCTTTGATCTCCAGGATCTTGTCGCAGTGTCGACTCTTCAGGTCCAATTGTTCTCTAAGAGACGGGATGATGATAGAATTGATTTTCTCGCATGCATCATCGTCAGATTCTAGAGAACCTGATGGTTTTATGGATCAATGAGAAACAATGATAACAATAAAAAAAATCATCAACAGGATTTAGGCTAAAGCTCCGTTTGGGGAGGCTTATTTTCACCGGTCAAGCGGTTACAACCGCATGAATCGGACTTTAATTGCAGTCCGATTCATGCGGTCATAACCGCTTGACCGGTGAAAATAAGTTCCCCCAAACAGAGCCTAAGTTTGGCACGGTGGTGGCGGTCATGACCACACAACAACAGCAGAACTCATATAGTCCCCAATCATTGGGGGTTGGGCACTATGCACAAAGTGGCTTCTCTCAGAGGAGAAAGATCTAACCTTTGACAATAAATGCACAAAGTGACTGCTTACAGATACCACTGAAATAGTGGCCCTGTATACCGTCACGTTTGTTGCGGAATCATGCCCTCAAATCAAAGCCAAAGACATCGGAGCACATAACCATGCTTCCTTCATTCAGCATCCAGAGCATTAGCCTTGCACATAACCATGAGGGTTAAATTGTCATTCGCTAACTCCCACCTAAGGAAATTCATCCACTTTTTATGTTCGAAGGGATGATGTTTGTTGTGTGATCCTTAACGAATGACGGTTTAACCCATGAGTTTATGACTGCTACCACCGTGCCAAACGGAGCCTTAGAATAAAGAAGAAGAGGTAATAATTAAAAGCACTTTAGAGAGGAATAAAAACTCACAATCAATGGAGGATTGGAGAGCTTTGATCCCAGCATCCAGATTCTCAAGTGCAGTTGTGGCACCAGAAGAAATGTCAGCTCTTATTTTCTGATTGGCCTCTATTCCATTTCTATGCGAGATTCAAATTGAAAATTTTGATTTTGGTATACAGATACTACTACAGGAGAAAACATATGCAAATGAAATAAAAAAGAAAGGGAAAGTAGATCATGAAACCTAAATAAGTATATATGTTGTTGAACTGGATGTTTATGGAATAAAATAATACAGAAGATTAAAATGAGCATAATTTAGTTTATGGAATAAAATAATACAAAACCATGCGAGCTAGCTAGGATTCCATAGCTCTCAATTGTAAGAAGCATACAAACAAACAATAGGATTTAGATTTCGAAAGCATTTTACATTTCAATCACGAGTATATGCTTTAAAGAAAAAAAATGTGTGTCAATGGAGGTACTTCTTTTAATTTTGAGAAGAGTGGAAGATATTTGAGTTGAATATAGTATAATAAATGATGTAAAAGGGAACAAGTTAGTACAACTATTTCAGAATAAATAAGATTTAAAACTATTAGAGCTATTACAGAGTTAAAGTTTCAAGCTAAGAACTGAAATTCTAAGAGAGGGTAAAAAAAAAGCTGAGAAAATCACAGGAATGTCCGTAAATAATTTTGTTGATCTCAGGCCTTGCTCAGGACAGTGAGAGTTGTTATCACGGTGGTAATAAATGCAGACAATGTGAATGCAGCTACAGACACAAATGCTATTTTCTTAAATAGTATTTTTGGCCAAAATGCCACCAGTCATCTAGGCGTCGTTCATGAACGCACCACCTCATCTAAGAAACTTCATCCACTTTTATATTCAAAACTAGGCTTTCTTTTTTGATGGCGATCATAACTGTTGTCATGTCAAACATACATTCTATGATGGTGGCATTTTTGTCCAAACTCACCGGAGCAAAAAAGCCGCGTCAAACGGAGCCTAAGCCTTCGTTTGGCACAGTGGTGGCGGTCGTGAACCGTCATGAACCGTGGTTCGTGAACGCTCGACCTCACCTAAAAAAATTCATGCATTTTATGCTCAAAACTAGTTTATTTTCTCGGTAGCGGTCATAACCTTCGTCTTGCCAAACATACATTCTACGATAATGGCGATTTTTGACCAAACTCATCGGAGCAAATAAGCCACGTCAAACGAAGCCTAAGTGTGGCTAGATCTTAGTAGTCGTGACTGTGTTGACCATAAAAAAAGGGGATTTGGGCCAAAACACTGACATTGAAGTTCAAAACACATGTAAATTAACATGGCAGCATTTACTACCATAGTTTCACAATGTTATCGTTCAAATGGCAGAGCTGTCCGAAAGGATGCCTTCCAAAGGCATTGGTAGGCACTAAAAACAAAATGTGTTGAAGTTACATATAATGAATGGATTGATAATAGAGTGAGCAAAGAGTTTTTTATTAAGACAAGGTTAGATTAAATATTACATATTTTCATTATGTTTTTTTTGTATTTTTCAAGGAGAAGCTAATAAAAATCATAATTAACGCATGATAATTTGGTGTATTTTGTAAAAGATGTGGTTCTACCTTTACTATGTAATATGTTTTTGAAGATGTGACAAAGTAGAATAGTTGATTAAATTTTGAAAAGGAACTTATGAAAATAGATTACATCATTTCTAGATAAAACTTATATCATGGTAAATTACGATGGAAGATCAAGTGATATGTGGGTTTGATAAGTTCAAGTATTGCTTTATGATATAACTAAATGATCAAATAGATAAGGTCATATTTTAGACATAATGTTAGTTGATTAAAATTAAGAAGTGTCTAAGTAGTGTCATATAACAAGAGAAAATAAAGACTAAAAAAAATTATAAAAACAATTGAACATGCTTTTGATGTTTTGTGCTAGTCAGTAGGGTCAACAATGTTGCAGTGTCGGAGAAATGAGAACGATAAGATAGATGTGTCATAAATGAAGTCTGACTATAAAACATTTTATGCCTAATGAAGTTAGGTGTCTGACAGTAAATATGCAAGGGGCAAACAAGAGTAAGTGTTAGACAAACAAGAATGTTAAGGTAGATGTGGTAAAATGAGTAAAGATAAAAAATGTACATGTCAGCTTATTGGGATCCACCCAATGTTAAGTCCAAATTAGGGTTGATGTATGTACTCTTATGGTTACGGGTAAACTCGTAGAACTTTGGAGAGTCATCAAAGGAGCTGACAGTGTAGGAGGATACTACGGAGCTAGAACCACGGCTATTTGAGTAGAGTGTGCTCGTAGAGAGAAAGATACCACAATCCCTTTACAAGGGGCTGGAGGAGAGACTCTAATTCATGCATACATTTTATTCCAACATCATATACCTTTAAATGGGCTTTACAAGACAAGCTACTTCAAACAACCAACAAAATTTAATTAGGGATAATTACTAAAAGACAACATGTAATGACGTGACATGACATTGATAAAATAACACATGCTCACATAAGGTGTCTAGCATATGCCCATAACATACCATCCCTCTTTTTCTTCGAGCTTGCCCTCAAACTCAGAACCATGATAAGGCCTCTAGGCATGATGTTGTGACTGGTCATCTGGTTCCATAAATTTGTGCCAAAACAATGTTGTGTAGCATTGTCTTGTTGAAAACATATCATTGTTGTACTAGTTGAAGGATGACGAATAATGTGCAGATGCTCGGTGATTGCTCAGCACCATATTAATTTTGGTTCGTGCAAGAGGGGATTCACCGACGAACTTCACACAATTGATGTATGGCAGTGGGGTATCCATTGAATGAGAACAACAAGTGACGGTTGTGGGGGAACTGCTGGTCTGACCGCGATATCAATGAATTGCACCTGTTCGGAGAGGATCATCGGTCGTGTGATGAACCGTTGTTTACTTTTATGCGAGACCATAAGACAATCAAGATTGGCAAGGGCAGTGGTGCCAATTGCCAATGTGTTGGAACATCAGTTCACCATTTCTTGGTTTGAGAATAACACACCATAATTTGTATTTGATCGACTTTTGCTTGTGTTTATATTGTGCAGATCTTACAGGTAAGCATTGTTGTGGATATCCTCCGACGTGGCCGACGTGTCGGATGACATAAAGATTTGATCGACAAAACGGCACGATTCCGATATTTTTTTGCAAAATATCCTTTTTGAATATATCCTCTGATATGTGTGCTATTGACCGATATATTCGCCGATATATCGGCCGATATATCCCGAAATTTTGTCGACTGATTTTTTTTCAATTTATTTTATTTAGTGTATATGGTGTACAGATAATAGACCAAAATTGTTGCATTGTTTAGGTTATTTTTCCCTTCCTCTGGATTTCTCCATTGCGCAAGTCTGTCATCGGCTTCAATTATGCATGGTTTTTGAATTATGGACTAAAGGTTCATTATCTTCTATTGTCATCAACAACTTCGCGACATTCTGTTTTCTCTTGTTTTCTTTCACACGTCATACCGTTATTACTTCTGTAACATAAAATATTTATATTTGTTTGATAAATTTAGGAGTTCAATAAATATCAAATTATTGATATATTAATATATATAAATTTATAAATAATTACACAAATAAATAATTAAATATGAAATATCCCCCGACATATTAAAACCGACATGAAAAACATAAACTGACGTGTCCCCGATATTCGACATCTACGTGAGTGCAGGTAAGATAGAGACAAGTACCATGAAGCATGCTCAGGACTTCCATTGTCAGATATGGAAAGAAATGTTTGCTACTGCCAGCGATAGTAGTTACCAAAGGCGTTAGCCCTCGTTCCAAAATGACCAGCTATCATGGATCATTTCAGGAGGACTTGGCGAGAACAAGGAGCGGGAAGGAGCTAAGTATAAAATCCACTAACGTGTCGCGGTAGCATTATCGTGTGGCGATATTGATTAGGTAACACCGTCAATCAACGAGAAAATGAACAAATAGATCTCATTTCGACGCCAAAATATTTCAAGCTACCGCACGGCAATAGCCTTACCGCGTTGTGCTACCATGTTGCCTAAAAAATCTGCGTTGTTTCTTAAAATGAGAATGAAGGAAGCGAGAAATCGAATTATTAGCATTACCACTCCGCGATAATGCTGCCACTGGAGGTAACTCTCAAAGATCTATTCAAAGATCATTTCTCCTCATTTCTCATGCACAAACACAGATATTTTGAGAGCCTTTTCGTTCCAGAGTTCCATAGGAGATACAAGACTCCCCTACAGCGATTGGAAGAGAATTACTAAGGAGAAGATCATCAAAACTTATTTTATACGAAGATCGAGCGCATCTACGACGAATATCCCAAGCGCTCCTTAGGCATCGCCTTCAAAAGTTCTTTAGGGAGTTTTATATCCAGAAATATTTTATATTTCCTCTACTCGTATTTTTTCTTTATAATTTGGTCACTCCTTTTTGTTGAGAAAATCGCCCTTGTGTTCAGAATAAAAAAAATTGAAAAGGAAAAATACTACATGATCCAACTAAAACAGATTAAATCCTACAATAACAAGGAGGAATACCTTCCCTTAAAATTCTGATTTCATAAATGAGTCTCTACATAATACAATAAATGCGAGGAGTCTTGCTTGTACAAGTTACTGTCTTGACGTCATGCACTAACTTGAGGTACTTCTTTTGTAGAAGCCAATCTTGTATGGAGATACAAACCAACTTAAGAAAATTGTCATGAACATTCCTCGAGTGATATGGTCTACAGTTCGTAATATAAGATGCGAAGAAGTCAAGAATTGCTCATAAATAAAGAGTAGCAAGCTACAAACTTATCGGTAATCGCTTCAAACACTAAAGGATTAGGTGACGTCGAAGGATTAGACATTAACTAAACTTTCATCAGTGAACATGGCTATGAAGCATCTCACGTCACTATTACCTAGATTATAGATGATGACTTAATGACTCTAGCATCCAAAAATGATTAAGATGAAAACCTAAGGCTCTGCAAGATCCTAGGGTTCAAAGGATCAAAACTTTCCTCTAATACCAATTATAAAGCCCCTACCCAGTTTAGAAACATTTCAAATGTCCGGTAAAAACTCGTGATATGAAGCAAACTAGGAAACAATAATAAAATTAGTATTATAACAGAAATAACTATAGTTCACAGTGGAAGTAAAGGACTGTAATTAAAATTAATAAAATGCTGATACGGCCTTTTCCCTGCGACCTCGTGACCGGCGGCGGACCTATGGTCGGAGGGGAAGGCGCGATCGGCTTGCGTTGGCGTCGTGCGGGAAGAAGATGTCGCGGGATATGCGGCTAGGGTTTCTCACGGGTTTATTCCCGTGAGGGGTAGAGAGAGAGATAGGAAGGAAAGGATTTTAGAGAGAGGGAGAGATTTTCTTCTAAATTCTTGCTTGCTTAAAAAAGTCTAACCACACCACATAAATAGGTTCAAAACATGCCCCCCATTTGGGCTTACGACAATGGGTAAAATACGATAAAAATAACACACATAAGATAAAGATAACCGGCGTCGTCACGCTACATAACATCGCCGCCCCCGTCCGAAGACAGCTTGTCCTCAAGCTGGATCAAAGGGTATTGCAGTGGCTTCTCCTCCTGTCGCGTCCTCATCGGGAGGGTCATCTACTTCCAGCAAGAATAAGCGTTTGCATCGATGTCCCGGTGTGAAGTGGTCATCACAATTGTAGCACAAACCTTTCTCGCGACACTCGGCCATCTCGGAGCGGGACAAACGGCGTCGAACAGTAGGCCGCGGAGTTTCATCCCGAAATGGTGCCCTGTCCGGCAAGCTGGCTAGAGAGTAAGTGCTCTGTTGGTTCCGACGTCCCAAAGGCAGACGATCTAGTAGCAGTCGACGTTCACAAGCCCTGGCGAGGCTCATGGCTGTGTTGAGGTCGTGTGGGAGAAGGAACTCCACATCCCAACGTAAGCGCTCGTGGAGACCAGCAGTGAAGAGGGGGGAACCTGTTGCTCCGGTAAGACGGATGCCGCCCGAGACAGTAGAATCTGGAATTGTTCAAGATAGGTGTCGATGGAGCCTTCCTGTTTGAGGTTCACAAGATCGCCCAATGGGTTGCCCTGTAGAGCAGGGCCAAACCTCAGAGTGCAGGTCGTACTGAAATCTGGCCAAGAAATGTTGGGGTGTTCCCGCAGAAGTTGAGTGAACCACAATTGTGCTGGGCCGAGTAAGTGGAAGGAGGCTATGCCGACGCGTTCTTCATCTGGAGTGTGCTGGTTGGTGAAGAAAATTTCGCAACGCGTAAGCCGCGAAAGAGGATCGTCACGGCCCTCGTAAAGGGGAAAATCCATCTGGATAGTCCGTGCGTAAGCGGGGTAGTCCACGTCTGGAGGAGCAGCGGAGTCCACTCGGCTTGTGGAAGGGCGATCGCTTGTGGTCAAGGGAGGGGAAGGAGGCATCTGCTGTAGGGCATCTAGGCGTCCATTTTGGCATTCTGAGTCGCGAACATGGTTTGGAAGAGGGTCATGAGGTCGGCGAGAGAGGGGGGAGCATCCGCCATTTGAGAATGGGTGAGATAGACGGTCGGTGGTGGAGGGAGAAGGCCGGTGAAGGTTTTGGACCACGGAGGTGGTGCGGCGGTGCTAGATGGCCTGGTGGAAGTGCTGAGGTGGGCTGGAGAAATCCCGCTTGGGGTGCGGTGTAGCAGATTTGGCGCAGAAGGGCCGAGGGCAAGAATCGGCGACCGACTGGAGGCAACGGCGGGCTGGACGCAGTCGGGAGATGTGGACGAAGCTCCCGCGGTTGGAGGAGGGTCTTCCGGAGCGTTGGGGGAAGGTGTGATTGCCGTGCGGGGCTGACGGTGTGCGGCAGGGCAAGCGGAGGAAGAGCCGGCGAACGACGGTCCGGCAGAACCCTCTGATACCAAGTTGATACGGCCTTTTCCCTGCGACCTCGTGACCGGCAGCGTACCTATGGTCGGAGGGGAAGGCGCGATCGGCTTGCGTTGGCGTCGTGCGGGAAGAAGATATCGCGGGATATGCGGCTAGGGTTTCTTCCCGTGAGGGGTAGAGAGAGAGAGATAGGAAGGAGAGAATTTTAGAGAGAGGGAGAGATTTTCTTCTAAATTCTTGCTTGCTTAAAAAAGTCTAACCACACCACATAAATAGGTTCAAAACATGCCCCCCATTTGGGCTTACGACAATGGGTAAAATACGATAAAAATAACACACATAAGATAAAGATAACCGGCGTCGTCACGCTACATAACAAATGCCTTACAACTTGAACACAGAGCCCACTAGAAAGTATGTGCGAGCAAAACTGACTCATATTCCCTATAAAGAAAAATCCAAAAACGGATCAACCTACTATCGAGCAAGAAAATGTTTTCCCCTAGTGACACTAAATCAAACGAAAAAGTGCATGCATAGTTTAAAATTTATGCTTTATACTATGGAAAATAGATTATAGTTATATGCTTGTTTTTCTATAAAAGATAATTAAATATAAATCGCCTTTTCTGCGATTAAATCTTATTTTTCTTAATCTTAGTTGTATAGATTCTTATGTGCATTCTAGCGGTTTGAGTCTCCACTAGCAAACATAGGTGTTCTAGTGTCTCACGGTCACAAACACGAACTCATATCTAGTAATGAGAGGTCGGCTCCCCTCATGAGGCTCATAAGGACTGTTAAGCCCTATGAGTAAGATAGTGTGCATCTATCTATCACGAGAGAATCTCGATCATGCCTCCAGATTATCTTCTATTTGTGAACATAGAAAAGAACTTCTTAAAACCACTAATTTAAGTCTAGCATGTAACACCCTAAAATTATAATGTCGCGTGTAATTTTAATTTCAGGTCCCGATCGCGAACAAAATTAATCGAGTCGGCGACTTGTGGAGGTAACAATCTTTTATTTAATATTTTTTTTAGACATGACAAGGAAATAATAGTGTGTCAACGCAAAATTTGTTGACAATCAATAGTAGTGTAGTGGTCGCAATGATTTAAGGTTTTGCATGAGATTGTGTCATCAAAAAAATATGGACTTTTATAACCGGTCTTGTCGTTTCAATTAGACCCGCTAGGTTAGAAGTAAAATCGCACATTTCGCAAACCTCACTCACTTCCGCTCAAGTTTAAAGCCGCGTCCCTTTTCTTTTTCCCGTAAACCGCATACGGCGCTTTCCGCACTCGGGAGACCGCCGACTCCCATAACCGTCGATACCTGCGGTTGTCGGAGTCTGGATTGACACCTCCTCCCTCGCCGGAAACTAGCGTCGGCTTCCCCTTCCTCTTCAATAACCCTAGCCGGCCTTTCCTTTTCCTTCCAAACACCTCTAAAGAAAGTTCCTTAACCCTAGCCTACAGGAAAGGTTTCAAAAGCAACATTTTTTAATTCGGTGAGTGTTTTTCCACTTTCTTTCCATTTCTTTTGTGGAAATAGCCATGTTTGAAGCCCAAAATTGTTCACTCTTCGTTCCGCTCGCCGTAAATTAGGAATCAAAGAACTCGGACTTCTTCAATCAGAAATCAACCACCTATTTTGGGGGTTTTAGCCGTTGTTTAATTGATGCAACGCTCTTGTTTGTGTTATTTTCCTCCATAATTGGTTATTGGTTGTCATTTTGAGTTTTCCACCGAAACTCTAAAAAGGAAAAACGTCTAATATTGGGTTTTCGATTGGAATTCAGATTTTGGGAAGAAACGTGGAGTTAAGGATTTGTGAAGTTTCGCCTTTAACTTCGAGTCGAGGTGAGACCTTTGTCTATGAAATTTTTTTCTAGTAATTTGGTTCCTGCAATAGAATTATGCCAGTTGCAAAATTTGGAGTTAGCAGTTATCATCCACGCATTGAAGATTTGGAGACACTACCTCTACGATGTACGGTGTGAGGTCTTTACAGATCACAAGAACCTCAAGTATATCTTTGATCAGCAGGAGCTTAACATGAGGCAGTGCAGGTGGCTCGAGTTTTTAGCAGACTATGATGTGACTATTCAAGTACCATCCGGGAAAAACTAATGTAGTAGCGGATGCTCTCAGAAGAAGGGGTTCTAGTTATTCACTCATCACCCAACATGAAGAGTTGGTGGGAGCCTTGGAAAGGCTAGAGATCAATGTGGTGTCACGCACTAGTTTTGGCTCTGTCAGTTTGGATTGGATTGAGATTAAGTGCGACATCAAGGAGAGGATCCATGATGTCTTGCCCTTGGATCCAAAGATGGCAGAGATTTTTGATTTGACTCAGGCAGGTTAGGGAGATGACATCATGCTCCATAATGGGTTGTTGTTTAAGGGCAGAGTGTGCATTCCTGATGTCGATCATCTTCGTGAGGATATTTTAGTTGAGCCTCATAACTGTAAGTATTCCATACATCCGGACAGCACAAAGATGTATGCAGACCTCAAGAAGTCGGTTTGGTGGTCAGGACTTAAGGGAGATGTCTCAGACTTTGTTGGGAAGTGCGAGACTTGCAAGTTGGTTAAGGCAGAGTGTCAGAAGCCTACAGGCAAGTTGCACCCCTCCAAACTTGCCTCCACCCGAGAGCCTCCGGAAGGACCTGCCAGCCTTCTATTTTCGCTGCTACAGCCCAGATCCCATCCCAAACCTCCAGATCCAGTCGTTGTCATGTCGTTTCATCCACCAGTTCCTCTCCAGATCGTCCTAATTGTGTCGCGCATCTCCGGATCTGCTCTACTACGGCAGTCCCCCCCCCCCCTTGCTCAGTGAGTATTTACTTTGTATGGAATAATTTCTCAATACTAATATATGGTGATGAGATTTCATATTTGTTTGGATCATTAGTATCGTGATTGCTTGTTTTGGATTATTCTCGTGATTTGCAGGATTAATTTGTTGCGCACTCTTAATTTGGCTCTCCACGCGGAGAAAAACCATTGTTTCTTTGCTTAAAGAAAATATTTGACTTTTGCTAAATTATCTAGGCGTAATTTTACTATTTATTGTTTAATTTGAATTCACCGTCGGATTTGCATTGCATGTAGGGTTAGGTCATCGTTCATCCGCCGCCAATAAATTCGTCCCGCGCCAATTGTATCAGAGTCAAGTTGTGAGTACCTTTTGGTACGCAGTTGCAGAGTCTATTGGTTACGTCATGTCTAGGTATCACCAACATTTCTCTCCTCTATTTGGGGATCCTGAGTCCACTTGTACCCGCTCCCATAGAACCACGTTAGGGAGATCCTCACTTTACTACGATGATTATTCTCGACCGTAGCACACCACTTCCAGATATTGTATTGATCCACCGACACGATCCCACTATGATAGAGGCGATCAGTATGATGATTGTCGTTAGTCATATCTCTACACGCGAGCGGATCGTGTTGATCCTTCAAAACGACTCGATTATCTTAGAGATGATTATTATGAGGATCGACGTTTTGAGAGAAATCTCAAAAGTCAGTTTCGTACTATTGCCCCTTCTTTTGACGACTCATCGAGAGCCGACTCTTTCAGTTATTGGCTCGTGGATATGGAGTAATATCTCGATCATTTTGAGTTATTCGGTGAACGTCGCATCAAGTTTGCGAAACTTAGGCTTCTAGATCAGGCGAGAGCATATTGGTCTAGCATTGAGAGAACCCGAGAGCGAAATCGTCTTCATTGCATCACGATTTGGGTGGATATGAAGCAGACGTTGTGTCAGAGCTATTTGCCTTCATCGTATCGGAGTCGTATGCTCGAGCAATTATTTTCCCTTCAGCAAGGATCTATGTCTGTCACTGAGTACAAGGATTGTTTTGAGGAGTTAGTTGTGAGGAGTGATATCCGAGAGGAGCCAGCCATGACCACTTCCCAATTTCGTTCTGGACTTCGATCTGATACACGTACTGAGTTAGCTTCTCACAGCTCGAATACCCTTGAGCAGACATATTAGCTCGCCCTTCACCATGAACAATCCTTGAGATCCACAAGAGCTGGTTGATTGGGTTCACACCTTCACCTTTGTAGTGCGAGCCCCTCCCATACCGAGGTCACCACAATGCATATCATTATCCTGTCAGACACAACAGAAGTGATACCTGATATGGATTTCTCTTACCCCAGTGAGTTGTTTAGTCCGGTGAGTGGTCTATCTTTTATGTCCGGCTCTTTTCTGGTGACCCCGACCAAAAGTGAGTTAGAGTGACCTATTGACACCCCTACCACAGACCCATTTCTTGGCACCGCACCTAGAGACCCATTCTTGAGAGTAGGTCTATGTCCCTCTCCCCTTCTCATTATTCTGAGTCACATCACGACCGAGAGCCTAGAGCCTAGTGTTGATCTCGTAGTGGCTATTTCACTCATTCACGGAGACACGAACCCTTACGATGGTACTCATCTGTAGGAGCATGACCTAGTGACGAGTTCTACGACGAGCCCCCTGTTGAGCCTCCTGATGAACCGCCACATCCCGGTAAGGATGAGATTCAGGTGGACCACTCATATATGAGTATCGATTTACTGACGTCGCTTCCATTATCGTCCCTGAACTTGTCCCAGTGGATGGATATGGAGTGGGGCATCAAGTGTTTAGGACTTCCCCCTAGTAAACGTAAGTATACTCCTGATATTGTGAGATCCTATCTTGTGACACATCGCATACTTGATGAGTTTTGGGATGCACCACCTACTGATCCACCAGACGAGTTCTTTCTTTTTGGTGACACTCATCACACTCCAGAGCTACGTCTTCTAGTTGGCGTACATGATTTTCACTCAGGTGGTCATCGCACTCGCGATAAATTTTTATACATCCGGCTAAGCCCCCTGATGCGTCGCAATCCCCAAGAGACCTTTGGCATCTTATGGGATCATCTTTTAGTGTCAATGTCCCACCCGATCATTTGGACACTTGTTGCACACAGGATGATTTTTTTACACTCCACCGAGAGAGCCTCCTAATAGACACCTCATTTTGTGAATTTCCAGTTTTTTGTCAGACTGCCTCATAGAGAGTGCGTTGCATCTATTGTGTCTCATTTACAAGAGTCTGCTGAGTCATTTCTTCATCATTTGCATATGGTTGTTGAGTTGTTTGTTCGTCTTTTGCATGTGTCATGAGTCGGTCCGACGGAAAATCAATACTGATAATAAATTCTATAAATCGCACGTGGATTTTCATTGGCAATGGTAGATAATTCATAAAGATGAGCAGGTGATGGTGAGAATCCACGTTGTGAGGCTCCGTGTGAGGCCTGCTAAAAGTTTGAGAGTTAGGTGAATGGATCCTTACACAATCATAAGGAGGATCGAAGCAAATATCTATGATCTTGATATCCCGATGAGTATAAGTATTTGTCCCATATTTAATGTTGAGGACTTAAGGTCGTATTACAAGCCTCATGAGCATGTGAACCCATTTTGTAGAGATCATCTTGAGCCTACACCTCCACAACCTTTTGAGCCCACTCCCCCACAACCTGTTGAGCATACATCTCCACATCCTCAGTCCTACACCCAGTCTACTTCTGAGCCCCACATGCCTTTAGTCATTTATGGCTTCACCGTCTGCACCAGTGACTGCACCGGGAGTTCCAACACCTCAGGGGATTCTTGAGAGCATTATTGATATTGTGGCACATGCATGCATAACCGCACCAGCCAGTCAGACGCAGGAGTACCATTGGCGAGGATACTTTAACATTGACGACACTTGGGCGACCTCTGGTGGACCTCGTCGAGTCTTACCTGACATACACCGAGAGAATTCCAATTATTATTCATCCGGAGATGAATTCTTTCAAGTCGAGAAGAATGATGCGGAACGGAGGCACGTACCCGCAACGGAGGCACGTACCATATATGGCGTATCCGGATCAATGATCTGACTCCACGGATGCGCCCGGCTCGTCGCTTGCAGTCGATTTCATAAACTATATTGTTATTTTGTCTTTTACTTTGATGTAATCGAGCTACCTCATCTCCGGCCAATCATAGTCGTTGATGGTAGGATGCTCTAATATCTCTTTATTATAAATAGATGTGTAGGGGCTGCTTGGAAACTATTGCGGATTTTGGAGATTGTGAATCCCGGAATCCCGCGATCATCCAACAGTGCCGACTCTGTGGAACCCCAGGTGATGACTCCATAGCAACCTTTCCCCCACCCCTAATCCCTCTATCGCCACCTTCCATAGCCCCAACAACAACCACCATTATTGTTGTCTACAGCCACCAACACTGTCATCTACAGCCGCCTCTCCTACATTCCTATAGTCGCTGCCCTCCGCGTCCAAACAGCGTTGCCGCCCCCACCCTCTCCCTTACACCAGCCCACCAAGCACCCCAACAGCCACCGCCACCTTCCCTTTTCCTCCTCCCTTCAGCCCGATGCCAAGATCTGTGATGTGAACCGAGCTTTGCAAATTTAAAATATAAGCGGAAATTTGCTCAGCACAATATTAAATTTTATCCTTTTTTTTAAGAAGCAACACCCCGTATCGGAAAGGCTAACTTCCGGCTTTCCAAAGTTTCGGCCTAAGTAAAATGCGACAAGGGAGCAAACTCGCAGGGATTCAGACACCAAAGTAAAATAACGGTTAGGAATGCGGAGGGCTAGCGCGCACTACACTTGGATGCGACAATACCTTGCAGAAATTATCATAACAAACTACTAATAAAGAGATTGAGAGGCGGAGGAAAGAAATCTCACCGGTAGGTCTCCGACATTCGCATTCCTAGCTCTTCACGAGCATTCACGACCGTCGAGGAGGTGGTCAAACGAAGTGGTGGCTGTCGGAGGCTGTTTTGGTGGAGGGGAAATGGAGTGGCGGAGGCTGTTTTGGTGGAGGGGAAATGGAGTGGCGGCGGTTGAGGCGTTTTGTGGAGAAGACGGGCGGTCGGAGGAAGATGGTGGCCGGTAGTTGTAGGGTTGAGTGGAGAGGAGAGGATGGCTGGTGTTGATAACTTGAAGTAGACTCACGGAATGGTTTCGGCGGTGACCAGTTGGAGAAAGCGGAGATCAGGAGAAACCCGGGCAACAGGAGGCCTGGCGACGGGCGGAAGGCTCCCGTACAGGGCAGGCTGGAGGCGAGAAGTGCAGGAAGAAACCAGGGGGGATGACCGGCGGATTCGAGGCGGGGAAAAAGCTCCCGGAGCGGCCGACGGAAAGAGCGGGGCGGAGGGACAGGCGCGGGTTTGAACGGCGGAAGGAACTCGCTGAAAGCAGCGGCTCTCAGAAAAATTTCTTCCAAATCCGATCTAGGGCAACCAAATGGAATGCTCATATTTATATAGGCCTCCTCCATCTCTCAATCTCTAAATTTTAATAAGTAAAATAATAATTAAACAACTAATTTCAGCACATGTCCACCAAAACAAACGCGACGACCCACCCACACAATCCGAACCGAACCAATCCATTTAGGGTCACGTGAAGCGGTCAATCTCACGTACCGGGGCAAAATAACACAGTTCACATAATGACATGAAAATAAAAAGATACATGAAAATAAAAAGATACAAGGTTGCGATATAACATAAAAAGATATGCCGATAGCAGCGGCAATAAGAAAATAACTAGATGGCCGGCGATAGGGTCACATCAATCTGTCTGGATCTGTCCAGATCTGCCCCCGATCTAGTTTTCCTGCGATTCCAGCAAACCCCAACCTTGATCTCACCCCTCCAAACTTGCCACCACCCGAGAGCCTCCTGGAGGACCCGCCAGCCTTCTATTTTCGCTGCTACAGTCCAAATCTCATCCCAACCCTCCAAATCCAGTCGATGCCTTGTCGTTTCAACCACTGATTCCTCTCTGGATCGTCCCAATTGTGTCGCATATCTTTGAATCTGCTCTCCTATGGCATCCCCCCTGCTCAGTGAGTAGTTACTTTGTTGTATAGAATAATTTCTCAATATTAATATATGATGATGATATTCCATATTTGTTTGGATCACTAGTATTTTTGCTGCTACAGTCCAGATCTCATCCCAACCCTCCAAATCCAGTCGATGCCTTGTCGTTTCAACCACTGATTCCTCTCTGGATCATCCCAATTGTGTCGCATATCTTTGAATCTGCTCTCCTACGGCATCCCCCCTTGCTCAGTGAGTAGTTACTTTGTTATATAGAATAATTTCTCAATATTAATATATGATGATGATATTTCATATTTGTTTGGATCACTAGTATCATGATTGTTTGTTTTGGATTATTCTCGTGATTTGTAGGATTAATTTGTCGCGCGCTCTTACTTTGGCCCTCCAAGTGGAAGAAAACCATTGTTCGTTTGCTTAAAGAAAATATGTCTTTTGCTAAATTATCTACACATGATTTTACTATTTATTGTTTAATTTGAATTCACCAACGGATTTGCATTTCATGTAGGGTTAGGTCATCGTTCATCCTCCGCCTATAGATTCGTCTTGCGTCACACCGAACATAGTCTCTTGCACATTTTCTTATGTTTATAAATTTTACTTGGAACACCTGAACCGTCAAATAAATAACATGTCGTAATACATTAGAATTCTCTAAACTATGAATCATTTAATTCATTAATATTATAAGCAATTATTGAAAGATAGTTGATGCGGAGCAGAGACGAGGACATGCAGTGGATGACGAGTTTTTGGCTCGTTCGGGGCCGATTGGCGACTTTTCATATATGTCGTGCCGGGATCGATGATCGGACTCCGCAGACGTGTCTGAATTCGCATTGCAAATCAATTTGATATATTACTTCATTATTTTGCATTTTATTTTAATGTATTTGTGTAGCCCCACCTCCGACCAATCATAATTGTCGATGGTGGGATGCCCTAGTTCTCCTTCTATTATAAATAGGTAGTTTGTGGGCTGATTAGAGTTATTGCATAATTTGGAGAATAATATCCCCGGATTCCCGCGATCCCGCCACAGTGCTGACTCTATGAAACCCTACGTGACGATTCCTACGTGTGTATCTCCCTCCCCAAAATTTGCCCTAACCCTAACCCCTTCTTCCCCCACCCACGCGCCCTCTCTCAGCCTCCACAGTCTCCAAATCCAGCCACCAGATTTTAGTCTATGTTTTTTCTCATTTTACTATTTAATGAAATTTACGGTTCATCCCAAAAGTCCCCCCCCCCTTCCTGTGGCCATCCAGCCGCCGATCTCCATATATTCTCTGCAGGTCACCACCCCCTCGCGCCTCCCTTCTCTTTGTTGTCAGCCCTCCATCCTGTATAAGCCCCTCCAGCCGCCACATCTTGGCCCTTCCCTGCACCGTCGGCCTCCACTTTATCTCCCTGCAGCCGCCCCATGTAACCCCCTCAAAAATCTTGTCACCAACCCTCCCGCACGTGGAACTACCATCTTATTTCTTCCTCATCCTGAATCAGTCCAGATCCGGGAATTTCAGCCCCCGATTCGTCATTCCCTCCACCCGTACTACATCCCTTAGCCCGGATCCGCTACTAAACATCGTGTAACATCCTATGTTGACGCGAAATTTATTTAAAATTGTAGGGCCGAGTCGCGACGAATTTTGATCAAGACAGCCCGTCGTCAAGGTATAATGTTACTTTTCCTATTGTTGGCGACCGTTAGTTCGTTAAGTGTGTTAAGATTAGTGCGTAACGCATGTTATTTTAGAATCGACACGCGCGACGATTTCGGTTAGTATTCAAAAGGATTAGTGTGAGTTTGGGTGTGCCGTTAGCCGTTTTATAAGTTGTATTTTGGTGGAAATGGGTGCCAATAGCATTCCCCCCCCCCAATTCTCCTGTTGCGGTTATCAATAAACTGCAACTCAACCGCAAACCGCACGAATTAAACCCGCACGCATTCATTTCACGGAGGAAAATACCGCAAACAGCAGCCCGCTCATCGTCTCCCGCAAACGGCGAGCCCGACGTCCCTCCCGGCGCCTTCCGCAGCCCTAGCCGGCGCCAGATACCGCTCCAGAAGCCCATTCCGACCACTCCTCCCTCCTCTGCAGGCGCCAGCAAGCCTTCCTCTTCCTTCCTTGGTCGTGGGAGAAACGGGTTTAACCCTAGCCGGTGGAGGTTGAGTTTCGTTTTGTTACCGGTGAGTCGATTCCTCCCTTATCTCGATTTCTTGTTGAATATCCTTCGATTTGGAGGTTAGGCTAAAACTAATTTACATTCCTATTGCCCTATTTTAGGTTTTAGTGTTCGTGGTTCACCGCGGAATTTATGTGGGACGCATTGAGAGCCTCAATCGCTATACGTAAAGGTAATATACGAAGTTTAGCACATGTAGATTGTAACCCTAGATGTTTTGGAGATTTTCCATCGGAAACCCTAAAGAGAAAAAAATTATGAAAATAGGTTTGCCTTAAATTGCAGGACTCTAGTAGGTTTGAGGCAGCACTCTGAGATTTCCAGACAGTAGAATTTCCTTCGGAAGAGCTAATGTCGTCGCGCCGAGTCTACGAGCGCCGCAGCACCACGGTAAAGAAATTTAATTCATGTTAGTTAGACGTAGCAAAAATTATATTTTGTTATAGGCATGAGTAAGTTTCGTACAAGCATCATAAACATGCATAGGGAAATGTGGCGGTGGGAAAATGGTCGCAGAAAACGTGTAGGATAAAGCCCTTTTTCATGACCAAGTTAGTCAAATTATGAATAGTTATTTTAAGTACGAAACTTTATCCGCGTACGTAAGTTTGGAATTTGTCCAACCAAGGGCGTGAATGTCTCTTCTAGTCGACCACGAGAAAGTCAAGGGTCGCTCAGTAGTACACCAAAAGAGATATCCCAAGCAGAGTAGCATCAGACCGAAAGGTCAATGAGCACGCAAGTCTTTTCGTGCTCGGTAGAGGCACACTACCTTTCTCATAAGGCATATGGTATCTTGTGAGCAGTATAGTCATGGGAGTTTACTTCCCTTTGAGACAGTTAGTAGATTCGAGACCGTGTCTGCGCGACACTAGAACAATTGAGTTCGTAAGATGGTCTCGGGTCGTCAGTTTCAGTTGCGCGTTAGGAGCTACTCTGCCTAGAGCCTTCCAAGTAGATGTGCAGGTTAGAAGCCACTTAGAACTCAAGTATAGACCTGTCGCGAGTCAGTACACTAGTTAGTGAACGCCAGGACTTGTGTTATTGAACTAAAAGTCACGTACATAGAACAAATAGATGTTTTGACCAGGAAGTAGTGCGAAGGCATGCATAACATATAGCATAAATGTTTTCAATGTACAAAACTGTTTTCTAAAGGCATGCATTCATCATATGAAACCTGTTTTTAGTGTCACTATGAGGAGTTATTTTTCTTTACTCTGACCCCTCGTGGGCAATGTTTTTCAGGTGACCCAGGTGGGAAACTACGTCTAGGTTGAGCGTTATGGTGGCGTCAGTTTGTAGTATTTTTCTCATTCAGTTTACTCTATTTCAGCATGAACTTGTAGATGTGGACAATGTACCTAGTTAATGTTTTATATAACTTATATCAGACTATTATTCTTATACAGATTTTCAGTTATTTCAATTCCATTCATATTTAGTGGCTCTGTGAATTCAGATATGAGGTATGTGGTTACCCTTAGTTTACTTTCTTAGCTTCTGTTGCAAATTTTAAATCTTTAGTAGATGTTTCTTTTTACCTGCTGCATATTAGTTTTTAATATTGTTTCCTAGTTTTCTTTATATCGCTGACCCGGCCGGACGACTGATTTTTGAAATACTGGGAAGGAGTGTTACAAATTGGTATCAGAGGCAGGTTTAGGATCCCTGGACCCTAGAAAGAATTCACAGAGCCATAGGAGTGCGTAAGAGTAAACTCTTGTTAGTAGAGTATTTTAAGTGGCGTTTAAGCCTTAGTTTTCTCAAGAGTGCGAAATAAATTGCTAAGCCAGATTTCTCAGATGCTTGATAAATAATCAGATTTCTTTTATATGTTCTATCAGGCACCACGAGTTAGTAAACCGGGTGAATCTTTCTCACTCTTGAGAAAACTAAGGCGGTCACTTAAAATGTTTTGGAGTGCCCAGAGAACAAGAAGGTTCCTCTGGCAGTTTTCCTCCTTCGAGGTGAGGCAAAAGTCTGGTGGGACAAGTACCGGGCAGATGATCAGGTAAAGCGAAATGAAATTTCCTCTTATTTTAGGAAGTGATGCGTTTCATTTTAAATTGTATGACCATATGTTTGATCAGGTCGTACACCAGACATGTTTACTTAGGGCGAGTTTTCTAGAGCCCTTGCAAGCTGGTTCGCGCCTCCGTCCGCACGACGAGGTCTCTAGGAGAAGTATCTTAGGCTTTTCCAGGGAGACAGGACAGTTACTGAGTACGAGCGAGAGCTTACTCATCTGGCTCGATATGCGAGCGTGATGCAGGGAGATCAGGCTGAGAAGTGCAGCCGCTTTATGGATGGCTTACGTGACTCGCTGAGGCAGCCGCTGATGACTATGGTCAATGTTGATTGCAAGAGCTTAGTGGATACGGCTCGTAGGCTGGAGGCTGACCAGTAGAAGGTTCAGAAGCAAAGTAGTTTCCGTGCGAAGCGATCTCAGGATTCGCACCAGCCGCAACAGAGCAGGATTGACCAAGGGAAGAACTGGAACAAGAAGTCGAAGCCTGATGCTAAGAAGAGTGGTCAGTCTGGAGATAGGAGCAAGGACTACCCCACTTGTCCCAAGTGTCAGCGTCGTCATCCAGGAGAGTGTTTGGCCAGCGCTGGCGTGTGTTACAAGTGCCGACAACCTGGACACATAGCTCGCTTCTGCCAGGAAGTTGGTGTAAATCAGGTAATCAAAGTTTTGTTGTATTCATTACATTTATGTAATTTCTGTAGATGTTAAATGTAATTTGTTCCTGTAGTCGAAGTACGAGGTTGGTGGCTCTAGCAGGGTAGATAAGGGCAAAGCGTTGATGATCACTGATGGGAGACCGCAGCAGGGTCGAGACTTAGTGCAGCCCAGAGCTTATGGGCTTGGTCAGCATGAGGCAAAGGATCAGGATGATGTAGTGACTGGTAAGTGTTTAATTTACTTAACAAGTTATTTAGATCCTCCATAGTGACACTCTTTTTCATCCTTTGTAAATCATTCATGTAGGCATTTTCATGATTCGTAATTTACCCTCTAAGATTCTATTTGATACGGGTGTCTCGCACTCGTTTATCGCGGAATCTCTAGTGCTTAAGTTGGATTTAGAAGTCCTCACAGAGGCAGTACCGCTGGAAGTCAAGATGTCGAATGGATCTCTTCTGCAGACCAGAGATAAGTGCAGGGTTCCGGTGCAGTTTGGTGATACCGAGATTATCGTGGAAGCTTTGCAGCTACCTATAGCAGGCTTCGACTTGATTTTTGGTATGGACTGGCTTTCGACAGTCAACGTCAGGATTGACTGTAGGGCGAAGCAGATACAGTTTGAGGGCCCCAACCAGACATCTTTTTCTTTTCAGGGCTTGAAGGGAGTAGTGAAGATGATCATATCTGCAGTCCAAGCGAGAAGGTGCATCAGTAAAGATTGTGAAACCTTCGTAGTACTGATGAGCGCGGAGTCTAAGACTGACTTGGCAGAGGTACCAGTAGTGCAGGAGTTCCCCGATGTTTTCCCGGAAGAGCTCCATGTTGCCCCTCCAGATAGAGAGATTGAGTTCCCGATAGACCTACAGCCTGGGGCTACACCGATAGCCAAATCTCCCTATCGGATGGCTCAAAGGGAACTAGTAGAGTTGAAGAGCCAGTTGCAGGAGCTGCTTGATTTGGGTTTTATACGCCCCAGTACTTCACCATAGAGTGCTCCAGTACTGTTTGTGAAGAAGGATGGTAGTCTGAGACTGTGCATAGACTACCGTGAATTGAACAAGCTGACGGTAAAGAACAAGTACCTGATTCCCAGGATTGATGATTTATTCGACCAGTTGGTGGGAGCGAGCACCTTTTCCAAGTTAGATCTGAGGTCGGGCTATCATCAGCTGAAGATTAAAGACGTGGATATTCAGAAGACGACATTCAGTACTAGATATGGATACTTCGAGTTCGTGGTCATGTCGTTTGGGTTGACCAACGTCCCTTCAATATTTATGGACCTGATGAATAGGGTATTTCGGGAGTACTTGGATCTTTTTGTTATCGTCTTCATAGATGATATCTTGGTGTTCTCTAAGAGTGCAGAAGATCATTCAGCACACCTCAGGATTGTTTTGAGCACACTCAGGAAGTTCCAGTTGTTTGCTAAGTTTTCAAAGTGTGAGTTTTGGCTTTCAGAGATCGCATTCTTAGGCCACATCATCAGTCAGAAAGGGGTTAGTGAGTTTTGGATTTTTGGGTCTTGCTGGATACTACAGGAGATTCATCAGGGATTTCTCAAAGATAGCCTTACCACTGACTTCCCTCACTAGGAAGGGTAAGGGCTTGGTATGAACAGTTGAATGCGAGTTGGCTTTTGAGGACTTGAAGGACAGGTTGATGACCGCACCGATTTTGAGTTTACCTTCAGGGTCTGACGGGTTTCAGATTTATAGCGATGCTTCAGGTCAGGGTTTGGGTTGTGTCCTCATGCAGCATGGAAAGGTCGTAGTCTATGCCTCGAGACAGTTAAAGGTTCATGAGAGGAATTATCCCGTGCATGACTTGGAGCTTGCAGCAGTGATACATGCTCTGAAGATTTGGAGGCACTATCTCTATGGAGTGCGTTGCGAGATCTTCACTGATCATAAGAGCCTCAAGTATATCTTTGATCAGCGAGAGCTCAATTTGAGGCAGCGTAGATGGTTAGAGTTTCTATCAGACTACGACGTAGACATTCAGTACCATCCAGGAAAGGAGAACGTTGTAGCTGATGCCCTTAGCCGTAGAGGTTCGTGTTTTTCCCTTCTCACTCAGCAGAAGGAGTTGGTGCGGGAATTGGAGAGATTGGATATCACCGTTGTGCCCCGTTGTAGTTTTGGTTCTGCAAGGTTGAGTTGGATGGAGATTACTTGTGACATCAAGGATAGAATCATGGCAGCTCTACCTTTAGATCCAAAGATGACAGAGATTTGGATCTCAGTGCAGTCAGGTCAGAAAGAGAGATTTTCTGTTCAGGATGAGTTATTATTGCATGATGGCAGGGTGTGTATCTCAGATGTTAGTCACCTTCGCGAGGACATTCTTTTTGAGGCACAC
The DNA here is from genome assembly GCA_039513925.1 of Platanthera zijinensis. Lineage (NCBI taxonomy): Eukaryota > Viridiplantae > Streptophyta > Magnoliopsida > Asparagales > Orchidaceae > Platanthera > Platanthera zijinensis. The sequence goes on from CM077083.1 coordinate 11,475,263, forward strand.
AATTCCAGATATTTTATATATCCTGGTAGCACGAAGATGTATGCAGATCTCAAGAAGGTAGTCTGGTGGCCAGGCTTGAAGAGTGATGTTGCAGATTATGTAGGGAAGTGCGAGACGTGCAAGTTGGTTAAGGCCGAGTGCCAAAGGCCTGAAGGCAAGTTGCAGCCACTTCTCATTCCCGAGTGGACTTTTGAGGATATATTCATGGACTTCATTCATGGTTTGCTGAGATCGCAGAGTGAGAATGATTCCTTATGAGTTATAGTTGATCGACTTTCTAAGGTCACTCATTTCATTCCTCTTAGGAAGACGGATCAAGGTCCGAAGCTGGCACAGTTATATATAGACGAGATAGTTCGACTTTACGGTGTCCCCAAGACTATAGTTTCAGACCGAGATGACAGATTTACCTCCAGGGAGTGGTGATACGTACAGGAGCGGTTGGGTACCAGATTACATTTCAGTACCGCTTTCCATCCCCAGACCGATGGACAGACTGAGCGCACAAATAAGACTTTGGAGGATCTGCTACGGATGTGCATATTAGACTTTGGAGTAAAGTGGGAGAAGTATGTTACTCTTGCAGAGTTCTCCTACAACAACAGTTTTCAGACGAGTATTGGGAGGGCACCGTTCGAGGTCCTCTATGGTAGACGTTGTCGGACACCGTTATGTTGGGCTGAAAGTGAGGAAAGATCTACCATCAGCGAGTCATGGATTGATAAGACCACTGGTATGATCAAGTTTATTCAGGAGCGTATGAAGACAGCTCAGGATCGCCAGGCCAAGTATCATGATCAGAAGCATAGATCAGTAGAGTTCAGTGTTGGAGACTACGTTTATCTGAAGGTCAGACCAGTCAGAGGAGTCTCTAAAATAAAGCAGGTGAAGAAACTAAGCCCCAGATTTGTTGGTCCTTTTGAGGTGCTGGAAAGAGTTGGTGAGGTTGCATATAGGTTGGCCTTATCTGAGGAAATGAGTGGTATACATGTGTATTCCACGTCTCCTATCTGAGGAGAGCAGTCAGAGATCCCAGTCAGATCATCAGTACCGAGGAAGCACCAATCGAGACAGATCTTAGTATTGGGGTTAGACCAATCAGAATCGTGGATTCAAGGATTCAGAAGCTCAGGAACAGAGAGATTCGCATGGTCAAAGTCCTTTGGATGAACTGTGGCCGTCCAGAGTATTCTTGGGAACGAGAGGATGATCTTAAGAGCAATGCAGACTATTCTTTCATTTTCGATTCAGGTATGGTTTCAATTTTCGAGGACGAAAATTTTTGTTATGAGGGGAGATTTGTAACATCCTATGCTGACGCGAAATTTATTTAAAATTATAGGGCCGAGTCGCGACGAATTTTGATCGAGGCAGCGCGTCGTCAAGGTATAATGTTACTTTTCCTATTGTTGGCGACCGTTAGTTCGTTAAGTGCGTTAAGATTAGTGTGTAACGCATGTTATTTTAGAATCGACACGCGCGACGATTTCGGTTAGTATTCAAAAGGATTAGTGTGAGTTTGGGTGTGCCGTTAGCCATTTTATAAGTTGTATTTTGGTGGAAATGGGTGCCAATAACATTCCCCCCCTCATTCTCCTCTTGCGGTTATCAATAAACTGCAACTCAACCGCAAACCGCACGAATTAAACCCACACGCATTCATTTCAAGGAGGAAAATATCGCAAACAGAAGCCCGCTCATCGTCTCCCGCAAACGGCGAGCCCGACGTCCCTCCCGGCGACTTCCGCAGCCCTAGCCGGCGCCAGATACCGCTCCAGAAGCCCATTCCGACCACTCCTCCCTCCTCTGCAGGCGCCAGCAAGCCTTCCTCTTCCTTTCTTGGCCGTGGGAGAAACGGGTTTAACCCTAGCCGGTGGAGGTTGAGTTTCGTTTTATTACCGGTGAGTCGATTCCTCCCTTATCTCGATTTCTTGTTGAATATCCTTCGATTTGGAGGTTAGGCTAAACTAATTTACATTCCTATTGCCATATTTTAGGTTTTGGTGTTCGTGGTTCACCGCGGAATTTGTATGGGACGCATTGAGAGCCTCAATCGCTATACGTAAAGGTAATATACGAAGTTTAGCACATGTATTTTGTAACCCTAGATGTTTTGGAGATTTTCCACCGGAAACCCTAAAGGGAAAAAAATTATGAAAATAGGTTTGCCTTAAATTGCAAGACTCTAGTAGGTTCGAGGCAGCACTCTGAGATTTCCAGACAGTAGAATTTCCTTCGGAAGAGCTAATGTCGTCGCGTCGAGTCTACGAGCGCCGCAGCACCACAGTAAAGAAATTTAATTCATGTTAGTTAGACGTAGCAAAAATTATATTTTGTTATACGCATGAGTAAGTTTCGTACAAGCATCATAAACATGCATAGGGAAGTGTGGTGGTAGGAAAATGGTCGTGGAAAACGTGTAGGATGAAGCCCTTTTCCATGACCAAGTTAGCCAAATTATGAACAGTTACTTTAGGTACGAAACTTTACCCGCGTACGTAAGTTTGGAATTTGTCCAACCAAGGGCGTGAATGTCTCTTCTAGTCGACCACGAGAAAGTCAAGGGTCGCTCAGTAGTACACCAAAAAAGATATCTCAAGCAGAGTAGCATCAGACCGAAAGGTCAATGAGCACGCAAGTCTTTTCGTGCTCGGTAGAGACGCACTACCTTTCTTATAAGGCATATGGTATCTTGTGAGCAGTATAGTCTTGGGAGTTTACTTTCCTTTGAGACAGTTAGTAGATTCGAGACCGTGTCCGCGCGACACTAGAACAATTGAGTTCGTAAGATGGTCTCGGGTCGTCAGTTTCAGTTGCGCGTTAGGAGCTACTCTGCCTAGAGCCTTCCAAGTAGATGTGCAGGTTAGAAGCCACTTAGAACTCAAGTATAGACCTGTCGCGAGTCAGTACACTAGTTAGTGAACGCCAGGACTTGTGTTAGTGAACTAAAAGTCACGTACATAGAACAAATAAATGTTTTGACCAGGAAGTAGTGCGAAGGCATGCATAACATATAGCATAAATGTTTTCAATGTACAAAACTGTTTTCTAAAGGCATGCATTCATCATATGAAACCTGTTTTTAGTGTCACTAGGAGGAATTATTTTTCTTTACTCTGACCCCTCGTGGGCAATGTTTTTCAGGTGACCCAGGTGGGAAACTACGTCTAGGTTGAGCGTTATGGTGGCGTCAGTTTGTAGTATTTTTCTCATTCAGTTTACTCTATTTCAGCATGTACTTGTAGATGTGGAAAATGTACCTGGTTAATGTTTTATATAACTTGTATCAGACTATTATTGTTATACAGATTTTCAGTTATTTCAATTTCATTCATGTTTAGTGGCTCTGTGAATCCAGATATGAGGTATGTGGTTACCCTTAGTTTACTTTCTTAGCTTCCGTTGCAAATTTTAAATCTTTATTAGATGTTTCTTTTTACCTGCTTCATATTAGTTTTTAATATTGTTTCCTAGTTTTCTTTATATCGCTGACCCGACCGGACGGCTGATTTCTGAAATACTGGGAAGGGGTGTTACACATCGGATCCACCCACCCCTCGCCCAGATCTACCCATACGTGACTGGATCTATCTATTTCTGGTCTGATTCCACCCTCCACCGTAGATAACAGTCACCTACAGCGTTTACCTCGCCTTTGGTTCCACCTTGGATCGTCGTCCATTCATCTCCAGCCCTGAATTCTTTAGTTTTTTGGTCAGCCCACTACTTGGTGAGTTTTTGCTGTACTGGATTATTATTTTCAGCATATTTATATTGGATTGGATCTTATACTTGCTTTGGATCTCTTGTATGGTAGTTGTTTGTTTGGATAAATATTGTGATTTGCAGTGTTCATTCTTTGTGCGCTCTTGCTTTAGCTCTCCAAAAGGAGGAAAACCTAAGCTTGTTTTTGCCCTAATAAAATATTTTGCCTTGCTGTGAATTATTTGCGTGGGATGTTATTATTTATTATCTAATTGTGATTTAACCGTCGGATTTGCATAGCATGTAAGGGTTAGGTCACTGATTATCCACCACCTATAGATTCGTCCTGCATTAATAGTGTTTAATTGAAGTAACTTTTTGACATGAATTCTCTCTTGACTCCGTAACGGGAACAAATGAATGGTCATAACAAACATGAATTTTCTGATAAGATTTGCATTAAAACTTGAAGACTCATGTGCATCAAATAAAAACATCTATACATTTCATTGGTTACAGCTTATGTCACTACAAGAACGAATATCTACTCTAGTTCGAAGTAGGCTAATAATTATAGTTGTTTCGGCCATTGTTTTAAATGTCCTCTGACGTGTCAGACATATCTCCCGACATGTTGTTTTTAAGGGCAAAATGATATATTTTTTCTAAAAAAAAATAGATTATGTTATTTTGTAACATATAGGCCGACATATCCAATTTTTCAGATATATCAGCCGACATGACTTTTAAATATATCGTCCACTATTTTATTTTAAATATATCGTTCGCTATTTATTTTATGTTATATTAGCAAAATAGCAACATATGTTTAAATCTCTTATATATATTATATTATGTATGTTTAAATCGTTTTTATATATTATATTATGTATGTTTAAATCGATTACACTTGTTTTATATTATATTAACAGACTAAGTCGCATGCTACCTGAGCTTAATCTGCGTCAAGCTCCTGCTTCTGAAGGTCTATCTTTTGTTACTATATCAGGTTTTATGTTGTATTTCCTTTACTGTCAAATTTGCTTATTATGTAATAGTTATGATCAATCATTTTCTCTTGTATCATGGATAACTGCTAGGCTATAATTTATGTACTATAATTTGATATTATTTTCATGTTCATTTCTTTGGAATTTTCATTGTATAAAATTTGTATCAGGACTGTGTCATGAGCTTTATTAAAATACATGTGCATCTAATTTTTTCACTGATAAACTCTAAGGCGCATTAACATAATGTATTTTTCTCTAAATTATTTATTTTAAACCTAATAATACTAATTCAGCTCCCGCCTATCAGACATAAAGTTTTTTTCCCCGTGTATGTGGCATCAAACCCGCCAGAAGTGCACTCTAACTTTTCTTTTAGATGTGTCGTGACAATCGACGAGCAAATGAAGCAAGGGATCTCATTTTAGCGCCAAGAGATATCAAGCTATCGCTTACTGCACCGCACTACCGTGTTGCCTATAATATTTACACCATTTCCTAAAATGAGAATGAAGGAAGCGACAAATAAAATTATTAACACTACCGCCCGCGATAGTGCTACCACCGACAGTAATTCTCAGAGATCTATTTAAAGATCATGCGCGAACACAAATATTTTGAGAGCCTTTCATCCCAGAGTTTCAGAGGAGATTGTTACAGATCGGTTACAACTCAACCACTGGTTATCTATTTTATTATTATATGCATTCAAGTCAACTTATATGTCGTGTCATGTTGCATCGAGTCAAGTCGTGTTTTAATATTTTAATGTTTCCATGTAATTACGGGTGTGCCACCCGGGGTTCTATAAATAGACCCTTAGTCTTGTAAGGAGGAGTCAAGTAATGAAAGAATCTAATTCCCATCTTTGAGTGTGAGGTCTTGGTAGCTCTCTCCTCTAACGAGCAACCCCGCCTAGGCAGCCGCGGTTCCGGCTCCACGGTATCTCTGTCATCGTCATCTCCACCTCCGGCCCCCATTCCGACGAGTTACCACTGTTACGGAAGTAAGCCCGTAACAGAGATCCAAGACTCTCGTACAATGATTGTAAGACATTTCTAAGGCGAAGAACATCAAAGCTTATTCCAAACGAAGATCAAGCGCATCTATAATAAATAACTCAAGTGCTCCTTCGGCATCGCTTTCAAAAGTTCTTTAAGGAGTTTTGCATCCAGAAATATTTTTTATTCTCTATTTATATATATTTTTTTGTATTTTGGTTACTCTTTTTCATTGCAGAATTCTCCCTTGTGTTGGTGACAAAGTCTGAGTAGGACTTAGGCTAGATAATTCGCCTCTTGTGTAGGCGATTAAGCTGAGGTTTAGGTCTTGGGGGCATGAAGCCTATCTGGGGTTGGATAAGTTAAGACCAACCAGTTCAAGATGTGAGTTGTATAGAAAACACCAAGAGTAAGAATCATCGTCTTTATCTTCAACGTCATGGAGATCCATGTTTTCTAAACTACTTTAAGATAATTTGAATTGTTTTTTATCGAAGTTTATACATCTCCAAAGTTGTTTTCGCTAAAATCGCTGTCATAACAATTAAGTTTTAAAGTAATAAAGAGTTTTTATTAAAAGGTATTAGTTCTTTATTCCCCCCCCCCTACTGTAAGGACGCTACACGAGCCAACAGCCTTGTGAGTGACCATTGTGGTCTCCAATGTTTTGTCAGGTCACCTCTATCGCTGACATTTTTTTAATAAATTAGTTTCATCTACTCCAAAGTAATTAATTATTGAAATTGGGAATCGAAATAAATAACACAAAAAACTATGTCAGTCGTGGCTACTGTCTTGGGTCGTGAAATGGGAGCCTACGTAAGTTGTTGGGATAGATGAGGTATGATGTGTACAACTCCTTCTAGCAAGGGATCCAAAAAAAGTGTGCCTATAGTTGTGGGCTCGAAGAGTAGGACGCGCTTGCAGTAATGGTGAGGCGGAATGGTTTAGGCACGTTTAGTGGATAACTAAGCAAAGAATCAAATGGATGGGAACACAATTTTTTTGCAGCGGAGCGTATTCAAGATGGAATGATGCTATGATATCAAGTTGTCACGGGCAAACCCGTAGAAGTTGGAGAGTTGTGGAGGAGCGGTCGGAGGCGGGGATGATGGTGGAGGATAATACGGAGCCGGAACCGCGGTTGTCTAAGCAGGGTGTGCTTAGAGAGAGGGAGCTACAAAAATTACTTTAAAAGGGGCAAGATGAGAGACTCTAAATATGCATTTAAATAGGCTTTACAAGAAGAGGCTCTTAATGATGACTCCTAAGAAGCAACAACATTTAATAAGGGATAATTAATAAAAGACAGCATGTAATGACACGTTACGACATTAATAAAATAACAAATAGGCCTATGCCCATAACATCTTACTCCTATGCTTAGAGAGATGCCTTATTGACTTAAACCTAGGACCTTCATATTACACTGGAGTCAGCTTAACCAATGAGAATAAGTATACTAGAGAGAGTAGGAGAGTATAATATTCATATACTAAAAACAAGAAAGTGAAAATAGATAATATCATTAGGGGACCAATAAATTGGCAGATCAAATTTATGTCAATGAAGTAGAAAGAAAAGGACCACACCACTAACAACATGCCAAAAGTTCTCCAAAAACAAACCCTGAAACGTGATCAAATACAGTGAAATAATTCATTAAACCATTGCAAAATATCTAGGATAAGCCAGAAGATGATCATTTCCACAATGAAGAGTAGACAGAAGCAATAGTTAAGTTCATTAAAATAGTCCCTATAATGCAAGGCTAATGATAATTGTTATGATGCTACTGATCCTTTGCATTAATAAACTTATATAATGTTCTGGCTCACAGAAATTGATATAATGCTGCTTACCTGACAATTGACTCCATTAATGCTATGGTCTCTTTTCCCAAGCTTACTGTGAAATCCCAAGAATTTTCCCACAGTAGTGAACCCATTTCGGTCTTTTCAATACTGTATATAGTGGGGATTATCCAAAAAGAAGAACGTTATTGGGCTTCAAGTTAACTTATGTACATAAACTTTGCTCCTGCATGTTAAATGATGACCATACCAATCGTTCAGGCCTTCTTCCAAGCTGAATCTTCTGCTTTCCACCGCAGCAATATTCTCAAGGTAATGCCTTTCAGTTTCTTCTATGTAAAGCCTCCATTGTTCTTTGATCAGTGAAGTGAAATTTTGTGTGTTAGATACTTCTTTTTGTAAATTACTTGTTCTTTCATGAGCATTTTGTCTAAGAGCATTAATGGCTTTTTGAACCTGAAAAAATGATAATGGTAAGATGTAAGATAAACAATTAACATTTATTAACCTAGTTTAAATATGTAGGGTAATTTCATATTATCATCATCAATAACATTATCCTAATTATTTTGATCGGCTTTTTGAATCCTCATTTTGTTGAGCTTTCATGACATCAAATGCATGGCGGAATACTGAAAACCCTTCAAAAGTTTCATTCAAAACACAACAAATCAAGAAAATGAAGGATATACCTACGACGGATCATTTTTCGTGAAGAAGCTGCTCCGAGAACCAAAATGTAGAACGAAATTCACATCTCTTCAAATATTCACATGAACGCGGATAACACAACACAGTCCGTCCAACGGTCTGGCAGATGGAAGATCGCTCGTCTCTACAATGAAATATTAGTTTCATTTCTATAAAAATTCTTCACCCCTCTTTCACAGAAGACGAAAACAGACTGCTCTCGCTCTTTCAGTCAAAACCAAAAATTGCATTAGTGGACAATTTTCAAATTATGTCCCTTTTATATCAAAGAGAGTGGATGTTACGCATGGGCATATTATTATTATTATAGCATTTCCTATTTTGAATTGTATGATTTAGAGAGTAAGGTTTATTTTTTGGATCATTAGGTTTGAGATCTCTCACTTGGAGAGGGGCTTCTAGTAGGAACCAGCCTCCTGACGTTGGGCATGATCATACCTCGTGATTGTATCTAGTTATTCACTTTAGTGCAAGTGTTCTCTCTTACGTAACATTTGGTCCGACCTGCCGTCCAGCCTGCATCATGAACCTCCTAGTTTCCTCAGCTACCTTTGCCGACGTCAACATCGGCGCTCAATCCGGCCCTCGCCTTCATCAACTTCTCCTCCAGATCCGGTTCTCGCTACCGCAAGCCTCCTCCCTGCTTCAGGTCATCTGCCTACACCGAAACGACGTCGTCGACCCTCCATATTCTCTGTTTCCACTCTCTCTCTAGCACCGGGTCAACCACAGTGATCGATCCCGTCGGCAGCGCTTGTCTGCTGCGCTCGATAGCAACAATACGTAGCGCTCGTCTGCAACTGATCCACTCGTCTGTCGCGCTCAACAACAACAATCTGCAGGCTCGTCTGTAACAGATCCGCTCATCTGCAATAGATCCGGATCCCGTCCAACAATAGATCCAGACACCCTTGCCTCCACCTATGAAGTTTGTGTCGACCAGCTTTCTTCTTCCCGACTCTCCTCGCCGCATGATCCAGCCAGCACCTGTGCTCCCTCTCGACCCTCCAGCTCTTACGAACTCGTCTTCATATGTCAAAGGCCCGAGTGGAATCCCACGTGGAAGCCCTTTAACACACCCTCACCACCATCAACTCCCATCTCAAGGCCCAAGTTGAGCATTTCACGTCGATTATGGCCATGCTCCACAACTTGCAACCCGGCCAGAACTTTGGGCCTACTGCTGCCTCTGCCTTGGGATCCCCCAACACATTGGCCCCTGAAGATCCTGCAGTGATATGATTGCCTCTACAACTCCAATGCCTCAACATCTCCACATTCAACAGGACGACCCCCTTGGGTGGATTGCCCGCGCCGAACAATTTGTTGACATTCACCAGACTCCTCATACGCAGTAGGTCTCCATAGAAATTATCGGCATGGAAGGGTCTGCCCTCCATTGGGTCCGTTGGAGACGGTAATCCTATCCCAACCTCACCTGGACAGCTCTCACGAAGACCCTCATTCAGCGGTATGATCATCGCTACTCCGGCTCTATGATCGAGTGCCTTCGCAAACTCTGTCGGACTGAGTCCATTGATTCGTACGTTGATGCATTTATCGAGTTGGTCACCCATGTTCCTAGTCTTCCACCCTACCATTACTTAGCCTACTTCATGCACGGCTTACAACCCCACATCCGAGCCCACCTCCGCACCCTGCAACCATTAACTTTCAATTAAGTCATGGACCTCTCCCCACTAGAGGAATCTGAATTCATGGCGACGGTTGGGGACCCTCCTTTCCCATCGCCTCCTTCCAGCCCTCCCTACAAACCATATTTTCCTCCCCCGTCTAAACCTCCACCACCGCCACCCCATCATCCTCGGCCAACCATTATGGGCCCACACAACAATCAGCGTATTCCTACTCACCACCTTTCCAACCAAAAGTACAATGACTTGCGGAGCAAGGGTCTGTGTTGCCACTGCAAGCAACCCTACTCACCTAATCATAATTGTCCTGCCAAGGAGTTCTAGGCCCTCATTGGGAATGACTTGGACGAGATCAACATGGTTGACTTTGACGCCCTTATGATCACTGATATACCACCGGACGGAGCTCTGGGTACCTCTACGGCAGTCCACCCGCGGGAACATTATTACTAGATGGCGGGCGACACTTCGACCTTAAGGTCAAGGTTGATTTTCTGGCGAGATGGATTGTTACGCATTAACATATTATTATTATTATTATTATTATTGTATTTCCTATTTTAAATTGTATGCTTTAGGAAATTGACATGTGAGCCCTACTCCTTATATAAAGAGGTGGTTTGGGAGTTAGGTTTATCTTTTGGATCATTAGGTTTGAGATCTCTCACTTGGAGAGGGGCTTCTAGGAGGAACCAGTCTCCTGAAGTTGGGCATGAGCATAACTCGTAATAGTATAAAGTTATTCAATTTAGTGCAAGTGTTCTTTCCTATGTAACAGTGAATATCAAAAATCCTTATGAGAGGAAATTACGGCACTTGGAAGTTGTCATTTCAGTTCAAAACCAAAATTAGTAATTTCCAATTAATTAATTCCAAATTATTTAATTACCATTTAAATATATATTATGTATTTAGGTTTACTTAAATTTAATATAAATCAAATGAAGGCTATCAATAGTCCATTTTTTGTACGTTTTTAACCCATGACCCTACATGTTCATATTACATTAGTCGTAAGACAAATCTATTGATAAGTTAATTATAGACTCCAACCCATTTTTCATCTGTCCTAATTGACTATGGTCACATTTTTCATCTCAAACAACTTTCATCCATATTTATCTTCTCGAACCAAATTCTTTAACATCAACTATACTTACTTTTCTAATTTGTCCATCTCCTAAACATGGATATTTACGAATTCATTGATATTGATTGAGACAAATAATACTCAAATAGATGATCATGTCTAGCTATTACGCCTTTATTGGTTGCAATTTGGTCTATTGGAAGAGCAAGAAACAATCATTATAGCCAAATGCTAAGGCTTGAAATCAAACACCTGCTTATAGCGCATGGAGATTATGTAGCTTAGATTTGTCGTTGGTATTTTGTAACATCCCTAATTTTAATACGAAAATAATTTAAAATTGCAGGGTCCAATAACGAGTAATTTTCGTTCGTGCAATTGCCGATCTTGGAAATTGAGGTATTTGATTCCCATTATGATTAATTTTATGTGCAATCGGTGAATTGAATAAGATCATTTAATAAGGAGATTTGTACTTTTAATTAGACATGATTTAGATTTTCGTAGGAGTGCACATTGTTACAATAAGGTGTGTGGCATATTTGCAATCAAAAAGATGTGTGGCGTATTTACAATGGCCCCAGTTCTAGCTCTTGCACCTACTGCCATGGAGATCGGGATGGATCGTTATCTAAGGAACTTTAGAGATCCAAGCCCCTCCAACTTCAGTGGAGAAGAAAGTAATATGGAGACTGATGATGGCTCGTTAAGACCCGGGATTTCCTGAATATGATCCAGTGCCCGGAGAATAAGAAGGTATCTCTAGCGACCTTCCTTCTTGAGGGCGAAGCCAACTTATGGTAGAGTAGGCACCGAGCCAATGAATCTGTTGGTAAGGATTTAAGTTCGAATTTCCTTTCTTTTAAGATAAAATTCTTTTTCTAACTTTTTGATAATGCACTTTCCATATGTCAGGTCGTTCTATGGATATGTTTACCTGGAACGAATTCTCCACGACACTCTCAAACTGGTTTGTACCTTCTTTAGAGCGTCGAATCCTTTAGGAGAAGTACTTTAGGTTGAATCAAGGGGATAGGACTGTCACAGCCTACAAGAAAGAGTTTACTCATTTATCTCGCTATGTGGGCATAATACAAGAAAATGCAGATGATAAGTGTCACCGCTTTACGAAAGGCCTTCATGACTTGCTGAGACAACCGTCGCTGACCATGATGAATGTGACTATAGAAGTGTAACCGATACTACTAGGAAGCCGGAGGCGTATCAACTGAGGGTGCAGAGGCGCAACAACTTCAAAAGAAAGTGAACTCAAGATGCGCCACAATAACCTCAAAATCGAACAATCGAGGGAAAAACTGGAAGAAGAAACAAAAGACGGGCGAGAAGAGGGGAAATCATCCCGGAGCCAGGGTCAAGGATTTTCCCCACTACGCTAAGTGCAATCTCCATCATTAGGGTGAATGTTTGGCCATTACAGTAGAATGCTACAAGTGCCAGTAATTGATACATAGATTACTACTAGCGGGGCCATTCCAATAGTCAGGTAAAAAAATTTAAATTTAGTAATCACCTTTCATTTAATCAACGCCTTTATAGTCTAATATACATGATTGTAACCTACTTTATAGCCAAAGTTCGAGCTTAGTGGACCAAGTAAGAATGACAAGGGAAAGGAAGTGATGAACCCTAATGGAAAGCAAGCCCCAAGAAGAGATCTGGTGCAGCCCAGAGCATATGGACTTGGCCAGCAGAGGTCGAGGAGCAAGAGAACATAGTTATAGGTATGAATATGTCGTAGATAGTTTTATTTTTCTCCCTTAGTAAACTACATTATCCATGTTGCATTCATGCATGTAGGTCTAATGATTAAAAATATAACCTCCAAACATAGGTGTTTCGCACTCGTTCATAGCAGAATCCTTCCCGCTTAGGTTGGGCTTAGAGATCTTTTTGGAGTCAACACCGCTAGAGATCATGATGCATAATGGTTCCCCTATGCATATTAGGTGCAAATATGGAGTCCTTGTGTTGTTTGGGGAAGCTGAAATTATCATATAATCGTCTCTCCTTCATATTATAGAGTTTGAATTAATTTTGGGAATAGACCATGTTGGAACCAGAAAAATCCGTTCGGACCAAGGGGTTACCAAAGGTTATTGATTCAGCAGACAACCATGGTAAACCACAATAAGAAGAAGTCAAAAGGTTATGAATGATCCCTGGATTGAAACAAGACACTGAGCTGCAGCAAGGAGGTCCCTCCATACACCCGGAAGTTTATATAAACTTCCTCTCTAAAGCCAGAGCTGAACTCGACACTATGAAGGCGCAAACTTAGTTGAACCTGGGGAGGGGGAAACGCGTCTTTCCTTTGTGCCCTGAGGTGCTATTTATAACAATCCAAGAGGGCATGGCCTGCGAATAGCCGACCCCGCCTTTGTTGGATATAAGATACCTACTTCCTGGACGATTAGCGAGATGAAGGAGATCTTCTTGAGCGAAATTTCCAGAGCCAGGTCACTCGGTCCAAGGTCGTTGATCTGAAGGTCTCCTGGAACGAGAGCACGTAGTCTCCTCATGATGAGGGGATGACGAAGCTCCCTCGGGCAAGATGAGGTCCATCCTCATCGCCCTACCTGATGAGTAGAATTATTTGCCCCAAAAAGAACTTTTTTATGCCTTTGCAAACTAGGTCGTGTACAACTCATGTTGTCGGCGAGGTGTCCAGGACCTCAGCTTCATCTGAACAGGTTCTTCGGGGGACTCCGTCGGATAAGATGTCTCCCTCACCTTGTGCTAGCTTCAGGGATGAGGAGCTAAAACCAAACTCAAAGCATGCTCGCTTCCTGGTGGACCTCGCTGCCACTACCACCCCGCCTGTTATGGGCGGGCATTGTCTCAGGGTCAACCAGAGTCCACCCGGCATGTGACAATCACCATTGTCGCAACCTTTGTCGTCGTTTCTTCCGTCAGGTTTCACTTGTCGTCGACTCCTCTTGGTTCTCCTCCGCCGAGGACTCGCGGGAAACCTGCGACGGGCTCCGTCCTGGCACAATTACCAGTTTCATCGTGAGCACCCACTGTCGTGACCTCTTCTGGCGCACCCATCGTCAAGCCCGAACCTCCCGGGAAGGAACCAGTGGTGCTTCCCCGTCCAGATGTTGGCGATACCAGCTGGATTTTTCAATGGCATAACTCCTGAGACCACCGTCAGGATCGCACAGATAAAAGACCTTGCAGTCATTCTCCTTGCGTTCACTCTCTTCGTGCTCACTCTCCTCGCTAGGACGAGGAGACTCCGGTGCTTCGTCAAGGTAGACGACCTTCTTTTGGACACTTTTGCCGAGTAGACAACTGCGTAATCAATGTCTTGCACTTTTCAAATCCAAAATCTCCTGCAGATCCGCTTCGCCTATATGCTACCTCACCGGTCAACGAGTTCCTTGTCGACCCGGGTGAATCATTTGGCGAGTTCAGGGCTCGCCTGGTCACTGTGGTCTCTTCTCAAGAGATGCGGATAAAGACGCTGGCTGCGAGCAAGCTGAATAGCCGCCTCATTGTGGTGCAATCTAGGTTGGCTTTGGTGGAGGAGTTTGAGGCTCCGCTTGAGAGTGTCGAGTGCAAATACTTTGACATCCAAGGCTTGAAGAGGCGGATGGTCGAGGTGGAGCACTGCCAGAGGTTGCTGGAGGACAACCATCGCAACCTTTCCAGGAGTGCAGGCGTTCCGGGGGATATGGAAAGGATGGCGGAGCACGTTCGACGAACCAATGATATTATTCGCCACAATGCGTAGAGCTCACACAAGGATCTGGAGAAACTCAAAGTTGCACACGAAATCAGTTGGCGGTCTCCCCATGTCTCGACCTCGCAACGTTGGTATCTTTTTTCGCTCCCTGAGGGCCTCAACAACCCGCCAGTGGAATTAGCGGTTGTGGCCAATCAGATTTGTGGAGATGGGTTGAGGTCATTGGTCTGCAGACCCGTAGCGCACCCGCAGTAGATTGGGGTGTTACCTTAGTTATTAAAGGCACAAGGCGCACCAAGGCGCAAAGGGGTCTTGGAGTCTAGGCGCAAGGCTCAAGGCACAGGCGCGCGCCCGAAGAAGGCAAGGCGCAACCACATTCATTTTAAATAATCTGCAGTAAACATCAATTCTTCTTCATGAACAGAATCTTCGTATATTCAACTGATTAATCATTCATTACTATCATTTATATCTCTTAAAAAATAAAATCATATTTAAGTCTCAACGATCGATTATGTATCAAAAACACTTAATAATATAAAAATTATTAAGTTCTTGCATTATTTTTTTCATTATTTTGAAAAAAAAATTTACAACAAAAATCAGACTCAGACACGTCGTTAATGTCCAAAGGCGCAAAAAAGACGCATGAAGACGCAAACCTCTGAGCCTGGAGCCTTAGGTACGCCTGAGGCGCGCCTTTAACAACATAGGGCGTTACATAAAAAGTACATTTTAACGGCCTCCCCAGCACGCAGCTCGAAAGGACGATCGTCGATACCCCCAGCACACTACTCGAAAGGGTCAGCCTCAACTGCTTTACAGACTGTAACCCCATTCCCTCTCCATAGCTTGTCTTACTCGGCGCATCTGCCAACTGGTAGGATGTTGGAAGCCGCAGCCTCCCTTCTATGAGGAAAACTCAAGTTAAGTGGACAGCGCGGAGACTTTTCAGGAGGTCACCCACCCCGCGAGTACTCTCGCCCAAACTCGAAAGGGTCAATTCGTGATGAGGATTGAAGAAACTCCAATGTTAAGCGTGTTTAGGCGAGAGTAATAGAGAGCTGGATGAACTCTTGGGAAGTCCCTGCGCTGCTGACTTAACTTGAGTTTCCTTTATCAAAGGGAGATTGCGATTTCCAACAACCCGTCGGTGGCCAGATGCGCTGAGTGAGGCAAGCCATGGAGAGGGCTTGGGGTGCACTGTCTCCAAACCAGCTGAGGCAGACCCTTTCAAGTTGTATGATCAAAGGAAGGCTGCGTCTTCCAGCAACCCACCAGTGGGCAAAATGCGCCGAGTGAGGTAGGTCATGGAGAGGTGTTGAGGTGTTCGGTCTGCAACCAGTTAGGCAGACTCTTGCGAGCTGTGTGTTGGGAGTGTCGGCGGTCGTCTTTTCAAGCTACGTGTTAGGGAGGCCGTTACAAGAGTGCAACCACCCTTCCCAGAAGTTGGATATAAAAAACTAAATAGTTGTTGGATCAAATAGGTCAAATTGTACACCACCAACAAACTAAACTATATTTTCTTAGTTCAGGACTCCAGGATAGTGGCGGAACCAAAATTTAAAATGAGATAGGAAAAAAAGTTTATCTAAACTTAGGAATGCAAAGCTTCGATAATAGGCATAACTCCAAGAGAATTCAAGAATGAAGCTTCCATATAATACAAAAGTGTTTCTTCAAACCTATGGGGAAAAGGGCCATATGCACCCAACCCCTCATTCTACATGTAAACTATTCTATGTGTTAGCATAGTTTACTTTATTTTTAGGGTGTGCTAATAACATATTTGTATCCTTGTATCCTTTTGTCTCTCCTCTATATATAAAGGGAGACTCTTATTGCATAATAGATAATTTTTCCCCCATCTAACATGGTATCAGAGGGAATACCCTAATCCCGCTTTCCGCTCGTCCGCCCGACTACGCTCGCCCGACGATCCCGTTGTTCTTTCGCTTCCGCCTCGGTTCGCTCGGGCGCACTCCCGCTCGCATCCGGCTCCGCCTCGCTTCGCTCGGCAGCACTCCAGCTCGCTTCCGGCTCCGCCTCGCTCGGCAGCACTCCCGCACGCTTCGCTCGGCAGCACTCCCGCTAGCCCGGCGATCTTCCGCTCGCTTCTGCTCTCTTCTTATGGCACCGGAACAGTGCTCTTGATTTCTCCGGCGCCACCTGCCCTTGTGATGCTTCACTGGATGGATCTCCTTACTTCTTGATGCCCTAAGTCTGTGTTTTCTTCTTCCTCCCTACCGGATTTCTATTTTGGTTTGCTCCTTCCCTCAGGATTTCTATTCTTGTGCTATGGGATCTAGTGGAGCGGATTCTCCTTCCCTCTCTACCGGTGTTCCTCCGGCTCTTTCTGGTGGTCCTTCGCCGGCCTTCTACCGTGGAACCACTGATCACAATACTTCTCAGATTACTACCATTCGGCTAGATGAATCCAATTATCTCTCGTGGTTCCGTTCTATCACACTGGCGCTCAAAAGTCGGCGTCTCTTCGGCTATGTCTCCGGTCACACGACGGAACCCGACAGGACTTCTCCAGATTGGCTGCAGTGGGAGTCCGAGAATTCCTTGGTCATGTCTTGGCTGACCAACTCGATGCAAGAGTCCATTGCCCGCAATTATCTCTTCCTTGATAGTGCTGCTGATATTTGGCGTCATGCGGAGTCTACCTACTCTCGCCGCGGCAATGCTGCTCAGATATTTCAGCTACGCCGCTGGATTAGCTTACTCCGGCAGGGTGACCGTCCTCCTTCAGCGTATTACTTGGAGTTCACACAGCTTTACCAAGAGTATGATCACTTTGATCCTCTTGTCTTTGTTAGCCCTATTGACGAGGCGGTAGTACGGGCTAGAGATGACCGCAATCGCATCTTCGAGTTTCTTCATGGATTGCATCGCGACTTCGATCAGATCAGTGTTCAGATTCTCGGACGTCCTCAGCTCCCTTCCCTTTCTGAGGTCTACAGCATAGTGCAGCAGGAGTTTGATCGTCGCCAGACCCTTCTTCCAGACCCTGTGCCAGAGAGCTCTGCTTTGGCTGCTTCCATCCCCTCCCTTCTTGGCACTCGTCCTTCTCGAGATACCAAGCATCGGAGCTCCGATAAAGATCATCTTGTATGTGATTATTGTGTCAAGAATCGCCATACTCGGGATACATGCTTCAAGCTTCATGGGTTTCCGACCCCAAGAGGGGGTGCTTCGCCTCGTGGTGGTCGTGGTTATGGACGCTCCTCGGGTCATTCTACTGATCCCCGTGCGGCCCATCTGACGGATGCTACTACAGATATGTCTCATGGATACTCTGCTACTGATGGTTCTGCCATCCCTGGTGGTTTTACTGCAGACGAGATGCTTGCCCTTCGACGCATGATGCAGGGTCTTTCTACAGAGCCTTCTGCCTCTTCCTCCTACGCTCATACAGGACTGCCAGGTGCTCATTCTGCCGTTTCTTCCCCCTCCACTCATTGGGTCATTGACTCCGGGGCCACGGATCATATGACCGGGTCCTCTACAGGTTTTGTTTCCTATACTCCTCTCTCTAGGCGTGATAAGGTGAGCATTGCCGATGGTTCCCTTTCTCCTATTGCTGGGAAGGGAACCATCCCCTGCTCCTCTCTCACCTTGTCCTCTGTCTTTCACGTCCCGTCCTTTACTCGTAATCTACTTTCAATTAGTCATTTAACCAACTCCATGCATTGCTCTGTGACATTTCTTCCGTCTTCTTGTGTGTTTCAGGACCTGACGACGGGGAAGGTGATTGGCTCTGGTAGCATGGTGAACGGCCTCTACGTGCTTGACTCTGGCGCTGCTACATCTGCTCTTGCTCTTCATTCCAGCACTGTTCACCCTCTGTACTCCAGGCACTGTCGCCTGGGGCATCCCTCTCTTTCTGTTATGAAGTCATTATTTCATGCAATGTCTGCTGATGTGTTTGAGTCTTTTGTTTGTGATGTCTGTAGTGTTAACAAACATCATCGTACTTCTTTTAAGCATGTTTCTTTACCCAGTTCTATTCATTTTGTTGTGGTTCATACTGATATCTGGGGGCCATGCTCTCCTCCGTCTATTTCCGGTTGTACTTGGTTTGTTACATTTATTGACTGCTTCTCTCGCACTACCTGGTTATATTTGATGCATCGAAAAAGTGATGTGTTCTCTGTTTTCCGGCAATTTCACGCCATGATCTCTACCCAATTTCAGTCGAAAATTCAAATTCTTCGTAGCGACAATGGTCGTGAATACATGGATTCACAATTTGAGCGCTACCTGGCTAATCACGGTATCATACACCAGACTACCTGTGCGTATTCCCCAGCACAAAATGGCGTTGCTGAGCGGAAAAACCGCCATCTGCTGGAGGTTGCTCGGTGTCTATTGTCCACGATGCATCTTCCAAAACACTATTAGGGAGATGCTGTCCTTACTGCTGCATACCTCATCAATCGTTTGCCCACTCGTGTTCTCGGGAACTCTACTTCCCTGGACGCGCTTGGTGTTCCTACTACTCGCCTTCCTCCTAAGGTGTTTGGTTGTGTGTGTTTTGTTCACATCCATCACCCCCGTCCCTCCAAACTTGATCCACGGGCTCTTAAGTGTGTTTTTATCGGTTACTCTCTGACGCAAAAGGGGTACAAGTGTTTTCACCCCCCTACAAGAAAGGTGTTTGTTAGCATGGATGTTACCTTCCGTGAATGCGAATCCTACTACCCTTTGTCTGCTTCCTCCACACCGGCTACGCCTTCCGTTCCTTTACCCATTCCTCCTCCATATCCCTCACTTCAGGGGGAGATTCTACCAGGGGAAGTGAGTCCTGTTATTCCAGTGGAGGTGGCCTCTATTCCAATGTCTCCTCCCGTCTCCATGGATCCTCCCTTCTCTATTCCTTCACCCCCGACCTTGCAGGTATATACTCGGCGTACAAAGGGGACAAGCACACAGGAGCCTGCTATGATACCAGAACAGTCAGTGGATCCTGACTCAGGGCCCTCAGAGTTACCGATGGCCCTTCGAAAAGGTATCCGGTCTTGTACTCGCCATCCGCTTTCTAATTATGTTTCTTATGACTCCCTGTCTACCTCCTACAAGGCCTTTGTCTCCTCTCTTGCTACTTCTTCTATACCTGCGTCCTGGCAACAGGCTCTTGAGGTCCCTATATGGCGTGATGCGATGGTTGAGGAAATGAAGGCTTTGGAGAAGAACCATACCTGGGATCTTGTATCTCTTCCTCAAGGGAAAAAACCTGTTGGGTGTAAGTGGGTGTTTTCTGTGAAACAGAATCCACAAGGGATTGTTGAAAGGTGCAAGGCACGGTTGGTTGCAAGGGGTTATACCCAAACCCATGGCATTGATTTTCAGGAGACGTTTGCTCCGGTTGCTAAAATGAATACCATCAGGGTATTGGTGTCCATTGCTGTTTGCAAAGATTGGGACCTTCTACAGCTTGATGTGAAGAATGTCTTTCTCCATGGTGACTTGGAAGAGGAGGTCTATATGTCTATTCCTCCGGGTCTCACTCCAGCTGGTGCCTCAGGGAAAGTTTGTAGATTGCTGAAGGCTCTATATGGACTGAAGCAGTCTCCAAGAGCATGGTTTGGTCGGTTTCACAAGGCGATGATGTCGTTTGGATACTCTCAGAGTAATGCTGACCATACGCTGTTCATCAAACGTAGGCTTGGGAAAATCACAGTCCTCATTGTGTATGTTGACGATATTGTCATAACTGGTGATGATCATGAAGAAATTCAGAATCTGAAACAGAAGCTTGCCAGAGAATTTGAGGTCAAGGACCTTGAAAAACTAAAGTATTTTTTGGGAATTGAAGTTGCAAGATCAAAGCAGGGAATCTTCCTCTCACAGCAGAAATACACGTTAGATCTCCTTGAGAAGATGGGAATGAGCGGATGCAGACCGGCTGATACTCCGATTGAGGCTAATCATCGATTGGGGCGTAATGATGGAGCGGAGATCGAAGATATTGCAGGGTTCCAAAGGTTAGTAGGGAGGTTGATATATCTGTCACATACTCGTCCAGATATCTCCTATGCTGTAAGTGTTGTGAGTCAGTACATGCATACTCCAAAGACACGACATGTGGATGCGGCACACAGAATCCTTCGGTACCTCAAGTCCTCATCAGGAAGGGGAATCCTGTTTTACCCAGGTACTGACCTAAAGATTGAAGTTTATACTGATGCTGATTGGGCTGGGTCAGTGGACGATAGGCGATCCACCTCTGGATATTGCTCTCTTGTTGGAGGAAATCTTGTTACTTGGAGGAGCAAGAAACAACAGGTTGTGGCACGATCTAGTGCTGAGGCTGAGTTTAGAGCTATGGCTCATGGGGTCTGTGAAGGTTTATGGCTTCGGGCCTTATTGAGGGACCTTGGTCTTGTGGAAGAAGGACTCATTCGTCTGTATTGTGACAATAAGTCAGCTATTAGTATCGCTCACAATCCAGTTCAGCATGACCGGACAAAACACATCGAGGTGGATCGACACTTTATCAAGGAGAATATTGAAAGAGGAATCATATGTACACCCTTTGTGCCCTCTAACGGGCAACTTGCCGATATTCTCACCAAAGGATTAAGTGGGAATTCTTTCGATCAGATTGTGAACAAGTTGGGCATGTTTAACATCACTCGCCCAACTTGAGGGGGAGTGTTAGCATAGTTTACTTTATTTTTAGGGTGTGCTAATAACATATTTGTATCCTTGTATCCTTTTGTCTCTCCTCTATATATAAAGGGAGACTCTTATTGCATAATAGATAATTTTTCCCCCATCTAACACTATGAAAAGAACTAGATAGTCAAATTTTACCTGCTTTCTCTTAAGCGCATTTGAACTTGTCAGCATCTCCACCACCTTCTCTAACAATTGTTTATCTTCAATAGCAGCACATTCCTGCAAGAAAAACATGAATTAAGGGGTATAGAGAAACTGTATTGACCATGAGAAAAACAAAGTAGTTAACCATCAAAAATGATCACCTCAAACTCCCTCTCTAGCTTACTTAGTTGTTGGTCCTCAACAATTTGTGTTTCCTCCAAGATCTTGCTCAATCTAGATGCATGAACATCCAACATATGTAAAAAATTTATGAAAGTATTTGAAATGGAGCGTGTTGCCTCTGCAGTCCTTTGATGCCCCTGGTTTAGTTGTCACAAAATTGGAAGTGAGCAAAATTGAATACAAAGATAGAATAATGTTCTTGGATTTCCATAATAAACACCAACCTCATGTTGCAACTTCCCAAATACATTCAATTTAAATATTTGGTTAGAGAAGTCAGTTTGAAGCTCTTTAAGAAGATTATCTGCTTCGAATGTGATGCCTCTAAGACACTGTTGCGAAAAAGAAATAAATCAAGACTGCATGTTGAAGAGAAAACCGCGGAAATATGAGTACAAAACTTGCTTACATCATCAACATAAGTAGAATGTGTTAATACTTGGGAGTAAAATTTTCCAAAAGTTAATTGAGAATTTTGGTCTAATTGTCCAGCCAAACCATCCAATGTTGTAATTCCAGAGCAGTATAGATCTTTCAGTTTCTCGACCCATCCTTTATATTCTCTAGTGGCCTGGGTACAAAGTGAAGTCAGCAAGTAAAGATTCATGAAAAATACTTAGCACTGATAAGCCCACCATTTGACCCCAATCACAACATTCTTTCGCAAACATTTGTGGTTACGATAATCTAGAAAATTTTGACAAGTATTGTTGTATTTTCCCTCACTTCCATCTTTTTTGTGATTCAGATATAGTTGATGTTGAAATCATGACCATTCCTTAACTAAGACTATTCATAGAGATGGACCACTATGAAGCCCAACCACAAACAATGAACCCATATGAAGATTTGGATTTTATCTTAGAGACTTATCTTTGTTATAAAGGAACCAAAGCTATGTCATATACACCAGTGATCAAACCTTTACTCAACCCAAAAATTTAATCCTATAGGCGAGGGACAGCCACATAGTATTCCCATTAACTTAATTTCACGTATCTGATGTGACACTTAACTAATATTCTCAACTATCTTAACAACCTAAAATTATCAATGAGAATATTCTGATTAAAAAGTTTATAATATTTGTTAGTATTGTTGTATACACTCCTCTATTATATATACAGGAGTGGCCTACCTTTAATTAAATAATAATTTCAATCTCCAACATGGTGTCAGAGCCAAAATTGGCTTCTGCTAGTACTCCCCTATGCCCATCTCTCTTCTGTCGTTTCTCCATTTACGAGCACTTGCTAAGCCTCATACCCTTCGTTCCAGTCGAGTAGAAGCTTCTTCCAGCGAGAAAACCTAGTCTTTTGCATGTCTCTGTCTGTTGTGTCAATAGGTACCGATCGGCACTAATCGATCAGAATGGAGTGTTGAGTCCATTCCGACAGTTGGATCCACTCCAATTTCCTTCCACATCTTCATATTTCTCCTCCTTATGTCATACAAAAGAAATCTTTGGATTTATTGGTTGTGTAACGCCCTATATTTTAACACAAAATAATCTTATATTTCGGGGACTGATTCCCGGTGATGTTTCGTTCACATTGTTTTGGTATCGATGTATAAATTTCCCTTACCAGTAAATTTCTCATTGTTAAATCTTAATTTAGATATTTTTGAGATTTTGGTGCCGACTCATTTCCGCATGGTCTGAGGGCGTATCGCTAAACTGATAGGTATTAAAGGTGAATGCGTTTTTGTAATAAAATTGAAGTCCGTAACTCCCCCTCATTAAAAACCGATACATGGTTTCCTTTCTCTCCCCCACAATTCTCGTAACTGCACCATATGCGTGATATTACCTCCCTCTCCCTTAGTCGGTCAATAAAAAAAATGCATGCTCAGTTTATCTCCCTCACAGCACGATCGAGATTAAGATTAGGGCAACCCTACTTCTCGTTTGAGTTATTCTACGGTGCATCGCTCTTCTCCTCTCATCTTCATCGTCGACAGCAAGCGCAGACTGCATCAACTCCTCCAAAAACCCTCAACGCCATCTCGTCACGCTCGTGGAGACCCGTCGACCTCTTCCTCCCTCGCCAACAACTCTCAACCGCCTCTGGGTTCGGTCTTTGGGCTCTGGAATGTCGATTGGAGACCTCTAATCTTTTTCAGCAAGGTCAGACCCTTGGTTTCTCCTCTTCATTTAATCGAGCCCATCTTGTATAAACTTTAGACAAGGGTTTTTCTAATTCAGAAATTTCAGGAGCCTTAATCGGGACAACACAATAGAGACTTGAGATTGATAGACCCTTCCTTTCGGTTTGCACAGGTATCGTGTTCCCCCCTTTTTCATTTCAGCCAACATTTGAGTAACCTCCCTGATAGGACTTTCAACTAAGTGTTGTGAGATTTTATTTAGGGTTTGGATCCACATTAATGTGGTTGGTTCAGCAACACCAAGCTTAGGCGAGGTCATTTCCATTTCAGAATTAGGAAGCATCCATTGATAGAGAAGTGGTAAGATTCCCCCACCCTCATAATGAATTAGTGTTTCTATGATTTTAGGAAGAATGAGTGTGTTACGGACATTCAAGACGAGGTGCGTCCATGGCAGGTCTACAAGCGGTGGACACAACATGCGACGGAGACGGCGGGCGGGACTGGCACCGATGAGGAGGAACCGCCAATGGCGTGCGTGGAGGACAATTAATATTCAATTGATGTCTTATTTATGTTTATGCTATTTTGTAATTTTTATTATTGGCACTCTCTCTCTATAAGAAGGGCTGGTTGGACATGTGTTGTTTTCATCTCAGATGTGTATGCAAAAGGATTGCTCCCTTGTTTTCTTCTCAAACCTTAATCTCTTCTTCTTCCCCTCTTACCACCGGCCCTTCCCCCTAGTCCGGATTTCTCCTAGAACTATAATATTTGGTCTGACATGCCTCTCCGCCTGCTGTTATAGCTGTCGAGTTCCGCTCTAATCCTGTTTTGCGGTTCTCTGTTCGCGTCCCTGCCGGACTCGCTGCTCGATCCCGTGACAGCAACCTCGTCGACATTCCTATCCGCGACATCGCCCACTCGCCTCCGTTCGATTCTGGGACGGAAGAGTGCGCCTCGTCGGCGAATGATCTCTGCGCCCAATTCATGCAGCCGATCCGCCGGGACGGTCGCCTATCCGCCGGGACGGTCGCCGATCCGCCGGGATGGTCGTCGATCCGTCGGTACGGTCGCCGATCCACCGGGACGGTCGCCGATCCGCCGGGACGGTCGCCCATCCGTCGGGACGGTCGCCGATTTGTCGGGACGGTCGCCGATCTGCAACCCTACCCAATCCGCCTGTGTCGCGACCGCTTCTGCCGGCCTCCGCGACTCCGCAACTCCTTCCTGTGCCATCTCTCCCATGTTCCCGGCCTTCCGCTGGACCACTACTTGGGTTTCTTCATACAAGGCCTCCTTTCGTTGATCCCTTCCTGCATGCGCACACACCATCCACGGACGGTCTCTGAGGCGCTCGATCTAGCGCGGGTCGTGGAGGCAGACCTCTTTGCTCGCCCGCCGGCCGCTACAGGCCCCCCCTCCTCCTCGGGCACCACCACCGCAGGACTTCGGTCCGCGGCCACCGCCCACTGGCGGACCTCGGTCGGGGCAGCCCCCGGCCACCCACCGCCTTTCTAACGGAGACTACAACGAGCTCAATAAAAAGGAGTTCTGCTTCAGGTGCCGACAACCGTATTTTCCCAATCACGAGTGCACCGTGAAAGAGTTTCATGCTATTATCGGGGAACTTGGGGCCGAAATAACTTTGGAGGACTTTGAGGCGCTTGAGATCTCCGACGAGCCGCAACCCCCAGATGCCGACGAGGCCACCTTCAATCGCTTGGATCTCCCCTGCTTCTCGCTAGGCGGCCTCACCGGGTCTCGGACGATAAAGTTGGTCAGCCTTGTCCAGGGGCAAGCAGTTATCATTATGATCGACAACGGCGCCTCATTCAGTTAAAAGTGATGTAATATAGCATATATGAGTTATGGATTTCACTTATAGCTTAAGTGAGAATATTTGTTATGTTTCAACTTTCAAGGGAATTATATAATTATTTTTAGTTTTCAAGGTTGAGACAGTGAAGATAAGGTGTCACATAATATATATATTTTTCTAGTGCATGAATAATTGATTTCTTCTCACAACATGAGAGACCGTCTAGAGTTGAGCAATTTATCTTATTCCCTTTTATACTAGTGTCAGCCAGGACCATGAGCTTTTTCACTTTTCGTTGCAAATTTTTGTTAAGAATTAAACCCTGGCTTTGTTATATATTGAAGTGCTATCTTTCAAAATACTTGTTAACAATTCAATACGATTTTCATATTCAGTTAAAACCATATCAAATCTGTCAGCCGTGTCCTTTATATCATTAGAACGAGCGTTGCACTTATTGCATACATTTTTCACATTGGAACTTTCAACTCGTAGGCTAGAGTTTTCATTTTCTAGTGCAGCTGTCATGACATTAAATTTAAATTCAAGAAGGGAGTAATTTATAATGTTTACAATGTTATCAAATGAATGATCATTCGATGAGTAATATGATAACACTGCCGGTTCCCCTTCTCTCTAGCGTACTTGCCACATTATCGTCAGAACAGGAATCATCTTGACTACTTGTGCGCGCGTGTAGACTCACAACATTTTGTTGTGGCTCAGATTCCTAAATTCCCTTAGCATTTTGTAGAGGGAGAATCATAAGTTTTTCAAGAAATTTTCATATTTCATAAATAATGCTACAAGAACAAATGAGTTTAAAGATGTTTTTTTTATTAACGGCACAAAAATAAACAATTCATAGTCTTAGCATTTAAACTACATTCATTTTTCTCACTCATTTAATTCACTTTTTTGTTTTAAGAATATAACAATTACTTTTTGAAATAGAAGGTATAATAAAATATTTATCGTTATATTTCATACATTTATACTTATAAACATAAGGAAATGTGTGATTAAATTCTTCCACTTGAGATAATCAGTTCCAGTAGTGGAGGAGCTAGCACCGATTTATCATCAATATTGGACCGTTTTCTATGGATAACCATGACTCTAGGTTGTAAAATCTAAAAACAAGCAACCTCGCTATTTTTCATTCTCAAGAAGACGGAGCTTTCCATATGGAGGTTGGAGCTACCGTAGGGCGATAGTGGCTACTGCGGGGGACAGTAAATTTGAATTCCCCGTGCTCCTTACTCCACGATGTTTGGTTTCTATATTGAGGTGTGTGCTAGCGTCGGGTGATAATTGTTGCCTCCAGTAGATACCGCCACTTGAAATGACTTGTAAAAATGTCGTGTTTTTATCGTTGGCGCTATTAACTACTGCAAGCAATAGTGGGATATCTTCCAGGTATTCCAGATTGCCTAGTCTTTGTCCTGAGATTGATCCTGGTGCTCAGATGAGCGTCGTTGGGCAATAGTGGATATCGCAGGCAAGAACCTCCTTCATGAAATTCTATTGGCAGTCCCAAATTTCTCTAAGTCCATAGCATATCACGGACTGCGGGTAAACATGTATCGAGTGTTATCGTCGGATAGTATCACCTACCACTAGAGCTTTGAACTTAGGCTTGTCATATTAGCTCGATTTTTGTTGTAGTAATTGTTATTTGTATCAATGGTAATTCCTAAACCTGCACACTATGAAACACTTGCAAATATAGATCAGATACATATCTGAATTTGTTATTCTCAAATCAAATACGTGTTGAACCATGTTCCAACAATGGCTATTGAATATGCACAAGAAGGCTCGGCTCTTATTACATACTCGAACTCAAGAGGATACTCCTTATGGGATTTCAAGCTAAGGACTACGAATAAAGATCTTCTTTGGAACCATTATAGTAAAACTATACATGCCTGGGAGACCTATTTTAAGCTCCTTGGTTTTCCACCCTCTCAAGGACCTACCATACGTGGAGGCCATGGTTGTGGGAGATTGGGAACCTTTTTTCAATCGAGTTGCTCATCTAACTAAAAGTTTTGACTCCATCTAAGTGCTCAACTCTCTCTCCACTGAGGAAATACAATCTTTCTGTAGGAAGATGCAAGGACTCTTTAATGAGCCTTCTTCTAAATTGTCCTCCTCCCTTGCCTGTCAGGTATTCTGAGTGCCCACTTGCTACTGTCCATTCACCGTCGCACTGGATTATTGATTCAAGTTCTACAAATCACATGATTGATTCCTCATCAAATTTTGTTTCTTACTTCCAACTATCCGACTGAGAAAAAGTAAAAATTGCAAACGGATCTTTCCTCTATTACATGGAAATGATCTATTCATTATTCTTCTCTTACTTTAACCTCGATTCTTCATGTACTAAGCTTTAATCAAAATATGTTGTATGTTAGTCACTTGATTAATTCCATAGAATTCCCAATTACCTTTGTCCCCTCTTTGCCTTTGAGGACCTAGAGACGAAGAATATGATTGGCTCTAGTATGATTAAGACGGATTCTTTATGTATGATCATACTACTTCAGCCCAAACCATGTATGTCTCAAAGACTCCATCTTGGGGCTATTGGCATTGCCTTCTGGGCCATCCATCCTTTGCCTCTATGAGATTTTTATTTCTTATTTTTCCTTTTTCGCATCTTCCAGAACTTTCACTGTGATGAATGCAAATTAGCTAAACATAAGCGTGCTTTTTTATGAATTCTTCATTACCATCTACTATTCCGTTTGTTATCATTCACTCTGATGTGTAACAAATGATTTGTTACACATCATTTGCTCATTACTTCGATTTCTAGTCACAAATGATTTGTTACCTCTTTTTATTGTTTTTCACGAACCACTTACCTTTATTTATACACCAAAAATGAGATTTTTCCTCTGTTAACAAATTTCATACCATGATTTCTACACAGTTTGTTTCTAGCATTAAAATTCTTCGCAGTGACAATATCTGTGAATACATTGTTGCCTCTTTCGAATATATTTGATTACACTGGCGATATTGCATCAAACCACTTGTGTACATTCTCCTGCTCAGAATGGGGTCGCTAAGAGGAAAATTTGTCATATTCTTGAGGGTACTCATTGCCTCCTCTTTACCATGCATCTTCCATGATATTATTGGAGAGATGTTCTTACTGTTGCCAACCTTATCAATTTCCTACCTACTCATGTCTTAGGAAATAAGACTCATCTTCATACATTGGATGTCTCTTCTACTCAGTAGTCACCATGCCCCAAAATTCTTCGGGTGCTTATGCGTTGTTCATGTCCATAACATTGCAACCGGTGTTTCTTCATTGGATGTTCCCTACTCAAAATGGCTAAAACTGTTGTCATCCTCCAACCAAGAGAATTTGTCTATGTGGATGTCACCTTCCAAGAAAATGATACTTGTGATAAGGCCTCCCTTTAGGGGGAACCTTCACTTACATTGAAAGTGAATCATACTCTCCCACTGTTGATCTCTCCACCATATATCATATCATCCCAAAATATTCCTAGCAAGGGGGAGATAATACCTCCTATGTCGATCCCCTACAGATTTATACTAGGATAAGCAAGGATAAGACCACACTAGCTCATCCTCCCATACCAGAACCAATCCCGTCTTCGTCTTCAGCTCTTGCAAAGTTACCTATCGACCTATGTGAAGGTAAGAGTACAAAACACCAATTGTCTAGATATGTTTCTTATGCCCCTTTAACCTACTCGCATTAAGCATTTATTTCCACTATATCCTCTATCGTGGTTCCTTCTAAGTGACATGAGGCACTCCAACATACAAAGTGGAAGAATGCTATGATAGAGGAAATGCAGGCTCTGAAAAAAGAGTAGTACATAGGAATTGGTGGACCTTCCAAATGGGAAAAAACTGTGGGAGTGCAAATGGGTATTTTAACTAAAACAAAATATTGAAGGGATAGTGGAACGCTAAAAATCACAATTTGTGGTGAAAGGATATACTCAAGCTTATGAGATTGATTATCAAGAGACATTTGCCCATGTGGCCAAGATGAACTCATTACGGGTTCTCCTATCATGTGTTACATGTAAAGAGTAGAATCTCCAACAGTGACTCTAAAAATGCATTTCTCCATAGTGAATTGGAAGAGGAGGTTTATATGAATATACCTCCTGGATTTGACCAAAGTGGTTACGAAGAAAATGTAAGCAAACAAAACAAGGCTTTATATGGATTGAAACAATCCCCAAGAGTATGGTTTGGTAGATTGCACAAGGTGGCGATCTTTTTTGGGTATACTCAGAGTAATGCCAACCACGATATCTATTAGGTGAAGGAAAAGTTGACATCTCATATTTATATGTGGATGATATTATGATAACTGAGGATGATACTGAAGAGATTAATCAAATATAAGCTAGGAAGAGAGATTGAGGTAAAATATCTTTGAAAACTAAAATATTTCTTGGGCAATGAGATTGCAAGTTCAAGGTATGACATATTTATTTTGCAACAAAAGCATGTATTAGATTTATGGTCAGGCGTGAGTGGCTGCAAACTTACCACAAACCAATTGAATCCAATCATAGGCTTGGAATGGATGATGGAGAGCATATAGAAGACGTAACTGACTACTAGACTTGTTGGACGGTTGATTTATCTATCTTATATGTGTCCAGACGTGGCTTATATCGTGAGAGTGGTTAGTCAGTATATGCACTCACCGAGAACTAAACACCTGGATGATGTAAATAGAATCCTGCGCTACCTTAGAATGTCACCAGGAAAGGATATCTTATTCACTCATAATGACAAGTCGAAGATTGAGGTATATATTGATGTTGATTTGGAGCTGGATTAGTTGATGGTAGACGATGTACATCAGGGCACTGCTCATTTGTTGGGGAAAACCTTGTCACGTGGAGAAGTAAGAAAAAACCTGTGTGACTTGATGCAGTGCAGGGGCTGAGTTTAGAGCTATGACTCAATGGAATATGTGATAGAATGTGGCTTCGCGCATTACTATTAGATATCAGATTTCTTGAAGACAATCCAATAAGTTTATATTGTGACAACAACACAGCTATCAGTATTGCTCATAATTTTGTCTAGCATGACCACACATGTTGAAGTGGATAGACATTTTATCAAAGAGAATATTGTAAAGGGGCTCATATGTATTCCGGTCATTCCATCAGAAGGGCAACTTGTTGACGTCCTTACTAAAGGCTTAACTGAAAGTAAATTTTGTAGCTTAGTGAGCAAGTAGGATATGAATTGTATAGCATGACCAACTTGAGGTGGTGTGCTAGTATTGTTGTATACCCTACTCTATTATATATAGAGGAGTGACCTACCTTTAATTAATGAATGTCACTTTCCAACAATATTCAAATTTAAGAAAAAAATTGTCACATGTATATTAAAAGAAAATTTAATGTTATTAGCTAAATCTGATCTATGTTAGACTAAAATTTAACTTCAAAACCAAGTTCTATATAAAAAAAATGCCATGGATCAAATGGAGGGAACCCACTGACACGAGTGCAGCAGAACAAAGAACTTTTGAGTGGCTTTATTACTATCACTAGTATTGAAATGTATTACCATAGCCTTCCCACATACAAATGAATGCATTTCATCTTCTATTTCTTGTAATTGGTTCTCCTGCTCCATTACAGAAGTAGAGACAATTTTGAGTAGAATATGAAGCTGTTGAGTCAAATGCGATTGAAATCTTTGAAGAATAATTTGATTCCTCTCTTCTATATTACATTTGTGTTCTGACAATGAACCAAAGTCGGAGACCAATATAAAATGTTCTTTCAAGTAAAACTAATTAGAAAGCTCCTGAACAACACAATACTAACCAATTTTACAGAGCAATCTAGAGATATCAGCATCATTAAATTCTAGCTCTGATCGAAGACTGTGTGCATGTTCAACAAGTTCTCTCTCTGCAAGGAAAGATGTAAAAGATATGTCATCGCAAATTTTTACATGGAAATCATTGCACTCAGCCAGGATTAAGATGCTAGAGATTGAAAGGAAGCTAACAAAAAGAGAACCTAGTTTCTAGATAAAAAATGGAAATGATTTGTCATAATCATTTCTTTTGCTAAACTACTATCCAATACATTTAATAACCATATAATTAGTGTTGAAGAAAATGTGTATAAAGGCCCAAAATAAGGCCCATCTTGAGCTCACTACCTCTTTAGGATTTAGTCCCACATTTTAGAATGGAATCTCTTCTCCATTGTATCCACATATATAAGTGTACAAATACCTATATGTAATGATTATCATTAAGAGATTAATAAAAATTTCTTTTATTTTTCACCATTTTCGTGTATTTCTACGTTCAGAGCTAAACGATCCGGGGAAAAAAAATTTGGGGTGTTTGGCACTGCTACCGCCAACGCTTCCCTCTATGTTCGCGCGGTCTGACCTCTGAAGACCGCAGCTCTGCGTCTCCCACTCTGCTCTGCTTTCGTTCCCCCCTTCCTGCTATTTTAATAGCTTCTCCTCTCTATTGTTCTAGGACTCTGGCATTCCTCATGGTCTCTAGTGTGTTGTCCGCTCTGGTCACAAAGCTCCTCCTAATCACAGAAACTACTCGCAGAGCCAGCCTGATTGCAGATTGTGTTTGTCGTGCTCGCCAAACTCCTCCTGATCTCAGAGACTATTTGTTGAGCTCCTCCTGACCGCAGATCCTCTTTGTCGCGCTCCTATTGTCGCGCTTCTGGTTTCCAAGCTTATCCTGATCGTTGCTCCTTCTCACGTGGGCTCTTTCCCTCGCAATCTCTTAGACATTGAGCTCCTCCCGCTGACTGCCAAGCTTCTCCCGCTGGTTGCCACGCTTCTCATGATTGTTGCTCCTTCTCGTGTGGGCTCTTTCCCTCGCCCTTTCCTAGTCACCGAGCTCCTCCCACTGACCGCCTGACCACGGTTTCTGTCCAAGTCAATGGAACAGATTAATTCTCTGTCTCTCCCGGCACGTGTTGAGCCTCATGTTCCTGAAGTTCATGATGAACTCTGGATCACCACTATCTCCCTTAATGGGAAGAAAAAATTTGTTCAATGGGTGCACTCCGTTCTCCGTGTTCTCCAGACCAAAGGTCTCCTTAATCATTTGATTAAGGCAATTCCTATAGTGCCCAACGAGGAAGGGCTCTGTGATGATGGTTGTATCCAGTCCTGGCTCCTAAACTCTATGGACAGTGAACCATATCGGATGGCCATGTATCATGAGACGACCAATGTCATTTACCATGAGACAACCAAGGCCATGTGGGAGGAACTTCATTCTATCTATTTTGGACAGGACAGCCTTCAACACTTGTTTGAAATCATGACAGACCTTCAATCTCTCAACTCAGGGGTTGATGGCGACTTAACCTCCTTTGTTACGTGGTCAAAAACTTTGGTCAAGGCAAGGATTCATCATCGGCCTCCAACTGTTGATATTGCTGCCCAACGTGCTCAAAAAAAGGCTGTTGGTATTTCCATGATGATGGCTCGTGTTCCGCCTCATCTCCACAGTGTCCGGGATCAAATCCTCTCCTCTTCCATTATTCCCTCTCTCTTCGATGTTTGTTTAATGCTCTTGAAGGTGACACCACCCCCAGATGCTCTCGAACCTCAATCTCCATCCCTTCTCCATCACTCATCTATACCTCACCTAACTCCTTCATCGTCTCATGGAGGTCACACCGGCTACAAGGGCAGAGGTCGTAGCGGCAAGCCTTGTCTCAAGTGTACTTACTGTGGCAAGGATGGACATCTTGAGGCAACCTGCTATCGTAAGCATGGTATGCCTCTTCCACACAATGCCTCCATTTTGCTGATACATCTTCTACCACTCAAGCCGACATTGACGTCATGCGCATCCAGCTCCAGCATCAACAGGGGTTACTCAATCGTCCGTCTGGATCTGTTGCTTCTATCTCCAATGAATGTATCTCTTGTCTCTCTCATCATTTCACATGGATTGTGGACTCGGGTGCCACCCATCATCTTACTCCGCAAAAATCACCTCAGTAATTACAATCTGTGTATCCCAAGTTCATTGTTGTGGTTGACGGTGACACCACCCTAGTTTTTGACTCTGTTGATCTGCCCCTCACTCCAACTCTATCTTTTTGCTCGGTCCTTCATGTTCTGAGGTCACCTTTTAACCTTCTTTTTTTCAGTCATCTTACTCAGGACATTGATTATTGTGTAACCTTCTCTCCCTCATTTTTGTTATGCAGAATCGACGGACGCGAAATATCATTGGTAAAGGGAGACTGTCTAATGGGCTCTATATCTTGGATGTTCCGCACATGATTCTCTCAACTGTCACCTCTATTGATTAGCATCGATGTCTTGGGCATGTTCCCCTCCAGATCCTCAAGAAAGTTCTTCCTGATATCTCCCTCAATGACTTCACTTGCGAATCATGTATCTTCAGAAAACAACATAGTTCATCTTTTCTCCCTAATTATACTTAGAGCAACGCTCCATTTGCTTTATTACATTCTGATATTTGGGGACCATATAAAACATCTAGCGTTTATGGTTATCGTTACTTTAATACATTTATTGATGATTACTCTTACATGACATTATTTCATTTACTTCGTGATCTAGCTGAAATAACATCTATCTTTTGTGTGTTTGTTACTAAGATTCATACTCAGTTTTCAAGTTCTCTTAAGATACTCCACACCTACAATATGCAAAAATACACAAGCCACGCTTTTACTAATCTTTGTACTGAGGTTAGGATCATCCATCAAACTTAATGTGCTTATACGCCGAAACAAATGGTGTGGCCAAGCGCAAAAACCATCACCTTCTTGAGGTCGCGCGCTCACTAAAGTTTCAAATGCAAGTACCTACCCTTACTGGAACTTTGTGGTCTCTACAGTCAATCATCTTATTAATCGCATGCTCTCCTCCACTCTCAACTTTGCGACTCCTTTTAGTCTTCTTTTTCCTTTGACCCCCCCACCCCCCACCTTTCGTCACACCTCGTGTTTTTGGATGGTACCTGTTATGTACATCATCTTGGTCCTTCCACTGACAAGCTTGCACCTCGTGCTACTAAATATATGTTAGTTTGTTACTCCCGCACTTAAAAAGGGTATGTGTGCTACTCTCCCAACGATCGCAAAGTTATCATTTCTGCGAATGTAACGTTCATCAAAGACCATCATTTTCACTCTTCCCATCCAGCTCCTCCTACATTTCGCCTACTACCAAGTTCTATCGTCCATGTTCGTCTCATCTTCCACTACTTCATCCAACCCCGACTCTAGTACCCTCCAAACCACCTTTTCGTATGTACACTTGTCGTTCTCCTAGATTTAATGTCCTAAAATAGTTACCCTTTACTAGTGATACCTCGCGGCCTAAAGATCCAGCACCAGTCTCTACGGCTTATCCCTTGGCTAATTATGTATCCTTGCATCACCTCTCCCTGACGCTTCTCAAATTTGTAGCATCCTTGTCCTCCATTTTTATACCTAACTCTCTGCAGAAAGCTCTCCAATATCCGGGGTGGTGTGCGGACATGAATGAGAAAATATCTACCCTATAGGCTAATCAGACTTAGGATCGTCTCTATTTTTCTCTGGGACAGACTTGTGTGGGATGTAAGTGGGTCATTGCAATCAAACATGCTCCAAACGGGATAGTTGAATGACTCAAGGCTCGTCTTGTGACTCGGGGGTTTACTTAGCAACAAGACCGCGATTATGATGAGACATTCTCACCAGTCGCCAAGTTGAATAATGTTTGTGTCCTGATCTCCTTAGTTGTTCATCGACAGTTGCCCTTACATCAATTGGATGTCAGCAATGCTTTTCTCAATGGCGATCTTCTAGACTGTCAACATGCACCAATCTCCGGGATTTGAAACCACGGGAGAGTCTTGTATTTATCAATTCAAGAAATCTATTTATAATCTCAAACAGTCTTCTCGCGCATGGTTTGACAAGTTCAGTAAGGTTGTCTGTGATGTTGGATACACTCGAAGCTCGGCTGAATTCTCTCTATTTGCTCGTCATCGACCGACAGGCACAGTGATTCTCTTATTTTATGTCGATGATATTCTGATTACAGGTAATGACTCCAAAGGAATACAAATGATCAAGCGGCACTTGAACTCAGTCTTTCAAACTATCCAAAGGAATACAAATGGTCTGAGAAATCTTTGTTACTTTCTTGTTCTTGAGGTAGCGAGATGTCATGATGGTCTTGTCCTATCTCAATGGAAGTACTATCTTGACCATACTCTGACTCCGATCTACTACTTCCAAACCCAGAGTATTATCGTCGTCTTGTAAGAAAGCTAATTTATCTTACAATTACATGACCTGATATCTCATTTGTTATTGAAGTTGTCAGACGATTAATGCATGCTCCACAAACCTCTCATCTACAGGTCGTCGAGCGCATCCTCAGATATTTGAAGACTACTCTTGGACAAGGGTTTGTATACAAACCTTCTTCTTCTCTATCTCTGATTTCCAACTTTGATGTTGACTATATTGGATCACTGGATGATCGACGCACCACAGGTGGATTTTGTACTTACTTCAGAGGACACCTTATTACCTGGCGCAGCAAGAAGCAGTCTGTGGTTGCTCGCTCAACTGCTGAAAGCCGAGTATCATCAATGGTCGTTGTTGTGTCTGAGCTTACATGGCTAGAAAGTCTCCTGGGTGATTTGGGAGTTAAACGCACATCATCGACCACTCTATTTTGCGACAGTCAAGTTGTTATACACATTTCCAAGAATCCTGTATTCCATGAACGAACCAAACACATTGATGTTTTTTGTCATTTCATTTGGGAGAAGGTTCAATTGAAGAAGTTGGAATTAAAACATGTTTATGTTGCTGGGCAAGTTGTGGATATTCTCATCAAGGTTTTTTCATGAT
This sequence comes from Platanthera zijinensis, assembly GCA_039513925.1. Lineage (NCBI taxonomy): Eukaryota > Viridiplantae > Streptophyta > Magnoliopsida > Asparagales > Orchidaceae > Platanthera > Platanthera zijinensis. The sequence continues at coordinate 11,511,834 of CM077083.1, forward strand.
CGTTATACTATCAGTTTTTGTCCAAGCTTGGTGCCTACGATCTGTATGCTTCAACTTGTGGGGGAGTGTTGAAGAAAATGTGTATAAAGGCGCAAAATAAGGCTCATCTTGAGCCCACTACCTATTTAGAATTTAGTCTCAAATCTTAGAATGAGATTTCTTCTCCTCTCTCTCATGCTATATAAGTGTACAAATACTTGCATGTAATGATTCGTTCAGAGATTATTGAAAATTTTTTTTTTTCTCAATTTTTTTGTATTTCTACAACCAGCACTCCTAATAGTTTTATTTAATTTTTCGAAAGGATAAAAATGTTTGAGGTTTAGCAGAAATTTTTATGGAAGACAGTTTTTGTGGTATTTAAATGAACTAAGTGGTAGTATGATAAATAGAAAGAATTTGGTGTTGAAAATATAAGTACCAAAGATTTGGGAGGAGCGCAAGTAATTCTTCCAAATAAAAAATTTGATAGTTAACTAAGCAGTGAAGCAAAAAGAGTTAATAGTGTCTCAGAAAAAGTACAACAGGAAAACATAAATATGGGGATTTGTGCTATAGAATTTACTTTTAGGACAGAAAGTTAACTGAGACATCATAGGCTTAAAGAAAAAGTAAAGCTACAATTTGCTAACCTGAATGTTGGAGCTTCATTATCAGATGTTCATTTTCCCGTATTACACACTTTGCCTTTTGATATTTTTCTTCTTGGTCAAGTAACATTTTTTCACTTCCTTCCAATTTAATCTGAACCGCCCATATATATATAAGGTGAAATTTAATCCTTCACATAGATGCAAAGGAAGAAGATACTATATATACCTGGTTATGGTCAAGTTCTTCAATTAAATCTGCGGTCAAATATTGTTGAGAATCATAAAGCTCTTGAAGTACAATTAATTGCTGCTCTTAGTATATCATGTAAAGGTTAGAAATGACATGAAAGCTACTAGCTATGAGAAAGTTATCAAGCTATAGAATATACCTTATCTTTAAACTTCAATTTGAGTTCCATGCGCTCCATTTTCTCTGCTATTGCCTGAATTAGTAGACTAGTTGATTATTCAAATAATAAATTAGATAATATGGTTGTAGATTATAATTGTATAACAGGGCAACCTTCTTCTCATCTTCTTGAAGGAAGCAGTCTCTGGGGAAGTGTATGCTATTTTTCTCGTTTGTAGCATTTAGTTCTGCAGCAGAGGTAATGTATGTCAAAAAGGAATCCTTAAGGCAATCTAAATGTTTCATCATATACTTATTCCATGCATGGTGTAACACCTTTCTCATTGTTGACGCATGGGTTGAACCTATAGCATTGAGTACAGCTAGTAGAGGCTATACTGACTGAGTTGGAAGCCATCCAGGTCTACACGGCCTGACACATGCCCATGTACAGTAATCGTGTGCAACAAAAAACCTGAATGGGCCAAGGAGGCTACCCTCTAGAAGAGGAAATGGAATCAGTGATTGTTGACCATTGGGTCCGATCGGCAAATAGGCGATCGTTAACCGTTGGGTCCGATTGGCGATCGGAAATCGCTGAACAAGAGGCCGGTTTACGATCGCCGGCCACAAGAAGACGATCAGCGATCGTTGAGTGACCCTGGGCCAATCCTTGAGCGCTAGAAAAGCCGAAAATGTGACGAGTCCGGGAAAATGAAATAAAGTGTCTTATTTGTTTGAGGTCGTGGATCAAGGGAAAGTTAATCCGACGGCCGGTGGCCTTTCTCGAACCCTCTTAGGTCAGAATGGGGGGAAACAAAATTCTCTTTTCAACTTCTTCTATAAATTGAGAGAGAGACCGAGAAACATAGGGTGATGGACCAAGTCTAGGCGATCTTGCTGCTACAGTCGATTGGGAGCTTCAAATCACAGTCTAATTCCAGATCCGTGGAGGACTCCTCAACTTGATCCCTGTTACGCACTATGGCATCGAAGAGAGCTCCAAAGGTAGCAACTCATCTCTCCATTCTTAGAATTGATGAATGTTCATTCCTTTTCGATTTCTTGCATAGGAGAGTTTCCTCTACTAATTAGTAGAGTGTACGGCTTTCATTGGTTCGTTAGAACCCCGGGGTGTGGGATTGCAACCTCGGCATGAATGCATTAGTTAATCTGACAAAACGAGATCAGATTAGGCATGATCCGTGAATCCTACCCGTGGTCGTAGACACGGATTGGTGATGATGATATGATAATGCATATAGACTTCTTTAGATGGCATACCGAAGAATGACTCCAAAATGAACGATATAATAGATATGTGGATGTGTATTTCTGAGGATTTTTGGGAATTCCTATGAAAGCCCATGATGTTAATCGTTAGTAAGAGAAGTCAAGGATGACACGGTGCATGTATAACGTATTATCATTTGTTGGTCGTGATGATGGCCGAGTGAATGGCTAGTGGTGAAAGCATTAATTGCATATTGATTGTACTTCTTGCACGATGCTTTGTGATGATGGAGATGATTCTATTTCCTTGTTCGATATTCTGTGGTGAGATGCATCTAGACCTCCCACCAAGAGATAAGATGACCATCTACCTCCTTATTGTGGAGATAGTCGAGATGAACCTAGACCTCCTATCATAAAATGAGATGGTTGAGATGACACTAGACATCACACCACGAGGTTGAGATGATCCTAGATCTTCCTCGTTGTTAGATGACTTATGATGTGAAATTGGCGACCGTGAGTGCCCTAATTCATATATGATGTGAAACCAACCATCATGCATTCATAGGTATACTTATATACATGTGCAAACCTAGAAGATTTATTATGATTGATTCTTCACCATGTATAGTATAACATAGTTATTTTTCCAGCTTTGGATACATATTGTGTATTGCTCATGCGTACTTTCAGGCATTAAGTGATTCGCCCCGGAGTGCGCTAGGAGGACCAGGGGAGGAGATGTTATGTGATTTGTGGACAACTCATAGATAATCCTTGTTTTCCTTGTTTCCCTATGATTTATGTTAAATTGATTATTTAAAATAATCAATTTGTGATTTATTTGGTCCGTTTTTAAATGTAATTAAATGTTCTTCCCATTTTATGAAAAGCGTATTTGATACAATTAGCTCATGTGCTGCGGCAAAGTCTAAAATAGTTCGTCTTTCTTCATTCCTTTCTCCATATCCATATCCTTCATGAACGGTTGTGTAATCTACATTTTTCTTCCCTATATGTCCATTTAAGTCTCCTCCTATGAAAATCTTCTCTTTTTGTAGGATTTCTCTTGATAAATCGTCTAAGTCTTCCCAAAATTGCACTTTAATAGCTTCACTTAATCCTATTTGTGGCGCATAAGCACTGATCACATTAATATTTTCTTTTCATATGACTAATTTAAGATCTAAGATTCTATCATCTTTTCTACTTACCCGCTTCATCCTTTCAAGTAGTATCTACAATAATACTTACTTCACTGCTTGTTTTATTTTTTCATGTGTACCATAATTTAAAACCTGAATTATCTAAAAATTTAGTTTTCTCACCCACTCATCTAGTCTCTTGCAAGCATAAAATATTAAACCTTCTCCAAATCATTGTATCCACTACTTTCATCGCTTTCCAACTTCCAAATCTAAGTCGATACAATTTCTACGACATACTTCCCTAGGACGTCTAATATGTGAGGATTTTTGTCTATTTAACACTACACTCAAGTCCTCTTGGAGGTGCAGCAGTTATTGCCAAGATGCCGTATTCGGACCATACGACGAGGACTCTTGCAAATTTAACGCTACACCCAAGTCCTGGAGATACAACGGTCTTTGCCAAGACGTCGCATTCAGACCATGCGACGTGTTCCTTAAGGGGAACAACCTAGCTTTTGCACAATTTCTCAAATGATCCATATTCATAAGGGTGACTAAGTTTTACGTTGGTCATCTACCTAACACAACCCTCACTATTTTTCATGCGGGCTTGGGACCGGCATAGGCTGGTTTAAATATTTCTCGCAGTGAGTGTTTTAAATATCTTGGATAAATAGTTCAAAAGACGGAGGTATTGATAAAGATATGACACAGAGAATCCAAGCGGGTTGGTTGAAGTGGAGAGGCGCGTCAGGGATCTTATGTGATCGTAAAGTGCCACTAAAACTTAAGGGCAAGTTTTATCGTACTTCAATTAGAACCGCGATGCTTTATGGTTCTGAGTGTTGGGCAGTGAATTGTGTATATGAGCAAAAAATGGGAGTTGCGGAGATGAGAATGCTTAGGTAGATGTGTGGACACACGAGATTGGATAAAATTAGAAATGAAAGTATCAGGGATAAGACAGGAGTAGCACCAATTACAGAGAAGATGCGAGAAGCTCGTCTAAGATGGTTTGGACAAGTACAAAGGAGACCATTAGAGGCACCTGTTAGGCGTTGTGAGAGTCTAGTCACTAGGCATGTTAAACGAGGGAGGGTAGACCAATAAAGACTTGAAATGAAACTGTAAGGAAAGACATGATGTACTTAGGCATTAGTGAGAAAATGACAAAAGATAGGGCACAATGGCGACAAAGGATCCATATAGCCGCCACCACTATAGTGGGATAAAGGCTTGAGTGTTGTTGTTGTATAGGTAGCGTAGCTCGCAGTGTAGTTTAGCAGGATAAAGCCCAAAGTTGTCTTTAAAAGGAAAAGATGGATGAGATATGGTTGTGCTAGATCCCGGCATACTGTTGATGGAGCAATTACTTTAATTGCTTATTATATTATATACTCATGTATGATGTGATGTATGGCCATAATACAAACTATTTTGCATTCCCAATATAGTAATCTATATTCATAGTTTCTAATGTTGCTTCCACTAGTGTTACATATATGGTTGTGAGATTCATTTATACGCCTCTTTATAACATTTACTTGTGTATGCGGCATGTCGTGGAAGACCGTCCGGGCCCATATTATATTGCGTTGACAGGTTGAGTGTTATAATTTGATATCAGAGCCTCAGAGAAACAATATGTAGTCATTAGGTTCAAGGATGGACCCTTTTAAGGGGTGGTGTGCATGTGTAGTGCGTTAACCTAAATGACTAGTGTTAAGATACATGTCCATTTAGGGATGAAAATGTTTGCTTGCTTCGGAACCTAAGCGTTCCATAATTTTTGTTCTGATGTGTTTTCAGTCGCAAAATTGTGTTTCACGTTTATAGGCGGCTAGGAGCGGTGCGGGATCTCAACCCCATGATGTTGGTGAGAGCAGTATGTGTGCTTCTATTGTAGTGAGCCCTTCTGCGGAGATATGCAGGATGAGAGCAAAAGTGATAATAGCCACACTAGATGCCCGGCTGAAGAGGCTTGCACCAAATGCGACACTTCCTAATCCTGATGTGGCACCGGTATCGGTCAATGTTGTGTCGTTAACTGAACCGCAAGCACTTGCTCATAAACTAAAGTATTTTCTGAGCTTCAACTCTACGTCATTTTCAGGAGTCGAAACTTCAATTGAGGCTGAGGAGTGGTTATCCAAAGTAAAGAGGATTTTGACTGCAACGGATATGGAGGATGAGAAGATGGTAACTTTAGCTACCTTCCTACATAATGGGAAGGCAAAGCTTTGGTGGGATGATGAAGTAGAGCATAGTTTTGATGGGCAGAGACTCACTCAAATCTCTTTGGAGGACTTGCCTGAGCATTTCCTTAGGAGATATATACCTTCCACAACGTGCTTGGCACTGTAGGGACAGATTTTTAGAATGATCCAGAGGGACCTGAAAGACGATGCGAATTTACACGAGTTCACCGAACTGAGTTGCAACACGGGGAGGTTGGTTGAAGATGAAAAGACAAAGTTTCACAAGTTTTAAAAAGGTCTTCATGATGACTTGAGGTTTAGACTTGTGGGGTCTAAATCTCTTTAGTTTTGTCATAGTGGAGACTGTTAGATCGTTACAAATGGAATTGTAAAAGGTCCAACGTAGGAAAGGATACATTGCATAATGGTTGGTTTCGAGGATGGTAGACACAAGAGAAAGCTACGACGAGTAGAAGTGGCTCCAACCTACTGTATCATGAGCCACTATTGGACGAGGTCCCTTGACCTATTATACATGCAAAAAGGAAGAACACATGACACGAGCATGTCAGAGTGGCCCTCCGAAGGCGGTGAGACGAATGGTGGAGGTTACTTAGGTAGTGGGTCCGAGCTACAGGGAGAAAGGGAAGACAATGGAATCTTCTGCTTCACGTTGTACCTAGGCTTAGACGAGAGTGTACTCCCTAGGCCAGCAAGAGGTCGTCCGACAAAATGATGTTGTGACAGGTATGAAAGTTGTTTAGCTTGCACAGCTTTAATTAATTTATAAATCATGTGTATTTATGTGCTTTGTATGTGCTGACTAGGCTTTATATTAATTTCAACTATCAGGCAATAGCTTTTTTTGATACTGGTGCTTCACATTCCTTTCTATTAGAGGAATTCGCATACGGCTCAGATTTTCGCATGTGTTGGAAAGGACATATGGGATGTGTTGTTGTTTAATGGTTACACGATGAGCACAGATAGGAAAAGTCATGTGAAGGCACGGATTGGAGATCAAGACTTTTATTTGAAAGAATCCTTGTTACCACTATTGGAGTTCGATGTGATCTTTAACATGAAATGGCTTACGAAGTAGGGTACGTGCATAGAATCAAAGTTAAAGGAAGCCACACTTGGTGGAGGAACCAAAGGAGAGACAACAGTTGCTGGCTAACGAAGGGTGATGATGTGATCCTGTCTTCGGCACTCTAGGGTCGGCTCGTTTATTTATCTATTTACTGTCATAGCTAGTATGTAGTTGTATTTTCTCTTTTGTTATGCACGCATTTTACAGTCATGTACGTTTACAATTTCTCGCAATTATGTACCGGCGCGTGAGACTGACCACCTCGCGTGACCCTGAATGGATTGGTCCGGTTGGGTATGACTGGAGTGGGTCGTCGCATTTCATTTAGTCAAAAAATCCTTTGCTGAAACTAAGTTAGTTTTTTTTATTAAGGAGGAGTGAAATTAATGTCATTTAATCAAGGAGGAAGGGGTCAAATTCAGCTATAAATACTAAGGGGGTTGCCCTAATGGAAGGCGGCTGGGAAAGATATCGAGATTGAGGTCTCCTCTCTCGGTAAAACCCGCCTCCCGCAATCTTCCGCTGCAGTTGTCGCCCGGCGCGTCTCCCGTCCCCGCTCATCCCTCCAGCTCCTCCGCTTCCCCAGCTCCTCCGCTCCTCCAGCTCCTCCGCTCCCCCAGCTCCTCCGCTCCTCCAGCTCCTCCGCTCCTCCAGCTCCCCCGTTCCCCCAGCTCCGCTGTTTCCCCGCTCCACCTCAAGTCCCGGCCCGGTTTCCTCTCCGTTTCCCCGCTCCGTTCCAAACCCCGACCCGGCTGCTTCTTCGTTTTCCCCAGCTCCAGCTCCACCTCCAGCCCGACCCAGCATCCCCTCCGTTTTCTCCAGTTCCACCTCCAGGCCGACCCGGCATCTCCTCCATTCCCCAGCTCAACCTCCAGCCCGACCCAGCATCCCCTCTGTTTCCCCAGCTCCACCACAAACCCGCCCCGGCCTCTCTCCGATTCCTCCTCCACCCCTACTCAATCGGGAAGTTCGACGCTCATCTGCTTACGGTATCGGAAGACTCAGAAACGGGCAAGCCCCTCGGTGAGATCTACCTTTTCCCTCACTCCTCCTAATTTACTTGCAATTTTAATATGCTTAATTTCAGCAAAGTGATTTTTAACCCCCCGTAAAAAATGCGCTCACCCTAATCATGCCTCGTCGTTCGTTTTACCCCGTGTGTTAGAGTTCCGTTAGTGGAGTCGTGCCTTACTTTAAATCGCCTCGTGTCGACTACGTCTATCTTTAGGAATTATTTGCATCAATTTGGTGTGGCTGCTGGGATATCTCACTCCCATTGTGGGATAGCCGAGCGCTTGCTTGTACGTAATTCCTAAGTTTGTTAGTGTTAAGTTGCCTATGGACTCACGAGTGGAGCACCTAGAGGGTACTGTGGGAGACATAGGAAAATGAATGGAAGAACTTATGACCGCTATCACTACACTCACCCTCTCTGTGAGGGACACCAACCAAGTTATGATCGGATTGCGTACCACAGTCAATAACTTGGAAGCCCAATATCACTTAGGGGGACTTGCTGCTCAGCCCCCTACTCCTCCTGCACGCCCTCCCACACCACCACCAGAACCTCAATTAGCACATCACGATAATAGGAATCCCCCTAGATGGGATGTCGGTGTTAAATTGGACGTTGGGGATTTTGAAGGCACACTAGAGCCTGAGGTGTGTCTTGATTGGTGTGAGCGACTTGAGCGATTCCTCAGATGGAAGCGCACACCTGCCCACCAGCAGGTGGAGTATGCTACCCTGAAGTTGAAGGGCCCCGCACTCACATGATGGGGGCAAGTCGAACGGATGCGTTTCACGATGGGACAACCACCTATCACCACCTGGGTTGAGTTCAAAACTCAACTCAAGAGGAGGTACGTCCCCGCTGATTTCTTGCAGACATTGTACCGTAGGTATCATAACCTACGACAAGATAAACAAACCATTGACGAGTACACCAACGAATTCCTGGTCCTCCAGTCGCGTTTAGATTTAAGGGAGGAAGACCACATGGTTGTGGCCCGTTATCTGAACGGGCTACGGTACGCGATACGTGACCAGTTAGAGTTACATGATTTCCGGGACCTTGGAGAGATCTCTAGCCGGGCACGACGAGTGGAGGCCCTCCAGAGGAGGACATCCGGTCAGAAAACTACGGACAGGACACACTATTCCTCGTCATCGACATCGGCCACTAGGACGGGTACATCTCCTACTCCGGGCCTACCTTCTACGGTTAGACCGGTGCTGCCAGTTCCTGCCCCTGCAGGTCCTTCTTCGACTTCCTTGAAGGGGAAGGAGATTGCCACCTCTAGGCCTGTGTTTCGGTGTTATAAGTGCATGGAGCCGGGACACAAATCGTCCGAGTGTCCAAGGCGTCAGTTTACCGCGGTTGTTGAGGTTGACGATGGGAGAGATCCCGAGTATGGAATTTGGGAGAGCGAGTTAGTTAGGGATACTGAGGACCCCTTTGAGGGAGAGTGTGAGGTAGAGGGCGAGCAGCCAGATCAGTTGATTTGTGTCATGCAGCATAGTCTGCTTGCCCCGAGAGCTACCACCGATGATGCTTGGGTAAGACACAGCATCTTTCGCACCACTGCGCGTATCCACGAGCACTACTGTTTTATTATCATTGACAGCGGGAGCATGGAGAATTTTGTCTCCCAACGCATGGTAGAGAAGTTAAGCCTTCAGACTCAGAAGCTGGAGCGCCCCTATGAGCTATCCTGGGTGACTAGTGGCACCACGATGGTTATATCACAGCGATGTCTTGTGGCGTTCACCATTGGACCTACCTACTCTGACTCAGTATGGTGTGACGTTGCACCCCTCGATGTGTGCCATATTCTCTTGGGGCGTCTGTGGCAATATGATCGAAACATTGTTCACGACGGTCGGAAGAACTCTTACTCGTTCGACCACAGGGGTCGCAAGATAGTCCTTCTTCCCCAGAAGAACGGTCTTATTCCGCAGCGACTCACCCCCCCGGAGACTATTCCGACCGGGGCTCCTCTTTCCCCGACCACGCTCACCACTGTGGCGTATCCGTCCATCCGCATGTTGTTGACGGAGCGTCAGTTTAGTCATGAGATGCGAGAGGGGAACGTCACCTATGTATTAGTTGGTCTGGAGTCTCCTATTACCTCTGTGGAGATCCTTACGGCCGTTCAGCCCTTGATTTCTGAGTTTGGTGACCTCACACCGGACGAGTTACCAGACCAGCTCCCCCCGTTGAGGGATATCCAGCACTGCATTGATTTAGTCCCAGGCGCAAGCCTACCCCACTTACCACATTATCATATGAGCCCGAGGGAGCATGAGGAGCTCAGGAGACAGGTATCCGAGCTTCTCCAGAAGGGACACGTAAGGGAAAGCCTCAGCCCCTGCGCTGTCCCTGCCCTTCTTGTTCCCAAGAAAGACGGAACTTGGCGTATGTGTGTTGATAGCCGCGCTATCAACAAGATTACCGTCAAGTACCGATTCCCGATTCCCCGATTAGACGACATGCTGAGTGGGGCGAAGATTTTTTCGAAGATTGACCTCCGAAGTGGCTACCATCAGATCCGGATTCGACCCGAGGATGAATGGAAGACGGCCTTCAAAACACGGGAGGGACTGTATGAGTGGTTGGTCATGCCTTTTGGTTTGTCCAGCGCTCCGAGCACCTTCATGAGATTGATGACTCAAGTCCTCAGACCCCTGATGGGAACTTGCGTTGTTGTCTACTTTGACGGCATCCTTATCTACAGCCTCGACCCTGATCTGCATCTTACACATCTACGGCAGGTCCTGCAGATCTTAAGGGAACACCGCTTGATCATCAACTTAAAAAAATGCACATTTCTCACTAGTAGTCTCACCTTCTTGGGTTATATCGTCTCATCCGAGGGCATCAAGGTGGACCCGGAAAAGATCCACGCGATTGAGTCCTGGCCCACCCCCAGGAATTTCACCGAGGCACGAGGGTTTCATGGCCTTGCCTCGTTCTATCGTCGCTTTATACGCAACTTCAGCACCCACATTGCACCCATTACAGACTGCCTCCGCAAGGGGCAATTCGTATGGACGGCCGAGGCGGAGCAAGCCTTCCTCTTTATGAAGGAGAAAATGTCTAGTGCTCCTGTTCTGGCCCTCCCTGATTTTGAAAAAGTGTTCGAGGTAGACTGCGACGCGTCACACGTAGGCATCGGGGCAGTACTTAGTCAGGAGGGCCGACCTGTAGCATTTTATAGTGAGAAGTTGAACGATGCGAAAACAAGGTATTCCACCTACGATCTTGAGTTTCTCGCCATCGTACAGGCTCTCCGTCACTGGCGACATTACTTGATTCAGCGCGAGTTCGTGCTGAATACGGATCATGAGGCGTTACGTTACCTGAACTCCCAGAAGGAGGTCCGGCGACATGCCAATGGGCCGCCTTCCTGCAGGAGTACACCTTTCACATCCGACATAAGCCAGGGGTCACCAATAGAGTCGTTGACGCCCTTAGCCGACGAGCACATCTGTTAGGATCCCTACACCTTCGGTTGACAGACTTAGATTCTCAAAGGGAGTTATACGCCACTGATCCAGATTTTAGTATTATTTGGGCAGAGTGTCAGCCACATGG